>JAQSUU010000594.1:617500-1817500 GCA_038087645.1 Saccharum hybrid cultivar R570 | reverse complement strand
AACTCAACTGAAAAAATTATCCTAATAGAGGAGGCTTGCCCCGCGTTATAAGTTATGCTCCCCCAATACTATTTATTGATGTGGGACTAAATCTAACACACAATACTATTGTAACATGCCCAATATTTTAGCGTACTTGGAGCACACATCTACCACATTGTTTTATGTTAGTAAATTTTTGAAGCTTTTTATTGCCTGCTATGGACATAAAAAATAACACACAACACGCACGCACACTGATAATTAAACATCATATAGCAATTATAGCCCAACCTACCACCATTCTAATAAAAATACATATATTTGTACCCAATTCATTTCCTCATATTCTATAAAAATCCTCCTGTTAATATAATCTTATTTTTAGCCAGATGTGATAGGCTTTAGTTACTTTTCATTCCAGTTCATAGGTCTTCCCTTTGCATCATTTCTCTTATGTGTTTTTTGACAAGTGTTTATTACAAACTCTTTTAGGTGTATAACATAATACTTGCATAGATTTTTCGTTTTTATGTTTACCTGGTTCTGATGGACTTTGGTTGTCAAATGTTATCCCACTTATATGTTGCCCTTCTGCATCATGCCTCTATGTGTGTTTGACGTGTGTTTAATTGAAATCTTAGTTTGAGCTCTGTATTTATCATCAAAATCAATATCCTCGTCGCTTCCTACAAATATATACATGGTCTGGTGACACACATCATGAATGTAAACCTTGAGTAGTTTTTTTTCTATATTAACAATGGTATAGAAGCCATCAATTTAGAAGCCTTATAGGTGTACTTTGGGATATTCTTTACGATGGTAGATGTAGATAACTATACGTAGATTTAGTGGTAACTTTAGGTTATTTTTAGTAATAATGGAGGTAAATAGTTCAGATGCAAAATTATGGATTACTTGATTATTTTTCTATAACGGCATATGTGTAATTTACATTAATATTAAGGGTTACTTTAGTTTATTTTATAGTGCAGTGTATGTAATTTAGATCATGATTTATGGGGTTACTTTAGACCATTTTCTGAATAATAGAGTTAAACATATCCGATAACTATTATTGTAATGATAATTATGTCAATCGAATTGGTGATCAAAAGTTTTTTATTTCGAAAGAGAATTTTTAGGATTTAGCTTTTTCTAGTGCATCTAATGAGGACCAATGTGAAAACTTGAAAATAAAGCCCCCGTTAGTAACTTTTTTTTTAACACACCCTTGTTAGTAACTATAAGATTGAGAACAAATGTAGTGACCTCTTTTAACCTTAAGGTTTTTGCTCCATGCATCTTGTTACTTAATTGAGGTATGCTACACATCATCAGCTACAAGAGCATGCAGCATGTATGTAACAGTAGAAAAATAGATGCTATATATAAAATCCTAATGTTTTCTAAGTTTCTCGTTGCAGGCTATTGGATTGCATCACAACGATGTCACAGTCACACACTTGACAATGCACGACCTGGTGCATGACTTAGCACGATTGGTGCTAGCCGATGAATTAGTTCTGAGGGTAAGGAAACTGGGCAATATTAATACCGAGGGAAGTAGCAAACTGGGCAATATTAATTCCAAGGGAAGTAGCTGCCGCTATGCAATGTTGGATGATTGCAGCAAGAAACTGCAATTATACACAGATTCTCCTGCCAAGATAAGGGCACTGCGTTTTCTCGAGTGTGGCAAAATTGGACTTCACAACAATGCATTTTCATGTGCCAAGTATCTACGTGTCTTGGATCTAAGCCACTGCTTTATACAGAAGCTACCCAATTCTGTTGGTTAACTGAAGCAGCTGAGGTATCTAAATGCTCCAAAGATCCAACATCGGATGATTCCCAACAGTATCACAAAGCTCTTAAAATTGATGTACCTCAGCCTTCGTGGGTCCTCTGCATTGTTGAAACTGCCAGATTCAATTGGTGATTTGAAGGGCCTGATATATCTTGATCTGTCAGGCTGCTCAGGACTACAAAAACTTCCAAAGTCCATTGGCAAACTAAAAAAGTTGGTCCATCTGGATTTGTCAAAATGCTCCAATGTTGCGGGTGACTCAGAATTCTTGCAGAGCCTCACCAACCTCGAATATTTGAACTTAACAAGCTGCTTAAGTACTGCATTGGTACCGGAACATTTGGGTAGCCTTTTAAAACTGAAATATTTGAACCTATCTTGTTCCGGGGAAATTTGTGAACCTTCTAGTCCGAGTTCAAATTTGAGTCTAGAAGACTATCTGAACTCATCGCACTGTCCTAAGATAGTTAAAGGAATACCAGAAGCCTTGGGTAGTCTGACCAAACTTCAGTATTTGAATTTATCACATTGTCACTCCATTGATGGAACCAAAATGACAGCAGCCATGGGAGGTCTCACCGAACTCCAGCATTTATATCAGAAGCCTCATCCTTCTGGGTTTTTTATTCAGTGCAAACTATTTTATTCCATTCAACACCTCATGGCTCAGCCTATAGTGAGGTGGTGGTGTTCGTAAGGTGTTGATCCTTTTTCCTTCCTATAATATAATGATGCGCAACTCTCATACGTATTCGAGAAAATTATAATTTCCTATATATTGGATATGCCCTGATAATACGCTAAGCTAACATGCTTAGTACTATTTGACAACTTGAATTTACTAATCCGATCCAGTCCACTTAAGCTCCTAAGCTTATTTTACAGACCAGGGAGTAGGAGATACCCAGCTGGTGGTCCAACGGTATATATATACCGTTTTTCTGCAATGACAAGGCGATAACTTGGAATACGCCCATACCGCTGGTGTGTGTTTTGTTGACTCTAAATCTGTAGGTTTTCCTGCAATGTGTTAAATTTAGTTGATCGGCGTTCTCAGTTACTGACACTTCTTCAAACTAGCAGGACGGATGACATGTGCGCCGGTGGCGTTTGTTTAGCTTGAGCTTGCACGCGTGTCTGCCAAATGATTATGTTGTTGAGATTCAAAGACCATTAACAGTAGATCACCGGGTACAAACTCTTCTATTTGGTATGAACAAGCAGATATCGAGAACATGAGAGAGGGAGGAGAGGTGAGGGTCCGGTGTGCCTAACCATCGGTCTTGGAGAAGGAGGCCGTCATGGCGACGGTGTAGAGGTCGCAGTGAAGTCCGGTCGTGGTGAAGTAGTGGGACACAATGGAATAGCTGCAGCAGTGGCGTCCCCGGCAGTGGCGTGGACGTCGGTGAAGGACAAGGAGTGGCGGTGAGCTTCCCGTCGCTTACAGGCGTCCCTCTCGATCGGACTAGGGAGGTCCGGTGGGGTGTGACGGCAGTGAACCTCGTGAAGTGAGCCCTGGCTCCCACCTTCTATATATAGCTTGCGCGACGGGGGCCCACCAGCCTTGTGTGGCTGAGCACCCCCGATCAGGGCGTGGTCAAATGGTCTGAGTTGGTTGTTGGGCCAATTCGGTTGAGATCTATTCTGACATTCTCCCCCTTATCTCAACTTATCATTTAACTTTAAACGTTGACTTTAATTGCTTTTACTTTTATTTGTTCCATCACAAATCAGTGTATAGAGCATGCCTCATCGTCACGGTCAGTCGCCGATAGATTTAACAGCTACAATACACATATCTGATCTGAAACAGATTCTTTAACTTTGGGCCCTTTATTGTCCGGAAATCATAGGCTATACCATAAACCCATGTCGACTGTGTGTTCTCTGAACACACTGGGTGGTAAGCCTTTGGTAGGCAAATCCGCAAACACTTTTTTGTTACTTATGTGTTCAATACCCTTTAGTATGATTCCGGACTTTCTCCTTTACAACGTATAACTTTAATGTCAATGTGTTTGGTAGCACACTTGACTCGTTGTCTTAGGAGCAAACTACTTAAATGGTTATTGCTGTTGGCAACCATTATCAATTTCGGGTACAAATTTCTTAACCATTTTGCCTGTCTCGCAGCCTCATATCATGCTATATTGTAACTTTGCACCACTGATGATACTAAAACTGTTTCTTTAGAGCTTTTCCATAATAAAACTCTAACTGCGAGTGTTAGCTACTATGTGGGTTTCACTAAACATCTCGTCAAAATTTAATATTTGTACTCACAACTATTTGAGAGTACTTGTTCTTTCTTTCTTAGCATAAGGCCAACATTCTTAACTCCATTCCAGTGATCTATATCTGGACTGGACTTTTGCCAAAAAGAACCCGGATACGTGAACTATGTTAGGGTAATATCTTATTTGTATACTCATTAAGCTTCCAACAGCTGAAGCATATAGAACGTCCATCTATAACAATCTCACATTGCTTCTTGGAACACTAAAGTTTCCAAAACTATTACCCTTGACCATGGGAACAGGCGTAGATTTATCCGCATAGGTACATTATTTCTTTATAAACTTTTCTTAGCATGCCTATGCGATAGTCTTAATACCCCTTTTTCTTTTATCTCGTTAAAATTCAATTCTTATAACGAGAGATATTTCACCGAGAACTTTCTTATTGAACCGTGAGGACAAGAACTTCTTCTCATACAGTAGATTGACATCACTACTAACAAGTAGGATGTCATCCACATATATAGGATTAGGAAATGAATTTCCCATTCTATAACTTTATACAAACGCAATTGTCCTCTCATTCTCTTTAACCTAAAATTTCTAATTGACTCTTCAACTTTAAATGCCATTGTCTAGAGATTTATTCTAGTCTATAAGAGATTCCTATAGGTGGCATCCCTGAAAGGTCCAAATAGGCTAGAGGGGGGGTGAATAGCCTAATAAAAACTTCTACACAAATTACTTAACCACAAGTTAGTACGAAAGGTGGCGAAGCACAAAGCACTAGCTCTAACTTAATTAAGCAAGCCACCTACACAATTCTAGTACAAGGCTATCCACTAAACACAACAACAACAAGCTAGATAAGAGATGTAAAACGAGAGAAGAGCTTCGAGTGAATATACCGCCGTTTAGAGATGAGAAATACCAATCAATCAATCACACAAGAGAAGTCCTCGGCAAAGAGATGACACACGAATTTTTACCGAGGTTCACTTGCTTCCCGGCAAGCTACTCCTCGTTGTGGCGATGCACCCACTTGTCGGTTCGCGAGCTAATCAACTATCAAGAGTTGAGCCCTCGGCGGGCGCCGCACAACCGCACACAAGATGGGGATCCTCCAAGCCACGAGCTCCACTAGAGTATCCAATTCGCGAACTCCCGCGGGGAAGGATCAAGAACCCCTTACAACACTTGGTGAAGGCTCCAACAATCTCCAATTGCGAGCTCAATCACCTCCGCTGCTCCAAGCCGTCTACCGTGTCGGGAAACACGGAAGAGTAACAAGAAATCCGCAGCAACTCGAAGATTAAGTGCCTCTAGAATGCAACTCTCAAGCAATGCACTTGAATCTCACTCAATCTCACTCAAGATGTGCAATCAAGCAAGGAGATGAGTGGAGGGGTTGTTCTCTAGCTCAAAGTATGTCTCTAGGTCTCAAAATGTGCAAGAGATCCCCTCAAAACCCGTCCACCATCTATTTATAACGAAGGGGTACGCAACTAGCCGTTACCGCGCGAACCAGTTCAAATCGTACTCACCGGACGCGCCGGTCAGGGTGACCGGACGCGTCCGGTCACTACGCGACAAACAAAATCGCGCGGGTCAGAACTAGCCGTTGCAACCACCGGACGCGCTTGACCGAGCCACCGGACGCGCTGGTGATGACCGGACGCGCCGGTCCCGTGACCCACCGGACGCGCTGGTCAGCACCGAGCCGCGCACCGCGAAACAACCACCGGACGCGCCGAAGGACCCACCGGACGCCACAGTGCCCGCGTCCGGTGGGAGTCCAGTAAGCTCCCGACGCGACCGGACGCGTCCGGTGGTACGTGACCGGACGCGCCCCGCGTCCGGTGCACGAACCCTAGCAGCACCCGCGCCGCGATGAACTGACCGGACGCGCCCCGCGTCCGGTGCAGCGTCCGGTGCAGCGTCCGGTGCTGCGTCCGGTGCACGCAGTGACCTCCGTTCGCCTCCGTTTCTTTTCCAACTTTCGGCGCAATAGAAAATAGGCGTTTCACTTCTCCAAAAAGCGCCGAATCCCGCCTCGCAAGCTCGGCGGGAGGGAGAGAGGAACCCAAACCCCTCTCTACCGCTTCAACTCCACCGCCTTCGCAAATGTGCTAACACCACCGAGTGTACACCACCATGTGCATGTGTGTTAGCATTTCACAAACATTTTTCCAAGGCGTTATGTTAGCTCTTTACTAGATCCTAAATGCATATGCTCAAGACATTGATCTAGTGGCACTTGATTTCCGAGCTAACCGTGATTGCCCCTCTTGATAGTCGGCTATGTATCCTAAACCCGGTCAATCACTTCTCTACTCATCTTAGACCGGCAAAAGGAAAACCCTATGGTTATACCTTTGCCTTGCGCTCTTAGATCCTTCTCTTCCACTTGATCATCATGTCCATCATTTCATGTCCATCTCCACCATGATCTTGCTCATCATTTCATGCACCAAATCATGTGGTCTTGTGGCCATCTCTCCATGCCATTTCCACCTCCATCACATGTTGCTTATGCCTAGCTTAATCACACTTGATACAATAGCATTAGCAACTTGGTGTCATTAATTACCAAAACCAAACTTGGGCTTTCAATCTCCCCCTTTTTGGTAATTGATGACAACCATCACAAAGATATGAAATGAAATCAATTTTCAATTTTGATAGTATTAGCTCCCCCTACATATGTGCTTTCATGAGTTTGGTTCAATTTTGCACATATGTATGGATTTGAATTTTGGGAGAGTTACTACTATCAATATTGATGCTAAGATATATAGAATGGACCTTTGAAGCGTGATACCAATCGGAGTTGCCTTTATATACCATCCTTAGCATCGATGTAGCTAGACACCACTTGTAATTCATCACTTGTAAAGATCACAAACACTAAAGTACCCCGTGAGATCAACAATATAAGCAAAGGGTGTCTAGATACCACTTATAAAGCTACTTTCAACAAATCATCATTCAAGTTCTAATTCTAGCAATCACCAAACAAACATGAATAAGAATTTAAGCTTTGCAATGCAACAATTCATCATGTTAATGCTCATACAAATGCAACAAATAGTTCATGAGCTTGCTCCCCCTACTTGTGTGCTCAAAATTTAATTGATTCCTTTCCAAAGTCTTATCTTATGCTTTCTCTCCCCCTTAGTAACTTTTTCTTTTTGTGACTTTTCTCTCCCCTCTTATTATATCTTTCTCCCCTTTGTGACTTTTCTATCTTTGTGACTTTTCTCTCCCCCTTTGTCAACAATCACCAAAAAGGTGCCAATTTTAGTGAGAGTTAAGTCAATCAATATGAGGGAGTCCAAATTATGGTTCAATCTAGATCACTTGCCTAGAATATGTAATTCGGTTTGATCCAAGGACAAGCTTCTTCACACCTCATAAAGTATAAGGGTTATCTTGACCATGTTGAATTACACATCATGAGCTCATTTTCTAGATTCAACGCTAGGTTTGCAAGCCCACAAACATGTCATATGCTACCACTAGATCAATCAAACATAGAAGCAATAGTGGTACCATATATACATTAAACTCATTTGATTTTCATGAATGAGCCTATTTGTCATGCAAATATGTCTATATGTTCTAAACATGTCCTTAGCAAAGTATGAATGATATGCCAAACAACTTTACCTTGCTATGTCGGAGGAGAGGCATGTCATATAAGAATGTGGGGGTGCTCTCATTTCAAGTTGGAGAAGTCAAGTATGTTCAATTCATTCTTCAACTTGTAAAATCTCTTCTCATCAAGTGGCTTTGTGAAGATGTCGGCTAGTTGATCTTCGGTGCCAATGCTTTCAATGCTAATATCACCCTTTTGTTGATGGTCTCTTATGAAGTGGTGCCTTATGTCAATGTGCTTAGTTCTTGAATGTTGAACCGGATTTTGAGTCATCTTGATAGCACTTTCATTATCACAAAACAAAGGCACATTCTTGAATTTGATTCCAAAGTCATTCAAAGTGGCCTTCATCCAAAGCAATTGTGCACAACAACTACCGGCACTAATGTATTCGGCCTCGGCGGTAGATAGTGCAACACTATTTTGTTTCTTTGATGACCATGAAACAAGAGACCTTCCAAGCAATTGACAAGTGCCACTTGTGCTCATTCTATCAATCTTGCATCCACCATAGTCGGAGTCCGAATATCCAATCAACTCAAAATTAGACCCCTTTGGAAACCATAATCCAACATCATGAGTGCCCTTAAGATATCTCAATATCCTCTTGGTTGCTTTCAAGTGACTTTCTCTAGGTGAAGCTTGATATCTTGCACACTTGCACACACTAAACATCACATCCGGCCTAGAAGCGGTGACATATAGCAAACTTCCAATCATAGACCGATATTGCTTTTGATCTACCATGTTACCAATTGCATCAATACCCAATTGATCATTTGTGCCCATTGGTGTACTCATTGGCTTAGCATCTTGCAATCCAAACTTCTTGATCATGTCCTTGATGTACTTCCCTTGACTTACAAAAGTGCCATTCTTCATTTGCTTGATTTGAAGTCCAAGAAAGTAACTAAGCTCTCCAATCATAGACATCTCAAACTCTTTTGCCATCATATTTCCAAATTCTTCACAAAAGTCTTGGTTAGTTGATCCAAAGATAATGTCATCCACATAGATTTGCAACACAAACAAGTCATTTCCAAGCTTCTTGGTGAAGAGAGTGGTGTCAACCTTTCCCATCTTGAACCCTTTAGAGAGAAGAAAGTCCCTCAACCTCTCATACCATGCTCTAGGTGCTTGCTTCAAACCATACAATGCCTTCTTGAGCTTGTAAACATGGTTGGGCTTCTTGTCATCTTCAAAACCGGGAGGTTGCTCAACATAAACTTCTTCATTAATGTAGCCATTGAGAAATGCACTCTTGACATCCATTTGATAGAGCTTGATGTTGTGTGCACAAGCATATGCTAATAAGATTCTAATTGCCTCCAATCTTGCAACCGGTGCATATGTCTCTCCAAAGTCAAGACCTTCAACTTGTGTGTAACCTTGTGCTACCAATCTTGCTTTGTTTCTCACAACTACACCATCTTGATCTTGCTTGTTTCTAAAGACCCACTTAGTACCAATCACATTATAGTTCTTCGGCCTTTCAACAAGTTCCCAAACTTGATTTCTAGTGAAGTTGTTCAGCTCTTCATGCATGGCATTTACCCAATCGGAATCTTTCAATGCATCTTCTATTTTCTTAGGTTCTTCAAGTGACACAAATGAGTAGTGCTCACAAAAGGATGCTAATCTTGATCTAGTTTGAACACCACTTTGAATTCCACCAATGATTTGATCCAACGGATGATCTCTTGCAATGCTAGTAGGTTGGAGTATTGGGAGTTGGTTGCTTCCACTAGCTTGACCTTGATCTTGCAAATCATCATGAGAACCACTAGAGCTTGCTTGATTTGTATCAATTTGCACACTTTGGTTTATCACATGAATATCATCATCATCAACTTGTCTCGGCCTTATGTCACCAATATCTATGTTCTTCATTGCATTTGACAATTGATCTCCTCTCACATCATCAAGGTTTTGAGCTTCATTTTGAGATCCTTGGGTTTCATCAAACTCAACATCATGAACTTCTTCCAAGGTTCCATTTGTGAGATTCCAAACTCTATATGCTTTGCTTGTGGTGGAATAACCAAGTAAGAACCCTTCATCACATTTCTTTTCAAACTTGCTCAATCTAGTGCCTTTCTTGAGAATATAGCATTTGCAACCAAACACTCTAAAGTATGCAATGTTGGGCTTTCTTCCATTCAATAGCTCATATGGTGTCTTCCCAAGCTTCCCATGGCAATAGAGACGGTTGCTACAATAGCAAGCCGTGTTGATAGCTTCACTCCAAAATGAATGACTCACATTGTATTCACTAAGCATTGATCTAGCCATGTCAATCAAAGTTCTATTCTTTCTTTCAACTACACCATTGGATTGAGGAGTGTATGTTGGAGAGAATTGATGTCCAATGCCAAGATCATCACACAATTCCTCAATTCTTGTGTTCTTGAATTCACTACCATTGTCACTTCTAATCTTCTTGATGGTAGTCTCAAACTCATTTTGCACTCTCTTGACAAAAGACTTGAATAGATCATAAGCATCACTCTTGTCATAGAGAAAGAACACCCAAGTGTATCTAGTGTAGTCATCAACAATCACAAAACCATACTTGTTGCCACCAATGCTAGTATATGTTGTTGGCCCAAACAAGTCCATGTGCAATAGCTCAAATGCCTTTGATGTGCTCATTTCACTCTTACTAGGATGTTTATTTCCAACTTGTTTGCCGGCTTGACAAGCACTACATGGTTTATCCTTTTCAAAAGTGACATCCTTCAAGCCTCTAACTAAGTCATGCCTCAAAAGTTTGTTCAATTGCTTCATTCCAACATGACCAAGCCTTCTATGCCATAACCAACCCATACTAGATTTGCTAAGCAAGCATGATGTCAATTGGGTCTCACTATCATTGAAGTCAACCAAGTATAAACTACCATGTCTAAATCCTTTGAATATCAAATTTGATCCATCAACACTTATGACTTCAACATCATCACTACCAAATATGCACTTGAAACCAAGATCACAAAGTTGTGCCACCGACAAAAGATTGAAGTCCAAGCTCTCAACTAGCAACACATTAGATATGCTCATGTCATTTGAGATAGCAATTTTACCAAGCCCCTTGACTTTGCCTTTCTTGTTGTTTCCAAAAGTGATAGCATCAAAACCACCATTTTGACTTGTATCAATTGATTTGAACATACAAGAATCTCCGGTCATATGTTGAGTGCACCCACTATCAAGCACCCAATGCCTTCCTCCGGCTTTGTAATTGACCTACAAGATAAGATCAATTCTTTTTAGGTACCCAAACTTGTTTGGGTCCTCCAAGGTTAGTGACCAAGCTCTTTGGTACCCAAATGGCTTTCTTCTTTGAGCCCATCCATGGTGCACCAATGAACTTAGCATGAACACCATTTGTACCCTTGGTAAGTATATAGAAAGAATCAAACTTAATTGAGGATACTTTAGCATTAGATTTCTTGTTCATGCAATGTTGCTCTATGTGACCAACTTGCTTGCAACTTTTGCAAAAGCTACCATTGTTCTTCACAAAACGAGTCTTGTGAGGAGCAAAAGCGGTCTTGCCTTTCTTGGGGTTATAGCCCAATCCCTCTTTATAGAGAGAAGCCCTTTGGCTACCCAAGCACATACGCAAGCGGTCCTCACCACCATAAGCCTTAGCTAAGGTGTGATTGAGCTCTTTCACTTCCTTCTTGAGATTTTCATTCTCAACTATGAGTGTGGAGTCACAAGTGAAACCATCACTACTAGATGAGGATGATGTAGATGCGCTACATGAAGGGTTAGTAGGAGCAACAACAATAGGCTTATAACAAGATTCATCAATTATATCACAAGATATGCCTATGTTGCAAGTTTTAGCTTTCTCAACATTAGTTGGCATGTTTTCACATTTTTCAACTAGAGAGGAATGAGCTTCTTCAAGCTTAGTGTGAGACTTTTGAAGTTTCTTATGGTCTACCTTTAGACTCTCATAAGATGCTCTAAGCTCATCAAGTTCTTGCATAAGGTTTTTCTTTTCCTTAAGCAAGCCCTTGCATTCCTTTCTAGATTCTTTATAATGTTGAGTGCAATCTTCTAGCATAGTGATTAGTTCATCTTTAGTGAATTCTTCTTCATCACTATCACTATCACTATCACTAGCATTAGCATGATCACTCTCATCATCGGATGATACCTTAGCGGCCTTAGCCATGAAGCATGATGGAGTGTCGAAGAGGGAGACCTTCTCTTGGATGGCAATGCTAGCATGTCCCTTCTTCTTGCTCTTGTAGTCATCCTCATCATCACTTGAGGAATCATCACTATCCCATGTAGCAATATGAGAATCATTCTTCTTTTTATGAGAGCTCTCCTTCTTTTCTTGCTTCTTCTTTTGCTTCTTCCTCTCCTTCTTGATAGCATCTTCATCATCACTATCATAAGGACACTTTGCAATGAGATGGTCCTTGCTATGGCATCTAAAGCATCTCATGGCATGCTCATTCTTCTTAGATGTGTTCTTCTTCCTCCTTGCACGATAGCCCTTCTTCTTCATGAATTTGCCAAATTGCTTGACAAAGAGAGCCATCTTGTCATCAATGTCATCACTATCACAAGAGCTTGAGTCTTCTTCACTTGATGATTCAATCTTGGATTTACCCTTGGATGTGGTGGCTTTGAATGCCACACTCTTCTTCTTCTCATCATCCTTCTTCTCACTTTCCTTCTTCTTCTTTTTGACCAACTCCTCTTTCTCATCATCTTCTCTATATGAATCATCGGTCATCACTTCTTGGAATATTTGTTGAGGAGTTGAATCCTTCAATGTAGTCCTCACTAGCACGGTGATCAATGTATCAAACCTCTTGGGTAAGCTTCTCAAAAACTTCATAGAGAATTGATTGTCCTTGACCTCCTCACCAAGTGCCTTGAGCTCATTTACAATGACTTGCAATCTATGGAACATCTCCGGCACACTCTCATCTTCTTGCATCTTGAAACTAGAGAACTTTTCTTGCAAGATATATGCTTTGGCGGTCTTTGTGCCTTCGGTGCCCTCAAAAGTTTCTTCTAGCTTGGCCCAAGCATCATGAGCGATCTCAATGTTCTTCACTTGCTCAAAGGTCTTGTCATCTAGTGCCTCATGAAGAGCACTAATGGCAATATCATTGCATTGGAGCTTCTTCTCTTCCACCGGTGTAGGTGCTTCCGGATTAGCAACCTCAAATTTTGTTTCGGTGACCTTCCACACTTCTCTATTGATTGACTTGAGGTGTGCGGTCATCTTAACCTTCCAATATGCATAATTTGTGCCATCAAAGTGGGGTGCCTTCTTGGTGTTGTTGATGTGCAAACTTAATTGAGCCATTTCTTTTTCACCGTAGGTTGTTAAGCCTCAAATAAACGGTGCCTCGGCTCCGATACCACTTGAAAGGTCCAAATAGGCTAGAGGGGGGGGGTGAATAGCCTAATAAAAACTTCTACACAAATTACTTAACCACAAGTTAGTACGAAAGGTGGCGAAGCACAAAGCACTAGCTCTAACTTAATTAAGCAAGCCACCTACACAATTCTAGTACAAGGCTATCCACTAAACACAACAACAACAAGCTAGATAAGAGATGTAAAACGAGAGAAGAGCTTCGAGTGAATATACCGCCGTTTAGAGATGAGAAATACCAATCAATCAATCACACAAGAGAAGTCCTCGGCAAAGAGATGACACACGAATTTTTACCGAGGTTCACTTGCTTCCCGGCAAGCTACTCCTCGTTGTGGCGATGCACCCACTTGTCGGTTCGCGAGCTAATCAACTATCAAGAGTTGAGCCCTCGGCGGGCGCCGCACAACCGCACACAAGATGGGGATCCTCCAAGCCACGAGCTCCACTAGAGTATCCAATTCGCGAACTCCCGCGGGGAAGGATCAAGAACCCCTTACAACACTTGGTGAAGGCTCCAACAATCTCCAATTGCGAGCTCAATCACCTCCGCTGCTCCAAGCCGTCTACCGTGTCGGGAAACACGGAAGAGTAACAAGAAATCCGCAGCAACTCGAAGATTAAGTGCCTCTAGAATGCAACTCTCAAGCAATGCACTTGAATCTCACTCAATCTCACTCAAGATGTGCAATCAAGCAAGGAGATGAGTGGAGGGGTTGTTCTCTAGCTCAAAGTATGTCTCTAGGTCTCAAAATGTGCAAGAGATCCCCTCAAAACCCGTCCACCATTTATTTATAACGAAGGGGTACGCAACTAGCCGTTACCGCGCGAACCAGTTCAAATCGTACTCACCGGACGCGCCGGTCAGGGTGACCGGACGCGTCCGGTCACTACGCGACAAACAAAATCGCGCGGGTCAGAACTAGCCGTTGCAACCACCGGACGCGCTTGACCGAGCCACCGGACGCGCTGGTGATGACCGGACGCGCCGGTCCCGTGACCCACCGGACGCGCTGGTCAGCACCGAGCCGCGCACCGCGAAACAACCACCGGACGCGCCGAAGGACCCACCGGACGCCACAGTGCCCGCGTCCGGTGGGAGTCCAGTAAGCTCCCGACGCGACCGGATGCGTCCGGTGGTACGTGACCGGACGCGCCCCGCGTCCGGTGCACGAACCCTAGCAGCACCCGCGCCGCGATGAACTGACCGGACGCGCCCCGCGTCCGGTGCAGCGTCCGGTGCAGCGTCCGGTGCTGCGTCCGGTGCACGCAGTGACCTCCGTTCGCCTCCGTTTCTTTTCCAACTTTCGGCGC
The DNA here is from genome assembly GCA_038087645.1 of Saccharum hybrid cultivar R570. Classification (NCBI taxonomy): domain Eukaryota; kingdom Viridiplantae; phylum Streptophyta; class Magnoliopsida; order Poales; family Poaceae; genus Saccharum; species Saccharum hybrid cultivar. The sequence continues at coordinate 1,803,086 of JAQSUU010000594.1, read as the reverse complement.
AATAGAAAATAGGCGTTTCACTTCTCCAAAAAGCGCCGAATCCCGCCTCGCAAGCTCGGCGGGAGGGAGAGAGGAACCCAAACCCCTCTCTACCGCTTCAACTCCACCGCCTTCGCAAATGTGCTAACACCACCGAGTGTACACCACCATGTGCATGTGTGTTAGCATTTCACAAACATTTTTCCAAGGCGTTATGTTAGCTCTTTACTAGATCCTAAATGCATATGCTCAAGACATTGATCTAGTGGCACTTGATTTCCGAGCTAACCGTGATTGCCCCTCTTGATAGTCGGCTATGTATCCTAAACCCGGTCAATCACTTCTCTACTCATCTTAGACCGGCAAAAGGAAAACCCTATGGTTATACCTTTGCCTTGCGCTCTTAGATCCTTCTCTTCCACTTGATCATCATGTCCATCATTTCATGTCCATCTCCACCATGATCTTGCTCATCATTTCATGCACCAAATCATGTGGTCTTGTGGCCATCTCTCCATGCCATTTCCACCTCCATCACATGTTGCTTATGCCTAGCTTAATCACACTTGATACAATAGCATTAGCAACTTGGTGTCATTAATTACCAAAACCAAACTTGGGCTTTCAATCCCTTACGTTCTTTTCTTTCCATGACAAAACCTCGAGGTTGTGCCATGTAATTATTTTCATACAAATTCCATTAGAAAATGATGTCTTTACTTTCATCTGATGTAAATCAGATCATGATGTGCCACTAGCACTCATTGTAATCTATTCATTCGTTTCGCGCAAAATCTTTTGATTCAAGTCGCGCTCTACATCTTTACATATTCCCTTTAGAGTCACATTTTGTCTTGTAGACCCATCATAGTCTACTGTTTTGGCTCCTTAGGAATTTATTCTAGATCCCAAAATATTATTGGTAGTATCGATTTCATTTCATCTTCGTTCGCTTCTTGCCACTTGGACGAGTGAACGTCTCTCATGGCTTCTTCAAATGAGGTGGGAATACCCTCCATTTGAATTTCACTAACATAAACTTTATAGTCATCAGAAATATCTAATTTTATTATTCTTTGAGACTTTCTAGGGCCTTAGCTACTAGCCTTTCTTAATCTTTATTGCCAAAAGACAATTGATTCTACAAGGTCCTGTGTAACAAGATCCTTGTTTATATTATTCATCCTCCTTGCGGAGTTAGGTCTTTTGTACCATGCTCCCCCAGATTGTCCCATCTTTAAACTTTCTTATTTTGGGTTTAATCTGCTAAAACTCATATGTCGCGTTTAGCACCGTCTTAATAACTCTGAATGCGTCTACTGGCTGACTATGCTATCTTTATATTGGAACTGTAAAAGGTCCATGAATTTAGCTATTTCTTTACTTTAGGGGTATCATTATTATGACCGTCTTACTCCCCCGACGATCACATTCATCTTTTATAGATCACTCTTGCCTTCAATGCATAGTATGCATCGCATTATCTGAAGTATGGGGAAGTATCTTTCTTAATTGTCTTTCTTAATTGATCTCACATTTCTCCTCCTCGAAATGTGGTACGAACTTTTCTACCATAATTTCAAAAACTATTCAGAACTCTCGTGAATGAGGAAACTTTGATTACTTCCTTCATCCACATGATTACATCATGCAAATGAAATTATTTCTTAATTCGTTGGGAGTACTTTTTCCTCATTTCACTTCAAGAACTCAACAGAGTCTTTTATCATTAATACTTCCGCAAGTCATGCTTGCATGTCATTCTTATCTTGAGGTTCGTCTGCAACTTTCAGTTCTCAAACTCATACTGGGACAACATAAGAGCTACCCTAAACTTTTCTCCCTGTGCTGGATACACTAAAAGCACATGAGTCATCACAACTTTCTCCTGTCATACAGGATAAGTACTATGTCAAACTTCTCCCGTCATACAGGATTGATTAACATAAGTACTATGCTAACTTTATCCCGTCATACGGGTATTTTGTCAAACTTTTCCCGCCATACGGGTACTATCATAAACTTTTTCCCGCCATGTGAGATAATTCCCTTGAAGGGACATAAAAGCCAGGATTGGCTCATACTCAACCATCAAATTTAGGAATAAATCCGAATACTCTTTAACACACATGCTTAATCCGACGTTGGTCAAATTAAACATGCATGTCACTTATTACATTTCAAAACATGATGATTAAGTCTAAAAAAATATATTACTTATTACATCTTTTATCATGATGATAAAAACTAAAAACTAAATTCTTCTTCATAAGGAGTACATAAAATGCATCTCTTAAACTAAGTTCTTATTTTTCTATTTTTTTTTCTTAAATCAATATCCTAGAATTCTTTTCTTTTAAAGTCATTCTTTAAAGAGAACACAATCCCTTATACAATGACCTTCTTTCTGCAAAAATTTGCACTATTCATCTTCTGAGTCACAAGTACCAAGCTCATTTCCTTTTCACACTTCAAGAATAAAAGCATAAAGTTCTTTATCTGATAAACATTAATCAATAATCATCAATAATGCTCATTAAACTTTTAAAACTTTATGTTCTATTCTATATCACCGTTGGGCAGAAATAGAATAAAACAACATTCTTCTACATTAATTTCACATCACCATTGGACAGAAATGGAATTAACATATGAAAACTCAATTATCTTATAACCCTTTTCAAAATTAAATTCTTCCGTTGGTTCGAATTTAATTTTGAAGATCATCATCATCATTGTAGCGGAAACATGAAAATACATTACATTCTGCTCGCTCTGGAGCATCTTTTGTTTCTTATCTATTCTCTGAAAATTGGTCATTTTGATACAAAATTCATCAGAGATTTAAACTTTAAACATAAAACTCATAGAATTATAATAGTGTTATCATCGACGTTGGTCAGAAAATAACAATATCATAATTTTCTTTAAACATAAACTCTTAAATAAACTTATAGTATTGTTATCATCAACGTTGGTCAGAAAATAACAATATTATAATTTATCTTAACCATAAACCTACTATTCCTCCAATTAAAATTTTTTTGTTGGTTCCAATTTTAACTGGAGGATCAACTTTTCATCATTCATTGAATAACTATAACTGCTCTTCAAATTAAACTTTAACTTTGCAGTGGAACCATGAAACATAAATAATTATCCTTATCAGAAGCACTACTTGTCTACTCTCTAAACAATTTATTCCATTGTTTTAAAATTGCATAGAGATAACATCTAAGTCGAATACTTCAAATAATTGCTTCTGAAAAAGATTCAAGAGAATGGAAATCCGCAGTGTGCTCTTTGGCCCGAAAGCCCACGATGGCCCAAAAAACGCGTGCCTCGCGCTCTGCAGCGGTGTGGCCCAAGTAGCACAGCTCGGCAGCTCGGTAGCCCACGGCCAAGCGGCAGCTGCAGCTCAGTCCAGCAGCGCGCTGCTCTTTGCGGGCCATCTCGTGCGCAGACAAGGCGGCCCATGGCCGGTTTACGCAAGTGCGTGCCCACGCCCAGGCCGCAACCTGGGCCTAGGCCGGGATTCTTTCACCCCGTCTGGGCCGAAAGTGCCCGGTTAGCCCCGCCCGATCTCGACCGTCGGTTTGCATCCGACGGTGAGCCATCCAGATCGGGAGGACAAAACCCCAGGCAGCTGCTTCCCAAACCCTAAAATTCCATTTCTTCTTCTCCCTCAACGCCGCAAGCGGCAGTGGTAGCACCCGCGGTGGCTGTCAGCGCTGGCGGGAGCCGCCGGAGCTTGTCCCGGTCGGCTCCCCTTCCTCTTTCTTTGCTCTTCCCTCTCCCCAGCCACTCTCTTAGCCGCGGCCAAGTGAGAACGCAACGGCAACAGCCACCCATGGCGCCCGGAGGAAAGAGCTCGCGGCTCCGCCGCACGGCCCTTCGCCGGTGAGCGCGCTCGCCCTAGGCTGAGCGCGCTGCCGTCGAGCGGCCTTGCGACGTTGCCCTTGACCCGAGCCCATACGACAACGACGATTCGAGGTCACCTTCCCGCGCGACGCCGTCCGGCGACCGGCGGTGGGTCAGTAGGTAGGTAGATCCCGCCGGCCCTATCTATTTCTCAATTCTATCTCTGAGCTTTCTTCCCCTTCTTAGGGTTAGGGTTAGGGTTTGGGGATTTCTTTTCCGAATCAAATTCGGTCTTTCTTTGCTTTCTTCTTTTCTTTGCGTCGATCTAGATCTACAACAACAACCGACTGGCTCCGGTACCATTGTTGAGATTCAAAGACCATTAACAGTAGATCACCGGGTACAAACTCTTCTATTTGGTATGAACAAGTAGATATCTAGAACATGAGAGAGGGAGGAGAGGTGAGGGTTCGGTGTGCCTAACCATCGGTCTTGGAGAAGGAGGCCGTCATGGCGACGGTGTAGAGGTCGCAGTGAAGTTCGGCCGTGGTGAAGTAGTGGGACACAATGGAATGGCTGCAGCAGTGGCATCCCCCGCAGTGGCGTGGACGTCGGTGAAGGACAAGTAGTGGCGGTGAGCTCCCCGTCGCTTACAGGCGTCTCTATCGATTAGACTAGGGAGGTCCGGTGGGGTGTGACGGCAGTGAACCTCGTGAAGTGAGCCCTGGCCCCCACCTTCTATATATAGCCTGCGCGACGGGGGCCCACCAGCCTTGTGTGGCTGAGCACCCCCGATCAGGGCGTGGTCAAAGGGTCCGAGTTGGTCGTTGGGCCAATTCGGTTGAGATCTATTCTAACATATGTACCATTAACTGCACATACTTGCTAAGAGAGTTAATTAAATTAATTTTCTAACTGAGGATTATATTTTTTTAGTGTTCTCGTGACTACCTTTTCGTGCCACTCGCATGTCCGACAACGTTTCCTTCGACTTGCTCGCGGTATCAAGACGAGGGGAACAACCTTTCTGGTTCCTATGATGCGGGTGGTCGTGAGTTGGGACAACGGACTACTCTTAGAGCTTGTACACAGCTGCGTGCTGTGGAAGCAACTTATGTTTTATTACTCGTGGTAGCCGTTCATTATCTGCGTGTTGTTTTGTTAGTCTAAGTTCTTGTTTAAAAAATTGTTGCCTTATTACCTCGGCAATTCCTATCTGCCATCATTTATAGTAGTAGTTGTAGTTCAGCGTCTCGATTCAAGAGAGGCGGTACGCTTGCCAAGCGAAGTATTGGAGGTGTTCGTTCTAAACGTTTTTACCAAGAACAGTTGGATAAGCAGTAATAGATTGTGCCGTTGAGTTTTATTGCTTCCCATTGTGTGCTCTTTTCCTTTATAGCATGTTTGGAAGACAGGTTTTCATGTCAAAAGCCTCGTATAATATATGGCTGCAAGGTTTTTCACCCTACTCTCAAAAAAAAGTTGTTTGGATGACGGGGGAAGGTACTAAGTTTACCCTTGTTTTGTGTCAAACCAATTGGAAAAATATGATGTGCTGTGGAGGCAATGAAAAGAAAATGACAGATGTTGAGCTTGCTTTGCAGCCCTCGCTCGTTAGCCCTCCCACATATCTTGAATCCTCTCTCGAACGTGCAGGAGAAGAGCTGCGTACCGTTATATCAAAAAAAAGAAGGATAAACGAGTAAAGAATATTGGTTCCATAAACGAGTAAAGAATCACAAAATTGCATACATGCCTTTTTTGCTTTAAGGTCAGTCTCAGTGAGAGTTTCATAGCTCTGTTTCCAAGACTCTCTGATGTTGGAAACAATGTAAACAAGTTTTATCTTCATGAAACTCATTTCATCCCATAAAACTATTTTAATCTCTATCATAATTTAAATTATGCCACATTATTTTATTTAATACGTATGAAACTGCCGTCAACTTTCATTAAATCTGGCCTAAGTACACATGACCTAACCCCTAGGAACAAGGGCCGACAAGAAAGAGATCCTTCACGCTCCGACCAATGCCCAAAGTTCTTTTTTATATATAGAAATAGATTTTCATTAGTACTAAGTCTAGACAAACCGCTGGACACTAGCAACGCTACAGACTCAGGCACTTGACCTGCCACAACAACGGACCATTTTTACAATTCAGACCCATGGCAGCTAGTGTATGCGGCGCAAGGGAGGTGGGTCGCTGCCGCGCTGTCTAGACTCTCGGCACGCTCGCCGGCTCTCGGCACTGCCTAGACTTGATGGCCCGCCGGTCGCCGCAGGCGCGTAGGACGTAGAGCGTGCTCGACGACACGCCAGATCTAGGAGCGTGCTCGCCAACGCGGCGATGCCCAGACTCGCTGGCCCGCGGGCGGACGTGTGGGAGAAGAGCGCTCGACATCGACTGGAGAGTTGTCGCAAAAAAAAAAAAAAAAAGACATCGACTGGAGAGAGAGAAAGGAGGGAGAGTGGATGGACCCGCACTGTCTAAACCTCATGCGTGGTAGCAGAGAGTAGTTTTATGGCTAGTTTCTTAACGCATGGAAACTACTCAGGAGTTTCTACGTTGGGAGTGCCCGAGCATTTCCATTAAATTTCATGTTCTATATCTTTATTTATCTGTAAAAAATTTTTCTCCATAATTCAACACATTTCAATAGACTAGTTATATCTCCAACAGAAAGGAATGGAGATTGGAGCAACGCAAACATAGCACTAGTTGTCAGCCTCACATGCACCAAGATAGCAATACACGCTACCTAGCCAAATTTGGCTACCAAGGCTCACAAGATAGCATGTCAAATAGGATAGCAATCGTATTAGCTAATCTGTTAGAGATCAACACTGTTCGTTTGAGCTTATCAACTAGAATCTAACCCTATTTTTCAGCCATAGAACAGTGTTTTTGTCTCATAACAAATCAGCCCTACAAATCAGCCGCAACTGCAATAAGTCTATGGAACAGTGTTTTCTAGAGCTTTAGCTAAAAAACAATAGCATGTTAGACACCAGTTCTCTTAGAGATGTTCGTCCTGGACTCTTCAGTGCTACACGTTTTCTGCTTTGGCCCTGTTTAAATGCTTCAAAGTTTCAAAAATTTTATCAGATTTTCCGTCACATTAAATCTTTGACGCATGCATGGAGCATTAAATATAGGTAAAAAATAACTAATTACACAATTTGGTTGTAAATCACGAGACGAATCTTTCGAACCTAATTAGCTTATGATTGGACACTAATTGCCAAATAAAAACGAAAGAGTTACTGTGCTTCCAAAAATTTTAAACCCTCATCTAAACACAGTCTTTGTAAAAAAAATTGGCAAAGTATGGATGCAAAGCTCTGGATACTGCGCCACCAATTGTCAAGGTCCAGATATCGATGTTGTTTTTCCATTGTCCATTGGAGAAAAAACAAAAAGTGTCAGTCATACGTCGATAATGCACACGCCACCAGTCCTCTACCTTTCCGCAGGGAGGAGTTAAAAGGCACAGGCAAAACACATGGATGCAAAGCAGGGGCAGCGCGGTGGTCTGAACCCTGAAGGATCGCCCAGCAATGGCGGCAGTGGGGGGCATGCTGGCCTCGGCCGTGCTCAACGTGGTTTTCAAGCAGATCAGCGCCGTCATCGGAGGCCAGATCACGCTGCAGCAGGATTTCACCCAGGACCTCAAGAAAATGAAGATGACGCTAGAGTCTCTGACGGCGGTGCTGCAGGATGCTGAGATGAAATCGATCGAAAACCGTTCCGTGCAGCTGTGGCTGAAACGGCTCAAGAACGCCATGTATGACATCCCCGACATGCTCGACGAGTTCGAGGCCGACACCCAACAACCGGCTGCATCGTCAAAGGTACGCCTACCTGTCATTGTCACCACAGCTTGCTGCTAAATAACTGTGGTCCAGAAACCTTCATGTTTTCAGAGCCTGTGCGTACCCAAAAAGAGAACAAAAAAAAGTGCTACAGTACATGTCACATCAAATCTTGCGGCACATGCATGGAGTACTAAATGTAGACGAAAGAAAAAACTAATTACACAGTTTAGTTGTAAATCATGAGACAAATCTTTTGAGCCTAATTAGTCCATGATTGGACACAAATTGCCAAATAAAACGAAAAGTGCTACAGTAGCCGAACCCAAACTTTTTCACCAACTAAACAAGCCCTCAGTTCATCTTGTTCTCAAAGTAGATTTATATATCAACTGTTGTCTCGATCTCCTGAAATAAAATTTGCTTTTATTAAACACGTTAATAATTAGGAATATTAGGGGAAAAAGATTGTTTAGTTTATTAGATCCGATTTATTAACCGATTACAATGATTGGATAAACATAAATCAAAATGAGTTTAATTAATAGCATGTTCAGGTCGGTGCCCATGATCTCCATGGCGACAATCCTTGGATCTACTGAATTAGGCTAGGGTAGGAAAGCGCTAGCAAGACATGTGATCTATCTTCAAATTAAGAATGGCAAGACAAGAAAAGAAAAGAAAAAAGGTATATAAAAAAACGGATGAGGCAAAAATCTACTTTACCCCCAACTATTGTTGGTTGTATACTTCATCCATCACCTAAAAAACTAGGTATTTTACCCCTTGAACTATTGAAAACCGTCTAAATAACTCCTGAGATGGTTTTGAACTGACGTGACATAATAAAAAGTCTATATAACCTCTAACATATCAAGGGTCGACTGTATTAACCCCCTCAACTACAAACATGATATTATAGCTCATAAAACATCAAATAATGCTCAAATGACTCCAGGATGGTCTTGTAGGGATATTTGGACATACACATGCTTGCACGCATGCCCATTTGTTGTCTCTATCTCCCTGCTCTTTCTAGACTAACCCAGCGTCCAACGAGCAGCATGTGACATCTAGTTTCCTGTCACCTCTCGTCACTCGTCGATAGTATTGAGCTCAAGCACCACGCCCACATCATCATCATTCAGCTCCTCCCACATCCTCTGTCCAGTTGTCCTTCAATTTTTAGGTAGCCATAGGAGGAGAAAGCGAGAGGGGACGAGCATGTGGGAGGGGCCATATGACAAGGGCGCAGTGCATATGCTAAATGTCGTCGAGGAGTGCATGAGGTGGAGTAGGAAACAAGGCGGTGCTCATCAGGAGATAGCTGATGCGCCTGCGTGCAAGCATGTGTGCTTAGGCCAGTGTGGTAGGATATAGTGTCCAAACAGCCCTACATGACCACCCGAGGGGTGATCTGAATATTATCAGATGATTTAAGGGCTACAATAACATATATTTTAGTTGAGGAGGTCATGCAATCAACCCTTCATATGTTAGGGAGTTATATAGACTTTTTAATATGTCACGTCAACAAAACCACCTCAAGGGGCTATTTAGACAGTTTTCAATAGTTTGAGGGATAGAGTACCTAGTTTTATCAAAGTTTTGAAAATCGACGATTATGACGCACCTAGTCGCGACTAGTTGCTAGGCTTTGGCCTGACGCCTGGACTAGGGGGGTAGTCGGGCCTCAATTCGAGCGGAGAAGGATAAGGGGGAGAAGGGATAGAGAAAGTCGTGTGCGTACTCGCCTCGACCTCCGCCGGGAAGCAGGTCTCGCCGGCTGCGTTGCTCGCGACTCGCCTGGAAGCAGATCCCACCGGCGAGCCTCATGCCCGCCTGGCAAGACCTGCCGGTGACGCGGCTCGTGCTCCTCCCCGCCGGCGACGCCTCCCCTGCTCCTCTCCACCGGTGACGCGGGTCGTCCTCCTCCCCGCCTGGCGGAGGTCACTGGTGGGGGAGGAGGAGCGGGCGCGTGGCGAAGGGGAGCGGCGGCGCGGGCGAGTGGGCACAGAGAGGCGTTCGGGAGGGAGAGAGAGGAGCAGGGGAGAGGATAAGAGGAGTTGGACCGTGGTGGGTGAGTTGGGCCGTTAATGGGCCTTTTTTCTCTTTCTCCCCATTCCATGACCCCTTCTCTTCTATTTTTTCTTTTCTTTTTAAGTAAATATACATGTATTCTGCTCCAAAAATGTATATATACATGTATTAGCCATCGCCTAGCAAAACGCCTAGGCTCGACTAGTCTCTAGGCTAAGGGTCGTCGCCTAGATTTCGCCTAGCGCCTAGCAAAACTTTGAGTTTTATAGGTGAGGGGATGAAGTAGACAACCACTAAGAATTGAGGGGGTTAAGTAGATTTTTTTCCAACAGATGATGGAAATACGTTTTTTTGAAGAAAATGTTGGAGTTGTTTTTTTTTATAAAATCGGTGTTTTGAGTTCAGCAAAAACAAAAAAATTTGCTACCCTGGTTTTTGTACCATCCAGCCAAACAAAACTTTAGTAGTTAGTCTCCGAATTTAGTTTAAGTGTTTTTCTTAGGAAAAAAAAAGACGATCCAAACAACCCCTTAATGTCATCTTGAATTTCAGTAGAGTTGATTTTTCATTTATTTTTCATGTAATAAAATAAGCCTCAGAGATATTCCATTACTTTTTGTGTCGCAAAACAGACATGTTGCAATGTAATCATAAATCAAACTTAATTCCTTGCAGATGTCCCTCAAACTATACCTCTTGCCACTGGCATCTTGTGGTCCCAAGAATAAACTTGCTAATGGGATGAAGAAGATGAGAGATGAACTGAAGGAGATCGCAGATCAGCATTCTAGATTCAGGTTGGAGGCAGGTTCTGCTTTCAATGAGCAGAAATTTCCTGATGCAAGAGAAACAGCAGTGGTCATGAATGATAAAGAGGTCATAGTAGGGAGAACTGAAGAGAAAATGGAAATAATGGTTTCTTTATCTAAGAGCATTACAGAAAAGTTTACCATCCTTCCCATATATGGCATTGGTGGCATTGGAAAGACAACCCTGGCAAAAACGGTTTTCAACGATACAATGTTCAATGACTACTCTCGCGTATGGATCTATGTGTCCCAGGTGTTTGATATGAAGAGAATTGGCAACTCTATAATATCACAACTATCAAAAATGGAACGTCAAATAACAGAAATGCAGATGATACATACTCGCCTTGTAGAACTGTTTGCTGGTAAAAATATTCTCATTGTGCTAGATGACCTGTGGGAGGATAATGATCAATTTCAGTTGGATGAATTGAAGAAGATGTTGAAGGTTAGTGAGGACAGTAAAGTCGTTGTTATAGTAACCACACGCAATGAGAGCATTGCAAATGATCTTAGAACCGTTCAACCGTACAAATTAGCACTATTGTCAGATGACTCTTGCTGGACTATAATAAAGCAAAAGAGTGGCATAGACTCTAGACCTGATGATAAAAAACAACCGGAACATATTGGAAAGGATATTGCAAGGAAATGTGGAGGTGTGGCCTTAGCAGCTAAGGTTACCGTTGCATGTCTTGAAAGATAATTTTATTCACAAAACCTTCTCTGTGGCAAGAAAAAAAAACATTAATGGTGCTGCGATAACAATTCATCTATGGAATTACCTTTCCCTTGTGGACGTCATGGCTAACATCACCATGTGTCCATGGCTGAGAATTGGAGCTAGCAGGGCTCGAGCATGCACGGTCACCTCTTTGATTTTAGCATCGTCAGTTGCAATTCAGTTGCGCGTGCACGATGGTGCGGTCATGTGAATGCTCCTTATGAAGGGACCAGAAATGCTTCCACTAGGCGGCTCTGAAGATTACCTGTCAGTAAGAAAATAGTCTTTTTTCTTATCAAACGCGGTGTCATTTCTGGCCAACCAAATAGACTAGCAAATAGCAATTGCTCCCAACCAAAATTAGAGAACACAATTTAGTATGTTCTTGTTGATACTTTAGCCATACTTCTGACTTCTATGAATTAAAATTGTATATCATTTTGGAATTGAGTTTCGAGTTGAACACTTGTGACTATTTTTATAATGATTGGTCTGATTCTCTAAGCCATAAGTGATGAAGCTGAACTCTGTTTTCTCTATTAAAAACAATGCATGATTAAACTACTTACCTATACTTGTGAGATCTGCCATTATTGATGGTACTGCCCGCATCGAAAGCGTCGACGATCACTCCGTCTCGCTTCAATAGCTTAGCTAGGCGGAAGGATGTGAAGACTAGCTTCAATGCGATTCCTAATGCCTCCCTTTCCGATTGCATATGAATGCATCTCTAGCTAAATTACTTACTGATTTCACTCCCTTTTCTTGATCTTCCCCTTTATTATTGTCACTCTACTTTACGACGAAACAGGATGAGGCTCAAGACAATGGGCATACACACATGGCACAATATTTCTATTTGTGCACTAGAGTCGTATATATAGATCCAGATCTAGGTGTGTCGTGTACAAGGACATTGATTTACAGTAGATCTACTATTCATCACTCATCTTAAAGTTTTCGTCCTTGTGTAGCAGTGTCATCGCTACAAAGTAAGGTATATGCAGCATGTGTCTACCTTCCTTTTTCCCTTTTTTTCTCGTAAAATAAATAAAGGAAAGGACCTATACAAAGTTTTGTCAACTAATCTCCCCCCTAAAAACATAAAAAAAAATCACAAAAATGATATTGGTGTGGGTAAGATAACAGTTTAGGTGCTCCTATTTCATAAAGCAAAACTATTGAGCTTAGCCTCACAGCTCACGTGTATTGCCGTTACCTTCGATTCCTACTTAAGGCATGCAGGGGTATAGCCAGGATTTAAATATAGTGGAGTTGTTTAAGCAGACAACTGTTATAAAAGATGAAATATATACATACCAAGAGCGTAGAAAACAACCAAATAAATGTTTATTTTGTGAAACAAAAGAAAGCTAAAAACTAAAGAACACTACATATTACAAATAAAAAAGGAACAAAATTACTCCTAGGTCTCTAACCTCCAACCTGTGAATCTAATTCTTAGGCCTAAAAAGAATCATGATAATAATGCAATAAAAGGAGATGAGATGAAAAGATAAGGAAGATTAGCCCTAGATAAAATAGATGTCGATGGAGATAAATACAGAGGGAGAATAAACAAGCAAAACACTAACTACATTTATTAACACTAGCTAATTAAGTAAGGTAAATGGAGCATGTATGTGTCTACCTTCCTTTTTCTTTTTTGCTCTTAAAATAAATAAAGGAAAGGACCTATACCAAGTTTCGTCAACTTATCCCTCACCCGAAAACATCAAAAAAAATCCCAAAAAAGGTATTGGTGTGGGTAAGATAATAGTTTGAGTGCTCCTATTTTCATAAAGCAAAACCTCTGAGCTTAGCCTCACAGCTTATAGGCATTGTCATTGCCTTTAATTCCTACTAGAAGTATGCAGGGGTGGAGGCAGAAGTTAAATATAGAGGTGTTGTTTAAGCCGACAACAATAATAAAAGATGAAATATATACATGTCAAAAGCATAGATAACAACCAAATAAATGTTTCTTTCGAAGCTAAAAACTAAAAAACACGAAATATTACAAAGAAAAAGGAAAAAACACTCCTAGATCTCTAACCTCCACTTGGTGAATCTAATTCTTAGGTCAAAAAAGAATCATGGTAATAATATCAATAAAGGAGATGAGATGAGAAGATAAAAGGTAACCCAAAATTAAATATATGTCGATGGAGATAAATATATGGAGGGAGAATAACAACCACTGCTCCAATACTCCTCTTTCTAAAAACAACACTAATCTCAAAGCAGCCCATGTAACTTAATATTTTTCTTAATTATTTTTCCTTTAGGCTCCGATGGGCCCGGTTGGTTCAACCCAGCCCGTCCACAGCCCGACTACGTGCTCACGAATTGAACTGCACCCATTCACAGACCAACGACGTGCAGCACCATGGACTCGAGGAAATGCATGGTCTGCTCCTTGACGCCACAAGAGCGGGCAGGCACCACATGCAGCTTTGTGGACTCTAGGTCCAGGGACCGCAATGAGGCGGCGCGGTACGCCACCGGCTGGCTAGCCAGGACCTGTACCTACGTATTCCAACTCAACGACACCTCCGGGAAGAAGTCCACCTTGGCACACGAGCACTCGCGTTGGAAGATAGCATGGAAAGAAATCCTCCTGACGACGTGCGGCGATGCCGCGACGGCGCACCAGTCTCCGTCGACGGGGAAACAAGATGCCGAAGAAGGGGGATCTGGAAGATACGTTCGGCTTTGGATTAGGGTGGTCAAGTGATGGACATGGGTTGAGCCTGAACGGGCCAGGCCCATGCGGGTCCTATGAAAAATAATTAGGAAAAAATAATTAATTAGATTGGCTGTTTTGAGATGCGTGCTATTTTTTTTAGAAAGAGGAGTATTGGAGCAGTTCCTATAAATGTTTCTTTTGGTGATGGGTAGTACATTCTGTATATTGATTTTTGTGTTAAGTGAACCATAATAACTTACATTATTCATCGGGTACTTCGATTCTATCGATTAGCACTGACATATGGGAGTCACTTGTTGGTGGCTTGATGCGGTTAAGTTGTTGGAGTACAAGTATTCTCACCCACCAAGGTTTACTATTGTATATATCCCCGCGCGGACTCGGGATTAGGGATACGATAGAGCCAACAAAGAGGAGCAAATGCAAATGGCCTAGTCCTAGTAGAGGAAGGTGACATGCACACCCACTTAAACCAAGTGCCAAGGCTAATCGATATTTCATTTCCTTTAGTGTCAGGAAACAATGCAAATTACCGCTGTTCAAAGCTTTCAATTAGCAAAGACAATAATGAATGGTGTCCGATCCTTTTCTAGACCATGACAAGTTTTCGTCACTGCAATTTCTATCTTGCATTATTTAGTGGTACAAAGAGCAGCTTACTCACCATGTACAATTAGCTAGGTTGTTCTTACCCTGTCTGTTTGAATAATCGATCCTGTATTGCCTGCATCCCAGGCATATCTCTAGATGTGTTTAGACTACCCGCACTCATGGACCTCTATATTCATCCTCTATACGTCCTAGTCAGCAAGATTCTCTCCTCTATACTCAATTCTCCCGCACCCATCCATCCTCTATATCATCCTCTATCCACTCTATCCACTATGGGACCCACTTGTCACTTTATCTAAATATATCCATGTGTGATCTAGTTTTGAAGGATTTATTGAGACGAATTTAATGGTGCAATCGAAATTTAATTTGGATTTTTGGTTTGTGAGTTATAGCATTTTTCCTTTGTTTAGCTAGTGGGGCCCGCCACTATAGAGTATAGAGTAAGCACAGTACTACTCTAAATATAGAGTGAGAGAAAGGATAGAGTATCGTTTTAGAGTACCCAATGCAGCGGTTTTTACTCTATATTCATACTCTAAAGCTTTAGAGTATCGTTTTAGAGTACCCACGGGTAGTCTTAGTTCTACGGTCAGAAATTTCTTCTTTTGCTTCATCATTCACAAGCACGAATGTGACAAGCTGACAGCACTTCTGGAGGCTGTAGCCTGTAGTCATTTTTGTTTAGAAAAAGTAAATTTAATTTCAACCTTCGCAATAAGAGTTTTGTACCCAACATTCATTGTCACAGATCCAGCCACAATTAAAGACTCACAAAAACTAAAAATGGGTTTTGAGACAACCTCAAACTCAATGACGTACGTACTAAGCACTAAGCCTATTAGAACACACTTGTTCAATCTATGTGAAGATCTCTATTGCCGCAGTTTGTAGCAAAGACAAGCTTCCTTCATTATTGTTTCGATAATGATACCCTCACGGTGTCCCTCCTTTCCGGATAGGACCGACAGGCCTGCCCCTGCACCTCGCGCCGCGCGCTCCCACGTCTCGTGCCACTCGTGCCGCGCTGCGCGTCCCCGCCCACGCCTCGTGCCTCCCACAGGGTCAACGAGCGTCCATTCGGGAGCAGCAAGTAAATGAGCACATGTTGCAACCATATGTTTCATGTGTTTCAGATGTATGTTATATATGTTTAATCTGGATATTGTAAAAGTAGATCTGTTCTTGCATATGTTGCAATGACTATGCATGTATGTTGCAGGTGTATATTTCAAATGTTTCAGCTGTTTCAAACGTATGTTGTAAGTGTGTTTATTTGAATGTTGCATATGTTGCACTGGCTATACACGTATGTTGCAAGTGTATATTTCAAACATATGTTGCAAGTGTTTTATCTAGATATTGCATAGGTTGTAGTGGTCATACACATATGTTGCAAGCGTATGTTGTAAATGTTTGATCTGTTTCAGATGTATGTTGCAGCAAATGCTTTATGTTGCATGACTATGCATGTATGTTGCAAGTGTATATTTCAAATGTTTCAGTTGTTTCAAACGTATGTTGTAAGTGTTTTTTATTTGGATGTTGCATATGTTGCACTGGCTACACACGTATGTTGCAAGTGTATGTTTCAAATATATGTTGCAAGTGTTTTATCTAGATATTGCATAGGTTGTAGTGGTCATACACATATGTTGCAAACATATGTTGTAAATGTTTGATCTATTTCAGATGTATGTTGCAGCAAATTCTTTGTGTTGCAAATGTTCCATGAGCAGGGACGAGAAGGGGGTTCAGGCGAAGGTAGTCCCCTCAGACGCAGCGGTCCTCGCGTGCGCGTGGGGAGCAAAGCGGGAGCGGCAACCCCCATGTGCTTGCGTACCGCAGCAGCAGGCGCATGCATACGGATCCTAGTCCTAGGCCTAGTCGTTCGTTCCATTGAATGCGCGAGCGCGTGGGACCATGCACGTACAGGGGATGGGGACAATGTTGAATGTGCTCTTCCAATCTTTTCTAGACCATGACAAGACAGTGGGCGTTTTTTTTCTCATAAGAATCATGCAACATTGTCACTGCAGTTTCTATCTGGCATTATTTAGTGGTACAAAAGAGCAGCTTACTCACCATGCACAATTAGTTTGTTCTTACTCTGTTTGTTTGAATAACTGATTTTATAATATTGCCTGCATGCCAGCGGGTTTCTTCTTTCGCTTCATCAGTCAGATGTGCGTAGTTCTACAGTCAGCCGGTTTCTTCTTTTGCTTCATCAATCACAAGCACAAATGTGAAAGGCTGACGGCGCTTTTTGAGGTTGTAGCCATTTTTGTTTAGAAACAATCAATTTTATTTTGATCTTGCAAGAGTTTTGCACCCAACTATTCATTATCACAGATCCAGCCTGTGGCTGATTAAAGACTCGCAAAAACTAAAAAGAGTATTGAGACAAACTCAAACTCGATAATGTATTAAACACTAAGCCTATTAAAAGACATTCACCTATTTTTTTACAAAGATCTCCACCGCTGCCGTTTCTAGCAAACGACAAGCTTTCTTCATTATTGTTTTGCTGTGCTCCTTATGAATAATGGACCAGAAACGCTTCCATTAGGCAGCTCAGAAGATTACCTGTAAGTAGAAAAATAGTCTTTTTTGTCAAACACGACGTCATTTCTAGCCAACCAAATAGACCTAGCAAATAGCAATTGCTCCCACTCAAATTAGAGATCCCAATTCAGTACGTACATGTTGAGACTTTAGCCATACTTACGAATTAAATTTGTATACCATTTTAGAATTGAGTTTTGAGTTGAACACTTGTGATTATTTTTGTAATGATTGGTCGATTCTCTTAGCCGATGAAGCTGGACTTTGTTTTCTTTATTAAAAAAAGATGTATGATTAAACTACTTACCTATAGTACTTATGAGATCTGCCTCCATCGAAAGCGTCGCCAATCAGTGCGTCTCGCTTCAACAGCATTTGCTTGGCGCATTGATCTCAAGTCTAGCTTCAATGCAATTCCTAATGCCTCCCTTTCTGATTGCATATGCATGCATCTCTAGCTAAATTACTCACTGATTTCACTCCCCATTTCTTGATTTGCCCCTTTATTATTGTCACTCTACTCTACGACAAAACAAGATGAGACTCAACACAATGGTCATGCACACATGGCACAATATATCTGTTTGCCCTCTAGAGTTGTATATATAGATCTACTTGTTGGAGTTGTTCCAAATTCACTGCAAGATATAGGCCGGGCTTCTGACGGAGCGAAGCGGAGGCCCGTAAAAGCCGAAGGCAAGAAAGCTAAAAACTAAAAACACTAAATATTACAAAGAAAAGAAAAAAGGAACAAAATTATTGCTAGGTCTCTAACCTCCACTTGGTGAATATAGTTCTGAGGCCGCAAAAGAATCATGGTAATAATAGCAAGAAAAGGAGTTGATATGAGAAGATAAAAGGAAGATTAGCCCTAGACAAAAATAGATGTTGATGGAGATAAATACAGAGGAAGAACAAAGAAGCAAAACACTAACTACATTTATTAACTAGCTAATTAGGGGTGTACTATAGGGACCAAATATTAGATAATAAAAGCGATCTTATATTGCCTGCATATGAAGTGTGCCTGCATGCCAGGCATATCTCTAGATGTGTAGCTCTACCGTCAACAGGTTTCTTCTTTTGCTTCATCAATCACAAGCACAAATGTGACAGGCTGACAGGGCTTCTTGAGGTTGTAGCCATTTTTGTTTAGAAAAAGTTAATTTTATTTCGAACTTTTGCAAGAGTTTTGTACCATCAATTCATGGCATGTGGCTGATTAAAGACTCACAAAAACTAAAATAGGTTTTGAGACAAACTCAAGCTCAATGACATGCGTACTAAACACTAAGCCTATTAGAAGACATTCATTCTTTGTGAAGATCTCCATTGTCGCAGTTTGTAGCAAAGACAAACTTCCTTCTTTATTGTTTTGTTGTGCACCTTATGAAGAATGGACCATAAACACTTCCATTAGGTGGCATTGAAGCTTACCTGAAGTAGAAAATTATTATTTTTGTCTAATACCACGTTATTTCTTGCCAACCAAATAAACCAGGAAATAGTAGTTTCTCCCACCTAAATTAGAAAAACACAATTTAAGACCTGTTTGGATGAGTTAGGGCTAGTTACTGGTTGGGCTAAAAATTAGCTTAAATTATCAATGATTGACTAGCTAGTTGACTAATAACTAGTTAGAGACTTAGGCTCCTATACTTATTCGGCCTAAAATCTTTGAATTTGTTAACTTTTTTCGTAAAAAAAACTAGTTGGAGACTTGGCTAAAAAAATAACTCATCTATTAGTCCTTGTGTTTGGATGCACTCTAAATTAAATTTGTATATTATTCTAATATTGAGTTTCGAGTTGGACATTGACTGTTTTTAATGGTTGGTTCGATTCTCTTAGTCATAACAGATGAAGCTGGACTCTCTTTTCTTTATTCAAAAAGATGCATGATTAAACTAGTTACACATGAGAGATCTGCCATTACTGACGATACTGCTCCCACCGGAAGCGTCACCGATCATGGGAATTCTCTCTTTTCATCCGCTCCCTGCTTGGTTGTATTGGGCATTTGGCAGAGGCTGGTTCTCCAAGAGGCTTCTCACTTTGGTGTCGATATGCGTCTCAACTCCTCCACTCTTTCACTAAAGGTACATACAACTCTGGACTCGTGCAGCTAATAGGTTTGTTTCTCGATCGGTGCGTCTCGCTTCAACAGCTTGCTAGGTGGAAGGATCTGAAGTCTAGCTTCAATGCGATTCCTAATGCCTCCCTTTTAAATTACTTACTGATTTCACTCCCCATTCTTGATCTACCCTATTTATTATTGTCACTCTACTCTATGACGAAACATGATGAGACTCAACACAATGGGCATGCACACATGGCACAATATTTCTGTTTGCGCTCTAGAGTCGTATATATAGATCCAAATGTATGTGTGTTGTGTACAATGACATTGATTCGTAGCAGGTCTACTATTCATCACTCATCTTAAAGTTTTTGTCCTCGTAATGTCATCCCTACGAAGTAAACTAAATGCAACATATACGTGTCTACGTTCCTTTTTCTTTTGTCAACTAATCTCCTGCCCCCAAATACATAAAAAAGTCCTAAAAAGATATTGGTGCCGGTGTGATAACAGTGTGGGTGCTCCTATTTCTTAAAGCAAAACCAGCGGCCTGGTGCGGTTCCACGGAGATGAAGAATAGGGTGAGGGTGGCCAATGGTTGCGCGCTCCACGTATATTGTGACCGGTCATGGTTTAACTGCCTCCCATTTCAAAGTACAGCTAACTAAGAAACATTTAGGGTGCCAGCAAAAAGAGAAAATGGTCATGCGGACAAAATACAGTGGCGTAAAATTCCTACAAGAGGTTTGTGGTAAGGGGATCCCCTGTCTCCATACCTGTTTCTAATATGTGCTGAAGGTTTTTCAGGGTCGTTGCACGAAGCTGAAAGTGTTGGAAATTTGGAGGGTGTTACTATATGTGAAGGTGCACCAAGTATAACTCACTTACTGTTTGCGGATGATTCTTTGCTTCTCCTAAAAGTTAATGATGGGAATGCAAATCATCTGCGACATGTGCTGCAACTTTATGAGGAATGCCCGGGGCAAGTAATAAATAAGGACAAATCATTAATCTTGTTCAGTAAGAATTGTGGGCAGTCAAAGAAGACGGAGTTTATGGCTGCCCTGAACTTATCTCAAGAAGCTAAAAGTGATAAGTACCTTGGGTTGCCGGTGTATATGGGTCGATCTCGATCCAAAATGTTTGCATATTCGAAGGATAGAGTATGAAAGCGCATCCAGGGTTGAAAGGAAAAATTGTTGTCAAGAGCTGGAAAAGAAACACTAATTAAAGCCATTGCACAAGCGATACCGAGCTATGCTATGTCTTGCTTTGACCTCACCAAGTCTTTGTGTGATGAGATCAGTACCATGATATGCAGATTCTGGTGGGCACAACAGGAAAATGAGAAGAAGTTGCATTGGCTTTCCTGGCAAACGCTATCAAGTCGAAAGGAGAAGGGTGGGCTGGGATATCGGGACTTGCACCTGTTCAATCTTGCAATGCTAGCCCGCCAAAGCTGGCGTCTGGTCCAGCAGCCGGAATCACTCTGTGCTCGCTTGTTGAAAGCTAGATACTGGCCTGATGGTAATTTGTGGGCTACGAAGGAAGGGCCTGGGATGTCATATACTTGGCGCAGCTTGGTCAGGGGACTAAGAGCAATGGAGAAAGGAATTATTTGGAGGATAGGTGATGGAAGCAGTGTTCGCATTTGGGAGGACCCATGGATTCCTGCAGGGTTTACTAGGCGTCCAAGAACTCCCCGAGCTGGCACCTTCCTGTCCAAAGTCTCTGAGTTGATTGACCCATATACCGGTTCTTGGGATATTGACCTAGTGAAGGATCTCTTTTGGGAAGAAGATGCGCTGAACATTCTAGCCATCCCAGTACATGTTGATTGTGAAGGCATCGTGGCCTGGCACTTTGATCAAAAAGGCATATTTTCTGTAAAGTCGGCTTACCATGTGCTAGAAGATGAAGCTGAGCTTATGCGCACTCGTCAAAAAGGTGAATCATCCAGCCCACCTAATGGCACTGGTGGTAATATTTGGAAGAAAATTTGGAGACTCCCTGGTCCTCCTAAGATCAAGCAATTTGTGTGGAGGGTTGCTCACAATAGTTTGACCCTTAAACAAAACATTGGCAGACGAGGAATTCGACTGGACACTAGATGCCCGGTATGTTTCCGTTTTGATGAGGATGGTGGCCATTGTTTTATAAAATGCAAAGCTATCCGGCAGTGTTGGAGGGAGTTGGGAATTGAACATATCAGACTTCAGCTGCTGCATACCAGTACTGCAGAGGAGTTCATATCTAAAGTTATGAAACTGAGATCGGATGTTGGTCTCCTTGTGATTGTGCTTCTTTGGCACTGGTGGGACGTGAGAAATAAAGTGAATGCTGGTGAGCTTATGCCAGCATGCCAAGAGATGGTGAGAGCAGTAGTTGGTATGGTGTCTGACATTCAGATGTCAAGCGCTCAAGCATCGGCATCGTCGGCATCACCCACCCAGAGATGGTCACCGCATCCACCTGATATCCTCAAGATAATGTTGATGGTGCCTTCAGAAAGGAGACCAAGGCTGGCGCATGGGGTTTCATAATCCGAGACCATGACGGTTCTGCTGTCCTAGCTGGGGGAGGGAATCTTGGCCCGGTGCATGATGCTCTACTCGCAGAGACGATGGCGTGCAAGCAAGCACTAGAAGCAGTGGAGCACTTCAGCATTTCCTAGGTTGTGCTTGAGACTGATTCCTCACAGTTGAAAGATGCGATCACTTCGTTGTCTAGAGATTTGGCTATTGGAGGTGGTTTGTTCGCGAATATCCGCAGCCTTCTCCTAGATAGTTTTAGTTGCACAAGTATTTGTAAGATTCTGAGGTCTTGTAACTCGTCTGCGCACGAGCTTGCTAGGTTGGGTATGAGTTAGGACCCGGGTTAGTTTTGTCTATGGACTGATCCCCTCCTAGAGTTTGTAAACCGTTGGCCTGCTCGCGATTTGGCTGAGCTTGTCGTAATATAAGGCCACAGAGCCTGGTGAAGGATAAAAAAAAGAAAAGGAAACAAAAAAAAAAACTCTCCCCACAGCAACTCATTCCACGCCCATCTCACAGCCCAGCCCAGCCGCCGCGAATCCATGTTCATCTCCCCCACTCGATCGGCAACCGCAAGAGCCGACCCTCCGCTTCCCACCAAAAAAACCCTAGCCATCCCAGGTTCCTCCGGCCGCATCGCCGCCGACCGCCGACCGCCGACGATGCCTCCCAAGGCCAAGAAGGACGCCGCGCCGGCTGAGCGCCCCATCCTTGGACGCTTCTCCTCCCACCTCAAGATCGGGATCGTAAGCCCAATTCTATCCCCCTCCCCCTCACCCACGCACACTCCACCCCCCCTAGTTCTACTTGTAGCTGCTGTGAGTTGCTGGATCTCGTAGCCGTTCTGGGGCACCGGGCACCTCGAATGGACTGAGTGAGCTCAGCGCATCTGGGGCAACGGTGGGTTTGGATTTTTAAGGGCCTTCATGTGGTAGGCGACGTCCGTGCTCGCCTGACGTTCTGGGTAGTATCTACGGGCTCCGTGCTAATGAGTTGTGGATGCCGCGATGGGAGCGTTAGGTTGTGATTTCGTGGTTAATTGATTCGAGGCGCGCGGTACGCGTTGTGCCTCTTGTGCACGGAGATATCCACTTCGGAGGCTCGGGTTGTTGTTGGCACGGATTTACCTGATCCTGGTTGTTCCTTGGAAGTTGGATAGTGAGTGCCAGGTGTGATCGAATGGTTATTATTGGTTTTTGTGCTTCATGTTGTTTTTTCACTTATACTTGTGGCTGTTGAGGATATGACTTGGCATAATGGCACTGATACATATTTTTGCTATTAGCACGTAGCATGTATCTGGTAGTAATTCTGTATGCTTCTCTTGTAGCTATTGTGGTGCTGTACTGCTTGCTTTAGTGGCATGTTAGAGGCCTAGCGCATTTGTGAGTCTTATATACTCCGTCTGATCTAAATTATAGTTCACTTTAGCTTTATCCTAACTTTAACCAAGTTATAGAAAAATGCATCAAATTAGTTTCATTAATATGTCTTGGGAGTGCATTTATTTGAACTTGTAGATGTTAATATATATTTTTTTCCCAAAAACTTGGTAAAAGTTAGGGATGTTTGATGACTTATGACAAAGCTAAAGTCAGCTATTGTTTTGGAACGGAGGGAGTAGTATACTATCATGGCTTCACAAATCACAATGCCCTACCTTTAGATTGCTTGTGTTGGTCAGTCTTTAAGCTATGAATGGTTCAATTATTTGGTCATTCCGCGCTGAGTGCTGACTATGCATCAATCGTGCTCAAATGTGATTAGCTCGGTGGCAAAATTAGCAAAATTACATTTGTATTTGGCTATAGTGCCATCACCAGCCACTTGATTTATTCATGTTTGTCACTGATAAGATGGCAATGTAAGTCAGTAAGATGAGGCCTAATTCAGTTTTTGGATTGATGTTTCTGCAGGTTGGGTTGCCAAATGTTGGCAAATCAACTTTTTTCAACATAGTAACAAAGTTGGCAATCCCAGCTGAGAATTTCCCTTTCTGTACCATCGAACCAAATGAGGCGCGTGTGAATGTTCCAGATGAGCGGTTTGATTGGCTTTGCAAACTTTACAAGCCAAAGAGTGAGGTTTGTTTCTTTTCTTTACTCATATTCAGTGGCAGAGACAGTGGGGGGAGAAAAAAGGGAGGGGGGGGGGGGGGGTGGGACCGTGGGTTCCTAATAACTATGAGTGGGAGGCCTACAGTTTCTATTGAAATTTTTTGAATTTGACTAAGTTTGGAAAAAAATGTTCTGCTGCCCCCCACCAAAAAAATGAAAAATAAAAAAACACATATCTTGCTCTGCCACTGCTCATATTGTAATGAGTAGCTTCTGAGGTTATGTTTCAGATCATCAGATTTACAATGACTGTTCAATCGTGTTTCATGTGCATTGTGATCGTTGAAATTCTGTGCAGGTGCCTGCATATCTGGAAGTAACTGACATAGCTGGGCTTATTAGAGGTGCTCATGCTGGGGATGGTCTGGGCAATGCATTCCTCTCACATATACGTGCTGTTGATGGAATCTTTCATGTCCTAAGTATGTTTTTGTTCTAGTGTTGTTAATATTGGTATTTAGTATTCTAACGAATTGTTAGGCATTATTTTAATCAACACCTACTGCTGTGTTGCAGATCATGCATTTGGTTTGTAAGATACCGCCATTCTTAGTTGTTGGATTGATCTAATGCTTCTTTAGTCTGTAAATATAAACTAGAAGTTTACTCTGATATTAAGTGAAAATAGGGCTACCATATTGCTTCATTTTGTGGCAAACAACATCTGTGATTAATTAATGAGTGAATAGTGATAAGCATAGAAGCTGGCAACTGTATATTCTTATCAGTATATATGTTATCTATTCACAACATATGCATAGCTGTTGAATAATTGGTTTTTGCATCCTTTCCCTTTTTGTTTCTCGTTGTGTGCTGATACCTCATAATTGTTGCTAGTAACTTTGTGTTCCAGATTAAAAAAATGATAAATATTTTGTAGTTCTAATTGACGTCAAAATGGCTAGTCCATCATTCCATGTAATTCACTTCTCAAATTTATGTTCTTTAGCAAGGTTTAGTTACTAACTAATTAATTAATTACACAACGTTTTGTTGTATCTTTATTAACTAATCAAGTGTTGCATACGGTTTTCAGGAGCATTTGAAGACGCAGAAATTACGCATGTTGATGATACAGTAGATCCTGTTAGAGACATGGAAACTATTAGTGAAGAGCTCAGACTAAAGGTTTCATTGGATTTTGTTGATTTGCAACATCAGCTGGATAACATTTAAATCTTCTTTCGACAATGTTCTATTCTATTTTCTGTGCAGGATATAGAGTTCATGAAAAAGAGACTTGAGGACCTTGATAAGTCAATGAAGAGGAGCAATGATAAGCAGCTCAAAATTGAGCATGAATTATGTGAGAGGGTGCGGCATCAATTACTTCAATTCTTCCGCATAACTATGGGTCTTTTAGCAGCCTTAATAAAAATATAATTGAAAATGAACATTCTTTATCAGCAACTTATGTTCCTTCTCTTCCCTGGACAGGTCATAGCCCATCTTGAGGAAGGGAAAGATGTCCGTTTAGGAGATTGGAAAGCTGCTGACATTGAGATCTTGAATACATTCCAGCTACTTTCAGCTAAGCCAGTTGTCTATTTGGTATGAATTTCTTCTTTCTGTGCACCCATTGTATTAGTCAATAGTCTACCATGAGAAACTTTGAAGTTCCAAGTTGTCCATAGTTTTTAGATTGGACTGGTGTCATATTGGGTTTAGGAAAAAGATACTTTTTATGCATGCGTTTCTAGTTGAACATGTTTTACATTTTTTGTTATGGCCTATCACCTTCCTGCATGCACTCTGTTATGTTTCCTTGTATCTATATTTCTGCTGCTGGTTGTATTGGAGCTGTTACTCGATACCAGTATTAGTTCTGTAGTTTGCCTTGAATGGTTCCATAATAATTATCCTTGTATGATGCGTTATCAATTATGAAATTGATTTATTTATACATGTGTAGTAAGTAGTAACAAAAGAAAATGCATTTTTTCATTTGTGGAACCAACCAATTTCAATGGAATCAGTTCAAATTAACCATTTGATCAGACCATTTGACCCTTTATAATAATTGAAATGAATAGGCTACAATTTGCAACTGTAGTGGCCTTTTACAATGGCTTGGCTGACCATTAAATGACTCGGGAGCTGTAACAATTTCTTTTTTGTGCAGGTGAATATGAGTGAGAAGGACTTCCAGAGAAAAAAGAACAAGTTTCTACCCAAGATTCATGCTTGGTATTGTTTCTCGAAGACTGTTTTTCCAAAGTGCTAGTTTTTGTCATCCACGTGACAACCTAGATTCTTGGCATTTGTTGCACAACCAAATGACGTGTTTTAAAATCTGGATCCTCCTCTCTGGTAGAGATTGCTCGACACTAGCAAGTTGGTCCCACATCAGTTGCTGCTATTTTAGAGCAACATCATATCTGTAAATATCTGTAAATGAAAACTTAGATTTAACAAAGCTTGTTATTTGGTTCATGGTGGATCTTTGTGGTGATGTACAGTGGACCACAACATCCAGGTTAAGTGACATGTGCCATAGGACTATCTTTTTGACATTTGAACTCGCCTTATGTGAAACACTCTTCCTTAAATGCATTGCAATTTCCTTATGTTATAGATCTTAGTCATGTTATATCTGTTCTAAGCCACTTTACTGGTCCAATAATATGATATATTCCTTGGTAATGTATGTTATGTGCTTGCTGGTATTATAGCACACATGAGCTGATATACCTTTTTTCATCAGGGTGCAGGAACATGGTGCTGAAACCATACTTCCTTTCAGCTGTGCTTTTGAACAGAAACTAGTGGATATGCCAGAAGATGAAGCTGCCAAATATTGTGCTGCAAACCAGATAACAAGGCAAGTTAATTCGCACTTTTGATACTAGAGTCGGTTAGCTTGGTCCATGCTAAATGCTTCTAAGGCAAGTTTCTACTAGGACATACTAACATCTTAAAATACATGTATGTTATTTCTATGATTTATGAAATTCAAATGAGAAGCTATAATATTCATCTCTAAGACAAATATCATGTTGGAATAATTCTTCTATACAAGGCAAATATTTGTGAAAGAAAAAACATTTTTCTAACTGTCAATTGTTTGACAACTTTCTGAGTTCTCATTGGTTCTAAATTTCAACTAAAATATTATCTATTATGCCCTGCAGCATGATCCCAAAAATTATCAAGACTGGTTTTGCAGCAATTCATCTGATATACTTTTTCACTGCTGGTCCTGATGAGGTACTTGTTCTTTTCAGTGCAGCATAATCTAAAACGGTAAAACAGTAATACAAAGGTGCCCATCTTTTATTGTAGTATTCTTCATGTGCTTTTCATTGAACTTTAGTAATTTCTTTCGCTATTTTAAATGTTTTTGAAAAGTTGTGCAAATAGTTGAAGTTGAATGATCATTTCTATGTGCACTTTTCCAGTAGGAGAATGTGATTTGAATTAGCTGGTTCAGCAACAAATGTGAATTTTTTGTTCAGGTAAAGTGTTGGCAGATCAGACGACAGACTAAAGCTCCTCAAGCTGCTGGTGCAATTCACACTGATTTCGAAAGGGGCTTCATATGCGCTGAGGTAACCTCTGGTATTTTAAGTAGCTGATATAGTTGTTAACTATTGTGATTTGCATCAGCTATAAGTTAAATGGGACCAGATTTTGGATAGCTGTCCTACTCGATGACCATTTTGATTGTTTGTGAATCTAGATGCTTTTAAAGTTACTCAATTTGACTTGGTAATTCTGTCAATGGTATCCATTGTTTATCAGCACCCCCTCCATTTTTTTTCGATGTTCAATACTTGTGCACACAGTAAAGAACAATACAAGATAATACATGCCTATTTAAAGTCAGCAATAGACCAATTGAATGAACTGATTCGAATCTTGTAGCATTTATGTATACTATAAATGAGGTAGGCTGTGGCCGTAGGAACACTTTAGAAATAATATGTAGTTGCAGGCATGTCTTCTAGAAAACATGTAGCATTCGATTCTTGTTGACATTTTCTCTTTTACCTTGACATTGTAAATGTTTGGATGACTGTTCGGCTGGCTGTATTTTTGGCTGATGCTGATTTGTTGTGAGAGAAAAACACTGTTCCATGGCTGGCTGATTTTGGTTGATAAGCTCAAGCGATCTAGCTGATGATGCCAGTCTTTTGGCATTGTTTGCTCTAGCTCAATTCATGTTCGAACAGTATAGTTTCATATATGATTGTTACTTCTACTTTTGTGGGTCAGGTAATGAAGTTTGAAGATCTGAAAGAACTGGGCAGTGAATCTGCTGTTAAGGTATATGCTCCTCCCCAAGGACATTCTTGTTAAGCGCCTGTTTTGAGTTTTGACTTGAATTTTGAACGTGGGTACTGTAGGCTGCTGGAAAATACAAGCAAGAGGGGAAAACCTATGTGGTTCAGGACGGGGACATCATCTTTTTCAAATTCAACGTGTCTGGTGGTGGGAAGAAGTGAAAAAATGTATGAACATGATGCATCAACAGTGTGTTACATCTTGCCCCCTATTTCTACATTTTTGAGGTTGCTAGCCAGTAGCCAGGTTCGGTAACGCAAGCTTGTACAACGAGGCTCCAGACTGTTGAAGGATTGTATTGAAATAACATGCACGGTTGTATATCTTGTGCTTGAGCTCTCGCTGTTACCAGAAGCTTAGAATCGTCTCAGTTCTGTGGTCCGGTTTTGCCTTGTTCAATGTGTAAGCTGGTCTAACTGCGAATGATTTATTGCTTGTGAATGGACCAAAAATGTATCAAATAATAATTGTAGAAGCTATGTGTGGGCGCACACAAGTGTTGTTGATAACTGAGCAAAATAGCCACGCGATTTCTCCCTAGTCTTTTTCCTTTCTGCAAAAGTCCAGTGTAACTTTTTTTGACAGCACGTGTTTGAAATTTTAATAATTTTCCTCAAAAGAAGATTATATCATCATCCTATGAAATGACAAGCAAATCTATGCAAGGATTTAGTCGGAAATCAAAGCATTTTGTTCTGTTCCCTTTAGATGCAGGTCTTTGGATCTGATGATGTATTTTGACAACCACAACCAATTTTGGCTCTCTTCTTTTGCTAAAATGCACTAATAAAACTGTTATTTATCGCTAGTCTCTATTTCGGTGCAAGCAGCAGAATACACGGAAAGCGCAGTTTTTTTTTTATTGCAATGATATCCCACACGACACACACTACCATGTGCATCCACACAACGGTGAAATTTTTTCGAGTAATAAAATTACGGAATGACGACACTGACGGGCCTATCGAAGATCCAGCTAAACGGGATAGACGTGGGCTTCTTCTGGGCCTGGGCCGCCCTATCATGGGCCTTCTCCTCCATCCTCCGGATCTTGCGCGGCAGCCCGCACACGTAGTCCCGCGCGCGCCTGCCCTCGCCGGAGAGCCCCGCCGCGAGGTCCTCCACGCGCCACTGCCGTATGAGGTGCTCCAGGATGCCGCGGTAGTCGGAGGCCGTGTACACGCCGGTCTGCTGCGCGGCGGCGGAGTAGTGCGCGTAGAGGTCGGCGTCGCGGCCGTCGGTCATGAGCGCTGCCGGCATGGTGATCCGGCGGCGCATCATGTAGCCCAGCGCGCGCACGGCCGCGTCCGGGTCGACCTCGAAGAGCTTTCCGACGATGCGCGTGTACGCCGCCTCGTGCCGCTTCTCGTCGGCCATGATGGCGCCGCAGACGCCCGCGAGGACGTGGTCGCCGTGCGCGCCGACGTGGCGCGCCGTGTTGCCGTGCGAGATCGCCGTGGCGCGCTCCTGGAAGGCGACGTAGATGAAGCCGTGGTAGGGGCTCCGGGCGGCGTTCATGGCCATCCCGGACGCGATGAGGCGGTGCACGGTGCGGTCGACCTGGCCCATGTCGACGCGGCCGGAGAGGTACATGTAGCGGCTGAGCGCGTCGCCGTGGCGGTTCTCCTCGGCGGACCAGCCGCGGATCCAGCGCGCCCAGGAGGTGGCGTCGGCTCCCGTGAGGTCGCGCACGGCCTCGAAGCGGTTGGGCACGCTCTGGTACGTGGGCAGGGCCTCCTCCGTGATCATGTTGCCCACCAGGCAGACGAGGTGCGCGTCGGGCACGCCGGCCGCCCGCGCGCGGAGCTCGCGGCACGCCGCGTTGAAGCCCTCGTCGCCCAACGCCGCCGGGTCCGGGAGCATGTCCGACGGCTGCCACGCTTCCTCTGCCGGCTTCAGCAGCGGGAGTACGTGCGCCTCCGCCCACGGCTCCAGGTGCGCCAGCACCTCCAGCTTCTCGGGAGCCAGGTACCCCATCCATTCCTCCTCTTCGTCCTGCTTGTCCCGCCGCTTGATGAGGACAGAGACAGGGGCGGCCATAGTCATGGTCCCGCTGCTGCTACGACTGCTCCTGCACCTCCTGCATCAACACGTTCATGACATGTTGACATACATGAGAGTGCACAAGATTGAATTTGTCCTACACGAGACAGTATGGCGCAAGGATCGGCGGAGGGCAGCATTGTACTCCCTTCGTTCCAAATTGTAATATGTCTGATGAAATAGTTGTTGCTATTTCTGATGAAATGGTTGTTGTTACCTGCTTCCATTCGGATTTTTTGATATATAACTTTTACTACGAAACTATAGGTATATACATTATATTGTCTAGATATATAATAAAAGCGTATATATCTATAAAAGAATAGATAGAGAAACAAAAAAAATTACAAATTAAACACGTTGCTAGTAGATCGATACGTGTATAACGCAGTGTATATGTGTACCAGTTGGTTATCCGTGGGAGGGCGTCTCTTGTTCTTGCAGATGGTGCAAGTTTGAAGGAGTAGTTTTGTTTAGTATTTGCTGATTCGCAGGGCACTCCGTGTCCAGGCATTGCAAGAAGTGGTGTTGTTGCCATCATCATCCTCTCAAACTTTGTAGTAGCTAGCTAGCACACTATGTATGTGTGCGAATTGAAAGGAGAAGGTGGTATAGGAGGGCAAAGCTAGCTAGTAGCTAGATCAGATGCTAGGGTTCACTGAGATGTGCGGCATAGGCCAACCGTGGAGCTCTATATTTATAGAGCAGGATAGGTTGAGCGATGACCTAGCCACTTCCACCTCGCTGGTCGCTAGAAGTGTGCGGAGTCAGACTGTAGCTTACTTATTACACCGTCACCACCGTGTCCTGTTACCATACAAATCGGTTGTCAGTTTTAAATTTCCAGCTGGGAATATTTTCCGTGAGAACGCACAACTACGGCTGCACAAATGATTTCACGAGGCATTGGCGCCTTAGATTAACAGAGGCGGGGATAATAGGGTGCCGCCTTTGTTAATCATTGCCAGGGCCAGCAGCTTAGCACCCTTCTCGGTTAATGGTTAACCGAGGCGACAACTGTAAGGGGCAACCGCCTTCGTTAATGATCTATTAACGGAGGCGGACAGACGAGTGCTGCTAAGGCGACTACCTCAGTTAATGGTCTATTAACGAGGCGTTCGCCGTTAGGATGCCCGCACCCATTAATCCCTATCTATAAAGGCAACTTCCAACCATCCCCATCTTCTTCCTGCACGAGCTCACCATTTCATTTTGACGGGGTTTGAGCTCCAAAACTCTAAAAAAATCACCATTTGGGGGGGGGGGGGGGGGAGGGATTGCTCTTCAATTCCTTGAAGGAGGACACCGTAGGAGGTTGCTATGTGCTCCCACATTCTTATTATGCTCTCTTTTTCAAGGTTTGGGTGATGTAGATCTAGAACTAGATCTATGGTGGAGGAGAGAGAAAACAGATCTGATTCTTTATTTGCTTGAATTTCTTTGTAATGCTGCTATACTTTTGTTTTGTAACATTAAGACTATGTTTGGTTCAACTTAAATTAAGGCAGTGCTTGGTTCAGCTTCTGAAAAGTGCTTATGCTAAAAAGATGCTAACAAACATGTTGAGCCTGAAATTGCTTTTCCAGATGTTGTAGGATTGCATCATCTCATAATATCCACATCCCAATCCCATCCAATTCATAACACATTACCACAAAAATGTTTTGGAGATGACACATTCTATTTCCGAGGTGGTTGAAAATGGCACCCACCTCTAGAAATAGTCAAGGGGCCCAATATAATGGATGCAAACCCAAAGCCAACCTCTAGAAACCAATCTTCACAGGCATGCCTCTTAAAGAAAGCCACCCCAAAAATAGGGCTATTTTCAAAGAAGGTTTATTAATAAGATATGCGCCACTTCAAGTAGATTTTCAAAGGGATTTATGATGAGAAACCACCTTTGAAAATAGTTGCCACGCAAGTAATTTATAAACTTTTCATATGAAGTCGAATGTGGACAAACTTTATATCAAATTATAGAGCGGGGAATGAGATCAAAAACTTTGTAGTTGACAGTCTTAAGATTTGAGATTGTTTAGAAGCCCAGATATTCTCTCATATTTTGAAATCTAGAACCTTGAATTTTCAAACTATTTGGGATGGACACACTCTATAATCACTACAGGAAACAGACGATTTGCCGGGTGCAAAATGCTTTGCCGGGTACTTTTTATCGGGCACCTGGCAAAGACATTCTTTGCCGAGTGCCAGACCCAGCGGCACCAGGCAAAGAAATACACCCGGCAAACCAGCCTTTGCCGAGTGACGGGCACTCGGCAAAGTCCAGCCTTCAGCAAAAATCGGCCTTTGCCGAGTGCCGGCACTCGGCAAAGCCAGGCCGTCAGCAAAGGTGGTCGACGTGACGGCGGCCACCTGCTGTCATCCTTTGCCGAGTGCCGTACCGTTAGGCACACGACAAAGCATTTTTTTTATTTTTTTTAAATTTCTTTGCCGGGTGCCCCTGACCTGGCACCCGGCAAAGGCTTTTTTGTCGGGTGCCCAGGGTGGCACCCGACAAATTATTTATTTATTTTTTGTTTATTTGGCCCTATTTTTTTGATGGGCCTTGCTATAGTAAATATTCCTTATTTCAAAATTTGGGATAATTTTGAGTTTTTTACTATATTTCCTTAATTTTTTCGTTTTATTGAATTTTTCCGAGTATTCCAAATTTGAATTGCAGGTACATAAAATAATGGAATTTGGTCATTCAAAAAATGGTATTCATGATATTTAGAGTATGTGGAGGCCGTATCCAGGTGTCTGGATTTTAGGCATCCGACGTCACAACTTGCTCCAAACTTTCTCAATTTTTTACCACGGCCTCCACATGCGACAACAAGACAAATCGACAAGTTTCATGATTTTCGGACTTCGTTTGGATTTTATATAATTTAAATACACTTTCTATCACGGAACCGCCCAAATTATAAGAACAAAAGTACAAAAACAATCGCCGGAGCAATTAAATTTCTGTACTTGAGCTCCTATAACTCTGGTAGTCCAATAAAATCACGGAGGATTTCAAATCAACCAACGTACAAGCCAAGATCGTAGTGGTCCAACATAACAGGTCATATGTTACATCCATTTCATAAGTAATTTAACATATATCGGAGTTCGGTAGAGTTATTACAACTCAAGTTCAAAAGTAGTGGAAGCAAAATAGTTTGAAACAAATATCACCTTAATTCAAATACATGCCAGTACCAAGGTCAATTTCCAGCAAAAGCATGAGAAACAAGATAGCTCAGAAGGATCATGCCCATGATCACACTCCGCCATTACAGCAGGAGCCAACCAATTCTTGCAGTAGCCATGATACATCACAACCTGCAACAAGTGAGAATAAACCCTGAGTACGAGAAGGTACTCAGCTAGACTTACCCGTCATAAACCAGAAATAATGACACCAAGGAGTATGCAAGGCTTTCTTTCAGTGGGCTAGCTTGAATCATTTGCAAAAAACATAAGTTATCATGAATCAACTAATTTAAGTGTTTTTGCATCATCTTTATTATAACCTATTCAATCTAGGTAAGCACCTATGCTAAAGCAATCACTTGATTAAGCATTAACATCAAAGGTTACCATTTCAGGTTTAGCATTTCCAACATCATCCACATAACCATCCGTGTTCCATAATCATTACTACGATGCAGTAACTCGAGTCAAGTGTTCACTATCCAGTGAACGATGGCGATTCGAATCGATTATTAACCAGCTGGTAAGTTATTCCTCACATAAACCTCACTCACCCGCTAAAGTAAGGTGTTGGTCACCGAGTCAACCATTCAGGTAAAGTCGCGAGCTTGCCAGGAACCACATGTACCCGGGGGCCGCCCGACTGCTCTTTGGCCTTATCATCGCGCCCCCGTATCCGCCACTACTGCTCCGGTACAGTGCGTTGCGGGCAATCCACTCGGCCCGAATAATCTCCCAGCTTCGCGGTCGAAAGGTACCTTATTCGGCCAGCTAAATGTGAGACATGCGTTCAACATGACCCGAGGGACAACAACGGACGGTCCTTAATCGACACAGGCGAAAACTACAAGCACCCCAGAACCTTGTCTGGTTGCCCAATACTTATTCCGCCCGGTCTCCAGTTATCCATCAACACTTGGTTATTTCCAGGATATCATCCATCCCATAGCTAAAGTTTTCCAGTAACCACCTATAGTTGCCGGTGACAGGAAATCACCGATCGCTACCGGTCTAAGCAGGGCTAAGCATTTATTCGACCCTAAACCTAGCAGGATAAGAATGTAATAAGGTAGGCAAGGATAGTAATAAATGCATCAATGGTTTCACTCAACTCCTATAACTTAATGCAACAATACATATATAACATATATATATATACTCAATTGCTTTTGTAAAGTAGGAGGCTTAGAATGCTCCGGGGCTTGCCTGAGATCGAACACTTATGTTAGTGTTGACAGATGACACTCGCTTGGCGAGCATCTCCCATCCCGGCACTTGTTTAGTCCTTCCATCTTCGGGATAGGTCCACCAAACACCGTCTTCAGGTTTGGCTTCAACATCTCATCCTTCACGTAGTGCATCTAGCGAACCTAATTGAGATGCAAGATGCATGCGTATGAATATGATGAATGGTAACATAAGATGCATCACAGAATCATTCAAGTAAACACACGATTAAGACATAGACACCAAAAGCTATTCAACTAACCTCACACAACCAATTAAAGAGGGCAAGCACATCAAGCATAACTCAGGTTTAACAAGATCGCATGTATCTTAACTTGACCATCATCAAGGGTATAAGCCATACTTAGCAACACATGGAGTAAACAACCATAACTAGCATCTGACAATTTCTAAACTGCAAACAACATCTACATGTTTGGATCATAACTGGAGTTATACAAATCCAATAGCCATACAACAAGACATTCTGGAAAGCTTATGAAATTGTCTATGATTCATCTTTAATCATCTTAGCATGATTCTCAAGTTAACCAAGTCAAACATGCATAATTACAGAATCTGGTCCAGAGATTCTAGAGAACAACTATTTCTGGAACCCAACTTGAAACAGTCATTACTCACAAACTATAATGCCAAATGCCACCAAAATTTAACACAAGCTAGATTAATGAGTTATCTACAACTTTGTTATAAGCATGTTTCTCAGCAAACATCATTTTCATGGTGTAATTACCAAAGTCCCAGAAACTGTCCAGGAAAGCATCAATTGCAAGAATAAATATTAACTTATATTCCAAACATATATTTGGCCACAACCAATGTAACCATCATAAAGTGCATGTTAAATGATTACCAAAAAGCATAGTGCTTGTCATTAAATAATTTCTTTTAAAGCATTTCTTAATTTATTTAAATAGCAAGGTGAAATAATAAACATATACCAAAAGTCCATAATAAAATCTATACAAATTACATTAACTCTTATATACACCCAATAGTCTACTGTACAAATTTCAAGCCATTTGGACATGCATATCAACCTCTATGAAAAAGACAAATGGTTATTGCAAGAATTCATATGAGAGCAGATACACTAATAACTCACTCAAATGGCAACCAAAATTCATGAAATTTTTACCACACATCAATCATCACATGAGTAGCATGCCACAAAAATTTCACTTCATTTGGAGCCCTAGATCTACAGTTATGAAAATAACAAATACAACTAGCATTAAAAACCTAGCTGCACAAATCTATTTTTACAGAGAAAACTTTAAACTAAAACATGCCATATTATAGATCTAGTGCATAGAGAATTTCACAAGGATTCCAAAAAGTCCTCATTTGCTATTTTATGAATTTTCTACAATTTATTATGATTTTCCAAAGTTTTAGTCATTTTTTTGCAAAAAGAAATTATTAAACCGAAAAGGATAAACACTTTACAACGGGACCCCTGGAAGAAACTTTAATTAAATCGAGTGAACAAGTCCTTCTTGCACTATTCAAATGAGTCACTGACTTCGCAAAAAGGCCCTTGGATTTTGCCGAATTCTCGCGCGAGGTCCCTGGTCGCGATTGAAAGCAGAGGACGCCGGGGAAACGGTTGACGACGGCCGGAGGAGGCATGACAGCGAAGGGGGATTGGCAGGGGAGCATCCGGGGGTTTGCGCGCACCCGTGGGGCTGCTTGGTTGAAACAGAGACGGCCCGAGGCGCACTGGCCGCGTGCGCCAGCGGCACTAGCGGCGACGGCGACAGGGCGGGTGACGCTGCGGCATGCTGGGCGGCCGGGGAAGGGGCGCTGAGGGGCGGCGTGGCACGGGGAGTAAGGTGGGGTGGTCGGCTCGACTTGGGCAGTAAGCGCGCGAGGCTGCGGGCGACGAGCAGCTCCGCCCGCGGCGGCCATGGAGGGCGGCGCTCGGGTGCGCGCGCGTCGCGGCGAGAATGGGATCGGGGAGGAGAGCCAGGAGGTGCGGAAGTGAGGGAGGGCGAGGCAGGGGGTGCTCGGGCATCCACATTTGATGGCAGGGGCGCAGGGCAGCAGCCAGCAGAGGGAGCGGGACGCGCGGCAGCCATGTGAGAGGTCCTTGTTTGGTTTTGGTAATTGAGTGACAACCTTAGGTGGACTAATTGTGTTTATGTGAGATACACAGGGAATTAGTCCATAGATGATTGTGTCATGAAGGAGCTCATTGCATATGAGACATGACATGGAGTCATGTGACCAAGGTGGCGAAGATCAAGATGAGGCTTGGCTTGATGGACCGGTTGCAAGTGTGAAGGGCAAGTCAGAGGCTTTGGAGCGATGGACCGCGTGACGGTGAAGCTTGAGCATGACTTGGCGCCGATGGACCGACGCAACGGTGAAGAGCAAGTGAGGTCAAGATCGATGGACCAAGGTCACATGATGATATGAAGTGGATCATATCATTTGTGATATGGTTGGTGCATGTGTTGCATCAACGTCGAAGGAGATGGAGTGGAATGCGCAAGGCAAAGGTATAACCTAGGGCATTTCCATTTCACCGGTCATAGGTGTATAGAGAAGTTTATGACCGGGTTTAGGATAGATGGCCGTACTATCAAGAGGGGCAAACTTGTTTGCATATCGGTCATCTAGTGCCACTCGTGTGATCTAACTATGCATCGTTGCTAGGATCGAGTGGCGTGGCAAGTTGAGTGGTTAACTCCTTCGGTAAAATGTTTGTGAAAATGCTAACACACGTGCACAAGGTGGTGTTCACTTGTTGGTGTTGGCACATTTGCGAAGGCGTTGAAGTTTAAGCGGTAGAGAGGATTTGGGCTCCTCTCTCCCTCCCGCCGAGCTTTGCGAGCGCGGGATTCAGACGTTTTTGAGAAGTTGAAATGCCTATTTTCCACTACGCCAGAAGTCGGAAAAGAAACGGAGGCGAACGGAGGTCACAGAGGTGACCGGACGCTGCACCGGACGCGGTCATGGTATGACCGGACGCGTCCGGTCAGTACAGCGCAGACGCGGGTGTTAGGGTTTGTAACCGGCGCGTCCGGTCACTCGCGGGACCGGCGCGTCCGGTCATGCGCCCAGAAGGAACTGAGGTTCGCAGAGGACGATCGGACGCGGGGCGCGTCCGGTCACACATGATCGGACGCGTCCGATCGTTGAAGGAGCTTACTGGACTCTAACCGGACGCGGGCACTGTCGCGTCCGGTCATCGCAAGGAGCGCGTCCGGTCGTTGCGTCGCGGGCGCATGGGTCAGTGCGATCGGCACGTCCGGTCGTTCGACAGGCGCGTCCGGTCATCGGGACCGACGCGTCCGGTCGTTATGAGAAGCGCGTCCGGTCATAGGGTTTGACTGTTGGCGCAGTGACCGTTGGAGGATCTAACGATCGCATTTGAAATTTGAGGGACACGTGGACGTCGTAGGGCGACCGGACGCGGTTGAGCGCGTCCGGTCAGTTACGACCGGCGCGTCCGGTCGTCCCGAAATCTGCCCAGTGAAGGGGTAACGGCTCTATTTGACCATGGGGTTATAAATAGATGCCTTGGCCGGCCATGGTTGGTGAGCTGAGCACACTTTGGCCTTGGTGGCTTATGTGGTAGTGCTTGGAAGCCCTCTAACTCACTCATGCTTGATAGTGTTCATCGGATCGAGTGAGAGAGCGATTCTAGTGCGTTGCATCGAGAGGATTGCATTGAGTGGCACTAGGTGATCGTGTTGCAAGCCGGTGGTGCTTGTTACTCTTGGAGGTTGCCACCTCCTAGACGGCTTGGTGGCTTGCGACTCCGTTGAAGCACGCGTGGAGATTGTGCGTGGCTCCGGAGGAGGATTTGTGAGGGGGATTGTGCTCACCCCGCGGGGATCGCGAAGAGCAACTCTAGTAAAGCTCGTGGCTTGGAGGATCCCCATCTTGAGAGTGGATGTGTGGCACCCGCTGAGGGTTTGACTCTTGACAGTCAATTAGCTCGTGATCCATCAAGTGGGTGTATCGCCACAACGGGGACTAGCTTGGTGGCAACCAAGTGAACCTCGGTGAAAAACCGCCGTGTCAACATTGTGTACATCTTCTCGGTGGTTTGCTTTCGATTCACAAGCTTGTATTTACATTCATATATTTGTGCTTGTGTAGTTGCTCTTGTAACTAGTTTGCTTGTGTAGTTAGCTAGTTACCTTCTTGTTTGTGTAGCATAGAAGTAGCTCCCATTGCGTGGCTAATTTGGTTTGTGTAACCTTGTTAGTCATATTGCTTAGTTTGTGTAGCTAAGTAATTTGCGCTCTCTAGTTTGGCATTAGTTGCCTTGCTATTGAGCATTGCTAGTGAGCATAGGTGGCTTCGTGCTTTTGCTTACTAGAATTGTATAGGAGCTCCCCGGCTTTGCTAAAGTACTAGTGCATAGGCTTGTGTGACCTTGCTCCAGAATTGTTTAGGAGAGCTCTTGCTAAGGAAAGCACCTTAGTTACATATTTAGGATCTTTGTGAGGTGCTTGTGAACTTAGATAGAGGGGTGTAGTCTTGGCTAGACCGATAGTTTTAATTCCGCATTTGTTTCGGTTTGCCGACGCGATTAATTTTAGAAAGGACTATTCACCCCCCCTCTAGTCCGCCATCTCGACCCTTCAATTGGTATCGGAGCCCGGTCTCTCATTTGTGGTCTTCACCGACCCGAGAGGATGGCGGAATATGGACTAGATGCTGATTGTCCTCACATGTTTGATGGCACACACTTTGCACGGTGGAAAAATTGGATGATATGCAATTTTAAGTTTATTTGCCCTCAAATGTGGTGGATGGTAGATGTAGGCTTTTCTCATGTGTTGGATGAAGATAATCTAACTCAAGCACAAGAGAAATGCCTAGATCTTGACATCCAAGCTACTAACATCATGTATAGATCTTTGGATGATAGCATCTTTGGTAAGATCATGGACCTCAAATCCGCTCATGAGATATGGGCCTATCTCAATGAAAAGTATGGAGCTATCACCGATGATGACGATGATGTCGAGCCCAAGGAGGTTGCACATGATGATGTTGAGCATGACCACAACATGATGGTTGTGGAGGATTGCTCCACCTCATGGTCAAGTGATGATGATAATCAATCTACCACAAGTTCACTTGACAAGAATGGTGATGATGCATCAAGTGTTGCTAGTGATGTTTCTACCCCAAGCACACTTGATGGTGACAACGTTGGTTCATGCTCGGGCCTTGATGATGCTACTACAAGCCCATCCACTACATCACATTGCTTCGTGCCACTAGGTGACACAAAGGTATCAAATGATAATGTGATTGATCATGTTGATTCATATGATGAGCTTGTTAGTAGACTTGCTAGCATGAACACGTCTTTAGAAAATAAGAAAGCTAAAACAATGAAATTAGAAAATGAAAACTCTTTTCTAAAGAACTCATATGAAGAACATAAGAGCTTACTTGATGATCTTAAATCTTCACATGAGAAGCTAATGTTGACTCATGAGAAAGTACTTGCATCTCATGAGGAATTGTTAGAAAAACATGCTTCTCTCATTAAGATGTTTTTAAAGAAAATTAAAAATAATGAGAGCTCATCACATGGATCAAATGATCAATTGCAAAATGTGACTAACCCATGTGATGTAGGGAGAAAGCATGTATCCACCTCTTGTGATGACTTATTAGCTATGCCATGTTCTTCACATATATATGCTTGTTCTACTTCTATGTCTTGTGAGACTAACCTTTTGAAGGAGAACAATGAGCTCAAAAATGAAGTGAAGAATTTGAGCAACAAGTTAGAGAGGTGCTACAACTCAAAAGTCACCTTTGAGCA
The DNA here is from genome assembly GCA_038087645.1 of Saccharum hybrid cultivar R570. Lineage (NCBI taxonomy): Eukaryota > Viridiplantae > Streptophyta > Magnoliopsida > Poales > Poaceae > Saccharum > Saccharum hybrid cultivar. The sequence goes on along the minus strand of JAQSUU010000594.1, from coordinate 1,762,653 downwards.
CATGTTGAACAACAAAAGAAGCTACGGTGACATGAGCGGCATTGGCTTCAACAAGAGCAATATCAAAGGCAAAAGATGGGGGAAGAGAAGATATAAAAGAGAGATGAAGAAACAAGAACAAGAGAAGCTCTCTCATTTTATGTGCTTTAAATGCCATGAAATGGGACATCTTGCAAATGGTTGCCCTAATGAAGAAAAGCTCAAGTTGAAGAAAGAAGAAGAGAGGCTCAAGCATGTCAAGTGCTTCAAGTGTCGCACTTGGGGTCATCTCACCTCAATGTGCCCAACCAAGAAACTAGTGAAGCAACAAAAAGAGTCTCAACCAAAGCCACAAGTTGAGCAAGAAACCACACCCCAATCTCAAGTCAAGATCAACCACAAGGATGATGATGGTGACTTGAAGAAGAAGAAGAAAACAAGAAGGGGTGGAAGAGGAAGGCATCCAATGCAAATCCAAGATGCCAAGATGATGAGCAAGATTCAAGATAAGAAGAGAGATTTGGCTCACATCAAGTGCTTCAAGTGTGAAGATATGTGACACTTTGCCTCGGGGTGTCCTACCAAGCTTGAGAAGAATGCTCAAGCAACTCATGAGAGGCAAGGCAATGAAGAGCATCACATGAGCAAGCAAGAAAAGGCTCAACCAAAGAGAAGATGCTATTCATGCCGGGAAAGGGGACACATGGCTCATTCATGTCCCCTAGGTAATAATTCTAAGCCTAGTTCAATTAATGATACTAACATGCTTAGAAAGGATGGCAATGGTACCTTATTGGTTGGAATTGCAAAACATCCCGCTATTCATACTAAGGCATTGCCTAAGTATGTTGCTCCTAACTTGAGAGGACCCAAACTTGTTTGGGTACCATCAAAAAGTGGATGATTGTTTATAGGTACCATCGGCATTGGAGGCTTGATTCATTTGGATTCATATTGGTCATCATATGTTGAATCAAGTTTTAAAGCTTAGTGCATATTCTATCCCAATGCCAAGTCAAAATAAGTGGAGTCCAAATACTACAACATACAAGTGCAACATTCAAAATTGTGGTGATTTATTGGATATATTTGATGGCTTGCAAATATTCAAGTTGAAAGCTTGCTATTGGATGATCATGAGCTAACCAAGGTATATCTCTTGTTGATCATTTCACTTGGGTGCATATGAGTTGATTGAATTGGATATATATGCAATGTTGCTTGCTATGAGATGTTTGAATGGATTAAATGCTTAAGTAATCAAGTTTGAATTGATTTGTGTTGGATAAATTCATGAGATGACATTTAGTAAGTGGATTGGAAGGATATATGTCTTGTGAAAGTATTCAAACAAGTTAGTTTCAAGTTTGATTCATATTTGATGAAGTATTGCTCAATGTATTGAAATCTATCCAAAGTTGAAAATCTGAGCTAGCAGTGATCAAGTCTGAGTTTGGATGATCAAATCTACTTGGATTGGCATGAATTTTGGTATGCATGCTCTAGACTTATGTTATAAGATGCTGTACAAATTTCATGAGAATTGGATAAGAGATGCTTCGGCTTTGGAGTACATCTTGTCAGCTATAGTGCAGCAGTTTTCAGCATGTAGCAGTGGTGGAAGATTTGAAATCTGGTAGCAATCTAGATGTCAAATGAATCTCAAATTTTTACAGCTGCTAGATGATTTAGTGAATCACATCTCCACCAAATTTTATGGCATTTGGATCTGTACATTGAGAGATATGAATTATTATTTGAAGGGTACAGAATCTGCCAGAAAAGTGACAATTATTGGATTGATCTAGAGTCACTTTAAGTGAAAGGTCCTCAAGTTAGAAATATATTTATAAGTGTTTGAGGTACCTAAGTTTGGTTTTGAATTGATCTAGAAGCATGACAAGAAATGAGTACAAGGGCATTGATTGTGGAATGTACTTAGTGTACAAATTTGGTACTCAAATTTGAAAATGAAGATCAAACTCAAGATGAAGATGAGGTTCAAGTTCTAGTAATAATTGGAGATCATTTGGTAGAAAGAAAAGGACTTAAAGAATAATTCAAGGTTACTCATAAAGTTAAGTCCATAGATCAATCAATCAAAGGCAATTCAAGTAAGTGTCAAGGATGGTTCTTTGGAGAGAGGTCACTTCTCCCTGCTGAGGGGGCTTGCCGCCCATGGGTGGGTAAACCGAGCACCGGCTTGGAAGGCTAACATGGAAGTGATGAATTCAAGGGATATTTGACATGCTTAATTGAAGCAATCAATAGGGTTGATCAAGAAAAGCAAGCAACACCCAAAAAAGAGCTAGTCATGGTTATAAAATTGGTATCATAAGTACTTCTCTCACGCAAGCATTGATCAAAGAGAAAAAGCAAGCCAACCACAACAAGAGATAATGCACTTGATTATTAGTGGTTCTCATTTCATATGGGTGAAGAATGGATTTCTCTATAATGATTGGTCTTCACCAAGCTTATAAATTGGACTTCACATTGCTATTGGAGTAATGAATTGGAATCTATGTGACTATCCTCTACTCCAATATAACAAAGGTATCATTGTAATGTGCATGATCATTTCATCCCTTACTAGTATGCGATTAGTGCATATAGTACATGCTTACTAGGATCATGCATAACAAATGAAATATTTAAATTCGTAGCCTACCACTATTGCTTGAATTGTTTAAATGATCTAGTGGTATGTGTATGAATTTGTTCATGAGCTAGTGAACACAAGTACTTGATCTAGTTTGGATTGCTAACAAGTGACAAGTACAACATTGGCAAGATAACCCTTAGTATGAGAAGTGAAGAAGCTTGTCATTGGATCAAACCGGACTTAGAATCTTAGGCAAATCAACTTAGTTCAAGTCATACTAGAAGCTCATGACAATGATATGGGTACAAGCACAGACAACATTGCAAATGGATATCTAGGGTGTTTTAAATGGTATCTAGACTCAAAATATTTCTTCAATTGGTATTTACAAGTGGTGTCTAGATCATGATCTACAAGTAATATCCTATAAGTGGTGCTCATAAAGATAGCAAATGTTCAAGAAAAGATCATATTGACAAATCCTACAAGTGGTTCCATGATAAAGGATTCTTCAAATTGGTATCACACATTTATTCATGGTATTTCTACACATGATATCATTTATACAAGACCGTGGTTCCACTAGTGATCCTCAACTTTAAGTGATCATCAAATGAAGAAAGTTCCCTCACACACAAGAGCTCAAGATTATCAAGTGAATGACCCATGCTATGACATAGGGGGAGGAGCCCCACCTAATGGTATCAAGGTCAAAGATCCTAAGTGGTATCTTAAGAGCAACATACAAGTAATGTCATTCCAACATGTGCAGTGATGTCCATCAACAACGCAATATTCAAGTCTCAACCATCTACCCCAATGCAAGCCTTTGTATCAATGAGAAATACACCCTTTATGGAAATTGATGACAAAGGGGGAGAAGTTGGAACAAAGATATGTCAATGCACCAAGAGAGGGGTTTAGGGTTTGGGGACATCATGAGAAGATGGGGTTTGGACATGGAAATGGACAAAGAGGGAGCAACAATGAAGAAAAGAGAAGGATCAAAATTCTTGGACAAGAGAAGCACACAAGTAGGGGGAGCAAGCTCATGAACTTTGATTGATTACATTTGATATGTGCATAATTCATGTGCTTGCTTGCATTGCATAAGTTCTTAAATTCAATATGCATGCTTGTGTGGTGTATGCTAGTTATAGAACTTGAATGATGATTTGATAACTAGCATGCATAGGATGTTAGCTAGACTTATGATTATCATGCAAAAACTAGAACCTTGCTTATAATGTTGATCTCACGGGGTTTCTAGTATTTTTGATGTCTAGCTACTCATGATGCTAAGGATGATGGCAAACTTGTGATTTTCAAATGATATCGAGCTATCAAATGGTATCGAACTACAAAGGTTTATTCTATACACCTTAGCATCACTTAGTAGTGCTAACCCTCCCACAAATTTCATATTTATGCATATGTGCAAGCTTGAAACCAAACCATTTGAGCACATATGTAGGGAGAGTTATCACTACCAAGTTGGATTTTATGATGCTTATCCAAATTCTAACATAGAGCTTAAATGTTGGATAAGTGGCATAAAGTCCAAAAGAACTTAATTTCCATATCTTTATAGAGTTGTCATCAATTACCAAAAAGGGGGAGATTGAGAGGTCCTTGTTTGGTTTTGGTAATTGAGTGACAACCTTAGGTGGACTAATTGTGTTTATGTAAGATACACAGGGAATTAGTCCATAGATGATTGTGTCATGAAGGAGCTCATTGCATATGAGACATGACATGGAGTCATGTGACCAAGGTGGCGAAGATCAAGATGAGGCTTGGCTTGATGGACCGGTTGCAAGTGTGAAGGGCAAGTCGGAGGCTTTGGAGCGATGGACCGCGTGACGGTGAAGCTTGAGCATGACTTGGCGCCGATGGACCGACGCAACGGTGAAGAGCAAGTGAGGTCAAGATCGATGGACCAAGGTCACATGATGATATGAAGTGGATCATATCATTTGTGATATGGTTGGTGCATGTGTTGCATCAACGTCGAAGGAGATGGAGTGGAATGCGCAAGGCAAAGGTATAACCTAGGGCATTTCCATTTCACCGGTCATAGGTGTGTAGAGAAGTTTATGACCGGGTTTAGGATAGATGGCCGTACTATCAAGAGGGGCAAACTTGTTTGCATATCGGTCATCTAGTGCCACTCGTGTGATCTAACTATGCATCGTTGCTAGGATCGAGTGGCGTGGCAAGTTGAGTGGTTAACTCCTTCGGTAAAATGTTTGTGAAAATGCTAACACACATGCACAAGGTGGTGTTCACTTGTTGGTGTTGGCACATTTGCGAAGGCGTTGAAGTTTAAGCGGTAGAGAGGATTTGGGCTCCTCTCTCCCTCCCGCCGAGCTTTGCGAGCACGGGATTCAGACGTTTTTGAGAAGTTGAAATGCCTATTTTCCACTACGCCGGAAGTCGGAAAAGAAACGGAGGCGAACGGAGGTCACAGAGGTGACCGGACGCTGCACCGGACGCGGTCATGGTATGACCGGACGCGTCCGGTCAGTACAGCGCAGACGCGGGTGTTAGGGTTTGTAACCGGCGCGTCCGGTCACTCGCGAGACCGGCGCGTCCGGTCATGCGCCCAGAAGGAACTGAGGTTCGCAGAGGACGATCGGACGCGGGGCGCGTCCGGTCACACATGATCGGACGCGTCCAATCGTTGAAGGAGCTTACTGGATTCTAACCAGACGCTGGCACTGTCGCGTCCGGTCATCGCAAGGAGCGCGTCCGGTCGTTGCGTCGCGGGCGCATGGGTCAGTGCGATCGGCACGTCCGGTCGTTCGACAGGCGCGTCCGGTCATCGGGACCGACGCGTCCGGTCGTTATGAGAAGCACGTCCGGTCATAGGGTTTGACCGTTGGCGCAGTGACCGTTGGAGGATCTAACGGTCGCATTTAAAATTTGAGGGACACGTGGACGTCGTAGGGCGACCGGACGCGGTTGAGCGCGTCCGGTCAGTTACGACCGGCGCGTCTGGTCGTCCCGAAATCTGCCCAGTGAAGGGGTAACGGCTCTATTTGACCGTGGGGTTATAAATAGATGCCTTGGCCGGCCATGGCTGGTGAGCTGAGCACACTTTGGCCTTGGTGGCTTATGTGGTAGTGCTTGGAAGCCCTCTAACTCACTCATGCTTGATAGTGTTCATCGGATCGAGTGAGAGAGCGATTCTAGTGCGTTGCATCGAGAGGATTGCATTGAGTGGCACTAGGTGATCGTGTTGCAAGCCGGTGGTGCTTGTTACTCTTGGAGGTTGCCACCTCCTAGACGGCTTGGTGGCTTGCGACTCCGTTGAAGCACGCGTGGAGATTGTGCGTGGCTCCGGAGGAGGATTTGTGAGGGGGATTGTGCTCACCCCGCGGGGATCACGAAGAGCAACTCTAGTAAAGCTCGTGGCTTGGAGGATCCCCATCTTGAGAGTGGATGTGTGGCACCCGCTGAGGGTTTGACTCTTGACAGTCAATTAGCTCGTGATCCATCAAGTGGGTGTATCGCCACAACGGGGACTAGCTTGGTGGCAACCAAGTGAACCTTGGTGAAAAACCACCGTGTCAACATTGTGTACATCTTCTCGGTGGTTTGCTTTTGATTCACAAGCTTGTATTTACATTCATATATTTGTGCTTGTGTAGTTGCTCTTGTAACTAGTTTGCTTGTGTAGTTAGCTAGTTACCTTCTTGCTTGTGTAGCATAGAAGTAGCTCCCGTTGCGTGGCTAATTTGGTTTGTGTAACCTTGTTAGTCATATTGCTTAGTTTGTGTAGCTAAGTAATTTGCGCTCTCTAGTTTGGCATTAGTTGCCTTGCTATTGAGCATTGCTAGTGAGCATAGGTGGCTTCGTGCTTTTGCTTACTAGAATTGTGTAGGAGCTCCCCGGCTTTGCTAAAGTACTAGTGCATAGGCTTGTGTGACCTTGCTCCAGAATTGTTTAGGAGAGCTCTTGCTAAGGAAAGCACCTTAGTTACATATTTAGGATCTTTGTGAGGTGCTTGTGAACTTAGATAGAGGGGTGTAGTCTTGGCTAGACCGATAGTTTTAATTCCGCATTTGTTTCGGTTTGCCGACGCGATTAATTTTAGAAAGGACTATTCACCCCCTCTCTAGTCCGCCATCTCGACCCTTCACCATGGCGGGGCACGGCCGGTGCATGGAGGACGCGTCGACATTCCATCGAGCACGTGGCGTGCGTCGCGGTGGGTAAGGTGGAAGCAGATTTGGGCCATCTACGGACCGAATCAGCGAATGGGCCAAAAACGAAGTTGGTAGCCCACACGATGCTCTACGTTTTTCATTAAGGAGTCAAGGTCATTAGAGCAACGGATTAGCGGTTAACTAGTTGCCAAAACTGCAGTGCCAACACCTTGATGACAGTCACGGAAACTCACTTTTGATGGTCAAAACTTCATCAAAATGAACTCAACTTTTTGTATGCTCTTCATCATCATGTATTCTCCAACTTTCATTTTTAGGTCAACTTGAGTTGTTTAGCAAAAACACGAGAACGCGGCATGCCAATCATGATCGCCATTGAAATCCCAGACTTAGAAATATTTCTAAGTGCTGAAAACTGCGGCAGATTCAATCTTTTGTGCCTCAGTTTGACCTATTTCCATGTTGATCTGGCTCTTGTTCCAAAAACAAAGTTTCTTCTACAAAACACAAACTACAACTTTCATTTAAGGTCCGACATCAAAACTGGTATAGAAACTATATTTCTACTTTGACCAAAGTGGCATCGCAATAAAGCTTGAATTGTCCGTTTTGATCCATCGGAGCATTTTCTGGGCATTTGCTCAACACGAACCTTTCACGACTTTTATTGTAGAGTCCATCTAGAGTCATTTGGGTAAGGTTGCAAGGTTTGGTTGATGACCTATATTTCCATCCACTTAATAATGCAATTCCAACACTTAGTAAAGTCATTCCAACAAGGATATAACTTATCATTTCATGTAACTTTTTGATTCCAAACGTCATGAAACTTTTCCAGTGACCAATATAGATAGGTACTAAGGTGAGACACATGAAGATATTGAAATAACACCACCCAAGCATATATCTTAAAAATAGACTATATGTAAAGCAAGGGTGCAACATCCAAGTTTAGGTTGGGGCTTGCTTCCATAGGTTTGACCTTGACATCTTCATCACCACTTAAACTACCATGTTTGAGCTCAAACCTACTGCTTAACTGGTGGCAAACACCTCGGGTGTTACACTTTCCCCGTGAGTACATTGTCATGCTACGACAACATGAAGCGCGAAAATTTATGAAACTTCCTGGATACGGCCTCCACATACTCTAAATATCATGAATACCATTTTTTGAATGACCGAATTCCATTATTTCATGTACGTGCAATTCAAATTTGGAATAGTTAGAAAAATTCAATAAAACGAAAAAAATTAAGGAAATATAATTAAAAAACTCAAAATTGTCCCAAAATTTGAAATAAGGATTTATTTACTGTAGCAAGGCCCCACAAAAAATGGGGCAAAAAAAACAAAAATAAATAAATAAATAATTTGCCGGGTGCCACCCTCGGACCCGGCAAAGAAGCCTTTGCCGGGTGCTAGGTCAGGGGGCACCCGGCAAAGAAGTTTAAAAAAAATTAAAAAATGCTTTGCTGGGTGCCGCTAGGGCTGGCACCCGGCAAAGGTTCTAACCTAAGGCCCAAATGGCTGGCCCAACGCCCCATCCTCACTCACTCTCTCCCTTCCTCCCACCCACCCGCCCCGTGCCCGGCAGCTGCCCGCGTGCCGCCGCCAGCCTGCGCTCCACCGCATGCCCGTCGGCCGCCCTTCCTCCAGCGCGTGGCCGCCCGCCCGCAGCGCCCATCCCCGTGCCGCTGCCCGCCCCGTCCGGCGCCAGCCCCATCCCTGGCCGCCGCCCCAAGGTCGCCGGCGCCCTGATCTGCCCCGCCAGCGCCCGCCCGTCCTCCCCTCCTCCACCACCGGTGCCCGGCCGTCCTCTCCTCCTCCACCACCAGCGGCGGACGCCCACGCTACCCCCGCTTTGGCAGCGGCCACGGCTGGCCGTGCCTCCCAGCTGCCCCCCTCGGCCCATGCCACCCCAGCCCTGAGGTCCCCCACCGGCCAGCAGAGGGAGAATGAGAGGAGCAAGAGGAAGAAAGAGAAGGGGAGGAAGAAGAGGAAGAAAGAGAAGGGGGAGGAGGAAGAAGAGGAAGCAAGAGAAGGGAGAGGAGGAAGAAAGAGAAGGGGAAGGAGGAAGAAGAGGAATGTGCCAACCCAATAGCCCATCGATCCTCACGCTGTTCCGACCGGCCATTGATCCTCACGCTGCTGCGGTCGTCCCTGCCGTCGTCGCCGGCCCTCGCTCTTGCCGTTCTTGCCGCCAAGGTAAGCCCTACCCTTATAGTGTTAGTAGTAGTAGTTGGTAGTGTTAGTAGTAGTTAGTTGTAGTGTTAGTAGTAGTTAGTTGTAGTGTTAGTAGTAGTTAGTAGTTTTAGTTGTAGTGTTAGTTGTAGTAGTTAGTAGTGGTAGTTGTACGGTTAGTAAATAGTAGTAGTTAGTAAGTAGTAGTGGTTAGTAGTAGTAGTTGTTAATAGTTAAGTAGTTCTTACTATTAGTATTGTTAGTAGTTAAGTAGTTGTTAGTAGTAGTGTTAGTAGTAGTTGTAGGGTTAGTAGTAATTGTTGTACTACTACTTCAATACTTTCATGTGCATGGAAAGAGAACTAAAATACATGACTCCTCTTGATATATTGGTGGTTATTGGCCTTCGTGCCCATGTTTGGTATATATGTGGTTGTTGGCCTTCGTGCCATGTTTGGTATATATGTGGTTGTTGGCCTTCGTGCCATGTTTTTTGCAGGTTTTGGGAACCTCCCCGTGCAGGGGAGGTGCTGCAAAAATTTTGAGTCGACACTAACCGATTTTGCCCTTTTTTGCAGGAGGAGGACCTGTGGGAGGGACTCGGTGACCCCGATCGACTTCATCAGCGCTGCGGGTCTTCCTGCACCGCGTCAGCTCGCCACTGCACCAACTCTGCACCACCCCGCTACCCAGACCTCACTGCCGCCCTAGGTATAACCCCTCTATCTGTATGTGGTCTTTGGTCACGTAACCTAGTTAGGCGTCTCCTGTTCGAAAGAGATACGGTCGAAGATATGCAAACCTTTGCATATCTGTGACCGTATCTCTTTCGGATTGTCCACGTTTTTTGGATAGCCTGCGAATGCATAGTTGAGGTTAGTTTTCATGCTTCGCTCTGTTTCGCGATGGTGTTTCGGCATCACCTCTCTGTTGTTCTCCGGATACACACTCTCCCTTGTAGGACGTGTATCAGGAGAATGGCAGGGAGGTGCTACCGAAATTCCGTCTCGGATAGGAGCGGAGCATGGAAACTAACCTCATCTATGTATCCACGGGTAGGATTAGGACCTATCCTCACCTATTTGAGAGTAGGGACACCGCGTAGATGCAATTGATGGTCACCTGTGGTGAAGTTTTATATGCTAGAGGATGGAGGACCATCAGTGGATGTACACGAGCTGGACAAGTTAGGGTGATGCCAGCTATGAATGGATGCAGAAGACCGATTGTTTCTTGAATCGTGCATTTGGCAAGGCTGCAAAATTCCCAAAAATGGCTTTGTGTCCCTGCAGCAAGTGTGGTAACAGGAGAATACTAGACAAGGAACTCATGGGTACACATCTACACAAGAATGGGTTTACGCTAAACTACACCCGGTGGGTCCACCATGGTGAAGCCGATTGTATGAGAGAGGAGGTGGTGAGACAACGCGTCGAGGCTTTCGATGCTAATGCCGGGGTAGCAGACATGGTAGATGACGTTCACCAAGCATAGTTTGCTGAAGGACATGAGGAGGCGGAGATGCAGGCAGCCGTGGATGCGTTCAAGTACATGATGGTCTCGGCGGTGAAACCCCTTCACGCTCATTCTGAGGTCTCTCAGCTAGATGCCATTAGTCGCTTGATGGGGTTGAAGTCCGATTTGAACATGAGTCAAGAAGGCTTCGATAAGGTGTTGGCCATGGTTGGCACCCTGCTTCCAATGAACCACGTGTTGCCGAAGACCATGTACGAGGCACATAAGCTTCTTAAAGCACTAAAGATGCCGTATGAGCAGCTACATGCTTGTCCGAACAGGTGTGTCCTATTTCGGGAAGAACACAAGGAGGTAAAGTACTGTCCAAAGTGTAAAGCCTCCAGGTTCCTGGAGGTAGAGTCTAGTGATGGTGGTGGCCAGAAGACTCAGCTTAAGATACCTGCCCAAGTCTTACGACACCTTCCCTTTGTGCTAAGGCTTCAAAGGCTATTCATGAGCGAGAAAACTGCGAAACAGATGATGTGGCACAAGAATGGCAAACGGTACAATCCTGACATGATGGTACATCCATCTGATGGTGAAGCATGGACCAACTTTAATGACAAGCATCGTCTGAAATCCAATGAGGCTCGTAATGTACGTGTCGCACTGGCAACAGATGGGTTCAATCCTTATGGCACGATGTCCGCCCCTTACACATGTTGGCCCATGTTTGTTATCCCCCTCAATCTCCCCCCTGGCGTCGCCTTTCATCGACATAACGTGATCTTGACGTTGATGATTTCTGGCCACCTGAGGAAGAATATGGGTGTGTACATGGAGCCTGTGATTGATGAATTGATCAAAGCTTGGAATGAAGGGGTGTGGACATACGACCGAGCAACAAAGCAAAGCTTCAAAATGTACGTCTGGTACCAGTACTCCATGCATGATTTCCTAGCGTATGGGTTATTCTGCGCCTGGTGTGTTTAGGGGAAGTTCCTGTGCCCAATATGTAAGGAAGTTGTGAGGTTCATTTGGTTGAAGAAGGGTGGCAAGTATTCATCGTTCGATCAACATCATCAATTCCTAGATTTGAACCATCAATTTTGACAAGACACCAAGAACTTTAGGAAAGGTGTCACTGTCACGGACCCTAGACCGCACTTGAAGACTGCTGCCGAGGTTCATGCTAAGATAGATGCTCTCGTGCCCAATGAAGAAGGTGGTTTTGTGGGATATGGTGAGCAACACATGTGGACTCATAAGTCTAGCTTGACGAGGCTCCCCTATTTCGATGACCTCCTACTGCCCCATAACATTGATGTAATGCACACTGAAAAGAACATCGCCGAGGCACTTTGGGCAACACTCATGGACACTGACAAGTCTAAGGACAACCCTAAGGCTAGAGTGGATGTGGCTACGTTGTGCGATAGACTAGAGCAAAATATGCGGCTGCCTGCAAATAGCAAGAACTAGAAAAGGCCTAAGGCTGATTTTGTCTTGAAACTCGAACAAAGGAGGGAAGTACTATGATGGATCAAGGAGTTAATGTTCTCTGATGGGTATGCATCGAACCTGAGCAGGGGAGCGAACTTAGGCACTATGCGAGTGAACGGGATGAAGAGTCGTGACTACCACATATGGATTGACCGGCTTCTTCCAGCGATGGTACAAGGCTATGTTCCTAAGCATGTCTGGCTAGTGCTTGCAGAGTTGAGCTATTTCTTCCGCTAGCTTTGTGCCAAGGAGCTATCTCGGATCGTGGTTGCAAACTTGGAGAAAGTGGCACATGAGTTGCTTTGTAAGTTGGAGAAGATCTTTCCACCCGACTTCTTCTTGTCGATGCAGCATTTGATTGTGCACCTCCTATATGAGGCACGTGTGGGGAGGGCCGTGCAGGCCTATTGGTGCTATCCAATCGAGAGATGTCTGAAGGTCGTTCGCAAAAAATGTAGAAATAAAGCCAAAATTGAGGCATCCATTGCAGAGGCTTCCATTGTGGAGGAGGTGACAAACTTCACACAACTATACTACATGGAGAACCTTCCTAGCGTGCATAATCCACTCCCTCTCTACAATGTTGACGAGAATGAATCCAACCTCATCCTTTTCCAAGGGCAACTCGGCAGGTCAAGTGGATCGACCAATAAGAGGTTGGACAATGAAGAATGGCGCAGGATCATGATATATGTTTTCCACAACCTACCCGAGGTGAAGCTGTTCATTGAGTAAGTTCTCAAAGAACTTGTTTCAATACACCCTCACTATTCTGTATCCAATTGATTGTTTCTCGTTTGCACATGGAATTTATTTGTGTATCCTGGCATCAACCAAGGGATCCTACCCAACGACAAACCGACACCCTTCTTTCACAGGGTCCGAGAGCAGGGAGGCCCGATTTCATTTCTTGGTTCAAAACAAAGGTATTGTCCAATTTACCTCGTACCTAGTTTGAGATTCTGAGTTTCGCGTACTTAGTCTGGCAATCTTTCCTTCTTGCGCTTGCAGGCCCAAACCGATGCAACTATGAGGCAGGAGTTGAGATAGGTTGCAAATGGCTTCAACAGTAAGGTGAAAGCTTATTCAGGTTATGATGTGAATGTATATCGCTTTCACACAAGAAGCTACGAGCGAGCTTGTCCTCATCGAAAAACCACAAACAGCGGAGTTTGTACTCCTGGCACTGATGGCCTCGAGTATCATGGCATAATTGAAGATATCTATGAACTTTCATTTTATGGTTTGAAACCTCTTCGTCTCGTCATGTTCAAATGCCACTGGTTCAATCCTCGACTAATGAAACGGAGCCCTAATATTGGTCAAGTCGAGATTCGACACGATTCCGTCTATCAAGGAAATGATGTCTTCATTATGGCGGATCAGGCCGTGCAGGTTTATTATTTGCCATACGCATGCCAAGGCAACAAGGCTCTTCAGGGTTGGTCTATTGTGCACCAGGTATCGCCACATGGTAGATGTCCTATCCTAAACGATGGAGATTACAACTTCAACCCAAACACATATGATGGAGAGTTCTATCAAGAAGATGGGCTACAAGGGAGGTTGGTGATAGACTTAACCGAGGCGATCAGAATGGAAGTAGACAATGAAAGGGTTGATGATGAGGAAGAAGGAGATGAGGTGCAAAATACCAAGGACATAGAAATGCTTGAGCGATTACATTTAGACGATGATGATGAAGGCAACATTGAACCTTTGGACAATATTGTTTATTTGGACAATTTTGATAGTGATGACGAGACATATGATCCAGGTAATCCCAATAATGATGATTACTTCTAATACATGTAATACAATGTTATTTTGTAATCATGTTTTGTTTATGTACTTAGCATCTCTTTCTAATACATGTAATAATATGTCTTGTTTGTTTTTCTAATTGCAGGTGATTGAACAAAGATGGCGGGCGGCAGTGGGCCAAGGAACGTGAACTCGAGGTACTAGAGGGCACGTGAGGATGCAGATGTCAGAGAGAACTCATCAGACAGGAGGAGGCAGAGGGCCAGGAGCAGCGGCACCGGCAGTGGCACCGGCAGCAGGAGGGGCCGGCCTCCTCTAGGTAGGCCGCATGACGTGCCAGAGGAGGAGCACCGTACCTCGGACTCCTCGGAGGACGAGCAGGTTCGGGCGATGGACGACGAGGGAGACGCATAGGAGGGCGGCGAGGCTGGAGGTAGTTCCACTGCTGCGGCCAGGCCCTACTTGCGAGGTCCCTCAAAACTCCATAGGCCTCCGCTTCCTCCCCTGCACCCAGTGATCCGCCCCTAGGGGGACAGGTAACTAACTTTAGATTTTATCACGGCTACTTCATATAACCTATTGAAAATTGTCAGAGAAACTAATATTGTTTGTTATTGACTTGTGCAGGCATTGGCTGGTTGTGTCGCCTGGTGACTCATGCAAGCCCAACCACATCTTGGGGCTTGTGTGTAGGCACTATTACCCTGGCATTATCACACACATAGGGACTATGGGGCCAGCTAAATCGTGGGACCACTACAAATCTGCCCTCGACGCAGATTATGCAAACAAGCAGGAGCGGGTCAGGAGAGAGTTCTAGGTAAGTCTTGTTCGCACAACTTTGATCAATATATCGCATTCATTTGACTTTTTTTTGACATAATTAATTGATACATTGTGTCTGTCTGCAGACTTTTTTCAGGTGTGAAGAGGGACAGGAGGAGAGGGCAGAGAAAAACTTGGTGAAAAGTGCCAAGAAACGCATCTCGGACATGCACTATGAGGAGCGCCTCACTTGCATCATCAAGTACTACGCCACGCGACTTGGTTAGAAAATCACCAAGACACAGGCAAGATAGATGTCTCTGACCTAGGAATAGTTCCTTGAGGTAAATGAAGAAGAAAAATACTGATTCGTTTTGAGATTAAGTAGCTTTAATTTGGTCATCTTATATCTCAAATTATTTGTGACATGTAGATGATTCCATGGTGGTGCGAGTCATATCGGGACTGCTGGGAGATGATTATGGACAGGTGGTTCACAGAGGTTTATATCCAGGAGCACGAAGCCCACCGGGAGCGGGCTTTATAGGCGACAGGCCCCACACACCACCAAGGCAGCCGCAGCCTCGCCGCGTACAAGCAAGCATGGGTACATGAATTCATTTTTAGTATTATGACGCTCCATTTTGCATGTTTCTTCTAATCATCTTGTTGTCTTTCTCGCAGTCGACGTCGCATGCTAGCCAGTCTTTGTCCACGTTCATGGCGTATGGATTGGCCCGCAAGGGAAAGGCAACTTCCGATGTCACCTTCAGCCCGGATGACCTGCCCGAGTCATACAGCAACTCGAGCGTCTACACCCGCATCAGCTCCTACACGTCGGAGGCAAGGTCAGTCCAGGGGTCAGAGTGGGATCCGAACGCCGACGACATTGATGGGCCGACTATCATGAGGATCGGACAGGGCAAGAAGCATGGGCGGTACTAGCTTGGCGATGGCACCCTCGAGTCTGGCTCTGTTCCAACCCTCTCCTAGATCCGAGTAGAGACCTCGACCGAAGGCCCGGCCACACGCCAATGGCCGTCCCCTTCACAGCAGCGGGTCGATGCACTCTAGGTTTGTCCCGTTTAACTCTTTGTACATTGATCTTTACATAACTTAGTTGTCTTTGAATCACTGAAATAGATGGGTTGAAATGTTGCAGGTCAAGAACGAGAGGATGGCTCAGGAGCTGCGGGACCTGGTGGTGAGGACCGAGCCGTCCGAGCGGGAACGAGAGGCCGAGTGGGTCGAGCGGGAAAGATAGGCCAAGCAGCTGGCGGAGATTACGACATTCCTGCAGAACTTTGGGTAAGTCAACGGTGTACTTGTGCCGCAATTCGCTCCACCGCCGCCAGTTCTAGCTAGTCATGTGAGTATGAAACCAAATTGCTTCGACTAGTGCTTTCATTAGATGACCACTCTAACACATGCAATCTCTTGTCCTTTATGCAGCCTCCGTCGGCAGGTTCAAATAACCCAACTCAGGGGCAAGCAGGCGACGACGCTTTTCCTTCACCAGGCACTTAGTTTCCCCCCACCTCTAGTTTGTTTCTCTTTTTCACCGCTTGATGGACATGTGATGCACTGTGAACGACTATCGACTTGTGACGATGAATATTGGACCTATTATGTTTGCGATGTCGTGTATGTGAGATATTGTGTTGGCGATGTGATATATATATGTAGGATTGAGTTTGTGATGCGATGGATGTGCTATATTGTGTTTGTGATGCTTCAGATGTGATATATATCTTTTATATGCTGTGTTTGTAAATATAGAATAAAAAAAAAAAATTAGAGTCTTTACCGTGTGCCCTGGCCATGGCACTCGGCAAAGCTGAGAATTCCTCATGTTCAGAATTCCCAGCTTTGCCGAGTGCAAGGGTCAGGGCACCTGGCAAAGATTTGTTTTTAAAAAAATTCTTTATCGGGTGCCGCCTTGACAGGGCACTCGGCAAAGAAAATACTAAAAAAAAATAAAAAACTCTTTGCCGGGTGCCCTGGCGGCGCGACACCCGGCAAAGAAATTATAAAAAAATTAAAAAAATCTTTGCCGGGTGCCTCCCGGCAGCGCACTCGACAAAGAAAATTTTAAAAAAAATTAAAAAAATATTTGTCGGGTGCCTCTGACATGGCACCCGGCAAACCAAGGGCTGACGAATCCGACACCGTGAAGTCCACTTTTCTTTACTGGGTGCCCGATAAAAAGCACCCAGCAAAGAAATATTTGCCGACTGACTTTTTATCGGCGGCTCTTTACCGAGTGCTGCACCCGGCAAAGGCTTTGCCGAGTGCAAAGTGGCCTTTGCCAGGTTGCCTGAATCCTGTAGTGAATGGGATCTATTTCTAATTCACAACTTTTCATTTAAATCCGTGTAGTTTCAAATACGCACTACAAATTTAGGGAGGGCGAATACAAAAAAATATTATATTTATTATAGTCAAAAGTGGCGTATATGCTTGTGAGATAGCAAGGAGGCTATGCACGACGGCCGACGGGCGAGGTGATGAGGTCTCAGGTTATCTTATCTAGGAGCACACTCGCGTGAAAGATCACGTTACATATGACGTATGATGCGCGAATATGGTGGTTTGCTAATGGGGCTATCTTAGTTTTTTTTGGCTATTTTTAGTGTTGTTTTTCCTTTTGTGAAAATCAGTTTTAAGAGGTGGACCTCTAAGTCGACCGCATCTAGAACTTGATTTTTCAAAGGCAGTTGGCTCATTCATCAAGGGGTAGTTTGTTATTACCGTCTGAAACAATCCATTTTCAGATAATTTCATATAGGGCCGAGCGAAAAAAAACTCTCTCTGAAAATCGATTTCACCTACATCAGAACAATGTTTTCGTAGTAGTGCATCAAGTGAGACATGAAAACGTGATTCTAATCACGCATAAGCTATGGTAATAGGTCATTTTAGGCTGGTAGGGACGATCGGACTCATCAATCAATGCAAGGTATAGATCGGACTGAATGTTAGATATTTTGTGGGCTTGGTCCATTTAATATTTAATAAAACTAATAAACTCTATGATTCGATTAAGTATTGGTAAATGGTTTAGTATTATATGAGAAATTGACTGAACGTTGACTCAACTTATATGGTTAAATTTTGATCGACTACATTGAGAAGTTGAGAAAAGGATAATAGAATACCACACGCGCGCCGCTGGCCGGGCTGAGGCAGTGGGTGTGGGCGTGGCGTGGCGTGGCGAGGCAGGCAGGCAGGCAGGCGGCGAGCGAGCGGATGGGACAGGAAAGGTTTTGCCACTCAAGTTTTCATCAATACGGGAGTTACTCATTTATTGAAAACTGAGTTGGCTTAATTACGGGAGTTGCTCCTGAAGCCTTCTCCTCCACCTTCCTGACTCCTGGCTTTCCGGCTCCCTCACGACGTCTCTCTCTCGAAAGGCATAAAATCCAGTCTCCCCGGTCAATCAGTGTGCTCTAGAAAAGAACCACATCTCCCGTAGCACTGTGTTATCCCTGTTCCATCTCCTGCGCGCACACGAGATGGAAGAGTAGAGCCTCTGGAACGCATCCGCTTCATCGAGTTCACCTGCTCGGGTGAAGGGCGGCCATAGCGTTTTTGGGGAGTGTCCGCAAGCGGCACGACTACTCGCTGTTCATCTTGACGGCATTCTTTCTGCACTGCATCGATCGGGACGACTACACCAACAAGGCACCATGTTTCCGTCGGGTGCATCCGGCTCTGCCGTAGGGTATGATAGCGTGCTTCATCATCCTCTTATGTTTTTTTATCAAAACCTTGCTGGTTAGCATGATTTACATGATGTTTCCATTACTGGTTAATATAATTCATATGATTCTCTTCTTGTTTATTTGGAATAAGCAATATGTTGATGTCATCATGATCATGCTTATGATGTTTCTGTTCTTTCCAAACAAGCACTTAATCACCACTGTTATGATTATGATCATATCATTTTGTTGGATTAAATTAAACCTGAAATTACCTATATTTGTAACAATCCAAAAACGCTATTTTAGGCAATTTTTATCGGTTGGCTTTGCGGGCTTGCTCAAACCAACGCCGTTTGAGGGCACTCACTATAAGAGGTGGCGCCAGAAAAGCATCTTGTGGTTGACCTCTATGAATTGCTTTCATGTGGTGCATGAAAGAGCTGTTGGTCCGCAGACCTCTGAGGAGGAGCATGCTTTTCAACATGCTGACAACACTTGTAAAGCAGCTTTGTTGAGCATCATAGGGGACTCCCTTGTTGATGCATATGTGTAGCTTCCGACTGGTAAGGCCATTTGGGATGCACTTGAGGCCCGTTACGGCGTTTCTGATGCTGGTTCTGAGCTATACGTCATGGAGCAGTTCCATGACTATCGGATGGTTGAGGGTCGTCCGGTAGTCGAACAGACTCATGAAATACAGGCACTGGTGAAGGAACTTGAGCTGTTTGGGTGTGTACTTCCTAACAAGTTTGTGGCAGGTTGTATCATTGCTAAGCTACCACAATCTTGGACTGACTTTGCAACTTTCTTGAAACACAAGAGGCAAGAGTTTAGCACTGCTGAGCTTGTTGGGACCCTTGATGTTGAGGACAAGGCAAGGGCAAAGGATATCAAGGGCAAGAAGGTCAGTGAGGGAAATTCTAGCACACATGTGGTGCAAAAGAATCATTCCAAGCCACAGAAAAATAAATTTCAGCAAGAACTCAAGCAAAAGCCCACCACTTCTTTCAAGAAGGGTAAGAAGCAGAACAAGGAGAAAAGAAATTGTTTCACCTGTGGCATGCCTGGGCACTATGCAAGAGAGTGCTCTAATGCTAAGTGGAAGCCATCTCCTCCAACAAAGAAATCAGCAAACACCGTTGAGACTGAGGCAGGATCATCTGGGTATGGTAATTTATTACCTTCTGCATTTTCAGTTTGTCATTCACCTGATTGGTGGGTTGATAGCGGTGCAAATATTCATGTGTGTGCTGATATTTCTTTGTTTTCTGTGTATCAGGCCGGGCGGGCTGGATCCTTGTTGATGGGGAACGGGGCGCGTGCGGCTGTTCGTGGTGTTGGTTCGGTCGATCTGAAGCTTACTTCGGGGAAGACCGTGCAACTCAAGAACGTGCATCATGTCCCCTCAATAAAGAAGAACTTGATTAGTGGTTCCTTGCTGTGTCGTAATGGATATAAACTAGTATTTGAGTCCAATAAATGTGTTGTTTCTAAGTATGGCACTTTTGTTGGAAAAGGCTATGAAAGCGGAGGCTTGTTCCGCCTGTCATTATTTGATACTTGTTTTAAGTCCGCGAACCATGTGGTGAGTAATGTTGATACAAATATTTGGTATTCGAGATTATGTCATGTTAATTTTAGTTGCATGTCCCGCTTAGCTGGTTTAAATTTAATTCCAAAATTTGATGTGATCAAAAGTTCAAAGTGTCATGTGTGTTGAAGCAAAACAACCTCGTAAGCCTCACAAGGCTGCTGTGGCAAGGGAATTGGCACCTCTTGAATTAATTCATTCTGATGTTTGTGACATGAATGGGATTTTGACCAAAAATGGTAAGAGATACTTTATTACCTTTATAGATGACTGCACTAAATTTTGCTATGTGTATCTAATGAAAACTAAAGATGAAGCATTACATTATTTTAAAATCTATAAAGCCGAGGTAGAAAATCAAATTGAGAAGAAAGTCAAACGGTTGCGGTCCGATCATGGGGGAGAGTATTTCTCAAATGATTTTTCTGAGTTTTACGCGGTGCATGGAATAATTCATGAGAGGACGCCACCATACTCACCACAGTCCAATGGGATTGCTGAGAGAAAGAACCGCATTTTAACTGATTTGGTAAATGCCATGTTAGAGACTACAGGACTATCTAAGGAATGGTGGGGTGAGGCTATATTGACAGCGTGTCATGTCCTGAATAGGGTGCCCACAGAGAACAAAGAAATTACACCATTTGAGGAATGGGAGAAGAAAAGATTAAATCTCTCTTACATGCGAACATGGGGTTGTTTGGCAAAAGTGAATGTGCCAATAAATAAAAATTGAAAGCTTAGATCAAAAACTATAGATTGTGTCTTCCTTGGCTATGCCATTCACAGTGTGGGCTATAGATTTTTAATAATAAATTCTAGTGTTCCTAAGATGGCTATTGATACAATCATGGAATCTAGAGATGCGACATTTTTTGAGGATGAGTTTTCCATGAAAAATAGTACACCTAGCATGTCTGGTCATGATTCTATCCCTAGGTCTATCCCTATCTTTGAGTCCACTGAACCGGTTATACACGCTAATGTTGAGACCCATAAAGAAATTCCTGAGGAGGATAATAATACAGTCGCTCGAAAGAGTAAGAGACAAAGGGTTGCAAAATCCTTTGGTGAAGACTTTATTATATACCTCATGGATGACACTCCCACAACCATTGTTGAGGCATATTCCTCTCTTGATGCTGACTTATGGAAGGAAGCTGTTTAGTGTGAGATGGATTCAATCTTGTCTAATGGGACTTGGGAAGTGGTTGATCATCCTTATGGATGTAAACCTGTGGGGTGCAAATGGGTATTCAAGAAGAAGCTTAGGCCTGATGGTACTATTGAAAAGTACAAGGCAAGGCTAGTGGCTAAAGGCTATACATAAAAGGAAGGAGAAGATTATTTTGACACTTACTCACCAGTTGCCCGATTGACGACCATTCGCGTGCTACTATGCTTGGCTGCCTCACATAGTCTTCTCATTCATCAGATGGATGTTAAGACTGCTTTCCTAAATGGTGAGCTTGAGGAAGAGATCTATATGGATCAGCCCGATGGATTTATTGCAAAAGGTCATGAGGGTAAGGTTTGTAAGTTGCTAAAATCCTTGTACAATTTAAAGCAAGCCCCTAAGCAGTGGCATGGAAAGTTCGATAAGACTTTAACATCAGCCGGCTTTGCAGTGAATGAAGCTGATAAGTGTGTATACTATCGATATGGTGGGGGAAATGGTGTCATTTTGTGCTTGTATGTGGATGATATTCTAATCTTTGGAAATAATATTGAAGTGATTAAAGAAGTGAAAGAGTTTCTATCTAATAATTTTGAGATGAAAGACTTGGGTGAGGCTGATGTTATTCTTAACATTAAGCTATTGAAAGAAGGAAATGGTGGGGTTACTCTTGTGCAGTACCACTATGTGGAAAAGGTGCTAAACCGTTTTGGGTACAATGATTGTGTATCGGCTCCAACTCCTTATGATCCAAGTGTGATATTAAAGAAAAATCGTCGAATTTCAAGAGACCAATTGAGGTATTCACAAATAATTGGCTCTCTCATGTATTTGGATAGCGCAACTAGGCCTGATATCTCATTTGCTATGAGCAAGCTAAGCTGTTTTGTGTCAAATCTGGGAGATACTCACTGGAGTGCTCTTGAGAGAGTACTGCGCTATCTGAAAGGTACAATGAGCTATGGTATTCACTTTACCAGGTACGCAAGGGTACTAGAGGGTTATTGTGATGCTAACTGGATATCTGATGTTGATGAGCTGTACGCCACGAGCAGATATGCATTCTTGCTTGGAGGTGGTGCTGTTTCCTGGAAGTCTTGCAAGCAGACTGTCTTAACGAAGTCTACAATGGAAGCAGAACTGACAACATTGAATACTGCTGGTGCTAATGCCGAGTGGCTTCGTGAACTCCTTATGGATTTACCGGTTGTGGAGAAGCCTATGCCGGCTATTTCTTTGAACTGTGATAACCAAACTGTGATAACAAAGGTGAACAGTTCTAGGGATAGCATGAAGTCTACAAGACACGTGAAAAGGCGCCTGAAGTCTATCAGGAAACTGAGAAACTCCGGAGTAATTGTGTTGGACTATGTCCATATATCTAAAAACCCGGCAGATCAGTTTACTAAGGGTCTGTCACGCAATGTGATAGAAGGTGCGTTGAGGGAGTTGGGCTTGAGACCCACTTGAAGTCATTCCATAGTGGTAACGTGTCCTATGTGATCGGAGATCCCGTGAATTAGGATGGTGAAACAAGCTAGTGGTTGACTGAGGGAGAGACTCCTTAGATTTATAGTCTGACTTATTTGAGATGCACTGTCTCTCCATTACTGTAAGGGAGGCTAATTAATCTCTTAATGTGATCCGAGTGGCTTGTGAAAGCAGGGATGTTGTTCTACAGGGCATCCTGGAAGGAACACACCTATATGAGTTCGATTGCTAGTCACAATCTATGAGATGTGGGTTATCTCTAGACACTCATGAAAAAGACCAGGAAGTGTGACTTATATGCTTCTAAACAGAGGGGATGCTCCTTGCAGCCTAGTATCAGTTATGGGTTTTAGTGAAACTTATCTCACACAAAACTGTCAATTCAAGGCTCAGTCCATTGTTCAGTTGTGGTTGAGTGTAGCTATTACTCTAGATGGATGTTCACCTTAACAGTCTCCATCAAAACACTGGTATATAAAAGGAATGTGGTTATGAGACCAGTTTGCATCGAACCCTAGAGTGTGGTGGGGATTGTTAGATATTTTGTGGGCTTGGCCCATTTAATATTTAATAAAACTAATAAACTCTATGATTCGATTAAGGATTGGTAAATGGTTTAGTTCCATATGAGAAATTGACTGAACGTTGACTCGACTTATATGGTTGAATTTTGATCGACTACATTGAGAAGTTGAGAAAAGGATAATAGAATGCCATACGCGCGCGCGCCGGCACCGCCAGTGGCCGGCCCGGGCCGAGGCCATGGGCGTGGGCGTGGGCGTGGGCGTGGCGTGGTGTGGCAGGCAGGCAGGCGGCAAGCGAGCGGACGGGACGGGAAAGGTTTTGCCACTCAAGTTTTCATCAATACGGGAGTTACTCATTTGATTGAAAACTGAGTTGGCTTAATTACGGGAGTTGCTCCTGAAGCCTTCTCCTTCACCTTCCTGACTCCTGGCTTTCTAGATCCCTCACGATGTCTCTCTCGAAAGGCATAAAATCCAGTCTCCCTGGTCAGTCAGTGTGCTCCAGAAAAGAACCACATCTCCCGTAGCACTGTGTTCTCCCCGTTCCATCTCCTACGCGCACACGAGATGGAAGTGTAGAGCCACCGGAACGCATCCGCTTCATCGAGTTCACCTGCTCGAGTGAAGGGCGGCCATAGCGTTTTTGGGGAGTGTCCGCAAGCGGCACGACTACTCGCTGTTCATCTTCACGACATCGTTTTTGCACTGCACCGATCAGGACGACTACACCAACAAGGCACCATGTTTCCATCGGGTGCATCCGGCTCTGTCGTAGGGTATGATAGCGTGCTTCATCATCCTCTTATGTTTTTTATCAAAACCTTGCTGGTTAGCATGATTTATATGATGTTTCCATTCCTGGTTAATATAATTCATATGATTCTCTTCTTGTTTATTTAGAATAAGCAATATGTTGATGTCATCGTGATCATGCTTATGATGTTTCTGTTCTTTCCAAACAAGCACTTAATCACCACTATTATGATTATGATCATGTCATTTTGTTGGATTAAATTAAACCTGAAACTATCTATATTTGTAACACTGAATGCAAGGTAGGGATTGGACTCGATCAATGTGGTAAGGCTAGTGTCCGAACGTAGCTCCCGCGCCCCATGCCCGCATCGCATCTCACGCGCCCCGTCCTGTTCCCGTCCAGTGCCCGCGTCTGGAACCGCGCCCCACGCCCATCCCGCGCCCGCACAGCGGGAACGCGCCATGCGTCCATCCCGTGCCTGCACAACGCATCCGTGGCCAGTGCCCATCCCGTGCCCGCACGGCGGATCCATGGCCAGCGCCCATCATTCGCCCGCATGGTGGAACCGCGACCCTGCGCCCACCTACCCCGCCTTCAGATGCGCGCCGCGGAGGCATCTGCCGGCCTTAGGCACCCGCACGCGAACCATGGTGGCGCCTTATCAGCAGTAGGCAGACGGCAACCTGCAACACCTGATCTATTTTTGAAATATACATATGAAGCATTTGTAACTTAAGCCTAAATTAGAGGAAAAAGAGTGAGAAGAGAGGAGGTGCAGCAAATATGAGAGGGACTTCGAGGAAAATAAATAAGCCAGTGGACTACTTCGTCTCCTAAAGATTAATTTAATTATTCGTAGACAAATTTTTGTGTTAGCTATTTATTCAGGGTAGTCAATGAAACAAATTGAGATGAGTTTCCGTAATGCATGCATGCATTGCATGCAAGCTCAGGCACAACCAATCGCAAACTCACTGGGGGCAAAAGTAGTACCTAACGCAAAACATGCATTGGCCTCTTACGTTGTCGTACACCCAATTCTTATATTTTGAAATTCTTCTACTGGTCCCTTATGTATAATTCTTAGCTCCGCCACTGCTGGGCCATCGTTTAATCCTATCACATTGCTATATCTATAATTAATATCTATACATATTCATATATAGTCCACACAAGGAACCATATATGTATAACCTATACTATATGTCGACGGCACTGCAGCAATAAAAACTGCGTGTTCTGATTGCACTGTACCATGCATGGACAGACAGGTGCACCAATGCAGCAGGAGCTCATTGATAACGCTAGCTAAGAAGCTCCTGTACGTGGCTGTGGGTCATCAGCACGTACGGAGTACAGCACTGTGACGACGACCGAATCAGAGGCAAAAATGCATTCATCGCGGCCGCAGGACTAGAGCAGTCGATCAGCACGTGATTGGGTTTTCAATTCTACGTACGGCCTACGGGAGACTTGGGATGGATCCATATGCCCCAAGATTGATGATAATAGAAATAAGTTGGTGAGTATTTTACCCGTACGTTGCCTCTGATCATAGTTCTTCGGTCCACAAAAGAATACATATAAGATCCATGCCGGTCAAACTATAACTCAATTTTGATTAAATTTATGGTAAATAGCATTAGCATTTATGTCTCCTGATAAATTTATTATAAAAATATATTCTATAACTAATCTAATGATACTTATTTTGTATCATGAAGTTAGTATATTTTTATATAATTTTAATCAAAGATCAAACTGTTTGACTCCTCAAATAGCAAGAATTACATTCTTATGTAGACGGAAGGAGTAGTTATTATCCAGAAATTCTTCAAAAAAAATTATTATCAAGAGCCGTCCAAACCCTCTGGCACTGTTTGATCCTGTTCATTACTTTATTCACTTTCCAATGCACCACTATTAGTACTATTTGTTCTTATTGATTTTTTCCTGTTTATCAATCAATGTTAATAGCTGTTTATTACCATTTTCTTTGCTGTTCCTGTTCATATATACTTTTGTTCGTGCTTTTTTTCACTGAATATTAGCCCACGCAGCAGAGCGCGCATTATGAGCTAGTCTTTATGACAGACGCTCTTCTACCCTGCTATGATTCTTTTTCATGTTTGTCAAAAAAAAAAGTTCCCGTTAGCATGTTGTGAGCACCACCTTACTCGTTCAATGTATTTATGTGCAACATTCAACAAAACGAATTGAAGATTTCTCTGATTCTAAATATACATGTGTAAATTTGGGTACATGGTTAGATCTAGAGTGAATTTAGAATTAACTATTTAAAGTGTTGAAAGGCCTAGCAAGATGATCAATTCAACACAATTCATGGACCTAGACGAGAATGTGGAAAAATTTAAGACCTATGGTGCATTTAACTCTACAAATTATTCCTTATTAGACTCTGTCCTTGCGTTGGAGTAAATCATTATTACTGCTTGCACTGGATGCGAGACACACACAGCTGCATAAACTTAACAACATACTCCTCTGAGACAAGAATACACAATAATCCAGAGTGGTTCTGAGAAGGGCTTTGACATCCCTTATACTCTTGTGGAGTCATCAAAATTGTTGTGGTTTGGCTTCGCCAATTCTTGGCCTCTTAATCTAGTTATTTCATCACTATTATATATATTTCTCTACAAAGCATCTGTGTTAATAACTTAATATTCATAAATAGAATGCCCATGCTCCCTTCCGTGCATCTTAAATTCTCGGCTATTCAACTAACTTTCAACAACACACATTATTTCTTGATTTCAACTTATTACATTTAATGTCGTTGAATTTGATGTAACAATATTGGGAACATGGTACCGGGAGCACGCCTCGTGTATGCTCCTGCCAAATTGGAGCATCGACAGCCACAACACTCTAGGGGGTGGAAATGGATGTATAAAATTCTAAGTTATCTGAATTTATATTCGCTGAAACTTATAATAATAAGAATATTGTATTCATATTTATTTCTAATATAGTTGATGTATCTAAATCCATTTCTTATTATTTTTGTCTCCTCGATTTGAATGGGTATTTGAAAAAATGTAGGATATCTGATAGTATCTGTATCTACACTACTAGAGAATAGACTTTCCATCTTTGGATTTAGTCCCGGCCGGATTTTGGCCTGGGAGTGATAGAAGATTTAGTCCCGATTGGAATCACCAACCAGGACTAGAATCCTCTGCCCAACGGATAGTGCAGCAGACTTTTACAGCACTATCCGTTAGGGACCTTTAGTCTCGGTTTATGGTTCAAACCGGGACTAAAGGTTGACTTAATTTCGGTTGTAGCCACAAACCGGGACAAAAGACCCAGCCGACCTTTGGTCCCGGTTGGTGGCTCCAACTAGGACTAGAGGTTAACCCTTTAGTCCTAGTAGGCTCCACCAACCGGGACTAAAGGTCCCCACCTATATATATCCGCTTGCACTGTCCCCTCAGAACAAGACCAGGTGGTCAAATCAGTCACCGGCCCTTGTGTCCATCCTGTTCTTGCTTGGGGGAGCAAGTTCTTGCTCTTAGGCGCCGCCGGCTTCATCTCCAAATCTTTCAAAGGTTAGCAACTCTATCTTCTAATCTTTCATTGCTAATAATGTAGATCGTTTAATGCTTTATTAATAAGCATAGAAATATTCAAATATGCAGATTTTAATGTTTTTTAGATTATGAATATGTAGTTGTTTTCTAGATCTTTGTTAGCAACATTATTTCTTCATGAGAGTTAATAATCGTTCAAATAAAATATATGCAAAATGTTTAAGTTTACTTGGCATGCATATATCTCATGATGATTTATTGTTTATATGTTTCTCTAATATATAATGTTGCATGGTATATTTATATGGGGGTTCTATATTTATTGGGATGTTTTTTTAGGTTTTTTAGTTATAATGAATGGCGGTGGATCACTTCCCCACCCATAGGCACTAGGTTTCCACCCTGACGATGTTCCATTCGAGCCATCGTCAGAAAGGGTCGTCCCGCATAACCCAGACCCATCAGTTGTATGGAATATTTTAAGTTTTGCATGCTAATATAATTTTTGCTTATATACATTCATTGATAATATGATTATTGCATATGTTACAGACTATAAAACCAGTGAAGTGACTGGAAGATGCTCGGGGTGTATGACATCTTCAAGAACACGACATGTTAGGAGGCGAATGGAGGCAAGGTATGGACGTGCAGTCTCTCCTTTGACATCCCTATTAGGTACAATAATCAGGTGCGCCAGCAGATCGTCTAGGTTGGACGACAGTCGATGACCAAGTAGGTGCCCAGCTTGACACCGTGCATCTTACTTTACACGCACCTGAGCGGATTTGGTACTGTATTCCTGATTGGTCCCAAATGAAGATACAACGTACTCTGAATGTGCCGCTAGTAACAGAGAGGAATGCGTCATACAACTTAATGGATGTGGTACGGCGTGTATGATATGAGAGTAATATTTATTTATTCTTATTATTATATGAGGACTTCCTAATACTTTTTTGTTTTCCCACTTGCAGCATTTGCTCCATGACTACACTTATGCTACATGTGCCTTGCATCCCATTCTCACGCAAGCTCTTAAACGACTAGGGTATTACTGGGACTTCGTGGAAACGATTGGCCAGAGGATGACAGTTGGCTACTAGCATTGCGTGAGAATGAGCCAGAGCCTGGATATTGACAGTAGGCTACATATATGGGATGCCATGTCCTTGGTGTTGTAAGGCAGTTGAGAGTGCTATAGTGCAGGCCTTGTATTACATAGATATTGTTCGTGGTTACACCATCCGGGACATGCGCTACTTGCAACGGAGACAGGAGAGGTTTGCGGCCAACGATATTTAGGATCTATGTGTTACTTTGGTTTTTATGCGTATGTACTTTAATTCGAATGGTTATGTACTTTAATTAGGATTATTCGTATGGATATTTTAATTATGTTTGTATAGACAAGTTATTTATGTTTCATTAGGTTTATTTGTATGGACAAGTTATTTATTTTTATGCATATATACTTTGTCAAATGAAGAAATGACCAAAATAAAAGTTGTAGATCTCAAAAAGTTACACAACTTTATAGTTGGCAACCTTTTCATTTGAAGTCATCCTTTCAAGGGAAACTATGTTTCAATTTCTCGAATTTAAAATTTAAATTTTTAAAATGACCTCAAATAGAGAAACAACCAAAACGAAAGTTATAGATCTCAAAAAGTCATGCACCTTTGTAGTTGTCGGTGTTTGACCCCCGATAGCCTGCCACGAGGGTACCCAGGACAGTTGTTCGGGCTTCGGCGCGTGCTAGAACTCGACGGTGAACGCAGAGACAGTCGATTGGCTCTCGATCGTGATCGAGTAATAACCTTACGTCCAGTCGGCGTTAGCCTTTGTATTGGATTGATTGTGTTATCTTGTCTCTTATTGCAGGGGTGCCCATAGCCTCTCTTTATATCGGTAGAGAATTCTGTGGTACGGTTATAATCCTAGTCGAATCCAAAGAAGGTGTCCTGAACTAGATACAAAAGTTACTTTCCATAGGAATCCAGCTAGTCTAGCCTATTCTACTCAGATTCGGCGTAGTGGATGCTACACCTCTCCTAGCTCTAGTTTGTGGGCCAGGCCAGGGCCCACGACTTGTAGTCACATCGTTGGGGAACCCTGTGGGTCCCGTATTAACAAGCCCCCGAGCATTTCATGGTTGAACTCGAAGACTTCCTTGTTTCTTCGGCTATGCCTAATGAATCAAGCTCGTTCTAGGTTCTTTTGATGTGAAGCCTTGAAGTGGTCCTGTCTTGAAGAAGTCTTCCAAGTGACATGCGATTTTTTGAAGAAAAAGCACACTCACTGAGTGTAGCCCCCGAGCCTCTTGCTATTTGAAATAAAAAGTTGGAGGGTTTTGAATTTTGATTGTTGGAAAAACTAAAAATCTCTTCTCAGGATATGTACCCTACAGCCCCCGAGCATCTTTCTGAGTTCTTTTCGGTCGTTAAGAACTCGGATAGAGGGTCTTTTATCGTCTTCTTAGGTAGCCAGCTTTATATCCGAGGTTGGTGGTGGTTGGCGGTTGGATTGAATTCTCTATATTCACGAGGTGTACAGTGCTGGTATATTCTTTTGAATATGCTTGTCCTTAAATACTATTCCTTCACGCGTGTGTCCTCTTCTTACTGTTTTCTGTCTTTTCACTGAGAGGGTTCTTCATGCGTAAATTATTGAGGTGGAGCAGAGGAGAGATGAAGCCATGGCTACCTTGCGGGATTCCTCTGGGAAATGAAAAGGTCTTAAGGAGTGTGAAGGTACTCTGAGTTCTTTTTGTTTATTTGCTTCTTGATTTCTGTAATTTTATTCTAATTTTGCATGATCTCTTCTTATTGCTTTTGACCAACACTCCATGGAGATAAGCAAAAACTCTCTAGGGTTATTGAGGAAATGAAGATACTTGTCCGTAATAATCTCAATAGGGCTGAGGAGGTAATTACTCGTGCTGAAGAAGAACTTGCGCTTGCCAAGTTAATTAGGCATGGAGCTGACAGAGATATTGTGCAGGGGATGAAAATCATTGAAAATTTGTCCCAGAAGCTGGCTACATCTGATCAACGGTTTGCTACATTATGTAAATCTTTCAAGACTGTTGCAAAACTTCTTCGTACTTCTGAGGATGATGGAAGGACCTAGGGCGACTTTATCTCGCTGATTCCTGAGTGTCTTCAAAGCTTTGTGAAGAATGGGGTCCAGATGTGTGTTAAGAATGTTTTAGCTCATATCCGTGTTCTTGCTCCATCGGTCCCTTTGGAGAAACTTAGGGAAGAAGCCGATGATGACAACTACCTGAGTCTGAGGTTGAAGACCTGGCCAACTTCATCGCTGAGAAGCTTGATATTCATCTCCCCCTTCTGATGATGAAGCTGACAGTTAGGTTCTGTAGTATCTAGGCACATCTCTCTTCTTTATAAAGATATACTTTGTATTGTGCCTTGTAAAGGAATTCTGGTTCTTTGATACATCTTTACTATTTTGCTTGAATCATTCGAGTGAATCTTTCCGAGTTGTTTTCCTAGACTTTTGAATTTTTTCTTTAAACACATGCTGGATATAAACCTTAGTCTTTGTAGGCGTATCCTTGTTCCTTTGAGTTGTGTCTCTCCAACTGGTCTTGCTCTTTGTTTTTTATATCTCTATGAGTCTTGTCGAGCATCGGTGCTGGATCAGTTGGATTGTTTCGTCCAGTGTGAAACAACTCTAGGATAGGACGAGTGCTATCTGGCTCTCATCTAGGCCACAAGAACAACCTAGGATAGGTCGAGTGTTGGCTTTTCAGCCTTCTTACTCTCATCCAAGCCTGAAAAGACTTGGGACAAGGTGAGCTCAAGCATCTTTTTAGCTCTTTTGCTCTTGATTTGTGAATTGCGAGCTCAAGCGTCATTTCAGCTCTTTTGCTCTCATTTGGTTGTGAAATCAACCCGAGATAGGGCGAGCGTCTCTGGCTCTCATCTAGGCTATGAATACAACTTAGGATAGGTTTGAGTGTCAGCTTATCCGCCTTACTCTCATCCAAGCCTGAAAGGACTTAGGATTGCGAGCTCAAGCATCTTTTCAGCTCTTTTGCTCTCATCCGGTTGTGAAAAACAACTCGGGATTGGACGAGCATCTCTGGCTCTCATCTAGGCTATGAAAACAACCTAGGATAGGTTCGAGTGCTAGATTGTCAGCCTTCTTGCTTTCTTCCAAGCCTAAAAATTGTCTAAGTGTTTTATCTTCTCCTTTATAACAATGACTTAGTTGTTTTGTTCATTGATCTACTCTGCATGAAAAAGTGCACCACTTTCATGCCTGTTGTGTTGCGCAGTTAATGTTGGAAATCAAAGCGCCATGTTGGCTTTGGTGAAGGGATTGACTTTGCCCTTAATTTTGGGAGGAGAAATTAACTCTATCTTTATCTCGAGGAGGCTGTTGGACTACTTGAGGAGACGACTTAGCCCTATTTAACTGCCCCTTTCATGATTATTTTGGCACTCTTATCTTTTTAGTCTTACCACAACCAAAACGGTGAAGAAAAAGTTTATCTAACGGTGTTGCGTCCGTAAGGTGCCGCGCTCGTCGCTCGCTCACCCTTCAAGAGCTGTGGTTATGACGGCACCGTCGAGCGGAGGTTCTTCGTCATCAGCATCTTCATTGCCGGCGTCATTGGCTCTAGGTGTTCGTGAGGCTCCGGTGGTGGAGGAGGCTCCATCTGCCGAGACATCAAAACTGGTTCCGTCTTTGCGGGAGGAGGCAGACCAATGGTTTCTCCTGTGGTCAATCTCATCTCCATTCCACCTGTTGATGCTGACTTGATGGGGGTGAATTTGATCACCCTTAGCAACGGTAGCGAGGACGAAGTTGACTGGGAAGCGCTCATTGCCGAGGATGAAGTTGACTGAGAAGTTCTTGCCGTAGAAGATGATGATGTTGAGTCTATGGGTAGCTAGTCCCCGTCGAGGATCTGATGGTGGCTTGGGCAAGCTGCTACTAGCCCTTGCTTTGATGTTGGCGTAAAGGAGATCAAGGAGTGGACTATCCAGTAAAAGATTCATCTTGTTAGGTTGTCGATGTATCCAGTAGTTCTGTTCATCGTGTAAATATTTTGTTCCTTAAATTCGAGTAGTTTCTTGTGGTGTAGTTTGTTGTCTATTGTCAAATATTGTCTCTGCTCTAATAAAGGTGTCTTTTTCTTCTTCTGATGATGATTCTAAGAATTGGGCCTTCTCCTTGTTATTTTGTAAGAAAATTTCCTTTTAGTGACTTCTTTCTGTATTGTTTGTTGATCATGAACCTTGGCGAGCACCGGCGCTTTTGCTCATATTAGGAGTAGTCTTGGTGGACTTAGGCTTCTTTTATACTTTCTTGCTCATCGTAGTTTTGTATGGACTTAATTTCCATCCATGTGTGAATGGTTCTAGATAAAATGAGCTCAAGTGTGTTTGCAACTCTTTTGCTCTTGTTTTTGTGAATTGCGAGCTCAAGCGTCTTTTTAGCTTTTTTGCTCTCATCCGGCTGTGAAAACAACCCAAGATAGGGCAAGCACCTCTGGCTCTCATCCAGGCCATGAAAACAACCCAGGATAGGTTCGAGTGTCAGCTTGTCTACCTTACTCTCATCCAAGCCTGAAAAGACTTGGGATTGCGAGTTCAAACATCTTTTCTGCTCTTTTGCTCTCATCTGGTTGTGAAAACAACTCAGGATCGGGTGAGCACCTATGACTCTTGTCTAGGCTATGAAAATAGCCCAGGATAGGTTCAAGTGTTAGCTTGTCTGCCTTACTCTCATCCAAGCCTGAAAAGACTTGGGATTGCGAGCCCAAGCATCTTTTCAACTCTTTTGCTCTCATCTAGTTGTGAAAACAACTCGGGATTGGGCGAGCACCTCTGGCTCTCATCTAGGCTGTGAAAACAACCTAGGGTAGGTTTGAGTGTTAGCTTGTCTGCCTTACTCTCATCCAAGCCTAAAAAGACTTGGGATTGCGAGTTCAAGCATCTTTTTATCTCTTTTGCTCTTATCCGGTTGTGAAAACAACTCGGGATCAGATGAGCACCTTTGGCCCTCATCTAGGCTATGAAAAAAACCTAGGATAGGTTTGAGTGTTAGCTTATCAGCCTTACTCTCATCCAAGCTTTAAAAGACTTGGGATTGCAAGTTCAAGCATCTTTTCAGCTCTTTTGCTCTCATCCGATTGTGCAAATAACTCGGCATAGATCATAATAAGACAAATGTTGACAAGGAATATCATCTTTATTTCATTGGCCGTGATTCCTGATTACACATCGCTTTGTTGCTATATAAATTTTGTCTTGAGCTCTTTAAATGTAGAATCTTCTTAGCTGGCTAATATGCCACGTATTCCTTACTTCTACTCCATCTTCAGTCATTAACTTGTATGTGCCTGGTCTAGAGACTTTTGTGACAATAAAGGGACCTTCCCATGGGCTCATTTGTTTATGACATCCATCAGTTTTTTGTATTCTTCGTGGTACTAGGTCTCCGACTTGTACGGAGCGTTATTTATACTTTTGTTGTAGTGACGCCTTAGACCTTGGAGGTATCGAGCTGACTAGAGGGTAGCGTTTACTCTGACTTCTTTTGCACCATTAAATTCTAATCTTTGGGTGTGTTCTGCTTCTCCCTCTTCATATTGTTCAATTTTTGGGAATGTCCAGATCAAATCTACTAGTAGCATGGCTTCTGATCCATATACTAGAAAGAAATGTGAGTATCCAGTTGCTCTGCTTACTTGAGTGCATAGCCCCCACACTACTTTGGGTAATTCTTCAATCCATTTGGAGCCGTAATATTCTAGTTCTTCATATAATCTTGGTTTCAATCCGGCTAGTATAAGTTCGTTGGCTCTTTCTACATGTCTGTTGGCTTCAGGGTGTGCGACTGATGCATAATCTATACTGATGCTGCAGTGTTGTGTCCAATTTCTGAACTCGATAGCTGTAAAAGAGGAACCCAAATCTGTGATGACGCGGTTGGGTATTCTGAAGCGGTGCATAATGTCTTGGATGAACTCAACTGCTTTTGCTATGTTGTATTTTATGAGTAGATTGTACTCGATCCACTTGGTGAATTTATCGATTGCGATGAAGATGTACTCAAATCCACCTTTGGCCTTTCTGAGTGGTCCTACTTGGTCCACCCCCCAGCATGCGAATGACCAGGCAGGAGGGATGCAAATTAGCTTGTGAGCTGGTACGTGAGCTTGCCTTGTGAATATTTGGCACCCTTTGCACTGTCTAACTAGTTCTTCTGCATCTTTCAAAGTTGTTGGCCAATAGAAACCGGTGCGAAAAGTTTTGCCCACCAGAGTCCTTGAGGCTGTGTGGTTGCTGCAGCAACCTAAGTGGATTTCTTCTATGATTTCTTTTCCTTCTTCTATTGAGATACATTTAAGAAGTACTCCTGATGACATGGCTCTTCTGTATAGGTTGTCACCTACAAGGACATAGTTCTTGCTTCTTCTGATTATCCTGGTGGCCTCTTCCTTATTAGATGGTAGCTTGTTTTCTTTGATGTAGTCGATGAAGTCTTGAATCCATAATTTGGTGATTACCATGATCTGGGTTGTTGGTGCTGGTGGCTTAGAGGTTATCCCACCGGGTTGTTTTATAGAGGGTGATGGCAACTCCTCTACAAACACACCTGGTGGGATTTTCGCTCTATCCGATCCTAGCTTGGCGAGAACGTGTGCTGCAACGTTTGAATCTCATAGGACATGCAAGATTTCTAGTCCTTAGAAATTTTTCTCTAGTTTTCATACTTTAGCACAATAGGCGTCCATGTTGTTTTTGGTGCAGTCCTAGTCTTTATTGACTTGATTGATGACCACAGCTGAATCAC
The DNA here is from genome assembly GCA_038087645.1 of Saccharum hybrid cultivar R570. Lineage (NCBI taxonomy): Eukaryota > Viridiplantae > Streptophyta > Magnoliopsida > Poales > Poaceae > Saccharum > Saccharum hybrid cultivar. Next base: position 1,727,589 of record JAQSUU010000594.1, on the reverse strand, counting down.
TATAGACAAGTAACTGTTTGATTTCGAGAGAAGTCACGATCCTTAGCCCACGGATAAGTGCTTCATATTCTGCTTCATTGTTTGTGGCTTGCTATAGTATCTGGAGTACGTATTTAAGTTATTTTTCTTCTAGGGATATGAAAAGGACACCTGCGCTAGCCCTGCCAAACTTGAGTGATCCATCGAAGTACATCTTCCAATGGTCGAGAAAGGCATCTGGCGCTGGTTGTTGGATTTCTGTTCATTCGACCACGAAGTCTCCGAGTGCTTGTGATTTTATTGCTTTTCGAGGAGAGAAATTGATATTTAAAGCTCCGAGTTCCACTGTCCACTTTGATATGCGTCCTGTCGCATCTCTATTGCGCAGGATGTCTTCGAGAGGGGAATCTGTTACTACGGTAATCTTGTGACCTTCGAAGTAGTGTCATAGCTTGCGGGAAGTGATTAGGAGGGCGTAGAGTAGTTTTTGTACATGTGGGTACCATATTTTTGAGTCTATCAGAACCTCACTGATGCAGTATATCGGGCGCTATACTTTGTATACATGCCCTTCTTCTTCTCTTTCTAACACAATTGTTGCACTGACCATGGTAGATGTTGCCGATATGTATAACATCATGTCTTCATGCTTCTTAGGTGGTGTGAGTATGGGTGATAAGGTGAGGTACACCTTAAGGCTTCAAAAGCCTCCTAGCCTTCCTCTGTCCACTCAAACTTGCTCGTCTTTTTTAATAGCTTGAAGAAAGGGAGTCCTTTTTCATCGAGTCGTGAGATGAAGCGATTGAGGGCTGTCATGCTTCCTGTTAGTTTTTACACATCTTTTACATAGTGTGGGGAAGCCATTTCTGTTATGGCTCGAATCTTCTTAGTGCTTGCTTCTATTCCTCGATTATTGACCAGGAATCCGAGTAGTTATCATGATGGTACCCCGAAAACACACTTGTTTGGGTTCAATTTCCACTTTCACTTATTTAGATTTTCAAAAGTCTGCTTTAAGTCTTCAATTAACATGTCTAGGTTTTTTGTCTTTACTACTACATTATTGGCATAAGCTTCCACGTTGTCACCAATCTGTTCACCGAGATATGTTTGAATAACTCTTTAATAGGTGGCACCGGCGTTCTTGAGTCCAAAGGACATGGTTTTATAGCAATAGGCGCTGAACGGAGTGATGAAAGATGTCTTGCTCTGGTCTTCTTCTTTTAATGCAATATGATGATAGCCAGAATAACAATCAAGGAAAGATAGTAGGGCGGATCCTACCGTTGAATCGATAATTTAATCAATTCACGGTAACCCAAATGGGTCCTTTAGGCAATGTTTGTTGAGGTCCATGTAATCGACGCACATGCGCCATTCTACCATGTTTTTTTTCTATACTATAATGGGATTCGCTAGCCAATCTGGATGAAGAATTTCTCTTATAAATCTAGCTGCCATTAATTTCGTAATCTCCTTCTTGATTGCTTCCTTTTTGTCTGGTAAAAATGTTTTCAGCCATTGCTTGATTGGTTTGGAGCCTTCATTGACATCGATTCTATGCTCAGCCAACTCTCTTGGGACACCTGACATGTTGACCGGTTTTTATGTGAAGATATCTTTGTTGTCCCGAAGAAAGTTGGTGAGTGTGAGTTCCTATTCAGCTGAGAGGTGAACACTGATGGTCGCTGTCTTCTTAGGGTCACCAGTACCCAGGTCAATTTTCTTTACATCGGTTTCTTTTTGTGGTGCAAGGATGCAAGGTTTCTTTGCTAGGATCTCTAGCTCTTCTAGGTTCATTTGTGCAGCGACTATGGTAATTTCTTCTCTGCCGTCAGTTGCAATTTCGATTACTTGAATGTCACAATCGAAAGCGTGCTTTAGGTTGCCTCGGAGGGAGAGTATTCTGTGAGGTCCTAGCATCTTGAGCAGGAGGTATGGGTAGTGAGATATAGCCATGAACTTTGCAAGTGTTGGCCTTCCAAGGATGGCATGATATGATGTCTCAAAGTTCGCAACTTCAAATTGAATGAATTTGGTTCGGTAATTTGCTTGTGTTCCAAATGTGACTAGTAGAATGATTTGCCCGAGCAGCATGGTAGCTTTGCCAGGTACTATTCCATAGAAGGGTATTCTTGTTGGGGTAATCAACCCGACAAAGTCTAGCCCCATCTTCCTTAGCGTTTCCAAAAATATGATGTTGAGTCCAGCTCCTCCATCGATCAAAACTTTGGTGACTGTCATCCCTGCTATAGTTGGATCTAGGGCTAGTGGATATAGGCTGACATTTCCAACGCTAGTCTATTGATCTTCTCTTGAAAACTAGATTGGGTAGTGTGACCAATTTAGGTACCTTAGGACGGTTGGTTCGGCTATTATGATGCAACGGAGAGCCAACTTGTCTTGGTGCTTGCTTCCGGAACCTGGAACTCCAGAGAAGATTACCACAACTATTCCCTTTGGCTGCTAGAATCCTTTGTCTTCCATGTTGTCTTCGTCTTTCTTCTTGTTATCCTCTTGTTTATCCTCCTTTTTTCCTTTACTTGCGTATCGATCAATGAAGATTCGGTAGTCTCCTGTTGTGTAGTTTCTTTGTGCGTGCCATATACAGTGTATATTCTTGATGTCTTCGAACCTCCTGAATTTTGAGAATTTTTTCATCTTGTCGGCCATGGCAACGGTGTCGTCTGGTCCACGCTCCCTGTCTGGATGTCCCATGTTTGAAAAATTTCTCCGGTCTGAGTTGTCTCTGTTGTTTTCTCAGTTATTTTTGTCTAAAAATCTTTCCCTCGTCTTTTCTTCAGCCATAATCATTTTTTCTACCGTGCATCTGAATTCTTCATTATTCCTTGGGTTTTCTTTGCAAAAATCTTGAAACTGCCATTTAGCCATGATTCCGTGGGAAAAGGCTTCAATCACTTCTCGTTCGGCGATGTCATGTACCTGGGCACGTAATTCACCAAAACATCGATAGTAATCTCTAAGGCTTTCGCCTCCCTTTTGCTTGAGTCCTTTTAACTCTGCATGTGTAATGGGGTGCGTAATGATGCCCGCGAAGTTTTCGCAGAAGGCTATTTGCAAGTCCTCCTAGCCTCTGATTGACCCCGGGTTCAATTTATCAAACCATTGGAGGGGCATGTTCTATAGGGCCATGAGAAAGAATAATGCCTTGATATCGTCATCTCCGCCGGCTAGTTCGATTGATTGCGAGTAGATTTTGAGCCACTGCTTTGGTTCGGTCTTCCTATCATATTTAGAGTGGTTTGACAGCTTAAACTTGTGAGGTAGTTGTACCGAAGCAAGCCACCTTGAAAAACAGGGAAACCTATCGTGCGTTCTGACTTCTCTGTGTTCTGACTCAGCTCCCTCTTCCTGCCAGTTGTTATTTAGCCTAGAAATAAATTGTGGGGATGAGCGGTGAGATGCTCTGCTTCTTTCTTCTCTCAGACGCTCGACTTGATTACTCTGAGCGTGGTCTCTTCTTTTCTCTCGATTTTGGCTCCCGTTCGGTCCTAGTCTTTCAAAGGCAGACCTCCTTTGACTTTCCTCATCTTGTTCATGCGATGCTGTTCTAGCAGGAAGCCTGGAATGAGTTCTTCCACCATGCGCTCTCAGGGTTGTTGTTCAGAGAACTTTTTGGAATTGTTCTTGTTCCTCGTTGGGATGTGAGATTGCTTCGAGTTCTTCTAGTGCTTGTATTTTATCGTAAGGAGCTTCACGTACTCTGGCTACGCGCCTTTCTTTGGCTTCTTTCTCTAATTTCCTCTTGTGGTATTCGGCCAGCTCAATCTTGTACGCGTCATGTGCTTCTTTTCGTTGCCTAGCACGGTGTTTGCGGCCTTCTTTTAGTTTGTTCCTTCTTTCTCTAGCTCGTATCTGGCCCTCAGATTCACCATCATATTCAGGAGCATTAGGCGATATGTTTGATTCTGATTCATCTAAAGATCTGACATCGGGTGCAGTTGGCAGCATCGGTAGTGGCCATCGAATCATGAAGGCTTCTCGACCTGGCACTAGGCTTGCCTTACTGTAGTTGCTGATGACTCCGGTCAGAGTGTTGGCATCACGGAGCGCACTACCTTCTTGGTAGGGTAGAGTGATAGCTTCTTCAACTAGTCAGGCATTGTTGTTCTGGAGACAAGTACCCGGCCTGTGGACTAGACAATCTTTAGATGTTATGGTTAATACAAGACCTTCTTGTGCCCCGGTGAGACGTAGCCTTCGCGCTGGACCAGTCGTATTTTGGAGTAAATATTGGTATGTCTTTGCCATGTTGTTAAGTCCGGTTGGGAGGCGACTCTACTTCTTGGAAGAAACCTGAAGTAGATTTGAATTGATCTCTTGTAGAGTTGATGCTGTGTTTCAGAGTCCAATTGGAAAAGAACTCGGTTTGTCCCTGAAAGAACCTGGATTGGACCCCAAAGAGGAATCTGACCCAGACATTAAGCCGAGACTGGTTGTCATAGGAGCCTGAGTCGATTCGCATACCGTAGGGTCTGTGAATCTTTCGGCAAGATCTTCAGCTCACCCTATCGAAAGAGTGATTTCCTCGCGGGCCTTTCGAGCTTCAACAAGACATCCTTGGAGGATGCCCTTATCGTTCGCCTCGCAAACCCACGATCCAAAGATGAAGATTGATCCCATTGGGAAGATCATGTTATTGAAATCTATAGAGCTCTTGATCACGATTGCGCCGAAAGCCCCTACCTGGCGCGCCAGCTGTCGGTGTTTGACCACTGATAGCCAGCCATGGGGGTACCCGGGACAGTTGTTCGAGCTTCGACGCGTGCTAGAACTCGACGATGAATGCAGAGATAGTCGATTTATACTAGTTCGGGCCTTCTATCGTGATCGAATAATAACCTTACATCTAGTCAGCGTTAGCCTTTGTATTGGATTGATTGTGTTATCTTGTCTCTTGTTACAGGGGTGCCCATAGCCTCTCTTTATATCGGTAGAGAAGGTTGTGGTGAGATTATAATCCTAGTTGAATGCAAAGAAGGTGTCCTGAACTAGATATAGAAGTTACTTTCCATAGGAATCCGGCTAGTCTAGCCTATTCTACTCGGATTCGGCGTAGTGGATGCTACACCTCTCCTAGCTCTAGTTTGTGGGCCAGGCCAGGGCCCATGACTTGTATTCACATCATTGGGGAACCCTGTGGGTCTCGCATCGACAGTAGTTGAAAACTTTTCATTTGAATTCATCTTTTCAAGGAAAATTATGTATGAATCTCTCGAGTTTGAAATTTGAATTTTTAAAATGACTTCAAATGGAGAAACAATCAAAACGAAAGTTGTTGCGTTCAAAAAGTTATGCAACTTTGTAGTTGACAACTTTTCATTTGAGCTATATTTTTTGAACTATGCATTTTCTATTTTCAGCCTATTTATGTTAATGGATATGTTAGCATGGGCGGGAAATAAAACTGCTGGGTAGGTAGCCCTTTAGCTGTGCGCCAAAAATTTGGCTTTAGTCTCGGGTTGGGTTACAAACCGGGACTAAAACATCTCTAGCCCCGGTTGGAGGCTCAACCTAGGAGTAAAAGTGATAACCTTTAGTCCCAGTTTGGGCCTCCAATCGGGACTAGAGGCATTTTTAGTCCCGGTTAGTAAACCAACACGGGACTAGAGGTCCAGCACTATCTATCCCGCCGCTTTGTTCACTCCTCATCCTCCTTTCAATCGTCGGCCGCCACCCTCTTCCCCATTCTCGCTGGCTAGAGCGTCGCCGCCTCTCGGTGTCGTCCTCGTCACCCCCACCTCCTCGTCGTTGTCCTCGCCGGAGCGGAGCGCCGCGTCCTCTTCGGTCCACTCCTCATCACCCCCGCACGTGTGGCCTCGCCTGTGCATGGCTTGCCCCTCATGCTCGTCCTTGCCGGCCGGCGCACCGCCGCCTCTCGGCCTTGTCCTCGTTAACCCCGTCGACCACACCTTGTCATCCCCACACGGCCTCGCCTCATCCCCACCGCTGGCGTCGCCATCATCATCCTCATCCCTCAAAAAGGAGAGCCGAGGAGAAGGAAGGAGGCGCCGCTGCTACGTTGTCGTTCACCATCACCGAGCCACTGCCAAAGCCGGAGACGATGCTCCATTTGTCTACATCGGCGTAGCAGCTCGCCACCGCACCGCCATCTTACCCCCCACAAGCCCCACGGTAAGCCACTTCCCCTGCTTCGAATTCATGTGAGGACCTCATGCTCAAATTCGATGAAAGGGAAGGGGCTAAGTGCAAACCCATAGACTCAGATGAATAGTGCCAATAAGGACCTGTTTGCTTTTAAATGGCTGGAACTTTGGAAATTCGTAGTAATTCATAGAAAAATCATAAAATATTAAATGAAGACTTTTTAGAATCCTTAATTGTAGATCTACACATTAGAGTGATAAAATGATATGTGTTAGTAGAAGGTTTTTGCTGTTTTTATTTATCTATGTTTATTAGGGATAAATTCATATCTTGAGTTGTGGTGCTCCAATTGCTGTGAAATTTTTATGGTAGGCTACTGAGACTATGTGTGTGCTGTGGTAAACATTTCAAGGGCATTGGTTATAGTATGGTTGAGTTATTGATTTAACTTGCATGTTGCTTGATAAATGGTTTTAATTGGTTTATAAATAATTTATGTTTTCAAAAATGTGAAATGTGGTTCCTTTGCCTTTGCATGATGATGTTGTGACCTAAGAACACTTAATATCACCATGTGTTTATAGAAAATATGGATCTTTAGATTTATCTTGCTCTCTGAAATTTCTGGATAGATCCGGGAATTTATGGTTAAATGAAGTAGCTTCTGTACTGATGTCCTGAATCTCATGTGTTAACCTTGATCTGCTTGCAACCTTAGCATGATAAGTTTATGTAGTGCTTAGTTAAATGTTGTTGTACCATAAGAATATTCATGTGTTGATATGATTTTTGATATATTGACTTTTGTGAGAAGAGATGGTGGATGTCGTCTCCCTCCGTCGGAAATACTAGGTTTCAGCGGCTATGTAAGTGGTAGGGATTTGATCCAGTGGTGCCACCGAATGTACGGTCTACTTATCCAAGCATAGTAAGCAACTCTTCTATAAATTAATGTGTCAAATATGCTTGTATAAATATATTTTCTAATTTATTATGTATATATGTGTTTCTTAAATGTACCATAGGTAATTGACCTAATCATTTGGCTTGAAAAGACACTCATACATTTGGGGTTCAGCCAATGAATGTTGAATGCTTTGAGGTAGACAATGGTCGATTGAAGCAATGTCGAGTTAGCTTTTCCATCGCCGATTGGAGGGGTACATGCCATGTTATAGAAATATTAGAGGTGGGAAGTAAGGCACTTGATAAGGCTGTTGTAGAAAAATATGGTGTCCTAGCATGTGTAAATAAGCTTGCGACTATTGGGTAGAACATGCCTACTTATTCCTTCTTGTAGATACAATCTATTGATGCTGACACTTATCATGATCTTAAGGGCTTTTGTGAAAGGTTGGCTCAACATAACCATAATGATGTGGTAAATCTAAGTCCAACATTGGCAGTATCCAGATTTGATATTATTAGAAAGCTTGGTTCTCATATCTATTTTTTCTGCCAACACTTAATTACAGGTTGAGTTGTATGACTTAACCTACGCAGGTTGCAGCTTTATAGCCATTCTTAACCAAACAATGTATACATTGGGTTATGAATGGAAATGTGCCGATGATTGGCCAACACTCACTGTAGAAGGATTTCAGGCGAAGCTGTATGTGACTAAGAGGGGATCACCTAACTCATTGTCGCTAACCGTGGTGAGTAGACCTTGTGTTCGTACCTGTGAAGCAAGGGAGAGTGTCTTATTAAATACCTTGGATTTCATCAATGAAATTTGTGGATACAAAACTAGTGATCTACATTTCACCGAGTTCATGATACGATATACTCAACTACATAATTCGATGTAGTCAACTTGTGCTTGCAAGAACTTGGTGTGTAGTTGAACTTTGGGGTGTACTTGATGTATTGGACATGCATCTAGTTTGTAATGACTTGTTTTAAATTGTGATGGTTTGTATGAACTTGTGAATGGGGTGATCATTGTAATATATATCTAAGCTCTTCATTAGTTTTGTTCTTATTTATGGATAATGTACAATAATATAGCAAATATAATACGTGTACCAAAACTATTTGAAATGAAAACAAATTGAATGGAAAGAAATTACAAAAAAAAGAAAAAGAAAAAACAGGCCAGGGGTTATTTAGTACCGGTTGGTTATACCAACCGGGACTAGAGGTGGTCGCCTACGGGCTCGGCCTGGCCCCCCTTTAGTCTCGGTTGGTACAACCAACCGGGATTAAAATCCCCAATCAATCCCGGCTGGAGGCCCGAGACTAGGGGGGCCTTTAGTCCAAGATTGGCAGTCCCGATTGGGAAACCGGGACTAGAGGGGGTTTCCCAACCGGGACTGAAACCCATCTGTCTACTAGTGCTATGAATAATATTACTAATATGTACCAATTGAATTCGTTTGATAGGGATCCAGATTCTCGTAGAAATGTTTCAGATCTATAGATTCTCTCTAGAAACGTTTCTCTGTTGAAATAGGAATCACTTGGTAAGAATCGGTGAAACATTTGGCTATTGATCCAGATTCTCCTTGAAATGAACTAGAATCACTGTGAAACACCTATTTGGGTGATTCTCATTCCTAGTACAAAAATGAGAAACGTTTCTCTGAGAATCCGAAACATTGTCACCTATTTCACCTAAGAATCCAAAATGTTTCTGTCATCCAAATGAGGCCTTAATTTGATAGAAAAATAAAATTTTAGCTATTTTTAAAATTAATGGCATTAATTCAATATATCTAATTATGTTAATTTCAATTAACATGACCAATGATATGTAGGTTTTTTAATAGTTGGCATTCACTTTTAAAACTTCTAGGTAAATAATAGCCCATGTTTTTTATTTATCTTAAATACTAGTAATGCACATATAATGAATGTAATTATTAAATTATAATTTATATAGTTAATATGGCTAACAATTACCATTCATATATATATGGTGCATTTTATATACTCCCGGGAGTAGTTACTCCCATGATCAATAAATCACGTTGTGTATGTGTACATACTCATTTGTCAGTTTGAGTATGTTGATATACTCATATTAAGAAACTCTAGATCTTTACTATGTGAAATTTTTTTTCAAAAGAGCCCATATTTTTTAATATATTATTTAATACTATGACAATAGCATATAAAATAAGTATAACCATATACTCAATGTATACTTGCATACTTGACATACATATTACCATAGATGGTCTAGTATGATCATATACTTCATCAACATACACTTCGTCGGGCTATATACACCTTAAATCTAAAGATATACACATGGAGTAACTACTCCCTGGGAGTAGAAAATAATTTCTCTCTCTCTATATATAATTTAATATAGTTATGTTTGGATCTCTACACTACTACAGATTTTTTTTGCGAGACGTCGCCCTAGACACGACCGAGGTGGGCAGCCTAGTCGCCCGCCTCGGTTATTCAGGGCCCAGCCGAGGGCGGGCGGCCAGGCGAGCGACCGCCAAGGTTAATCATTAACCGAGGCGGGCACCCTAACCAACCCGCCTCAGTAAATATCTATTAACCGTGGTGGTCACCCTTACTCGCCCGCCTTGGTTAATGTATTAACCATGGCGGTTGCGTTGCAGTGACCGCCATAGTTAACAAGGATTAACCGAGGCGGTTTTATTACAATGCCCGCCTCGGTTAAGGCATGGCTATATTACCAGCCGCCGCCGCCACCCCCTCTTCCCCACGGCCGGTACTCCATTTTTAGGGTTTTGAGCTCAAAACCCTAAAAGTGACCATTTTCTAGGGAAAGAAGTTTTACCCTTGATTTTGGTAAAGGAGGGCACTGCAAAAGGTTGATTCTCGGTCTCTAACCTCTCCTTTTTCTATGATTTTTGCGCTTTTTGTCCACCTCTTGATCTCTAGATCTATTTGGAGGAGAGAGAAAATTAAATTTTTAGATCTAGATCTAGCTTGATGTCTTTTCTTCGTACCGCTGTTCTTTGATGTGTTATTTTAAATTCTTTGTCTCTTTATTTGCAAGGTGGGTTGGAGCCGATCATGCTGGTGGATAGGAAATGGATGTACGAGACCTCGAGGCTGGCCCTAGCTTTCTTCGAGAATGTCACTGAGTTCGTTGCCACTGCCAAAAGACATTGTCTGAGGGAGAAGAAGGACCTCATCATCTGCCCGTGTAAGAGCTGCAAGAACAATTATGCCTAGAAATATGACATTGTGAGATCTCACCTGATGCAGTTCAGTTTCGTAAAGGGTTACACCGTCTAGAAATTTCATGGGGAGCTAGAGGTTCAGAGCCTTGATGATGCATGTGTTGGAGGGAATTCCTTGACAACGACGACGACAGCGTTGAATAATGGCGATCAACAAAACTTGGAAGCACCAGCCAGCGAAAACGATGGCAATGCCAAAACTGGTGGTGACGCCAATGCAGAGCATGATTATATCACGATGGCTGATTTGCTCCAAGACACGAGTGATGACAACAATGAGGATAGTGGCGATGTCAACGAGAAGGCACTAAAGGATCCAGACACCGTAGAACTATTCGAGGCAATTGCTAATCGTCACGACCACGACGACATTTTGTTTGGGAGCCCGAGGTCGCTGGAGAATTTTAGAGAGATGAAGCAGGCAGCAATCGATGCCCTATACCCAGATGGCGGTAAATGTCCAAAGAATATGTCGGTGGTGTGTTTCATCCTCCAGATATTGATGTGGAAGGCTCGCCATGGGTGCACCGACATAGGCCTCAATGACCTGTTACGTATCCTTGGTGAAACGTTACAAGAGGGAAACAAGGTGCCCGCCAACACCTATCGGGCGAAGAAGCTGGTTAAGCCAGTGGCGATGAAGCTTAAAAAGTTCCATGCATGTCCTAACCACTGTATTCTGTATCAGGACAAGTATGAGAAGATGCAGAGCTATCCATATTGTGGCGCGAGTTGGTACAAGAGGAATGCCGGTTGTCATGCGGACGTGGATGAGGACAGAAGGCCGAAGAAGAAGAAGATGGCAAGGAAGACTGCCTCGAAGAAGCCATAGAACCCATTACCAGCTGAGGACGAGGAAGAAGAGGGCTACACGCAGAGGAAGATTCTAGCTCTGTCGATGTGGTATTTGCCTGTGGTCGATTGTTTGTGTGCCATATTCGAGAACCCCGAGGATGCCCAGCTCATGTCATGGCATGCATCTGCCGAGCACACGAAGGGCGATGGCAAGCTGTGACACCCCGCGCGATGCCCATCAGTGGAAGCATTTCGATGCCAAGTTCGCGAAGGAGTTTGGTGATGAGGCGAGGAATGTCAGGTTCACACTAAGTACCGATGGAATGAACCCATTCGGCGACCTTAGCAGCACTCATAGTACTTGGCCGGTCATCCTTACCATCTACAACCTACCTCCACACCTATGTCAGAAGCGCAGGTATCTCTTACTAACCTATCTTATTTCTAGGCCGAGGCAGCCAGGCAATGATATAGATGTGTTCCTAGAGCCGCTCATGGAGGACATGAAGATTCTATGGGAAGATAGGGTCGATATGATTGATGCGTCCCTGAAGGAGAAGTTCACTCTAAAAGCCATCATCTTTGTCACCATCACTGATTATCCTGGTCTTTTTTCACTATCGGGGTAGATCAAAGGCAAGACAGGCTATGTAGTTTGCATTGACGGTACCTGCTACACTTTTCTTAATGCATCCAAGAAGTTGGTATACATGAGGCATAGGTGATTCCTCTTGAAGAAGCACATGTACCGAGCAAGTTTGATGAATAAGTACTTTGACAACCAGGAAGAGCATGAACTTCATGAGACAAAAAGGACAAACTATGGGCAAAAGGTGTTTGAAATGGTGAATGGCATAGAAGTTGAGTTAAGGAAGAAGAAGAAAGAGGAACAAGAAAAAGATGCAGATGGGAAGAAGAAGATGAAAAAGAGGAAGTGTGACAAGATGGAGGAGGAACCAGCTGCCCCGAAGGTTTCTTTCAAGAAGCTGTCATGTTTCTTCAGGTACCTGTCGTACTGGAAGGAGCTAGATACGCCCTATGCCATTGACTGCATGCACCTAGAGAAGAATGTCTTCGAAAGCACCATTGGCATCCTATTAGACATCAAGAACAAGATAAAGGATGGTCTTAGGTCATGCCTAGATCTTGTGGACCAGGATATTAGGACCGAAATTCACCCGACACTTGCGCCACAGACAGCGAGAGTGGACATTCCGGGCGCGAGCTATAACCTGACAAGAGATGAGAGGAGGGCCGTGTGCTAGTGGCTTAGGAATGTGAAGGTGCCGACCGGATTCTCTTCCAACATCAAGAGCCTAGTCTCGATGAAGGACCTCACAATAACCAGCTTCAACGCACATGACTGCCACGTCATGCTCACGGTGTTCCTTCCAATTATGATCAAGGCTATCTAGCCAGAGCATGTTAAGATGGCCATCACACGCCTCGGTTACTTCTTCAACTTCATCACCCAAAAGGTTATCGACGAAGCTGAGCTTCTAGGCCTGAAACAGTTCATCGCGGAGACTCTTTGCCAGCTCAAGATGTGTTTCCCGTTGTCTTTCTTTGATATTATGCCACACCTTATGATGCACATGGTTGATCAGATATAGGAGCTAGGCCTCGTGTACCTCCACTAGATGTGGACGTACGAGCGGTTCATGTCGACCCTCAATAGATATGTCCTTAACCGTGCATATCCAGAGGGATCTATGATCGAGGCATACACAACTGAGGAGTCTGTTAACTGCTGCATTAGGTACATCTAGGATGGTAGGGCGATTGGCCTGCCCGTCCCTCAGTATGAAGGCAGAACTTCAGGAAGGGGTTGCACAGGGAGGAAAGTACGCACAAATATCCTGAATGAAACGGTGCAAGAACCACATCATAGCATCCTCAATCAGCTAGTGCTTATGGAGCCATATGTTGAGAGGCACCTAGAGGAGATCCACGTCGCTCATGATGGAAAACGTACAGAGGCATGGGTCCAAAAACAGCACAAAATCAATTTCACAATGAGGATCCAAGGCATCCCAGACAGACCCCGCGGAGACAATGATGAAGCGAAGCTTGCTACCGGCCCATGCAGCGAAATCACCACGTGGCAAGGGTATGACATAAATGGATACAAATTCCACACAAAGGAGAAGGACAAGAAGAGCGCGACACAGAACAGTGGTGTTCGATATGAGGGCATCGATGAATCAACAGGGAAGACCAGGACATACTTTGGCCAGATTGAAGAAATTTGGGAACTTGACTATGGTGGTGAACTACAGCTGACTATCTTTCGGTGCCAGTGGGTCAAACAAAGCAGGATTCTTATGGACGAATTTGGGCTAACAAACGTCGAGCTCCAAAGTGTTGGCTTCAAAGATGACCAGTGGGTACTAGCGAGCCGCTACGCCCAAGTAGCATATTGGTCGAAGCCTAAAGACAACAAAAGGCATGTGGTTGTGTCCTCGAAGCAGAGGATTGTGGGAGTTGATGGAGTCCAGTGCCCCGAAGAATACAACAACTACGGTGAGCTCTCGCTCTTTACCGATTTCATGAATAAGACCAAGATGGTCGAGACCCGCTGCAACAAGAGCAAGATGATGCCCTAGTTCCGCCCCGATGGTGAGAAGAAGACAGTCATAGGATCACTTCTAGCAAAATGATATATGTAATAATGTAGTCATTGATTAATGATCCAGAAATTTATGTATGCCACACCTATATGTAAGAAATGTACTCACATGATTAACGATTGAGAACTGTTATGTACTCACTACGCTTGCAACATGCCTTTGAAACACTTCTCCTACTATTGTTTGAATGTTATAAATATTTACAAAACAAAAAGTCAATTTTTACATGTTTGCAAAAACAAAAAACAGAGGAGTTTATGGAGATTTTAAAAAATCAGGAAATCTTAACCGAGGCAGGCGGCATAGGGTGCCCGCCTCAGTTAATATGTTTACCGAGACAAGCAACATAGGCGCCCTCCACGGTTAATATGTTTACCGAGACGGGCAACATAGGCGCCTGCCATGGATAATATTAACCGAGACGGGCACCCTACGCCGCCCGCCTCGGTTAATCCTGCACTATATATATCCCCTCCCTCAACCTCCCACCTCAGTTCTTTGGCCACCCAATTTTTTGCCGCCATCACCACCGCCGAGCTCCTCCGCCCCAACCTCGCTCCTCCATCCCTCACTCTAAGCTCCTCTCCCTATCTTCCTCGTCACTCATCACCAAGGACTCCGTCGGCACGCGCGGAACCCTAGCTTCACCGCCACCAGCGCCGAGGCAGAACCCTAGCTCCTCTCCCTGTCTTCCTCGCCTGCCTTCTCGTCGACTCCCCTATCTCCCCCTCCCCAACGCAGGCCACCGTCGCGCCATCGCAGGTGAGATCCACCTCCCTTTTCTGGACCTCCCACACTGCTCGCATTAGCATTGTGTGGGTGTATGTCGATTCGGTGGTTGGTGCGAGGGTTGCGAAGAGAGAAACATATGGAACATGCATGATTGAGTTGAGAATTTTCTACTGTTGTAATAGGTCACTTAATAGTTGTACATTTCTGCAGTACATGGCTATAAGATAAATGCATGTGAATATTGGCTCGTGGTAATATGGAATTATTCCAATGCTGAAATGATATTTCTAAACTAGACACTATGGCATACTTCCATTTTACGGTTTAGGAGTCCTAGTAAAATCTTTCTGTTATGGCCTCCAGAAAGTATTCTTTCAAGTACTCATGTGTTTAGGATATACCTGTTCGTTCAAAAAAATATTTCCTTACATTTAGGAGTGCTTACGGAGTTTTATGGTATGTTTTGACTAGTTTGTGGGAAATGCATATCTGAGAAGTTCAAGGACGAGGATAACAAACGCTGCCCTACGTGCAACATTGATTTGGGCTATGATCCAAAGCTCAGGTCTTGTCTATTTCCCTTGCTATTTGTTGTTAGTTTGTACTTGTGCTTAGCCAGTTGGATTGGGCAACAATATTACTATGCTTTTCTCCGCCTTATGTTTCATGTTTGCCAAATTTTTAATGTATAAGCAGAGCCAAGTTAAAACATATTGGAAAATAGTGGAATGTGATCCAATAGCTGAGAAAAGCATTATTCACAAGTTTTCATAGAAAAGCTCCTTTCTTGACTCGTTTAAGTGTGTTAGCATTTTGCAGGTTTCTGCAGTGCCTGAAATAACTTGGCTTAGCCATTCCTTGTACCAGTATTGACTTTGTTTTTGGACCTAGTCTTCTCTTCAAGGAAAACTTTGCATCTCTTTTGATATTTCCCCTAGGGCAAAGATACAATTACCCTCCACGCTTATATAGCATTCCTGCTGCACTGTCCCTTTAACCTTAATACCTTATAGATCATGTATGTGATACACATCATCGTGAATCATGATATAATGGTTTCAATAGTTTTCACTTGTTGGCAGAAGTTGCTTCTGAAATCTCAAAAATTCTTGGGTGTTCGGTATCGTCTTCCCTCCAACAGCACCTTGGCATAGGGACAGAGGGAGTACTAGAAACATATTTTGGTGTTTAGTGTCTCTACTTCACATACACAATGTATTATTATAGAAACCATGCTTCATTGGAATTTAGGTGATTCAATTACAATATTGATAGGGAAAAAATATTACCTTGTTATGTCCTCCATTCCATCAAATAGCATTTCAGGATAGTCACCCTCCATAAGAAGTTCAACCCATTTCATAACCCTATTATGTAATTAGGGTACCACTGTTATACTAGTTTTTAGGAAACATAAAAAACTTTCCCATATCATGAAATAAGGAAGAACTGTGAAGTTAATAATTAGAGTATAATGGTACTATAATTATTTTTTGTTTCTACTCGATAACCTAAGATGAGTATAGCATCCACTAAATGTGAAGTGTCTATATAATCATCTTTGTCTATCTTTGTCTATATATATAGCTTCCAATGGCGACCGAGGAGGATCCTCCTAAGGAATGGCGCCCGGCTACTCCTGCTTCGACCGACAACGGTGAAGATGATAGCGGTGATGATGGTAGCTTATCATCAGACGATACCTCGGTGTCTTACGAATTCGAGCAATTCACACCGAGGCCCGCAAAGAAAGCTCGTACAGAGGAAGATATGGATCCAAACTTTGATCCAAAAGCTGAGGAGGCAGGCAAGGAGTTACGATCGGGATCAGAAGATGATGCTACTGTATCCCCAAGGGAGACTGTAAGTATATATGTTGCACCTGCTCTTAGTTGACAACTTCCGGGGCCGCTCGTGCAAGTATATGACTACAATGCGAGGTCTGGTCCTCGACAGGTGCCGATCGTGCCTCTTCGTCTAGAGTTCACCGACAACAACGATGGAGGTCTTCCTGGGGCAGACATGGCCTCTACTGCCACACCCGCTCCCTCTAGGGGCACTACTTCAACACCTGCTCCCTCCACAGGCACTACTTCCACACGTCCCTCAAGAGACAAGGACAACTTGAAGAGGGGCCAACATGGGAGGCACCAATAGACCAAGAAGAAAGTGCATGTGATACACAGGTTAGGGCCAAAAGGAGAGCCTGTGTTACCAAAGAAGGTCATTGGCACCTACAGCAACCAATGTGCTTGCACAGTCAAGAAGAAGGTTCCTATCACATATCTTGATTGGAGGACCATCCCGAAAGAGGACAAGGACAATGTGTGGGGAGAGGTCAAGAAGCGGTTTAGTTTTCCAATGGAGGAAAATGATGAAGACAGGTGCAGGAGCCATGCCCTGGCCATTGCGAGCAAAGCACTTTGCAGCTTTAGGTCCTTGCTCAATCGAGAGTACGTGCAGACAGGCAGGACACCATTCAAAGACTACAACATGATCAAGAAGCACATTTGGGATGAGTTTGTGGAGTTAATGTCAACAGACAAAGCAAAAGCCAAGGCCAAGAAGTTCAAAGAGCTTGCTAAGAGGAACGAGCTTCCCCACAACCTAGGCATGACCGGCTATGCCTTCCACATAGAGGAGTGGCGGCGGGAAGAAAGGGAGGCAGCTGAGGCCGAGCAGACGAGTCCATTGATGTCCATCAACGAGAGGTCACAAAACTACCTCTATGCCCGTAGGCCAAAAAAGCGAAAGGAGGGCAGCAGCAACATGTACAACAAGCCGAATGTCGAGGAGGTGGAGAAGATGTTGTAGATCGCTGTGGCCAAGAGGAACAGGTCATTCCAACCCCGCCGAGAGAGGGACGCATTAACCAAGGCGCTGGGAAACCCCAAGCACCGCGACCAAGTCTGTGGGGTTTCCTCGAGGCAGAGTTGGAAGGATGCCTTTGCATCCGACGCCACCTCACACCACACGAGGCAGAGGTACAAGCAGGGGCTCATCGAGTAAGGCAGAGAAGAGGCAATCCAGGCGATGGTGAACAAGTCCGTATTGGACGCCTTCATGAGCACCGATCCTAGGATAGTGGAGCTCAGGAGGAAGATGTTTCGATAGGATGGCCTGCTACCGCAAGAGGGTCAGGCCACGGTTCCAGGTACTAGACAACCTTCAAGGTACCCGGTCGATGACATAGAGCAACAAACACTCTGCACGCTCTAGATGCCCTTCAGCAGGGCCGGGAAGAAGAAGGAGGTGGCCCAGGGAGTGGCATTGCCGCCCAAACCTGACGCCATGTTCAATGGGATGCCCATCCCTCCTGATTATGCCAAGGTCACCATTGCGTGGATATGCCCGGGGTTCGAGCAGGAAGAAATCGATTTTCCCACCGAAAGCAGGGAAACCCTCCTCGGCGCTACTATCGCCCTTGAGGTGCTATGGAACAAGGCAGATCTCGTCTTAGAAGCCCCGACGCCGGCATCACAGCCCTCACTACCGTCGTCATCTCCCGCGGGTGACCCCGATGATGATGATGACGATTCCTACGGCGATGATGATAGAGGCGGCAATGACAACGACAACGTTGGTGGCCCAAGCACCCCTACTCCAACCAACCTGTCTGTTGGCAACAACAATCCACAGGGAGGCCCGGGGGCTTTACCGGGCGAGTCGACACCACCGCCTAGTTCGAAGCAGGGCTCAGACGAATGCCCTCCTCCGTCGAGGAAGCCTAATGAAGAAGAGGAGGCCATACCCCCCAACTTCACCAAGACGAGTTGACTAGCCTTTCAAAAAGCGAATAGGCACCCAATCTCGACGGTGTTTGAAAGGTATGCTACTAGCAAGCATAGTCAATATACGAGATTTTATCTTCCTTGTCCACTCGCTAACATTCGAAGCTTCCCTCGAGTTGCAGGCCGACTACACTGCCTTCGGTTTGGCCCTAGTCGAATGATTACCCCAAAAACTACGAGCATGGAAAGTTTATGTTGACCGTGGGCCAACTCATTGATGAAGAGTGGGAGACAAGGAGGTTCCATGTGTGGTACATGAAAGCCACGAAATTGGGCCTAAAACAATTCATGATCAAAGTTCTGGCGGAGCACTTCCACATGGCCCAGGATAGTCACATCATTGTTGATTTCCATGACAATTATAGACTACTGCAGCGCAAGGACCTAGATGTCACCCAAGTCACCATTTTCACCCTGTAAGTGGCTTTCGACTTTGACACGACTAATAAACAAGGATGTTATCTATCTCAATCCTTTGTTTTGTACAGACAGAACCATTGCTGACAAACCTTGATGACAAACCTTGCAGGATGCAAGCCCATGTATGCAGGCTGATAAACAAGGAGGTTATCTATCTCAATCCTATGCTACTTATAGAGAGAACCATTGCTGGTTACGATATACCAGACGATAGTTCAGCTCTAGCCAAGTTGAATGCAAAGCAGAGAAAGAAGTATCGCCTAGATGCGCTAATTGAATATAGGTATTGGGTGAGCTTGTACATGTTGCAGGCCATGAAGAAGATCCAGGGAAATGGGTGTATCCTGGCCGCCCACCAGTTTGGGTAAGCCCAAAAGATACTGGGATCATGACTTTATATATTTGAACTCTTCTAATATGCATTATGTCAATGGTGCAGCAAATGAATTATGGGCCACTGGATTGTATTTATAATCTATCCTCAGGATGGGTGGGCTTGTATATTTGACTCCTTGCGGGATACAAACAAAGAAGGGTACAAGGAATTTGAAGGCTGTTTGAGATAGTAAGTGACCGAACTGACTCATTTACGGTTGACATACGTGTTCAAATTAATTAATTGTCACTAATAGTGGTTTTTGGTACAGCGCTTATAAGAAGTATGTGCAAGATCCCACCACATATGATCGGAGAACTGAGAAGGATAAGAAGAATGGCACGAGACTAAAACTCAGGCACCAGTTCTCAGTAAGTAGCACCACCGTTGCCTAGTACTCTACTACTACTACAGTAGTACTCCTACTTCCTACTACTAAAGTAGTACTCCTACAGTAGTACTACCACCACCACTACCTAGTACACTACTACTACACTACTACTACTACTGCTACTAACCTAGTATACTACTGCCACTTCTACTCTTACTATTGCTTACTATTATTAGTACTACTGCTCTTAGTCTACTACTGCTCTTACTACTCTACTACTGCTCTTACTGTAGTGTAACTATGTGTAGTGCTTCAAACAACCACCTGGCTCTGTTCTCTGTGGTTTCTATGCTTGCGAGTACCTGAGGACATGCTCCAAGTATAGCAACAGCGCGCGCAGCTCAAGAAATCACAAGATTATTGGAGAAAGACGAAGGTCGACCAAAACTTTAGACGGACAACCGCCGACATATGTAAGTTTGTCACCGATGCCGCGCTTGTAGAGCAACCCTTCTTCCACCCTACGGGCGAGTTAGCTTTGAATCCGAAGTATGACAATATTAGTCACCGGACAGACCCTAACAAGTTCGAACTCAAGGATTACATTCTTCCGACCTTAGATGATCTATAGGACTTGAACTTGCTTGATTATGTACCAGGAATACATGTAATGGATATATATGAACTCTGCTGATGGATAGGATGAACTTGTGTAATGGTGAATTGTGAACATGTTAACTGTTTGAATGCATGGATGTAATATATATGTAAACAGTGTTAATATATGTGTGAACTGTGTTTGAACTGGTGCTTTATTTGGGTTTAATCATTAATATTACAAATAATAATAAATTAAAAAAAACATTTTTTTAACTCTGGAGAACCTTAACCGAGGCGGGCAAATAACGATGCCCGTCTCGCTAAACAGTTATCCGAGCTCGGAAAAAACTTTAACCGAGGCCGGTAGTAAAGAAAACCGTCACGGTTAATAACTATTAACCGAGGCGGTCATCCTAAAGCGCCCGCCTCGGTTAATCGATTAACCGTGGCGGTTAGCTCGACCGCCTCGGTTAAGTCATGATTAACCATGACCTTTGAACCGAGACGGTTGCAATGCCCGTCTCGGTTAAGGCAAAATGCCCGCCTCGGTTAAAATTGCTGTAGTAGTGCTAATTATACTTGTGTTCTCTAAAATTGTTAGATGGATACTTATAGACAACACAAAGTTAAATGGATATGTGATTGTGAATTTGAATCTGAACTATCCTGAATTGTATTAGTATATCCGAGGACATTCGTATTCGTATTCGTGTCTACTACAAGAAATGTGATAAACAGTAATATTCCCATCTGATTTTATACGGGTTCCATCGGTTTCCACCCCCTAGCACACGACATGCCATATATAGTAATACTGTTACTGTAACTAACACGGTCCAACCTCGTAATTAAGCAAGTGAGGGCAAGCCCAGCAGGTCTTGCATTGTCTCTGTTATTACTCTGTACGACTTGGCAGCTGGTAGCAAATAATCGACGCGGTCCAACACCGTAACGGAACGCCAGTTCATCTATCGTACGTCGTACCATGCATGCGATAATTGGGACTGTACACACCAGCCTGAAGACGTCAGGACACACACGCATTATTTCTGCTTCGCACCCAGGTCCCATCTATAGTTACACGGCTCAAATACGAAAAGTTTTTGGCGAAAATGTCACATCAAATGTTTCGTGCGATATCAGAAGGGGTTTTCGGATACTAATAAAAAAACTAATTACATAGCTTGTCTGGAAACCGCGAGACGAATTTATTAAGCATAATTAATCTATCATTAACATATTTGTTACTGTAGCACTTTAGTGTCAAATCACGGATTAATTAGGCTCAAAACGTTCATCTCACGATTTCTAATCAAGCTGTGTAATTAGTTTTTTTTCGACTATATTTAATGCTCCATGTGCCGCAAGATTCATTAATGTAGTTTTTCGTGAAAAGTTTTTGAATCTAAACAAGGCCATAGATAAAAAAACAAGGTCTGCACAAGGTGAAATAAAGCCATAAAGGACACATATGCCTCGTCGTGTATATATATATATATATATATATATATATATATATATATATATATATATATATATATATATATATATATATATATATATATATATATATATATATATATATATAATCCACCAGATTCATGGAGTAAAAATCCTTCCCTTTTTGGAACTGTTCATTCAATAAATCGTCCTTCCCTTTTGGAGACAGTCTAATGAACCCACCTTTCCTTTTTATTTATGGGGCTCTGGAACAAGCTTTCAAGTTTTTTACCGGTCTGTTAAAGCAGAAGATTGGAGGCAGGGCTTTGTTTAGATTCCAGAATTCACCTCCAAATTCCACTATGCAAAAAGAAGATTCCCTATCACATCAAAATACCGGCACATATATGGAGTACTAAATGTAGATGAAATAAAAAAACTAATTACACAGTTTTGTTGTACTTTGCGAGAAGAACGTTTAGAGCCTAATTAATCAAGATTTGAACAATTATTATATAAAAAAAATAAAAGTGCTACAGTGCTCGGGGTGGCACTGTACCGAATCGGCCACCCTCGAGTCGGGTCACTAAACAAGGCCTAGGATGGACAAATTGGTGATGAGAATGAAGCAAGGACAGCACGGCAAAGACAGGAGTAGTCAGGAGGGCGCCGGTGAGGACAAGATTAACGAGTAGTTGGAGTTTGTTACAAAATCCTCGATCCTTCTCTCACAGCTCTCCACAGCTCATATACTTTCGCCCATCCTGTGCTCGCAGGCACAATGCAAACCCACTCCGCCCCCGTTGAGTTGCACGCCAGTAGCTGGGCCCCCGTTCAATCTTTAATACTCCCTCCGTCCATAAACCGGCATCATTTTAGCCTCTGACGCGATGACCAAGGAGCACCAAAGCTACACCGATTTGCAATTAATTGCTGCGCTGCTGTTTAGGACCTGTTTGGTTTGGGTGTTAAAGTTTAACAAACACTTTAGCACGTTCGTCTTATTTGACAAAAAAATTTCCAATTTTGGACTAATTAGGCTTAATAGATTCGTCTCGTAAATTACTCCTAATCTGTGTCGACATACATGCAATTAGTCTACATTTGGTACTCCATGCATTTACCGCAACATTGATGTGATGGGAGTTAAACTTTAACGTGTCGTAACCCAACGGGGCCTTACTCTCCGGCGGCGTCAGTTTCACTTTCCAATGAATCCCTCGCTAACGTCGCTGAGAACGCCGTTATCCCGGCTGTCATCGCGCGCTCGAGTAGGAAGGCACCTGCGGCCGCGGAAACTAATTTCTGCATGCAGCGACCGCGTGCTCATGCATGCATCCTATTATGTTCCCGCGCCGTGATGGACGTTCCGTCGTATGCCTTCCATACCAAAAATTTCGTCACCAGAGATAAAAAAAAATTAGGCAACATATCATCCAAATTTCACCTGCCGCTATCCAATGATTTTGTTTTCAACTTGCCCAGTTGACACCACGCACGTACTGCACCTCTTCGTCGTCGTCTTGGCGATCCATCACCTGCAGCAGCGTGGCGTGGAGCTAATGGGCGGCGCGGCAGTGTGGAGCTAAGCGGCGGTGCGGCGGCGTCGTACGTAGCGCCGCGAGGTGGAACGACTCGCAGTACGTGAGGTCAAGAAAACGGAGCGGACGGAGTTGTATATGCGTATAACGGGAGGGCGGCTTCGTAGTAACTCCGCATGGCATACGAGGCGTCTCGCGCGCAACAACCCGAGGAAAAACGGGAGGACCAGCTTAGACAATGCCGACTCATGGAAATCACGATTTTGCTCAAATGACGCTGATAAATGGATGGAGGGAGTACTTATGAATTGTCAAGATTGATTAATAACTCATGAGCATGTCATTTTCTTTTCACATGTGCCATGCTTTTCGCAAATCTCATAAATGCCTATTAAATTCCCTCGTATCCACTAAATATTTACGTTGGAATAAATCCTCTGAGTACAATCGTACTGACGGTGCTGTCATTAAGATTTTTTACAGGTACTTCAGACTTGGTGACCACCTGAGCCAAGCTTGGGTGAAGTCAAAGGTTTAGCGGATGATGGGATGGGCATCCCCAAAGATGTAGTTACTCTGATGTTTAATTAGTGATTGAGCGTAAGATTAAAACTAGAACAGTGGGTTAGTAGGCTTAGTCGGTTTAAGCTTCACCTTGTATCCTGTAATCTCCATCTTCATTTCATGTAAATGTAATCACAATGTAAAGTTTTTCAATAAATTTCAATGTATGATCTAGAGATAAGTGAATATTTGATGATTTGTTCATGGAGTGAAATTTTTATAACTTGATCCTACGAGTACAACTCACGTGAGAGGAGGTTGCCTGTAGCAACTCCAGGACCTCTGTATGACCTCGGTTAGTACCCATCAGTAGAGAGGACGACCCGAGGTGCTAATTTGGTGGGCCAAGGTAGAACCCTTGCGGTGGCTATCCCTCGCAAGGCTCGACACAGGCATGGCGCTGCGGGGTTGGTAGCATGGCAGTGTCGCTAGCTAGGGGCGGACGAGTGGTGTAGTGTAGGCAGCGTCAGCGTCTAGGCGCAAGGAGCTTGGGGCTAGCCGGGGGCCAGTGTGGTGGGCGCAAGGGTTTCATATGCGGGCGCTTGTCTACGCCAAGCTAAGGGCGGCGAGGCTGCGAACACGCTTGGCATTTCTGAGCATGGGGGCCATGCGGATGGGGTGGCATGGCTCGGCATGGGGAGCGAGCAGTAGTTCTGGGACGGGAGCGTGCCTTATATATTGACGCCTCGTTACCGTGGGTACCCACTTGGAGATAAAGGAATCACAGATGAAAAAAATGCAAGCGGAGCAAGAGCGCTAGAGTCGCCCTTAATGGGCAGACACGCATGTCCACCAATTTATATCCTCCTCCATTACTGGATCGACCCATCAAGTGCGCGACAATCAACCATATGCGTTAGATGTAGTGGCGGAGCCAAGGCCCGGTCACCCTGGGCCTCCTGCTGACAGCCTGACACCTTAGCCCCAAATGTCCATCAAGATGTGGTTGCTATGTACTTCCTCCGTCCCATTGAAAGTGACATTTTGGACTCCGTACCATCTTATTTGACCGTTCATTTTATTCAAAATTTTTGTATAAATATTATTTATTTTGTTGCAACTTATTTTATCATTAGACATACTTTAATTATGATTTATTTATTTTATAGTTTACAAAAAGAAATTGAATAAGACGAATGGTCAAACACGGTACCCAAAAGTCAAAAACATCACTTTTAATGGGACGGAGGGAGTACTGTATAGTCTACACAGATGAGGCAGAGAGCAGGCGCCGCCTAGGACATGGGAGCAAGCTAGAGCAAGAGACTGGGGGGTTGTTTAGTTCCCACTCAAAAACTTTACACCCCATCCTATCGAATGTTTAGAGACATGTAAGGAGCATTAATATAGAAAAAAAATAATTAATTGCACAGTTTGCATGTATTTTTGCGAGACGAATCTTTTAAGTCTAATTAATCCATGATTGGACACTAATTGCTATAGTTACAAATGTGCAGCGGCGGATCCAAAGGGGGGGCTGGGGGGGCTCCAGCCCCCCCTAACGGCTTGATTTCAAGCCTAATAACTGTAGCAAAAGCGTGATTTTACCATTAAATCTTCGTGTAAATCAACATCTCCATTGTTTTAGCCCCCCTTATCCCGCATCGTGCATCCGCCACTGCACATGTGCTATAATACCCCGAAAACTTTACAACCCCTGAACTAAACACGCCCTAAAATTTTACTTGTATGTTATGCGCACTATTTTCCCTAGGCTTGTCTCGGTTAGCGTGGCATCGTGTCTCGCCCGGGCTCTATAAAATTTCTAGCTCCGCCAATGGTTAGATGGATAAATCTATGCAAGACACATATGAGGGTGAAGATTAGAGGTGGGTACAATAGATTGGGGGTGAGAGGTATTTTTAAATTCTTTCTCTCTTCTACACTAGGAGTACTGCACACAGTGCGCTAGCTGATGTTACGCCCCGTACGTACTGTAAATCCTTATTGCAGTGGATGTTTAGTTTCCATCCAAAAACTTTACATCCTATCCAATTGAATGTTTGAAGACATACATAGAGCATTAAATATAGATAAAAAAATTAATTACACAGTTTGCATGTATTTTATGAAATGAATCTTTTAAGTCTAATTAATTTATGATTGGGCATTAATTGTTATAGTTACTACATATGTGCTACAGTACCCAAAAACTTTAGGTCAGTCTCACTGCTAGTTTCATGTCTCACTGCTAGTCTCATATGTTGAAAACAGTGTTGAACAATTTTATCCCCATGAAACTATTTCTACTTCTATAAAACTCTTATTATATATCTTTTCATAAATATAGTACCATGTCAGTATATTTAATACTTGTGAAAATCCCTTGAACTAAACAATCCCTATCTCTGTAAGCACTAGGCACAGGCGCACAGCTAGTGTTTTGTTGGCCTGATTTGGGATGCCCAAAATCTGCACAGTGCCAGATTCTGCACTGTAGCATTTCGTTTGTATTTGTGAATTTTTGTATAAACATTGACTAATTAGGCTCAAAAGATTCGTCTCGCAAAGTACAACTAAACTGTGTAATTAGTTTTTGATTTCATCTACATTTAGTACTCCATGTATGTGCCGGCATTTTGATGTGATGGGGAATCTTCTTTTTACATAGTGGAATTTGAGGAAATTTGGGATCAAGGCCCCCGGACCTGGGTCTTCATAAATTTCGGTACGGACAAGATAACCTGCAGCTGACTTTATTATCTTCATTAATTTGGGTACGGGGTGAACACAAGAATAAGTTTGATAGGCTGTGTTTAGTTGCACCTCTAAAGTTTTTAGAAGCACAGTAATATTTTTGTTTATATTTAGCAATTAGTGTCTAATCATGGGCTAATTAGGTTTGAAAGATTCATCTCATGATTTACAACCAAACTGTGTAATTAGTTATTTTTTACCTATATTTAATGCTCCATGCATGCGTCAAAGATTCGATGTGATGAGGAATCTTATAAAATTTTTAAAAGTTTAAACGAACTAAACAGGGCCATAGTCCATTTTCAATATAACAGAACTTTTATTCTCATTTAATAGGTGCAACCACCTAGGAGGGGGTGTTTGGACCACGGAGCTAATAATTAGCCCCTATTTTTTTATACTAATTATAAAGGCTAAATGTGGGCTAGCTCTGGACTAATAAGAAGCTAATGAGGGCTAATTGGTGGTTAGAGTAAGAGTATTATCCCTTATTAGTCCATAATAATTAGCTCATGTTTATTTATTTTCATAATATGGGCTAATTTTTTAGCTTTGGGATCAAACAGGCACTAAAGTCAGGGTTCATTTAGACCAACTAATTTTTTTTAATAAGCTGCAATAGCCAGAAAGAGAGCTAATAACTTTTATAAGCTAGGTGATTGAATAGTTCAAATGGACTATAAGCTGGGTTGTTTGGGTTTAACTAAAGTTTTTTAATTTAGGCGGCTAGAAACTTGTTGTATCATACTTAATTATTAAATAGAGACAATGTGCAATATATCAGGGGCGGGGCCAGCGTATAAGCAATGCTGTCAGGTGACAGCAATGCCTTTCTACCCTGCCAAGTGCCCTGCTTTTTCTTTACCTAGTGTGACATCAGTAGGTTTGGTCCACTGATAGCAGCGGACAACAAAATTCCACAGCCATTGTTAGACCTTTATATCAGATAATCACGTAAACATACTAATGCTCTCTTTGCCTTTGTCACTCTCTGTCGGTCAGCTCTTTTCTTCACCAGAACCGAGTCCATTATTTCCATGTTACTTCATATTCCTTTGTATCCTCTTTGACACTAGCTTTTACTTTTTTTACTTAGTTTACTTATTAGATATTAAGATTAATTACATCAAGGAAATATATTTGTGTCTTGCTACTTGATACAAACAATGGAAATATAGCAACAAAATATGTTAGGCTGAGAAACCTAGGCCTCTATAGTTTTGTCTAAATTGATTGGTCTCTATAATTTTGAACCATGTTATAGTAAGGCGAGGCAATGCTATAGATTTTCGTGATTTAAGACAAAAAGTTTGTAAGCGCTTTTCTATAAATTCGATCATAAAAAAATCCCCTCGTCTGTCTTATAGCCAAAGCATAGGTCAAAAGGCCCAGCTCGGTTATCACAGGTCAACAGTGCCCCTATGTTAGGGTGGGGTAGAGGTCCGGGATTTTCTCGGCCTATGTGAGAAGATCTTCTCTATCATAGTAATGCCCAGGGTGGCTTACCCCCCACCCCCTAGGTCGATGCTTTTTTATATAAATTTGTCAAACACAAAAAATTGACTTAAAATAACTTTAGAAATTGATTTATTTAGAGACCGAGAGAATATTCTTCTTTTTTTGTGTGTTATTCGTTTACTAGAAGCCACATCATAATAGCGAAGAGTTTATACTGACATCATTAACCTAAAATCCTGGATCCACCCTGCAAAATATACAACTTTGATACGATATATATATATATATATATATATATATATATATATATATATCTTATTATTTATGTTTTAGCACAAAATCTAACGCCCTGCTCCATAGTCATAGATACAACGTCACATAGTACTGTTAATTACCTTCAATATTTGAGTATGACACTATGACAATGTAGAGAGAGTTTCTTCCTAACGATATCATATATACTCCATCCTATTTGGCATCCGGATACTACTGGAGTATATATATGATACAATGCATGATGGAGAATGCGGAATTAACAACAGACCTTCCAACGCATCTCTCCTGGCTCCTGCCCTTTATATGGACTCAGCCGGTTCATGTGGAATTCTGCATTTGTAGCCACCCTCTCATCCTCATTAAACCCCAAAATTTAATTAATTGCTTCTCTACTTTTTTTTGAAACTTCAGTAAACTTTATTGATTCATCAAAATGGATACATCGTTTATAAGAAACTGTAGGATAGATAAGGGGGGTCATCTACCCAAATCTAAGAGCTCTTCTCTAGTAAAGCTTGTATGTTATGCTCCCTATTTTCCCTAGGCTTGTCACTGTTAGCATGGCATCGTGTCTCGCCCGGGCTCTATAAAATTTCTAGCTCCGCCACTAGTTAGATGGATAAATCTATACAAGACACATATGAGGGTGGAGATTAGAGGTGGGTAGAATAGATTGGGGGTGAGAGGTATTTTTTAAATTCCTTCTCTCTTTTATACTGTGAACACAAGGTTGACAAGTACCCTTGTGTGTTCGTTTTGTGATGAGTGATTGTTAACATGATCCATGAATAGGTTGAGTTGGTTACTAACCCTACCTTGGTGAAAGCCTTGTGTGCGACTTGTCTCTTGGCTTGTGTTATGTAGATGTGGAGCACGGAGGCGGTACCCGATGGCGAGGTGAAGGTCAAGGAGGATGTGCCGTGCCGATGGACCGGAGGGGTGAAGGACGGACGTGAGGCTTGGACCGAGGGACCCGGAGGCCAGGTGGCTAGCCGCGGTGGCTGACACTTGGGACATCGACAAGCGCGAGAAGACATGGGAGTGACCGTGTTGACCGTAGAGGTGACACACGTCGGATGGCGGGGGATGCGTATGGAGTACGCTACTCGCGGAGCGGTTTGATGGTTTGGGCCTCAAAACCATCGGAGGCGGGTTTACGGGTTTGGGCCTCAAACCCGGACGGAGGTTCTTAGGAGGAACGGACGGCATGTGGTGGCATCGGGGAGTTCGCGTCGAGGCGAAGCTACCTGTGAGGAGGCGCGGTGGCCGTCGGATCAACATGAAGACCGGGTTGGACCTCTACGCCCTTGGGCTTATTGGTTTAGCTTTTATGTATTCAGGGGCATTTAGGGGAATATAAAATAGCCCTGTTAAATAGAGGATGGCAGCCCCTTGCCTCTTCACCTCTCCTCCCACCTCATTTGAGTTTATCCTTCTAGGGTTTCTTCCTCTAGTTGCTTTGCTTATGAGAGAGGTCCACTAATTGTTGAGATTAGTGTAAGAACCAAGATTGCAAGGGAAAGGAGGTCCCGAATCCTCCTTGTGTCCTCCGGGATTCGGTGGAGAAATCAATTTGTGAGTTCATGTTGTGTTCTTTGTGTTTTTCGTTTTCTCCCCTCTAGTTCTTGCTTCGTTTCTTCGTTTCTAGACCATCTTGGTTCGTTTTTGTTGCCTTGATCTGTGCTATGATGTGAGTTGAACCTTTCCACCGAAGGAAATCAACCAATTCCTCATGAGCTAGTAGATCGGGCGATTTCTTGGTCTAGGTTGCAAGAACATGTGTTTTTCATGCCCCTTCGATTTCCCGTTGTTTGGCTTCAAATTGGGCGATGACCTCTTAGAGTTAGCTCCCCTACTAGCTTGTAATCATGCTTACAAAGTTTCGTGGCAGTTGGTGAAGTTTTGGCCGCAAATCGGGAGATTTTTGGTTGGAGGCAGTTTTTCTCGAGTTCTGTTCTTCGCATCCCGGTCAGACCGCCCTTGCATCCCGGTCAGACTGGCTTTTGCATCCCGGTCAGACCACCTTCGCATTCCGGTCAGACCGCCCTTGCATCCCGGTCAGGCCGGATTAGGAATCGCAGTGAGGCAACCCGGTCAGACCGGCCCTCCATCCTGGTTAGGCCGGCTTTGCAAGCCAACCCGGTCAGACCGGCTTTGCTCAGTTCAAGTGACTCGTTCTTCCGCGTTTTGGTCGTTTGAGCTCCGTTTCTCGTATCGTTTGTTGCACTGGACTTCTACTGTTTCATAGATTCTATCTAGGTGCTCTTGTCACCAGTTGGCTTGAGTATCCGAGATTTAGGACCTTGCTTCTTCTCTATAGAAGTGGAGTGTCTCGTTTTCTTGTCTTTTGGTTCGGTGCGCTCTCGTGGTCCGATCGGCTTGTTTTGTGGTGATCCGCTATGTTCTGAGGGAACATCCACCCTTCTCTAGGGTCGTGGTCATCAGAGTGTTTGTGTTTGTTTCTTGGGGTTTGAGTTTGGGACAGAGGCTAAATTTTTTGAAAGAAATTTGAGGCTTCCATTCACCCCTCTCTGGTCGCCTTTTTCGGTCATTCATATACTATTATAGATAGATAGATAGATAGATAGATAGATAGATAGATAGATAGATAGATAGATAGATAGACAGACAGATAGACAGATAGATAGTGGTAGATAAAAACTGTGTGTTTGTTTTGAAAAGTACTTTCATAATTTCATAATTTATTAAATTTTAAAGAATACTCTAATAGAAACTACAGAAAAAAACAGTAAGTACGACCTTTAAGTGGAGCTACATACTTTAGTGCAATATATATGGTTCAATGATTTGGTTAAAATTTACTTTAATCCATAATTTTTATAATCCCTGGTTTCACTACAATGCTTTGTCACTTGTCAGATCCACTTATGACTTACCTAGGCAGCATAATATTCAGCCTAATCAGCTGCGCTTGCTGAAGCAGCGCTATTATTGCTGCTAGATCACTAGGGCCTTGTTCACTTTCCATCTCAACCCAAAATATTTGCTCTTCCATCCATCACATCAAATCTTTCGACGCATGCATGGAGCATTAAATGTAGGTAAAAAAGATAACTAATTGCATAGTTTGTCTGTAAATGTCGGGACGAATCTTTTGAGCCTAGTTAGTCCATGATTGGACAATTTTTGCCAAATAATAACGAAAGATGCTACAGTAACTTTTCGTCTACTTTTCGCGAAGTGAACACACCCTAGATGCAAGCATTCAATAGCTACAGTGGGTAGGAAAACGTGCAGCCACAGCCGCAGCCACAACAGGAAAAGGGCAACGGAGCGGAGCTATTAGATCTAGGGCCTGTTGAGCATCTCCAACAACTCCTTAAAACAGGTTGCTATTCTTATAACTTTGGCAAAAACACAAAATTTCTTCTCCAACAACTTCTCAAACCAACTTGCTATTTATCCGCACTTGCTATTCACCGGCCTCGCGCGCGGAAAGGACATGCTATCCCGATCTCAGGGCCTCAGCAACGCTCCGGGACGGCCTCAGGGCTGGAGCCGAGGGGCGGGGCTGGCCGGAGCGAGGAGGACCGCCGCCAGTGCTGCTGTTCCTCACCGGCGCGGGAAGGAGGTGCCGCGGCCGCCGGTGAGGTGCCGACGACGAGCGCGGGCCGCCGTTGTGACGAGAAAAGTTAACGGGGCTCTTCGTTTGCTAGCAGGGCTCTTCGTTCGCTTAGCGGGGCTCTTCGTTCGCTTAGTGGGGCTCTTCGTTCGCTAGCGGGCTTCTTCATTTTGGCAAGTGAGTTTTAAGGAGTTGTTGGAGAGAGGTCTTTTTTTCACTTTCCAAATAAATTAGCAACTTGCTAAAACTCAAGATTTACCAAGTGATTTTTTCTAAGTTGTTGGAGATGCTCTGTTGCAATTTGTAACACCCTAAATTTTCCACAATTTCAAAATAGTTAAATATGATTTGTCTGTGTAATTGAGTGTGCATTCAAATATAGAAAATAATAAATATTGTGAAATTCAAATTCATCATAAGGTTAGCAACATGTTGATGCACCCATGCTGCCACATTTTATTTAGTGTATTGATTGGTTTTGATCCAAAGTTCAAAAGAATTTCAAAAACTTTGGAAAATGGATTTGGAAAATCAAATAAGAAAAAGGAAAAAAACTTCTTTTCCTCTCCCTCCCTCCTTTCGGCCCAGTCGGCCTGCTGCCTTCCCCGCCGAGCCGGCCCGCGCGCGCGCCTTCTTTTCTTCCTTGCTGGGCCGGCCCAGTCCGCGTTGCAACCGCTGCTGCTCTCTCCTCCTCTCCGCTGCGGCTGACTGCCCGGGCCCACGTGTCGGCGCACTCCTCAACCTCTAGCTGCCCCCTTCCGTCTCACTCGCACAAACAGCAACCGCCGAGCCACCCGCGCCCACGATCTCTGTGCGTGGGAGCGTCTCCGCGCCGCGCCTGCCTTCAAAAGGAAGCCGAATCTTCACCGCTCCCTCTATTGCCCTTCTCCGCTCCCTTTTTCGCTTGCGTGAGGCCACAACCGTAGCACCGCAAGTTCACCGGAGGAGCGTTCGTTGCCTCCGCGTCGGCCACCATTCCCGAGCCGCCTACACTCCGTCGACTCCGCTCGGTGAGCTCGCTTTCATCCCCACTTCCTCCCCATGCTTTCATATTCCGGTTTAGTGGCTTCTAGGGCCGTAGTCTTGAGCACCGGCGAGGTTCTCGCCACCGGCCATGGCAGCCACCGCGTCGATCGTCATCCCCGCCCACGCAAAGCGCTCCTTTGGACTCGCCATCTCCCCCGCATCAGCCCTATGGCCTCGGAGGTTGATTTGGTGGCCCGTAGGCCCCGTTTCCCCCGCACCGACGAGCTTTCCACCGCCGGCAATGGCAGCGACGCCGTCTCCACCTCCAACTCCGGCGGCCCGCGCCCCTCTTCCCTCCTCCATCTAATCCGAGCCGCTCATCACGAGATCAACGACTCATAAAGCTCCATACCCCTTCGCAGGATCTTTTCTAAAAGAGCCCCTCGGTTTCAGGCGTATCTAACCCGCCGTCCTTGGCATATTCCTGAAATACGTATTCTCTTTCTGAAGACGTATTTCCTTCGGTTTAAATGAAAAATATGTTTCCAGATTAATTATAGATTTGCCACGGCAGTAAAACGCTTATAAAATCATCGTTTTAGCTCCGATTTGATCCGTTCAACTTGCGTTAGTTTCATAATTTCACGATCTACGCATTAATGCCACTGTTAGTTAGGTTTGCAACATTTAAAATTCTTGATTAGGATAAGTTGATTAACTCGCTATAGGAATCTTGTTTAATTCGTAACTTTCGCGTTATAGCTCTGAATTTCGTGAACTTCACGTTGATGTGATCGTAGCGAGACGTAGAATATTTTTGTAAACATTTTATCTTGTTTTTATACTACTGGTGTACTATTCTAATTATAGGTTTGTTTGCTATGCATGAATGCTCCTGAAATGTGTATGTTGCCGTGTTGGTCGAGTTCAGATGGTGAGGAGTACGTTGGGAATCCGGACACGTACGAGGAGTAGCAGGACCAGCAGCAGTTCGTGAACCAAGGCAAGTATAGCATGGGCCTACCTTGTTGTCCTATTCATTATATAATGTACTCATTATGCATGTGTCTAATATTGCTCGACTATAAGGACTCCCTAGCTAATTGATGACCTGTACCTTGATCCCTATGGGTTTTATTTGCACATGGGTAGAATGCTAGTGCTTTAACTAAACATGATCTATACTATGACTGATGGAACCAATGGATGAACATGATGGTAACAATGGAACCATAGGGTAAAGGTGCAGATGATGTTGATCATGTTGCCCTAAACCCTCCGTAAGGACTTATCTGTAGGGCAAAAGTTGGGACATACAGTGCAATCGTGAGAGTCACATGGCTCTGACTTTAGCTCAGTAATAGGATCTTTTCTAGCTTGTTAGAGGTTACCCGAAAGGGCGCAAGAGGGGCTTCCCACTTTGGGTATAGAACTGCCTCTGTTCTGATGTGTATAGCCTGCGGGAATTGTGCCATCGAAAGGGGGTTCTCTATGTCTGCCTGCCAAGGAAACCTCGTGGCCCTAACATGTTAGAAGAGGCCTAAGGAAGGCTTCATAGTGTACCCTGCCTACTCACCTTGGAAGTGTTAGGGGGTCGACGGGCCCCGGGCAAATGGGCAACACGACTCACGGGTAAAGATGCACAACCTCTGCAGAGTGTTTAAAACTGTTTTAACAGCCGTGCTCACGGTCACGAGTGGCCCGGAAAACTCACAGAATAAATGGTTACTTGACATATGGACGACTTATGATGATGATGATAATGAGATTATACTGATGCTCAATTACTCTCCTTAATTCTAGTAGGTGATCATGTGGGTTAAACGGGAGCTTAAGCATAATTTAGTAATAATAAGTAATAATGAACTACTGATCTATTAAAAATGCTAACTGCAGTCAACCGTGTCTATCCTTTTTGAGCCTCATGAATCCTCATACTATACTTGCAGAGTACGAGTGTACTCACACTTGTTATTATTTCATTTTTTGGATAAAAATCCTGAATGGGTAACAGATGACAGCTTCTACGAGGATTTCCCGAAAGAATTCTAGGTTTGGGTCAACCAGTCGGCCTTCCCTGTGGAGCAGATACTTCATTCGAGAGTGTTATTTACCTTTTCTTGTGTTATGTTAAGAACTAAGTGATGTAATATCGTGATGTATGTACATGGTGATGATACTTTTGTTAATTTGTCGGCTTATGTGTGCGACTATTCCTAGGGCGCACATAAGATGTATGCACTCTATTTTGTCCTTTAAATGGAGTGTGACAAATTGGTATCAGAGCCGTGTTGATTGTAGGACGCAAACCTAGATAGAAATGGTCGTTCCTAGGATTTTGGTTTTATTATTTACTTTCTACTATCTCAATCTTGGTATTTTATTAAAATTTTATGCTCTATTCTCTATTCTATTGCATAAAATATTGACTCTAATAATATTTTATATCAAAACTATAGATGCCTCGTCTCAGTGCAGCTGCCTACGTCGCCCAGTTCACTCCAGCAGCACCTGCTCCACTAGCACCACCAGCAGTACCACCAGTGGTGCCCGAGGTCGTCCACATCACCGACGACGAGGAGGAAGAACCCATGGAAGTAGAGGCATCTTCAGCTACTGCATCTGATGGACCCGCCTCGACCCCCGTGGCCATACCCATCCCACGAGTGGATGTGCCAGTCCCTGCTGCTACACCTCCACCAGCTTCCCAGGCCGCTTCTGCACCAACACCAGTGCCTACCCCAGCTGCTCTAGAGGAACTAGAAGAGATAGGGTGGACCACCAGAAACAAGTTTAAGGAAGCCTCCGAGGACGCCCATTACCACAACCTCCTCACCACCATGCTGGCCGAGTACTACCCAGATCTTGCTGCGTCAGTGAAGTATTACTACGCAGAGCACCAGCATCCAGTAGAGGCGACATACTGAAAGACTAATGTGATCATCACAGCTTGGAACAACACCGACCAATCCCAAGATGTCATGACTACCCACAGCCACCGGTCCAGGTGTGCCAGCGCCTACGACAGCATGGAGGATGCCGCACAGGAGGCGTACCTGCACTATCATGGTCGCCGATTTGAGGACATGCAGGGCAATCGCTACAGGTTTCTTCCACGCTACGACCCGGTGGAAAAGACATGGGAGGTGTTGGCTCCCTTAGCTTCTGACCCAACCATGGACACTACAGTGAGGCACCTCAGCGCCATGCAGGAGGCCAACGAAGCACTCAAAGATGAGCTTCGTGCGGCTCAGAAATCTGAGAAACGCCTTCAGAAACAAATAGATGAGATGGCCGTTCATCTAGGACAGCCTACCATGTACAAGAAGAAGCCCAGGGTGTTCACCATGGTGGATCACGCTCCTTAAATGTTGCAGCCCCGTTACAATGAATGTGTTCTAGATCGAGAGTCATATTAAGTTTATGCTTGTAGTGTGAACATTTAGTTGTCTTATTGGTTGTGTTGATGAACTTGGAATGATTTGGACTTTGTGTGATTGCTGGAATAGTGTGGGCTTGTCCACATGTTCTTTTTATCAAAACCTTAAGTTAGTATTCGTTTAACTTAGTTAGGTTTGGAAAGTTCGCTTCACTGCTGTACTGTTTTTCAGAGCAGTCTGCAATGTTTATCTCATATCTCTAAATCTTCGCATCCAAAAATTATGAAATTTTTGTGGAAGGAACTATACTTATGTATCTTTCATTTACCACTGGAATCACCTCATTATCGTTTTTGGTTTAAGAGATATGCCTGCTACAATCTGGCAAGTCTGTACAGTCTGTAACTTAGAACAGAAATTGTTTAGCTCAGTTTTTGATAATGTTGCTGTCAGAATCTGTGAAAAAGTTCTATATAAAAGTTGTAGCAGACTTCTTAATCTTTCCAACGATGTATGCCACGCCTCTGTTGCATCTCTGAAACTTGAGTTACTCTTCAATTTCTGATCTGCTGTTGTAAACACCCATCCAGAAATTTTCAGCTATGTTATTTACCTTTTGTAAACAATTTATAAATTTTTGGAAGATCTCTAAAAGTTTGCACATTGCTTGGAAGCAGATGGCCGCCCGAGGAGGACGTGGCCGAGGCCGTGGATGTGGTCGTGGACATGGTGCTCTCGTTGATCCACCTCCGCCACCGCCGGTGACGATTGAACAACTGATGGCAATGCAAGCACAGCTCATGCAGACAGTGATGGACCGTCTCGGTGAGCAACCAGCAGGAGCACCTCCACCTGTGCAGGTCTGTGACAAGCGTGTTGAGTTTCTAAAAGGACGCCCACCTGTGTTTACCCATGCCTCTGAGCCTATGGAGGCTGATGATTGGTTGAGAGCTGTAGAGAAGCAGCTAAATATTGCACAGTGCAACGATCTGGAGAAAGTCTTGTACGCCTCAGGCCAACTCTAAGGAGCTGCTCAAGATTGGTAGGAGTCATTCCAGTATGGACGTCCAGAGAATGCTCCAGAGATCACATGGAATGAGTTCACAGAGAACTTCAGGTCCTATCACATCCCTGAGGGACTAATTGAACTGAAGCAAGAAGAGTTCCGGGCTCTCAAACAAGGGTCCATGTCTGTGACGGAGTACCGCGATAAGTTTGCTCAACTATCGCGATATGCCTCGGTTGAGGTGGCCCGGGATTCTGACAAACAGCACTGTTTCCTGAAGGGACTATATGATGGACTCTAACTGCAGCTGATGTCCAACAAGTATGCCAGTTTCCAAGAATTGGTGGATCGGGCCATAGTGATAGATAACAAGCGTAAGGAAATGGACCTCAAGAAGAGGAAGCTCCAAGGACAGGCGTCAGGTAGCAACACTCGCCCGCGAGCTTTCCCACAGCAAGGTTTCCCACAGAGAAACCAAGGGCCACCCAACCAATGGAACAGAGGCCAGTACCCCCAGAGAAACCAGAACCAGCAACGTCTCCAGTATCCACAGCAGTTTGGCAACCAGAATCAACAGCGCCCTCAGCAACATCAAGCTAGCAATCAGGCACCATGTCAAGGAGTGCCCAACAATTCCCCAATCAAGAGTGGCACTCCAGGCAACCCCAATGCATGCTACAACTGTGGAGAGGTGGGACACTATTTGTACCAGTGCCCAAAGAAGCAGAATCAGCAAGCCCCGCAGAACTAGCAGAGTAACCAGAGGC
Source organism: Saccharum hybrid cultivar R570 (assembly GCA_038087645.1). NCBI lineage: Eukaryota > Viridiplantae > Streptophyta > Magnoliopsida > Poales > Poaceae > Saccharum > Saccharum hybrid cultivar. The sequence continues at coordinate 1,689,956 of JAQSUU010000594.1, read as the reverse complement.
CCAACGCTCGACCTCCATTCACCGGCAAGGTCAATCATGTGTCGTCTGAATCAGCTCAGGAGGCGCCTGAGGTTATGCTGGGTACGTTTAGCGTCAACTCCATCTCCGCTACTGTACTTTTTGATTCCGGTGCCTCGCATTCTTTCATATCACAAGCTTTTGTTAGAATGCATAGAATACCCCTGTGTGCCATGAAGGATCCTATGTTAGTAAATTCACCGAGGGGTAGCATGCCAGTAAACTATTGGAGCCCTTCTACTAGTATATTCCTAAGGGGTAGCTTTTAAAGTAAATCCAATTGTTCTGAGAACCGTTGGGATTGATCTCATCCTGGGAATGGATTGGATGAAGCAGCATAGAGCAGTGATACAATGTCAGGAGAAATCCGTTGTTGTGACAGCTCCATGTGGTGATAGAATTTGTGTCGAAGTGGAAGTGCAAGCTCAACCAACCGCCACTGTCAACCAGCTGAGTGATGTTGCCAACCAGGAGAATCAGGTGGTGGATGAATTCCCAGATGTGTTCCCCGATGAACTGCCAGGTATGCCACCCGATCATGACATCGAATTCCTTATTGAGCTTTTACCTAGAACTGCACCCATAGCTAAGAGACCATATAGAATGGGGGTAGATGAATTAGAAGAACTAAAGAAACAAATTAAGGAATTGCAAGAGAAAGGTTTTATTCGTCCTAGTTCTTCACCTTGGGGAGCACCTGTTATATTTGTTGATAAGAAAGATGGCACACGAAGAATGTATGTCGATTATAGGTCTCTTAATGAAGTCACAATCAAGAACAAGTACCCACTCCCTAGAATTGACGACTTATTTGATCAGCTGAAAGGTGCTTGTGTTCTCAAAAATTGATCTTCGTTCTAGATATTACCAACTAAAAATTCGTGCATCTGACATACATAAGACAACATTTACTACCAGATATGGTCTTTATGAGTATACAGTGATGTCTTTTGGACTGACAAATGCACTGGCATACTTTATGTATCTAATGAATAAAGTATTCATGGAGTACTTGGATAAGTTTGTAGTGGTGTTTATAGATGATATTCTAATATTCTCTAAAAATGAAGAGGAACATGCTGAACACTTAAGACTAGTTTTACAAAAACTCAAGGAGCATAAATTGTATGCTAAAAGGAGCAAATGTGAGTTCTGGCTGAAAAAAGTATCTTTTCTAGGACATGTGGTCTCCAATGGTGGAATAGCCATAGATCCCAGTAAAGTGCAGGATGTGTTAAATTGGAAAGCCCCAGCCAATGTTAGTGAAATCCGTAGCTTTTTGGGATTGGCTGGGTACTATAGGAGATTTATTGAAGGGTTCTCTAAGCTAGCTAAGCCTATGATAGCCCTACTAGAGAAGAATGCCAAATTTATATGGTCAGACAAATGTCAGGCTAACTTTGAGGAGCTTAAGAGAAGGTTGACGACAGCCCCAGTGTTGACCTTACCTAATTTAAGTAAGAGCTTCTCTATTTATTGTGATACATCTTGCCTAGGTCTTGGATGTGTGCTTATGCAAGAAGGAAAGGTTATGGCATACACATCCAGACAGTTGAGAAAGCATGAACTGAATTACCCAACACATGATTTGGAATTAGCCGCAGTTGTCCATGCCCTGAAAATCTGGAGGCATTATTTGATCGAACATAAGTGTGATATCTATACTGACCACAAGAGTCTAAAATATATTTTTACTCGGTCAGAGTTGAACCTAAGGCAACGTCGTTGGTTGGAATTGATTAAAGATTATGATCTAGAAGTGCATTATCATCCTGGAAAGGCAAATGTTGTTGCTGATGCACTTAGTAGGAAGAGCTATGCCAATGGACTTTAGTTGACATTTATACCAGTAGAGTTGCGAGCTGAAATTGAACATCTCAATTTGGGTTTTATCAATAATGTAGTGGAATTGGCCATAGAGCCTACATTGGAGCAAGATATACGCAAAGGTCAATTGGAGGATGAGAAACTAAAGGAGATTGCAGAGCATGTAGTGGTTGGAAAGGCACCAGGTTTCAGGTTGGATGAGAATGGTACTCTATGGTTTGGAAAAAGAATATGTGTACCTGAAGTGAAAGCTATCCGTGATACGATTCTGCGAGAAGCACATGATTCTGCTTATTCTATACACCCTGGAAGCACCAAGATGTACTTAGACCTTAAAGAGAAATATTGGTGGTATGGTTTGAAAAGAGATGTGGCTGAGTATGTGGCCCTATGTGATACTTGTCAAAGGGTGAAAGCTGAACACCAAAGACCTGCTGGATTGTTGCAACCAATGAAAATACCAGAGTGGAAATAGGAAGAAGTCGGTATGGACTTCATTACTGGCTTACCCCGCACGCAACACGGATATGATTCAATCTGGGTAATAGTGGATCGACTTACTAAGGTAGCCCACTTCCTACCAGTCAAAACCACTTATAGTGGTGCAAAGCTAGCGGAGTTGTATATGGAGAGAATAGTGTGTCTACATGGGGTTCCGAAGAAGATCGTGTCTGACCAAGGAACTCAGTTTACATCGCATTTTTGGCATAAGGTACATAGTGCTTTGGGAACAAAGCTAAATTTCAGTTCTGCATATCATCCCCAAACCGATGGACAGACAGAAAGGACCAATCAAATCTTGGAAGATATGTTGAGAGCTTGTGCTTTACAGTATGGTACTAGTTGGGATAAGAGTTTGCCATATGCTGAGTTTTCATATAACAACAGTCACCAGAAAAGTCTAAAAATGGCACCATTCGAAGCTTTATACGGACGTAAGTGTAGAACGCCTCTATTCTAGAATCAGATAGGTGAAACTCAAGTGTTTGGACCAGATGTCCTACGCAATGCAGAGGAACAAGTGAGAATGATTAGGGATAATTTGAGAGTAGCACAGTCCAGACAGAAAACTTATGCTGATATCCGAAGAAGAGAGTTGAGTTTCAAAGTAGGTGACTATGTGTATTTGAAAGTGTCACCAATGAGAAATGTGAGAAGATTCAATGTGAAGGGCAAGTTAGCCCCGAGATATGTGGGACCTTTCAAGATTCTGGAGAGACGTGGAGAAGTGGCTTATCAGTTGGAACTGCCAGAAAGTTTGTCGGGTGTGCATGATGTGTTTCATGTTTCTCAGTTGAAAAAGTGTTTGCGGGTACCAGAAGAGCAGATTCCTTTGGAAGAGCTTACTGTTAAAGAAGATCTCACGTATGAAGAGTATCCGGTAAAAATTCTTGAAACTGCAGAAAGAGTTACTAGAAGCCGCACTATAAAGATGTGCAAAGTGCAGTGGAATCGATATTCAGAAGATGAAGCTACTTGGGAAAGAGAAGAAGATCTAAGAAAATCTTATCCGCGGCTTTTTGAGTAAGCATCACCCAATCTTGAGGACGAGATTTCTCTTAAGGGGGTAGAATTGTAACACCCTAAATTTTCCACAATTTCAAAATAGTTAAATATGATTTGTCTGTGTAATTGAGTATGCATTCAAATATAGAAAATAATAAATATTGTGAAATTAAAATTCATCATAAGGTTAGCAACATGTTGATGCACCCATGCTGCCACATTTTATTTAGTGTATTGATTGGTTTTGATCCAAAGTTCAAAAGAATTTCAAAAACTTTGGAAAATGGATTTGGAAAATCAAATAAGAAAAAGGAAAAAACTTCTTTTCCTCTCCCTCCCTCCTTTCGGCCCAGTCGGCCTGCTGCCTTCCCCGCCGAGCCGGCCCGCGCGCGCGCCTTCTTTTCTTCCTTACTGGGCTGGCCCAGTCCGCGTTGCAACCGCTGCCGCTCTCTCCTCCTCTCCGCTGCGGCTGACTGCCCGGGCCCGCGTGTCGGCGCACTCCTCAACCTCCAGCCGCCCCCTTCCATCTCGCTCGCACAAACAGCAACCGCCGAGCCACCCGCGCCCACGATCTCCGTGCGTGGGAGCGTCTCCGCGCCGCGCCTGCCTTCAAAAGGAAGCCAAATCTTCACCGCTCCCTCTATTGCCCTTCTCCGCTCCCTTTTTCGCTTGCGTGAGGCCACAACCGTAGCACCGCAAGTTCACCGGAGGAGCGTCTGTTGCCTCCGCATCGGCCACCGTTCCCGAGCCGCCTACACTCCGTCGACTCCGCTCGGTGAGCTCGCTTTCATCCCCGCTTCCTCCCCATGCTTTCATATTCCGGTTTAGTGGCTTCTAGGGCCGTAGTCTTGAGCACCGGCGAGGTTCTCGCCACCGACCATGGCGGCCACCACGTCGGTCGTCATCCCCGCCGACGCAAAGCGCTCCTTTGGACTCGCCATCTCCCCCGCATCGGCCCTGTGGCCTCGGAGGTTGATTTGGTGGCCCGTAGGCCCTGTTTCCCTCGCACCGGCGAGCTTTCCACCGCCGGCAATGGCAGCGCCGCCGTCTCCACCCCCAACTCCGGCGGCCCGCGCCCCTCTTCCCTCCTCCATCTAATCTGAGCCGCTCATCACGAGATCAACGGCTCATAAAGCTCCATACCCCTTCGTAGGATCTTTTCTAAAAGAGCCCCTCGGTTTCGGGCGTATCTAACCCGCCATCCTTGGCGTATTCCCGAAATACGCATTCTCTTTCTGAAGACGTATTTCCTTCGGTTTAAATGAAAAATACGTTTCCAGATTAATTACAGATTTGCCACTGCAGTAAAACGCTTATAAAATCGTCGTTTTAGCTCCAATTTGATCCGTTCAACTTGCGTTAGTTTCATAATCTCACGATCTACGCATTAATGCCACTATTAGTTAGGTTTGCAACATTTAAAATTCTTGATTAGGATAAGTTGATTAACTCGCTATAGGAATCTTGTTTAATTCGTAACTTTCGCGTTATAGCTCTGAATTTCGTGAACTTCACGTTGATGTGATCGTAGCGAGACGTAGAATATTTTTGTAAACATTTTATCTTGTTTTTATACTACTGGTGTACTATTCTAATTATAGGTTTGTTTGCTATGCATGAATGCTCCTGAAATGTGTTTGTTGCCGTGTTGGTCGAGTTCAGACGGTGAGGAGTACGTTGGGAATCCGGACACGTACGAGGAGCAGCAGGACCAGCAGCAGTTCATGAACCAAGGCAAGTATAGCATGGGCCTACCTTGTTGTCCTATTCATTATATAATGTACTCATTATGCATGTGTCTAATATTGCTCGTCTATAAGGACTCCCTAGCTAATTGATGACATGTACCTTGATCCCTATGGGTTTTATTTGCACATGGGTAGAATGCTAGTGCTTTAACTAAACATGATCTATACTATGACTGATGGAACCAATGGATGAACATGATGGTAACAATGGAACCATAGGGTAAAGGTGCAGATGATGTTGATCATGTTGCCCTAACCCCTCCGTAAGGACTTATCTGTAGGGCAAAAGCTAGGACATACAGTGCAACCGTGAGAGTCATATGGCTCTGACTTTAGCTCAGTAATAGGATCTTTTCTAGCTTGTTAGAGGTTACCCGAAAGGACGCAAGAGGGGCTTGCCACTTTGGGTATAGAACTGCCTCTGTTCTGATGTGTATAGCCTGCGGGAATTGTGCCATCGAAAGGGGGTTCTCTATATCTGCCTACCGAGGAAACCTCGCGGCCCTAACATGTTAGAAGAGGCCTAAGGAAGGCTTCATAGTGTACCCTGCCTACTCACCTTGGAAGTGTTAGGGGGTCGACGGGCCCCGGACAAATGGGCAACACGACTCACGGGTAAAGATGCACAACCTCTGCAGAGTGTTTAAAACTGTTATAACAGCCGTGCTCACGGTCACGAGCGGCCCAGAAAACTCACAGAATAAATGGTTACTTGACATATGGACGACTTATGATGATGATAATGAGATTGTACTGATGCTCAATTACTCTCCTTAATTCTAGTAGGTGATCATGTGGGTTAAACGGGAGCTTAAGCATAATTTAGTAATAATAAGTAATAATGAACTACTGATCTATTAAAAATGCTAACTGCAGTCAACCGTATCTATCCTTTTTGAGCCTCATGAATCCTCATACTGTAACACCTCAAGTGTTTAGCTCCATAATGGCATTGCATTTGCATGAGCATAAGCAAGCATCATTCATTTCATGCATAAGCTGATGATATGTTTATATTTCATGTGAAGTAAGAAGTGAGTAGTGTGCAAAACATAAGTACCTTATGTGCAATTTCCTTGTGAGACATGTCAACCACTTTAGTGTAATATAACTAGCAAGTGTTGTGCAACACACTCATGCAACATGTGCAACATGGGCTTGCAACATTTGGGTGAAAGTATTGAAATACTTGTTCCAAAGAATGTGACACTAGGAACTTTGTGCAACCAATATGTAGAGTGGTTAATTAGGTCTTATAACACCTTAATTACATTTAGGGTAAGTAGTGGAGCAATGTTCATGTTGACCAAAATTACCAAATTGCCCTTTCAAATGTTGTTGACCAAGTTTGGAACCCTAGAGTGATCTGGTTTGACCAATTAAAAAGTCCAGCTTAGAAATCTTGCATGGAGGAGCAACCTTAAGCAAAGTTGTAGAGAATTTCATAAGGAACAAAAGTTCTAATATGGCCATCTCATGAAAATGATCAGAACATGCTCAAAAATGGCCCACAGGTCAGTATTAGGGGCTGTTTGGGGACTTAGCAAATTTTGCTAAGTGTTGAGCTGAAAACCGTTTCACTGTACCTCACTTTGACAACTTGTAACTCACAAACCAGGCCGAACCAGTCCTTGAGCCAATTGACAAAGTTGTTGTCCACACATAGCTCTACAACATTGTCAATATCACCATCACCTAGTTCTAAATGGTTTAGGAGATATGGTGCCTGGAAAAATGGGTTTCAGTCGGTTAGTTAACTGAAACTCGGTTTCAGATTTCGGGTGCCTCACTTTGGAGCTTTGTATCTCACTAACCAAGCCGAATTGGCTCGCGACCCTATTGGCAATGTTGAAGCCCTCACGTAGCTCTACCAATTTGTCAACTACGGTTCTCACCGAGTCAGCCTCGATCATGAGCTATGAGGCGATGAAATCTCCCTGTCAGTCGCTGTGGAACGCCGATGGCCTTGACAGTCATTCAGAAAAGTTCAGAAAAACCAAACTCGGCGCGTGGCCGACCGGGGACAGGAAGCCTCCGCCGCGTGGCAACACGCGTCGACGCGATGCTCACCTCGGTTGCCCAAAGACGCCACGACGCCCGGAGGCCCTTCCTCGCTGCTCCTTCTTCTGCCTCCGTGTTTCCTTCGCCACCGAGCGCGCGGCAACCGGAGGAGCATCAGCGGCCGCCACCGAAAATTCCACCACAGTCAAGCACCACCACCCAATTCCCCATAGGCACAGTCGCACAGTGAGCTCCTCCACATCGCGGACCACACCGTACGACCGCTTGACCTCAGGTAGAGCTCGCCGAGCTTGCGCCTCCACCGCGGCCGCCATTGGCGTCGCCAAGTTGAGCTCGCGCGTGGCCGTGCTTCTCGGTGCCCTTACCGCCTTCCTTCTCCGGTGTTCTAGGTTCGTCTCGGTGTGCTGGTGCTCACGGGGTAGACCGTTTGGGGGTCGAGCCGCTGCTAGCTCGCCGGAGCCGGCAAGCACGCGGTCGTGGCCGCCATTGCCGCTGCCACCCCCCCTAGCCACGGTCATAGTGTCAATTAGTTATGCCAATCGTTGCGCGAGGTGGTGGTGAACGCGCTGGTACGGTAGCTTCGCCGGAGCTGCCGTCGGCGGCGAGCTATCGCCGTCGCCTTCTTTTCCCCCTCTGCCTCCCTCGCTGACCAGTGGGGTCCACAGGTCAGGCGCGCGCGCGAGCGGGAGGCCGGTCGCGTGCCGTCGCGTGGGAGCGGGCCGTAGCGCGGGGAGTGGGCCGCGTGGGTCTCCCAGGCCGGCCCGGTAGCAGGGTTTCGATTTTCGTTTTTATTTTCTTTCTATATTTGCCACAGATTTTGGGTAAAGTTAGGAAATGTATATCTAGGGTTTTAATGATCCAAAAATCATGAGATAAATTTTGTTAGGGTCTACATGATGTGTAGTATTTTAGAAAAATATAAATCTGGAATGAGATGTTTAATTTCTAGGAGAATTTAATAGATCCTTTAAATGTGTTTTGGAATGCATGCAAATTTGTTAAATTTATAACTTGAGCTGTAGTGTTCCATAAATCATAAAATTTGGTGGGTAGGTTACTCTATACTAGCCCTAGCTCTGGTAAAAATTTGGGCATCAGTGCTTAAGTAATTTCCAAGTTATAGTGCTATCTTGTTATTTTAGGAAATGCTTAAAGGAATTTTAGTAATTTTTCTACATGTGTAATGTTCTCATAAATTTTTAGAGAATGTCTTGGTGTCTAAAAGTGTCTAAGAAAAATATGAAATCTGTTGTTTGACACTTTTCAATAGGGTTTCCTATTTATGCAAAAATCAGCCTTATTAGCTTGGGAATTTTGTGTAGGAAGTTCCTGTGAATAAATTGAGTTCAAAATTTTACAGTAGTCTCTTTGTGGGTCAGAGAGTCCCCTGTAATTTTTGTAAAATTTTAGGAGCAGTTTACACATATGTTTGAAATTCCACTTAATTACTTAAGTAAATTGAGAAATGGGTTTAAATAAATGTTCTAGGTGGGCACACCTTACTTTCTGGTGTCTTTGTGATATTTGTGAACTTGTAGTAGCATTAGTTTGGTTTTAGAGAATGTTTGCTACATCAATAAATATTTAACCTTTGTAATTTTAGGTTTTCTGGACAGCTAAGTAGTAATTCTAAATTTGGCTTTGATAAAATTGGTTGCTGGACAACTTGTAAATACCAAAGTTGGAGTAAACTTGATGAACTAGCTTGTGTCAAAATTTGGAAGCATTTGGCTTAGTAGTTTGAGAGTTACTGTTGTTTAAAGTGGCAGTTCAAAATCTGCTACTCTCTGTTTTGGAGAGGACAGATTCTGGAACTTGTGAAGTTTGACATGGAAAACTTAGGAGTTTGGAGTTGAGGTCTGAAAATGAATTGTAGTACATTTCTTAGGCTTTCCAGATTGGCTTAGATCATATCTTTTGGAATTGTAAATCTCCAGTTGTGATAAAAACAAGTAGCTGCTGTCCAGAATGCTTACTGTGGTGCTTTGCTGATTGATATGGTGTGATATCCTAAGACATGCTACTTTTGTAATTGTTAGGTGTTAGGGCCTTAACTGAGGATGAGCAGCTTTATCTTAGGTTAAGTAGATTAGGTGAGTACTTCTCTACTGGAGAAGAGATTTGCACGTACTAATAAAATAACTTGAATAGAGTATTTTATTCTGAAATGCATTTCATTCCGAGCATGTTGCACCCATTTATGCATCCATTATATTTATTGTGCATTCATGCAATAGGTGCACCGGAGGGGGTAACTCTCCTCGAATTCGAGCCTGTGATTCCGGAGGAGGACCAGGAGCAGCAGGAGCCCGAGGATCCAGCAGGCGAAGGAGTGCCCGCAGACGACCTTCCTGAGTGTCCAGACCACCGGCCCGCAACCTTTCTGAAAGGCAAGCCCCGGTGCATGCTGAACCTACTGATTTATAAATTAATCTTGAGTACTTTTAATTGTTTACTGCATTAAGTTGTAGGAGTTATATGAAAACACTTGTTGCATAATACCTGTCCTTGTCCAGATATCATACTTAATCCTATTTTAGGTTTAGGCACGTGTCAATGCTTAGCCCTGCTTAGTACGGTAGAAGTCGGGTGATTTCCGGTCATCCGCGAGATGTAGGAAGGAGTCACGAGTGGCTCTATGGCTATCGTGAATGGAACCATGCTTAAAAATGAAATTGAGACCGGGCGGGAGTTCGATAGTACAGCCGCAAGACACTTCACGTCTTGGGTGTGGAGCTATGCCCGTCTGAGTCGTTTAAGGACCGATTCGCTGTACGTCCTTGAGTCATGTTGAACGCAGTCTAACACTTAGTTGGCCGGATAACCCGTTCCAACCGCGAAGCCGAGTAATGTGATTCAGGCCGGGAATCGAATGGTAGGTTGCTTCTTGGAGGAGAGAAAGGATGTGCTTGGGGACATTGGCGTGAGACCAAGGGGGGGTTAGAGTCCCTATCACCTGGCAGAGTGTCGCCCTTGGGGTCGCGACATTATTCGAACCCGCGATTCCTGAATCATATGAAACGGTGGCTTGTGCGACCCCGGCAGGGGCCTGCGCGGTGAGTGTTAGAAATACCCCTCCAGCTGGATAGGAATTCGATTCGAATCGCCGTCGCTCCCGGTTAGTGAGCACTTGACTTGAGCAGCGGCAACGTAGACCTCATTAAATGAACTGGTGGTTAAGGGAATGATACAAGGTTGCCATAATGATATACCTGCTATGGATATAATAATAATGTTGTTTGATTATAATTAAGTGCATGTTTAGTACAGGTGCTAAGATAGATGACAGGTAAATGCTAAAAATAACTGCTAGTACAGGCTACAAGAGTTTCAACTACTTATGCCTTTATGCAAAATGTTATGTCAGCTAGCCTCTTGTGTAAGCCTTGCATAATCCTTGGTGTCATCTTATTTCTGGTTTTCGACAGGTAAGTCTAGCTGAGTACATTCCAGTACTCAGGGTTTATTCCCTCCTGTTGCAGATGACATGCTTTATCAGGGCTTCTGCAAGACTTGTCTCCACCCTGCGGGTGAAGAAGACTAGATCACTTGGGCGTGATCGTCTTTTATGTACTTTCCTCATGCTTTTGCGGGTTGTGGATCATCAAGACTGGCAGTAGTTAAATAACTGGTGTGTGTGTTATGCTTCCGCTACTTTCAAACTTGGTTTGTAATATTTGCTACTCCGTGGTGTAAACTTATTTCAGAACTACTTGTGAAATGTATCGTATGATGTTGTATGTTGAATGATGCGATCCTGGTTGTAAGCAGTTTGGTTTGAAATCCTTCGTGATTTCGATTGACTACCGGGATTATATGGGCTCAAGTTTGAAAATTTGAGCGCTTCGGTGCTTGTTTTCGTACTTGTGCTCTTATAATTTGGTCGGTTCTGTTACACATACTATACTTGCGGAGTACGAGTGTACTCACACTTGTTATTATTTCATTTTTTTGGATAAAAATCCTGGATGGGTAACAGATGACAGCTTCTACGAGGATTTCCCGGAAGAATTCTAGGTTTGGGTCAACCAGTCGGCCTTCCCTGTGGAGCAGATACTTCGTTCGAGAGTGTTATTTACCTTTTCTTGTGTTATGTTAAGAACTAAGTGATGTAATATCGTGATGTATGTACATGGTGATGATACTTTTGTTAATTTGTCGGCTTATGTGTGCGACTATTCCTAGGGCGCACATAAGATGTATGCACTCTATTTTGTCCTTTAAATGGAGTGTGACACAAAATTTTTTTCAAAATGATACTGTAGCAAATTTCGTTGTTATTTGACAATTATTGTCCAATCATGGTCTAATTAAGCTTAAAAGATTCGTCTCGTCCATTTCGTCTAAACTGTGTAATTAGTTTTATTTTTTATCTATATTTAATGCTTCATGCATATGTCCAAAGATTCGATGTGACGGAAAATCTGAAAAATTTTGCAAATTTTTTTGGAAACTAAACAGGGCCTTAGTAGAAATACATCGACTTTATACACTTAATTTGGAGTTCGGATAGGTGTTTATATCCAATAAAAGGAACCCTAGAATGGTTAAATGTACTCTCTTCGTTTCAAAATGTTGGTCGTTTTCGGTTTTCGTGCCGCATGTTTGACTCAATTCGTAGAAAATACGTGTAACATTTGTATCCCCAAATAAATTTGTTAAAAAAATAGACTTAAAGATCTTTTCAATGGTATTAATTATGTACTATAAATATTAATATTTTTTAATATATATTTTTTAAAGTTGCTTCTCGGGAAGCGAAAGCAACAAACATTTTGGAAGGGAGGGAGTATATCCATGTACAGTATATGGGGGGACAAAATGCTTTGCGTGCCTTGATGCTATATATAGAGGACAAACACAACTGGCATGTACCGACTACCGAGTACCATATATAGCTCCCGAACCATTGATGCTATAACTGCTTTTAGTCTTTTAACAACGTACAACAAACAGTCTATATATGGAAGACATCGTTCGCAATGCGGTCACTAATTGTGTACATATATTTGATCAAAAAAATCCTTATACGTTGTAAGATAGCTTAGCCAGAGCACACGTTTTAGTGTCTGTTGAATTAATAATGGTAACCCGAGAATCTCGCTGCTTAATAATCTATAAAAATCGGTCTACTACATCTGATTACCCGACATTTTTTTGAATAAACCAATGTTTAGCTGAGTATTTTAAGGTGTACTCCTACTAGGGTACAACACCGGTCCATCGTGTGTTATATGATCCGTTGGCCACCAAGTTTAGGACGCCACGTTAAAAGCAGCGCTAGTGAAGGGAAGAAGCCCGGCCAAACCGGCCTTAGATTGGATGAGCTGTTCATATAACCACTGTTTAGGACAAGGGAGCTTTTGTATGTCAACAGCGATCTGAAGCAGGAGTACTGCACACAGTGCGCTAGCTGATGTACCGCCCGTACGTACTGTAAATCCTTACTAGTGGGTGTTTATTTCCCACCCAAAAACTTTACTCCCTCCGTCCGATATTAATTGCACTTGTGGGATACGAGGGCGGAATTTACTGTAGCAATAAAAATTACCATACTGCCCCTATAGAAGAGAGCTGTCATCCACAGTAAATAGCTAGCAATGATTACATTGGCAGTGCAACAGTATATAGCAATCGAAACACAAAACAAAAATGTATGCCTACAAATTTCAGAGGAGAAACAATATTGCGCCTACACGTGGCTGGTGGGATTGAAATGTGTGGACGAGAGACTCCGGTAGCTTTGCATTTTTTATTTATCTCCACTCCTGCACTGCTCCGTCTGCCTGATTCCAGTCTACTCCTGCACACCTTCAGGCCTATGCGAACCGAATATTTCTGGAAAAAATTTGAAGGGTAAACGAGCACTTAATACCGGACGGAGGGAGTACGTTGAAAACAATTCTGAAAAGTTTTATCTCCATAAAACTATCTCTATTTCTATAAAACTCTTATCTCATCTCCCTTCGTAAATATACTGCCTATGAAACTTTATGTAACTTTTCTCCCTATCTCTGTAAGCACTAGGCACAGGCGCACAGCTAGCCCGGGCCTGGGTCTTCATAAATTGCGGTACGGACAAGGTAACCTGCAGCAGACTTTATTATCTTCATTAATTTGGGTACGGGTGAACATGAGTACTCCCTCTATATCGGATTTAGAAGTCGTTTAGACAGCAATATGGTCTTCAAAACACAACTTTGACCTCTTGTTTTTATAAAAAATATTTATAAAAAAGTGATATATGTATATTTTTATGAAAGAATTTTTCAAGACAAATCTATTCATATAATTTTTACATTTGCAAACTCAATAACTTAAAAGTTATTGATGATTTATATTCTCAATGTTTGACCCCAACCTTGTACAAAACGACTTCTAAATCTGATACGGAGGAAGTATAAGTTTTATAGTCCATTCTCCGTATAACAGAACTTTTATTCTCATTTAATAGGTGCAACCACCTAGGAGGGGGTGTTTGGATCACGGAGCTAATAATTAGCCCCTATTTTTTATACTAATTATAAAGGCTAAACGTGGGTTAGTTCTGGACTAATAAGAAGCTAATGAGGGCTAATTGGTGGTTAGAGTAAGAGTATTATCCCTTATTAGTCCATAATAATTAGCTCATGTTTATTTATTTTCATAATATGGGCTAATTTTTTAGCTTTGGGATCCAAAAAGGCACTAAAGTCAGGGTTCATTTAGACCAACTAATTTTTTTTTAATAAGCTGCAATAGCCGGAAAGAGAGCTAATAACTTTTATAAGCTAGGTGATTGAATAGTTCAAATGGACTATAAGCTAGGTTGTTTGGGTTTAACTAAAGTTTTTTAATTTAAGCAGCTAGAAACTTGTTGTATCTCAAGATGGCAACGGGTACGTACCCGACGGGTAGTGCCCACCCGTACCCGTACCCGCACCCGCAAAATTTTACCTATCGGGTTACCCGTACCCGCATGCGGGTAAAAAAATAGTTACATACCCGTACCTGCCGGGTAATTCTCACCCGACGGGTAACCTGTACCCGATAGCATACCCGAAAATTACCTAAAAATATCAAATAGTCACATGCAAAAATAAATCATTCTAACCTTCCAACAAGTTACAAACATGCTAACAAACATTATTAGCATCATTACAACAAAGGCAATCTACTATAAATATAGTGGATGTCTCAATGGGCCAAATTCATGATTTATATGCGCTAAAATAACTGAGGTTGGCTAGTTATTTTTGCGGATATGTCTTATCCGCGGGTATGCGGGCATGGGTAGTATACACCCGCACCCGTACCCGCCATACCCGATGGGTATATGATTTTGCCCAATAACGTACCCACGGATAGAAAATTCATCTCATACCCGCCTCTTTATCGGGTAATACCCGTCGGGTACCCGTTGCCATCTCTAGTTGTGTCATACTTAATTATTAAATAGATACAATGTGCAATATATACAACTTTGATACTATATATATATATATATATATATATATATATATATATATATATATATATATATATATATATATATATATATATATATATATATATATATATATATATATATATATATATATCTTATTAATTATGTTTTAGCACAAAATCTAACGCCCTGCTCCATAGTCATAGATACAACGTCACATCGTACTATTCATTGCCTTCAATATTTGAGTATGACACTATTACAATGTAGAGAGAGTTTCTTCCTAACGATATCATATATACTCCATCCTATTTGGCATCCGGATACTACTGAAGTACTCCCTCCACGTTAGTAAAAGAAGTCGTTTTGGACAAAGACACGGTCTCCAAAGCATAACTTGAATTTCTTATTTTTATAAAAATATTTATTGAAAAGTAATATATATATATATATATATATATATATATTTATGAAAGTATTTTTCAAGACAAATCTATTCATGCGGTTTTCACATTTTTAAACTCAACGACTTAAAAGTTATTCATGATTTATATTCCCGATGTTTGACTCAAACCTTGTCTAAAATGACTTTCTTTACCGACCTGGAGGGAGGGATTGGCGAGATCGGGGGCTGTTATTAGAGATTCCACGGGTGGATTCATTGCTGCCTCACACAGTTATATACCACATACAATAGATGCAGCCACAACAGAAGCTTATGCACCGAGGGATGGACTCCTCCTGGTGCAACAAATTGGTTGTACTCGAGTGGACTTCCAGTCTGATTGTATGGAGGTAGTCAATACGATGCAAGACGGAGGTTTCTCAGCTATGGCTACAGCGGCAATCTACGATGAATGTGCCATCTACTGGAAGGAGTTCGTGGCAATTTCAATTACTCGTTGTAATCGAAGTTGTAATTCAGTTACCCATGAGTTAGCTAGGCAAGCTTTACTAGAGAAGAGCTCTTAGATTTGGGTAGATGACCCCCCTTATCTATCCTACAGTTGCTTATAAATGATGTATCCATTTTGATGAATCAATAAAGTTTACTAAAGTTTCAAAAAAAAAAAGTAGAGAAGCAATACAAATGCAGAATTCCACATGAACCGGCCGAGTCCATATAAAGGGCACAATGCATGATGGAGAATGCGGAATTAACAATAGACCTTCCAAGGCATCTCTCCTATATATATATATATATACAATGCATGATGGAGAATGCGGAATTAACAATAGACCTTCCAACGCATCTCTCCTGGCTCCTGCCCTTTATATGCACTCAGCCGGTTCATGTGGAATTCTGCATTTGTAGCCACCCTCTCATCCTCATTAAACCCCAAAATTTAATTAATTGCTTCTCTACTTTTTTTGAAACTTTAGTAAACTTTATTGATTCATCAAAATGGATACATCATTTATAAGCAACTGTAGGATAGATAAGGGGGGTCATCTACCCAAATCTAAGAGCTCTTCTCTAGTAAAGCTTGCCTAGCTAACTCATGGGCAACTGAATTACAACTTCGATTACAACAAGTAATTGAAATTGCCACGAACTCCTTCCAGTAGATGGCACATTCATCGTAGATTGCCGCTGCAGCCATAGCCGAGAAACCTCTGTCCTGCATCATATTGACTACCTCCATACAATCAGACTGGAAGTCCACTCGAGTACAACCAATTTGTTGCACCAGGAGGAGTCCATCCCTCGGTGCATAAGCTTCTGTTGTGGCCGCATCTATTGTATGTGGTATATAACTGTGTGAGGCAGCAATGAATCCAGCCGTGGAATCTCTAATAACAGCCCCCGAGCTCGCCAATCCCTTTATGCCATCATAGGCGGCATCCATGTTAATCATCAGACATCCCTTTGAGGGTTTCTTCTAGGCTTGATTGATTATTGCTCCCTTTTTTTATGCAACCGCATAATTCATTGTAATTGCTGCTATTGACAAGGCTGACCTTGATGGATTTTAGATATCTTCACTATGAGCACGCTGACGTCTTTGCCACCAAATATACCAACACCCGGTCAAGATGAGTTCAGCTCGACCAAGGTTGAGCTCCTTTACCTCACCACCGTTTCTGATAATCTCCTGGAGAAGAACAGAGCCCGATCTATCAACGATCATCATTCTCTGAATGTGTTCCTCAATGCCCAACGCAGCCCAGACATCCTTCGCACGGGTGCAGGTAAATCGGGATTTGTAGAATCCTATTCATGTCCACCGGCCAAAACAATGATCTAATGAGGGCAATTTACCACATTTGTGATATGCTTGTTTGCCAAAATCACATGGCAAGGAATACAACCATGTAACGCCTGCCATGTGAAATTTTTCACCTTGCTTGGAATAGAAAGCTTCCACAGTTTCTTCCACACTGAGTCCGCCCCTGATACTCTTGCTGAAACTACAAGTGGCCTGGATCCAAATTTCGCTAACCATTGACAGTGGTATGCAAATTTGACAGTGAACAAACCATTTCTATTGAAATGCCAAGCAACCAAATCCTCTTTGTTTCTGTAAATTAGGATTTGTAGAATCCTATTCACGTCCACTGGCCAAAACAATGATCTAATGAGGGCTTCGTCCCACCTTCCATCAATCAGGCTGATAAGCTCGTCCATCGTAGAGACAAGAATGTTTCCTCTCGGTGTTTGAACCTTCAGATTATGACTCCCTGGAATCTAATTATCCCTCCAAATATTTATCTGTGTGCCATCGCCAACGCACCAAATATAGCCTCGTTTAAAACACTAAAGGCCCGCGAGCACACTCTACCAAGTGAGCGAACTTTCCACTCTTCATCTTTGCCTGAAGAAGTTTCCCATCTGGGAAATATTTGGCTTTCAAAACCCTTGCACATAAGGAGTCTGGATAATAAAGTAATCTCCAGACTTGTTTTTGTAAGCATAGCCAGATTGAAACAATGGAAATCTCTGAACCCCATACCACC
This sequence comes from Saccharum hybrid cultivar R570, assembly GCA_038087645.1. Lineage (NCBI taxonomy): Eukaryota > Viridiplantae > Streptophyta > Magnoliopsida > Poales > Poaceae > Saccharum > Saccharum hybrid cultivar. The sequence goes on along the minus strand of JAQSUU010000594.1, from coordinate 1,672,451 downwards.
TCTATCTTTTGGTGTACATAATTTCCACCAAGCTTGCCAATGAATCCTCCTCTTATCATCGTCATCGCCCCACCAAAATTGTGATATGGCATTCGTCATCCCTTTGCAAATGTTTATTGGGATTTTGAAAACCATCATTGCGTATGTCGGCACGGCTTAGGCGATTGATTTGATGAAGATCTCCTTACCACCCATGCTTAGGAGCTTCTCTTTCCATCCATCTATGCATTTTGTAATTCTATCAATAGGATGCCTAAAACAATCACTTCTGTCAGCTCCCACTAAAGCTGGTAAGCCCAGGTATTTATCATTCAAGGATTCAGTCATGATATTTAAGGCTTCACAAACTTCAGCCTTCACCTCCACTTCCATATTACCCGAGAAAAATATGCTCGATTTTGCCTCACTCAACATCTGGCCTGAACTTTGGCAATATCTATCAAGGATGTTTCTGAGACAAACTGCATTAGACTTATCTGCATGTATAAGAACGAGTGAATCATCTGCAAAAAGCAAGTGGGAGACCATCGGTGCCTCTCGACAAACTTTAATGCCAGCCAACTCACCCCTCTCTTCTGCTTGTTGGATCAAGCAAGATAGGCCTTCGACGACAATTAGGAACAAATAAGGGGATAAAAGGTCCCCTTGCCGAATACCCTGGTGGGTGTAATACTGTCAGTCTCCATAGAGTTGAACGAATCGTGTACCTAACAGAAGATACGCAGGCCATAATTAGATTCACCCACCAAGCATCAAATCCAATCTTGATCATTATCTTCTCTAAAAATCCCCATTCCACTCTATCATACGCCTTGTGCATATCAAGCTTAATTGCGCACAACCCTTGCTTTCATTTCTTCCTCTTTATATCATGAATGCATTCATATGCAATAAGAATATTGTCAATAATCAAACAACCCGACACAAAGGCACTTTGGTTTTCACCAATAATTTCAGGCAGAATACACTTCAACCTATTTGCAAGCATCTTCGAAATCATCTTGTATACCACGTTACACAGGCTAATAGGGCAAAACTGTGCCTCCTTCTCAGGGTTATCAACTTTCGGTATCATCACAATAGCTGTGTCATTCCAGCCTGCTAGAATGTATGCTGTGTTCACTGCCTGTAACACTTCCTGCACTAGATCATTGCCTAGCATATGCCAAAACTGTTTATAAAAAATAGCATGAAGCCCATCTGGCCCTGGGGCTCTCAATCACCAATGCTAAAGAGTGTGTGCTTCACTTCTTTATAAGAAAATGGTGCTAGCAAACCTTGATTCATTTCAGGGGTTACCTTACGTTTGACGGCATTAAGAACCACCTCATCAATCTCTGAGGCCTCCGAAGTTAGAGAAATAACTATGCACCATTGTGCACATGGTGGCATTGTCTTCATGTCTTAACCCCTGGTCATCCACCAACCCTTTTATGGTATTCCTTTTCTTCCTGCTAGATGCAAACTAATGAAGAAACTTGGTGTTACGGTCACCATGCCTGAGCCAATTTGCACACGCCCTCTGAATCCATATCAGCTCCTCTTGTTCCATCCATTCCAGCCTAACCTGGATCTCTTTTTGGGCAACAATATTTCCGTCCCTCAATGGACCTCTCTGTGCATCCTCTAACTCCTTTTGCAATTTTTTAATGCGGGTTATCGGCCCCTTCAGCACCTTAACATCCCAAGTATGAAGGTCTTCATGGACCTACTTGGTCTTTTGCATCAATGTTGGGCCTTCTCCTCTTGTTGCTGCACGCGCCCAAGCAGCTTGCACAATTTCTTCTACTGTTTCTTCTTTCAACCATCAAGCTTCAAACCTCTTGACTCCCTGCTATGATAGATTTGCCCGATCTGGCTGAATGACAGTGTCGACAATCAGAGGCTGGTGATCAGATTTGGTCATCTCACCATTAACAAGTCATGCATTCAGAAAGAGCTCATTCCACATAGCATTTGAGACCCCCCCGGTCAAGTCGTTCCCTTATCTTTCCTCTTTGCCACGTGAACATATCACCATTAAAACCCAAGTCATACAGGTTGCAGTCCCCCAAAGCATCACTAAAAGCTTGGAGGTAACACTGGGCTCTTGGTCTCCCTCCCTCCTTCTTATAGTGGTATAATATTTCATTAAAATCACCCAACACCATCCAAGCTTTGTTCATCCTTCCATGGAGAGTCCTAAGCGCCTCTCATGTATTATCCTTGTGTTCCCACCTCGGATCACCATAAATACCAGTGAGCCTCCATTCCACACCATCCTCAATCAGCACGTCAATGAAATATTCAGACACCTCCTGCACTCTGACTAAGACATCCTGCCTCCAAAGCAACAGCAAGCCACCACTACGACCATCACTTTCCACAATGGTGAAGTGATCACAGTGCAATTTTCTCCTCAACTCTCATGCCTTAGCGTTACCCAGATGTGTCTCAGACAAGAAGAACACATCTGGTTTTTCTTGCTTCTGGATGGCCAGAAGCGCTCTAACTACCCGGGCACTGGCGAGCCCACTGCAGTTCCAAGCCATGATTTTCATTGTGCCTGGCCACTCTCCTCGAAGGAGAGCGCCGATCTATTCATGGAACTATTTATGTCATCATCACCTCCTCCATTCTTCCTCGCCCTCTTCTTCTCTTGCTCTTTCACCGGACTCGCCCCAGTCGATGGCACTAACGAGTTTTCAAGAAGATTGAGCTGTTGCGCCACACGGTCTCCCCCTTCCGTCTTAGGTGATTCTCTTTTCTTCGCAACCATATCTGCATCCTCCTCTCCATCATGGGACGTTTCCATGTCTTCCACATCTTCATTCGTCCACTCACCCTGGCCCCCAAAGCGGCATCTTCCTCTACCACAGCCTCGGCCACTCCCACCTTTGAAATCTTCTCTCCCAGCCACCATGGATGTGAAAGGGACACGCAGCCAATCCCCCCACTCGCAGTGATATTTACTATAAACACCATCGCCGCATTCCGTCACTTCATGTCCAATCATGCCACAATGAAAACAAAACTTTGGAAGATTTTCATGTTGCACTAGATACACTAGTCTTTCCTTCAGCGTGATTGGAACCACTCGCACCCGCAGTTTATCGAAATACAGCCAAACCCTAGCCCAAAGATACGGTGCAGGTTGATCTTCCCTTCATTGACCACCACTGTGATTAATTGGCCCACCTTCTTCGCAACTTTCTCAGCTAGCTCTTTATTCTTCATCAACCCCTCAGGAACCCCCTGTATGTGAGCCCAGATTGGGATTCTATCCAGCTTGTATGTGTTTACATTAGAAAACCCATCATACTCCTCCATCACTACTGCAGCTCCACAGAATAACCAGGGACTGCCTTCCATCACCCGCAACCAATCGCCAAGGCAGTGAAGTTGAACTAGGAACAAATTAGATCCCAGGACTTTAAAGATAACCTCTTTTGCCGCCGCCCATGCATTCCTCATCGCGCTAAACAATGCCGGATGGCTGAATGGCTTCGTTGTATGAACCCTAAAAAGGGCTAGCCACTACCAGAAACTAGAGATTTCATGAGGGGGACAAGCTTTCGTGAGAGTGGAAAACAAACTCTCATGAAAAAAAATCGTTTTCGTGAGAGTGATGTAAATCCCGCCACAAAAACATATTTTCATGAGAGTGCTCAACACACCGTCATGAAAATCAGCTATTTTCATGAGAGTATTTAAATACCCTCATGAAAATGACTACCCCGCCATGAAATTATCTATTTTCATGAGAGTGATCATTTTAATGAGAGTCACATTCCACCGCCATGAAATATGGGTTGCTAGTTTTTAGTAGAAAAATAATTGCTTAAATACTAGAAATTCAAGAACACATGAACAAAGGTTTTCTCTTTTTAATCTGTAACTAAATTTGGTAACTAGTCTTTCTCCCTCGTGCTAACTCCGAATGTGGCGATTCTTTTTCCTGAATGTTTCTAAAATCATGTTCTATCAATTTATTGTATTATTACAACTATTATTTTTTTTGTTATTGTTTCATGTGACTTTGTTCTATCAATTGAATATTTGAATTTCAAAAAATGGCAATTTCAAACAACATTTTGAAGCAGTAAATGATTTCAGCTAAAATAGTCATGAACATAAAAGTTGTAGAACTAATCAAGATCTACAACTTTTATTTTGGTCATTTATTTATCCGACAAAGTGATAGTAACATTGTTCACAAATTTTATATCTCTCTCTTATGTCGGATGAAACTATAAGAGAGAGATGTAAAATTTATGAACAATGTTACTGTCACTTTGTCGGATGAATAAATGATTAAAATAAAAGTTGTAGATCTTGATGAGTTGTACAACTTTTATGTTCATGACTTTTTCAAATGAAATCATTTACTCTTTGAAAATGTTGTTTCAATTTGATATTTTTTGAAATTCAAATTTTAAATTGTTCAAACAAAGTCGGATGGAGAGATGACCAAAACAAAAGTTGTGGATCTCATTGGTTTCTATAACTTTGTTTTTTACGACGGTTTCATTTGAAATCATTTACTTTCTCATAATATTTTTGAAGTTTTTATATTTTGAAATTCAAATTTTGAATTGTTGAAACAAAGTCAGATAGAGAGATGACCAAAACAAAGGTTGTAGATCTCAATGATTTATGAAACTTTGTAGTAGACAATTTTTCCATTTGAATTCATTTATAGTTTACAAAATTAATTACAATAATAACTATGAACTTTACAAGAAATTAAAAATAAAAGTAACATAAGACAGTAATGGGCTGAACCTCAAAATGAGCCCGTTACTATGCTCAGCCCATGTTATCCTGACCCTCGATTCATGATCCGATGGCCTTCGTTGCGCCCATGAAACATAAAAAGGAGCTGAAACCCTACCCCCCACAGCCTCGCACCGAAGGCCCTCTCCCAGCCCCGCACCGCGCCGTGCCCTCTCCGCAGCTCCGCACCGCGTCTTCCCCACAACCCTGCACCGCGCCCCTCGCCGCAACCCGCAGCCCCACACAGCGCCCTCTCCCCACAGCTCCGCGGTGCTCCGGCGTGGATCTGGCGAGGGAGGCATGGATCCGGCCATCTGTTCCTCAAGGAATGTCGGATCCAGTGAGAAAGGACGCAGTCGGGAGGAGGCAGCTGCAGCGGCGGTGAGCGCGAGCCTGGGAGTCGGCGGCGGCGGAGGGCGCTCGACCGCTTCTCCTCTGCAGGCGGTACTTCATTTACAGGTACATGCCGCTTCTCCTCTGCAGACAGTAATGGGCCTGAACATGGTACCATCTTACTTTTGGGCTCTTTTGATCCAAACTAATGGATGCTAGGCTTATTTTGCTAACCAGCGACCATAGGTTGAAATAAAACCTTTTGGTGTTGTATTAAGTAGACCTCAGAGCTATGTAGGTCCTGGGACTTATGTTAGTTGACTGTGACTATGAGATAGTCTTATTGCCTTTCATGAATGTAATGCTGGAGACTTCGTAATATGTTTGGAGTGCAATTAGTGGATGCTTTGTGATATGTTGGACTAAAATCAGTTGATTGTCTGCATGTATTGAAATCTGATTATATTTGGAATTTGGATTGACATTTTTCTTGTTGGTTAAAATAATTTCCTGGCTGGACCAAAAATTACCATGATAGTTTTGGACCCCAGGAAAACCATATTTCATGAGGGTTTCAACATGTTTTCCTGGTGGTGTCTATCTCTCATGAAAACTATATTTTTGTGATGGTTCAAACATATTTTCAAGGTGTCGTCTCCCTCTCACGAATTAATTTCCTGTGAGTTTAGATAACCTCACGAATTAATTTCATGACGGTTAATTCCCACTCACGAATACTATATTCCTGTGAGTTTTGATGATCTCACGAATTAATTTCATGATGGTTGACTCCCTCTCACGAAATAGTATATTCCTGTGGGTTTTGATAACCTCACGATTTAATTTCATGACGGTTGACCTCTACGAAATACCGCCATAGAAACACCACAGCAAACCTGGCGGCGCTAACATTTTCATGGAGGTGACCGTCAGGAACGTCCGCCAAGAAAATAAATCGTGAGCACTGCCTCTCATGAAAATTCAATTTCCCTGGCTTCAATTCCATGAGTGCTCATGCGTGACGGTTGGCCCTCACGAATCGTTTTCATGAGGGTAAACCAATATTTCATGACGGTTTTTTCACTCTCACGAAATCTCAGCTTTCTGGTAGTGAGCCAACGTACATCCTCGACCAGTTCCTCAAATTCTCCTAAGAAGTCCAGATCTTCATCTTCCTCCCCTTGCAAATTCAGCCCTCCCAATCTCTCTTCTAGACTTGGTTCTGGCCTCCGCCTTCTCCTTGCCAGACGTCGACGCCATGCACTTCTTACTGGTTCGTCGCTTGAAGCCGCAGATGAGTCTGGGCATGAGCGCTCAGGGTGGTCGTCAATCCTGCTGAGATTGACGTGGTTTGGTGGACTCTGGCGCCGCCGCCGCCAGAGGATAAGAAACCCTAGTTTAGGGGACGTAGGTCCACTTATCCTCAATTGCTTCTCTACTTTCATTGCACTGCTATATATATATATATATATATATATATATATATATATATATATATATATATATATATATATATATAGAACAAACAATGACCTTAGCAAAAGGTCCAAGAGTTCGACCCAATGCAAGAAAGAGGGTGAAATTTGGTAAAGTTTTTTTTAACCTAGGGCTTAAACTTTGTGGTACACCAGATCTATATTCATATCTAATATTAAAGAGCCAAAATTTCTATCACCAATAAGTTTTTGTCCAGCCCAATCCTAAAGTGGCTTGGCCTCCGGCATCAGCTCCAAGAAGTTCCCACGTCCATTTTTCTCCGTCGGATGGAACTGTCCCTTTTTTCCGTTGAAGATGTTCCTGTCCGCGTGTTTTTTTTTGTTTTTTTTTTGTTTTTCCGTTTCCCCTCCCACCGTTGGGTTCTGTACGTGACTTTTTTTTCCTCTTTTTTTCTCCCATTTTTCTTATAAACAAAAATAATAAATAACAAATATAGTGTTATGGGTATTTGAACTCTTTATTATCCTTCTCTAATGTAATAAATAATCCATAGCTAAAATATTAAATAATTGATCATCCAATCTAATCTATATCTACATACCTTTGATTCCTAACTTTTTCTTTTTCTTTTTTTTGACTCCTGCTTTTTTTAAACAAAAATCTATATATACTATAAAGACAAACCCCACTAAGCTAATTATCTTGAACCTCCTTGCGCTACGTCATCCACTTATCATTTGCAATTAACACAAACCCCACTAAGCTATTATCTTGAACCTCCTTGTGCCACATCATCCACTTATCCCTTTCAATTAACACCGTTTGATCATATGCATGCATGCGTAGTAATAGTTCGTCTTTCAAGTTCATGCACGCAATATAGTAGTAGATATATTTAGTTGTCTACATCAGAATGCTAAAATATAGATTCCTCCTTCATACCCGCGGCAACGTGCGGGAAATCCTCCTAGTATATAAATAATCTATGACTGGAATTTTAAATAATTTATCATCTAATTTAGCCTTTATCTATATACCTATGGCTGCGTGACCTTTTCTGTTTTTCTCTTTTTTGCCTCCCATTTTTCTTATAAACAGAAACAATAAAAGAGTTAAATGCACTAGCGGCACTCGAAGGATGTATCACTTAGATCCATAAACTTTGAAATTTCATTTCTGTGTCCTTAAACTTGTTAAGTAATGCACCATAGGTTCATGCCACGCACGTAGGCGTTTCCAGCCGGTGCAACGTGATATGTTTTTTTACATTTAACCCCTTTCATTCCCTCTTCTTCTTACGCTAACCCTAGCCCGACAGACGTAGTGGCTCCCCTCCACTCATTGCTGCTCACCTGGTTCATGGACCTAACTCAGAACCTATGATGCACCACTTAACAAGTTTAGAAACCCAGAAATGTATTTTCGAAGTTCGTGGACCCAAGTGACACACCCTTACAAATTCAAGGCTTACCGGTGCATTTAACTCAATAGTAAATATGGTATTATGATCTTTGAACTCTTTATTCTTCTCTAATAAACAAACTGTGACCTAATCCAATCTAATCTATATATGTCTATGTACCTATACCTACCTAATATTAAAAAGGGGAATTTCTTTTCCGTCGCTCTAGAAACTCACCCCGGGGCTCGAGTTCATCCTCCACATGTCAACAAAGCTAATCCAAATCCGATATGTATTCCATATGTGACCTGACTCATGATCCGTGCTCGTACGAGTTAGAACAACTCATGTCCAATAATAGTATGAGGTATGATTCCAAGACGTGTCGGTTTCCATTGCAACGCACGGGCATGTTTTGCTAATAAATATAAATAAGCTAACGAGTAATAATTGCACTGAAATTGATCTACCTGCTCAAATAAAAAGTATAGGTTCAGCTATAGACTACGAAAGTATATGCATGATTCCAAGATGTATCACCTAGTTTTCACTTAATTAGCTTCACCATCTTTTATCACAATTCAAGAAACTCACGAGGCAGATAGAACGAAGTTATCAGCTATTAGTAATCTAAATATATAGCATCAATTAATAATATAGTAGTTGTCCCAAAATTAAGTATATGAAGAGTCGCCGTAGAGTAGTAGAGTAGCATTGTTACATGATGAAGCTTGCATTAGCATTACAGTGGGCATCGAAGGAGGCTAGATTACAGACAGACACCCTGCTGGCTGATCCTGATTTTACATGATGAACCGCATCAAGCAAGAAGCGCATGGATTGGAAATGAGTATATATCCTTAGCCGGAGAGGGCACTGGTGTTGTAGACGAGGAGGGCGCCGCCGCCGAGGAGCCCAACGAGGGTGATGGCCCAGATCAGAAGCCCAGTGGTTCCTGTATATAAGGTCCAAGGATACGTACCACATCACAAACTTTTATTTTTAATTCCATCCAACTCTGTGCTAGTATTAATAGTGGAAAAGGTGGTCATGCTAATATGAGCAGCTGAGCACTGTATATATTATTGTTCTGGACAAGTGAGTATAGAATTACTGTACTTACCACCGACGTAGACGTCGCCGCTGGGAGACCAATCATTCTCGTTGTAGATTGGGCTGCAAATTGGTTGCCAAAAACACAGTCGAATCAACTACTAATACATATAATGTTCACATAGTTATGTACTCGTTGCTATATATATATATATATATATATATATATATATATATATATATATATATATATATATATATATATATATATATATATATATATATATATATATATATATATATAGGATTGTTGCATATTTCGATTTTCGGCTGATGAGCAAGCTCACCTGTATCCGTCGACGTTAGCGCCGTACTTGTCGACGAACTGGTACACGCCCTTGCCCTGCATCATGCCATGCGTGTGCTTAACTATAGAACCATGCATCAAATTTTGCCTCCCTCAATGTTTATATAGAGCATAAAAAGAGTCTTTTCTAAAGTTCATTCTCCAAATCATCATTTGGAGAGAGCTATTTGCATAAAAATCGTTTTTTACATCATTCCACTCTCTAACGGTTTTTCTACATCTTGTGCGTGTTGTAGAGAGTCATCATTCTCACTTTCTATTTTCAACTAGTGAGAAATCTGGAACGAAAGATATCTGTATTTAGATAACTAATTGAAAAAGTTGTTGGAAGGTATGTTCTACCAAAATCTCCATTCCTAATAATTGGGATTAGGAAGGATGCGGAGAGTTTCTTGCAAGTTGTTGTTGCTCTTACTGTATTCGAAATCTTCCGATGAATTTTATTAATATTGACATATATGTCTCGGTTGTAAATCCAACCGGGTCGGCTTTGGAGACACAGAAGTGGCTATAGAAACAAGTGCCCACCTTGGCCTTTCTCCCGGAGGCATCCCTATCGACGGTCAGGCCACCTCCAATCCCTGCACATCCACATGCATGCATATATCAGACGACTGATCTCAGAACCAAACGCACACACATCTCTCAACTCATCACCGTAAATTAATTAAAGCAGCTAACTAGCTGATACAGGTAGGTACGCATGGCACGCACCGTAGGGCTTGTCGGTCTTGATCTTCTTCTTGGTGCCGCAGACGACGGCGAAGGAGGCGGCGCGGCGGCGGAGGGACGGCAGGCCCTGCGCCCTCGACGGCGCCACCAGAGCTGACGACGAGATCATGGAGGCCGCCATCGGTGCTGCTTTCCGCTGGTGGTGCTAGCTGGGTGGTGCTTTGCTGATGGATGGAGGTCGTTAGCTGCGGAGCCAATATACCTGTGGCGCCGAAACCTGACAATAGACAGGTGCGACAGCCGGCGCGCCACGTGGCGGCGCGCGAGTGGCTGGACCCGATATCCCTGGCCCACAACGTTATCCTCTTGAGGATTTTGTGTGGACGCCGGCCCGCTGAATTAAAGAGTTTCGTCTCGCTGGGATGGGGAATGGGAGCGAAATTTTGTGATGGATCGGAGGCGTATGCTTCGCCGTGAAACAATCAAGAACCTGTGGTGCCCGGGGGTGTCATGCATGCAGACGTTTTTTCTTTTCACATGCATGCACTAGTAATGCCACCTGGACCTGGCGCAATGCATGCAATCCACTCTAGCTAGAATGTTCTGGTATGAGGATGCAACTAAGGCCTAATTTGAACACAAGAAATTTTCTTATCTTCTGTGTTTTTCTTATGAAAATGAACTCATTCTTGTAGCCCGTATGTGATTTCACTGCAATCTGTGTCGCCCAAGACCCCAACGACCCAGCCCATAGCTTGCCGCTGTCATTTAGGGCAGGATTGGGGGCTACCAAGGGTCCCGTGAGACTGCCAGCCCTAAAGAAGGTCGTTAGACCGGATGTGGAGATGATGGTCACAAACGGCGGAGGATGGGTGGCTTTAGCCTCTAAGTGACACATCGAGTTCTCGTCACGGCGACAAATGGCATCATTTTCAAGCACTCCATAGATAATTTCATATAGAAGAATGTTCACCCTTGTAATGGATGCGAAACATAAGTTTCACTTTAAAATTAACTAGCCTAATGTTTAACATTTCTTTTGAGTGAGCAAATTTTCTATGGATTTTCTAAGGTCAAATAAGATTTTTAGTATTTTTTAAATGTATATTTATTCTAGAAAAACATTAGAATAATTTTTTGAAAAAAAATATTTCTATAATTTTTTTAAAGTTTAATTGACATCCATGAACTATCGATAAAGTTCAATTTATCTTGCTCGTAGCTGATCATGTAGGATGGCTGACATGGCATCGTCAGCCAAAACCGTTTTTAGAACCGCTTATGGAGGTAAGTCGGATAATTTGAAAAGTTGGAGACGTCTAAAAATCCGATTTTGTAGTTGAAGAAACTAAATTGGACTTGCAAAATTAGATTCACATTATTTCAGCACATCATCATATTATCAGTTTGGTTGAGCATGTTCACTTAGAACTTCATCATGCATATTGTTAATTTGGTCTAGCATGCATGTTTTCATTGAGTCCACCTTACCATTACACGTTTTGTTAGATAATGTAATGATGGAGGCATCTCCGGCCTTTGCTGGTGCACATAAACAGTATTTACCAACTATTTAGTTGAACTCAAGAGAAATATCATTACAAAAATAACAACCAAATTAAGAAAACCAAAGCATATTATTAATTATTCGTCCATTCATTCTTGGTAATTAGCTCCATCCAAATTTCCAACTTAAAGCATGCAGACCAAATTATCTCCCTTGCTTTCTCGTGCTACAGCGATGCCTAGCAGAACCATGGTTAGGGCATGTTTGGTTCCATTAGTTCCTCTATTTGAATCCTGGGAGTAATTGCCATTAAAGCTGATGAACAAAGACCAAATGCCTCTATTCAATGCACAAAACCTGCATTTCGGCTGGGGAACGGGCCAATAATAAGAGGCAAGGGCTGTCCTTTGGACCTTTAGTCCTCTTTAGTAATCCCAAGGGATGAAAGGACTAAAGGACTTTAGTCACCTTTTAGTCAGCATATTTGGCACTTTAGGGACTAAAAGAGCCTAAAATGAGGTGGCTAAACTTTAGTCACCTGAACCAAACAAACCCTCAATATGGTCGTATACCAAGGCAACATGCAAAAACGTATCATTTATTTTTCAAAAAAATAAGGAAAAAATCTATGTAATGCCCCGATGTTTGGCATGTGGACTACTTTACCCCTCTGAAATATAAAACCATGTATCTAGCACCTTAAAATTTGCCAAACCATTCAAAGACAACCCCCACCCACCCCCCGTCCTGGTTTTGGTACCTGGTTTTGCTCACTTGGCATTCCACCATGGCAAAGGATGACATGTTGGCAGTGGATGCTGTATGCATGGATCGGAGCCGTGGTGAAGTAGCTAGTGTGTATACAGAAGAGTAGAGCGTGCATATGGCCTACGTACGGCCGGGTAGTCAAGTACAATGCGTAGGCTCGGGCGCTCGGCGGATGATGTAGACAGCGGCCTCGTATTTGGCCCGCAGCCAGGCCGGTGTCGCTGCTGCCGCGCACTGCTCGCTCGATCGAATCTCTAATTCTCCATCGATGTGCTGCTGCGGAGCCTGATCTGCGGTCAAGGGGGTGTCGCGGCTCCTGCAATCGCCGATCGACAGATAGATCAATGGATGGTTCGTGGCTGATCCACCGATCCATTTAATTAGCACAGGAGCATCAGTTGGGCAAGCATCAGTAGCTGCTTCTTGCATCAGGAAAAATGGCATCACAGAATCGCTCACCGACCTTGCTGGAAGAGCTCTAGTCCGCCTCGTCGCCGCGCTGGAGCTGATCGTGCTGCTGCATGATGGCACATCACAACAGCTACGGCTTATATATCGTGTCCTTGGGCTTGAGCAGCTTCACCACGGTGATCTTGGCCCCGCAATTAACAGCGGCCGATGGCGATCAACGCGGGGTCCCCGGACCTGGTGGCGGTGGCAGCGGCGACCTTATTGTTGGATTTATTGTGGGCCAGACTCATTTTAAATTTAATAAATCAATAAAACTCTACGGTGTGAAACTGTTGGACATTTAATATTTGTACAGGATTGGAACTTGACCGAACGTTGATTCGACTTATATGGTTGGACTTCATCCATCCATATTGAGAAGTTGAGAAATGAATAAAGGCATGCCTCACGCGCGCGCGGCCGTGGGCGTGGGCGTGGCAGGCAGGCGGCGAGCAAGCGGTCGGGCGAGGCGTGGCCCGGTTTTGCTACTCACTCTCCATGATGGCGGGAGTTATAACTCTCGGGCCACTCACTCTCCATGATGGCGGGAGTTATAACTCTCGGGTGTAACTCTCTGAGTTAATGGTGGGAGTTATAACTCTCGGGTGTAACTCTCTGAGTCAATCGGGAGTTATAACTCTCGGGCCACTCACTCTCCATGATGGCGGCACTTATAACTCTGGCGAGAGTTATAACTCTCGGGTGTAACTCTCTGAGTTAATCTCGAGAGTTACCGTCTCTTCACTTGCCCCTCTTCTAGACTGCCTATGTGAGCCTCTTCCCCTCCCTCTGCGCGCTGGCATAAAAGAGACGGCACCAGTTCCTCTAGTTCTCTCTCTCGGTACCTCGAACACAGAACAAAATCAGACCTGATCTTCTGCTGCGGAAAGGTTTTCCCCGTCTCGTACCTCTGCGCGCACAGAGATACGAGAGAGCAGTTGCCTCCGAAGCCCTTGCCGTCTGCGATCCCTGCTCTGGGAGTATGACAATTAGGTTTTTGGGGAGTGACTACACGACTGCTTGTTCCTAGTTAGCGGCATCTTCTTCCTCTAGACGCGGACCGGAACTGCACTGCGATCACCTTCCCGCATCAACTGCGGTCCACGACTTCGAGCAACGCACTATGGCGACTAGTGCGAATGAAGTACCTCTGCGCGCACAGAGATACGAGAGAGCAGATGCCTCTGAAGCCCTTGCTGTCTGCGATCTCTGCTCGGGGAGTACATCAATTAGGTTTTTGAGGAGCGACTACGCGACTGCTCGTTCCCGGTTAGCGGCATCTTCTTCCTCTGGACGCGGACGGGAACTGCACTGCAATCACCTTCATGCATTAACTGCGGTCCACGACTTCGAGCAACGCACTATGGCGACTAGTGCGAATGGAGCCTCCGATGCCCTCGGCATGGGACCCTCCGCTGGGTACATCCTATTCTCATCTCTTTGTCAATTCATGGTGTTCATGTGCTATATTGTCTCTGTTATATTCTATATGCCATGGATGTTTGTTTATGTGATACTCATGCTAGTTGGTATGTTTAGACTATCATGCCTATATGTTTTTTTATAATGATCTTGGCTCATATATGATATATAATCTTATTGTTATATTTGTTTTGTCTTATCTTGCTACATATGAACATGTTGATCATCCTTTTTGTATTCATGTGAATATATATGATGCTATGCTGTAATTGTTTATTATCATACATGTCATCACCATGCAGTCATTATTTTTTGGAATTAAACTGTGTAGAAAATTGTCTAAATCTCTAACATTCCAAAAACCTAATATTAGGCAACTTTCTCTCAGTGGTTTTGCTGCTGCATTGAAACCTAATCAATTTGATGAAAAAAATTTCATGATTTGGCGTGCACGGATGGAATTATGGCTCACTGCGATGAATTGCTATCACGCCGCACAGCGGCGGCCTGATAACTTGGCTCCTGAGGATGAGCCTAAGTTTCGGGCTGCTGATAACCTGTTCAGAGGTGCCGTGATGAGTGCTCTTCATTCCAAGTATGAGAAAAACTACATTTCTTTTCCATCTGGCAAGGATTTATGGCATGCTCTTGAGGCAAAGTTCAGTGTCTCTGATGCTAGGAGTGAGCTGTATCTTATGGAGCAGTTGTTTGATTACAAGATGGTTGAGAACCATTCTGTGGTTGAACAGGCTCATGAGATTCAGGCACTGGCTAAGGAACTCGAGCTTTTTCCCTGTCCTTTACCTGACAAGTTTGTGACCGACGGTATCATCGCTAAGCCACCACCTTCTTGAAAGGATTTTGCTACCTCTCTAAAGATAAGTGACAAGAGTTTAATGTGGCTGAACTCATTGGTACTCTTGATGTTGAGGAGAGGGCGAGAGCAAAGGACAAGGAAAAAGGGGTTGAGTCCTCTTCTGCAAACATGGTGCAGAAAAAGAACTCATTTGCATTCCGTAAGAACAAGAAGAAGAACCAAAATAACAAGCAAGAGAACACTTCTAAGCCAGTTCAGACAACTTAGTTCAAGAAAAAAAATAATAATAAGAAGAAAGGAGGATGCTTTGTTTGTGGTAGTGAAGAGCACTAGGCAAGTGAGTGCCCAGACCGCAAATTTAAGCAAGAACTTAAGAAGTCAGTCAACATGGTTACTACTGATACTGAAGGAGAAACATCTGGGTATGGTAATTATTTACCTACTGTTCTATCAGTTTTTAATTCACCTGAGTGGTGGATGGATAGTGGTGCCAATATTCATGTATGTGCTGATGTTTTTTTGTTTGCTTCCTATCAGGTCAGGAGGACTAGAGCCTTGTTGATGGGAAACGGCTCACGTGCGCATGTTCTTGGTGCTGGTACAGTCAATCTAAAGTTTACTTTGGGGAAGACGGTGCTATTGAAGAACGTGCAGTATGTGCCCTCCATCAAGAAAAATCTTGTTAGTGGTTCGATGATGTGTCGAGATGGCTACAAAATCGTCCTTAGTCCAAAAGTGCGTTGTGTTGAGATATGGTACTTTTATTGGTAAAGGATATGATTACGGAGGTCTGTTCCGCTTGTCTCTGCTTGATGTATGTAATAAGGTTATGAACATCGCTAATATTTCTGATGAGTCGGATTTATGGCACTCACGCTTATGTCATGTTAATTTTGGTTGTCTTATGCGGTTAGCAAATCTAAATTTAATCCCAAAAATTAATGTGGTCAAAAGTTCTAAGTGCCACGTGTGTGTGCAATCGAAGCAACCCCACAAGCCTCACAAGGCTGCTGAGGCGAGGAATTTGGCACCTCTAGAACTTGTTCATTCGGATTTATACGAAATGAATGACGATTTGACTAAAGACGGTAAACGATACTTCATGACATTAATAGATGATTGCACTAAATTTTGCTACGTGTATTTACTTAAAATAAAAGATGAAGCGTTGCATTATTTTAAGGCCTATAAAGTTGAGGTAGAAAATCAACTTGAGAGAAAAATTAAACGGTTAAGATCCGATCGAGGTGGAGAATATTTCTCTAGTGAATTTACTGAATTCTGCATGGAACATGATATTATTCATGAGAAGACATCGCCATACTCACCATAGTCTAATGGTATAGCTAAAAGGAAAAACCGCACTCTAACTGAGTTGGTGAATGCCATGTTGGGTACTACGGGATTATCCAAGGAATGGTGGGGTGGGGCGATTTTGACAGCGTGTCATGTCCTAAATAGAGTTCCTACACAGAATAAAGAAATCACACCATTCGAGGAATGTGAGAAGAAGAGACTAAATCTCTTCTACATGCACACTTGGGGTTGCTTGGCCAAAGTGAATGTGTCTATCAACAAGAAGCGCAAACTTAGACCTAAAATTGTTGATTGTGTGTTCCTTGGTTATGCTATTCACAACATTGGGTATAGATTCTTAATTATAAACTCTGAAGTACCTGACATACATATTGGCACAATAATAGAATCTAGAGACGCTATATTTTTTGAGAATGAATTTCCCATGAAAACTACACCTAGCATAACTGGTCATGAATCTGTAATTCCCCATGAGCATGAGCATGAAATGTTCACACTGGTACAACAAATTGAGGAATCCCATGAGCAAAATCCTGCAGAGGATGATATTGTAGCCACCAGAAAAAGCAAGCGACAGAGAGTTGCTAAATCTTTTGGGAATGACTATATTGTGTACCTTGTGGATGACACACCAACGACTATTGAACAGGCATATTCCTCTCCTGATGCTGACTTGTGGAAGGAAGCAGTAAGGAGTGAGATGGATTCTATCATGTCTAATAGAACTTGGGAAGTTGTTGATCGACCTTATGGGTGCAAACCTATAGGGTGCAAATGGGTGTTCAAGAAAAAGCTTAGGCCTGATGGTACTATTGAGAGATACAAGGCAAGGCTTGTGGGCAAGGGTTATACCCAAAAAGAGGGTGAAGACTTCTTTGATACTTACTCACCAGTTGCCCGATTGACTACAATTCGAGTGTTGATTTCACTGGCAGCTTCCTATGGTCTGACCATTCATCAAATAGATGTTAAGATAGCTTTCCTAAATGAGGAAGAGATCTATATGGATCAGTCAGATGGTTTTATAGCAAATGGTCAAGGGGGCAAAGTGTGTAAGTTATTAAAGTCATTGTATGGCCTAAAACAAGTACCTCAGCAATGGCACGAGAAGTTTGATAAAACTTTGACATCAGCTGGATTGTTGTGAATGAAGCTGATTCTTGTGTCTATTACCGGTATGGTGGGGGTCAAGGAGTTATCTTGTGCTTATATGTTGATGACATTTTGATCTTTGGATCAAATCTCAGTGTGATTGAGGAGGTGAAGAAATTTCTATCAAACAATTTTGAGATAAAAGATCTTGGAGAAGCTGAAGTTATTCTTAATATCAAGCTTCTAAGAGAAGGTGATGATGGGGTAACTTTGTTACAATCTCACTATGTGGAAAATGTTCTGAGTCGCTTTGGGTTTAGTGACTGTCAGCCTACTCCCACTCTTTATGATCCTAGTGTGCTATTGAGGAAGAATCGAAGAATAGCAAGGGATCAATTGAGATATTCCTAGATCATTGGTTCGCTCATGTATCTTGCTAGTGCAATAAGGCCTGACATCTCATTTGCTGTGTGGAAGCTGAGCCAATTTGTGTCAAACCTAGGAGATGATCACTGGCATGCTCTTGAGAGAGTGATGCACTATCTAAAAGGCACTATGAGCTATGATATTCATTATACCAGACATCCAAAGGTGCTGGAAGGCTATTGTAATGTCAACTGGATCTCTGATGCTGATGAGCTTTATGCCACGAGCGGATATTTGTTTCTACTTAGAGGTGGCGCTGTTTCCTGGAAGTCTTGCAAGCAGACTGTCATAATGAAGTCTACAATGGAAGCAGAACTCACAGCATTAGACACTGCTGAGTCTAAGGCTGAGTGGCTGCGTGATCTCCTTATGGATTTACCGATTATTGAAAAACTGATACCGGCTATTTCTATCAACTGTGATAACCAGACGCTAATTACCAAGATTAACAGTTCTAAGGATAACATGAAGTCCACGAGGCACATTAAGAGATGATTAAAATCTGTCAGAAAATTGAGAAACTCTGAAGTTATTGCGTTGGACTATGTTCACACGTCTAATAATCTGGCAGATCAGTTCATTAAGGGCCTATCACGAAATATGATAGAGAGTGCATCGAGAGAGATGGATATGAGACCCACGTGAAATCTACTATAGTGGTAACCTGTTCTATGTGATCGGAGATCCCGTGAAGTAGGATGGTGAAACAAGTTAGTAGTAGATTGAGAGGAAAGATCCCTTTCTGAGCTCATCTCTGATGCACATCTTTTCTTCTGTAAGGCAGGTTGGTTTATACCTTAATATATTTCAAGTGTCTTGGTCAAGAAGAGATGTCCTACAGAACATCTTTTGAGGAACACACCTATATGAGTTAGACTACTGGTCATGGTCTATGAGACTTAGGTAATCTCTAAAACTCATGAAAGGCACTGAAGTGTGACTTATAAGCATAAAACAGAGGGGATGCTTGTTGCAACCTAGTACCAGGAAAGGACTTGAGTGAATCTTACTTCACACAAAACTGTCAATTCAAGGCATAGTCTATTGTTCAGTTGTGACTGAGTGAAACTTTTGTTCTAGATGGATGTTCAACTTAACAGTCTCCATCGAAACACTGGTATATCAAAGAAATGTGGATCTGAAACAATATTGTTACAAACCCTAAAGTTTGGTGGGGATTGTTGGATTTATTGTGGGCCAGACCCATTTTAAATTTAATAAATCAATAAAACTCTACGGTATGTAACTGTTAGGCATTTAATATTTGTACCGGATTAAAACTTGACCAAACGTTGATTCGACTTATATGGTTAGACTTCATCCATCCATATTGAGAAGTTGAGAAAATGATAAAGACGTGCCACACGCGCGCGCGCCGCCACCGGCGGCGGCCGGGTCGGGCCGTGGGCATGGTGTGGCGTGGCGTGGCGTGGCGAGGCAGGCAGGCAGGCGGCGAGCGAACGGGCGAGGCATGGCCCGGTTTTGCCACTCACTCTCCATGATGGCGGGAGTTATAACTCTCGGGCCACTTACTCTCCATGATGGCAGGAGTTATAACTCTCGGGTGTAACTCTCTAAGTTAATGGCGGGACTTATAACTCTCGGGTGTAACTCCCTGAGTTAATCCCGAGAGTTACCGTTTCTTCACTTGCCCTTCTCCTAGACTGTCTGCGTGAGCCTCTTCCCCTCCCTCTGTGCGCTGACATAAAAGAGACGGCACCAGTTCCTCTAGTTCTCTCTCTCAGTACCTTGAACGCAGAACAAAATCAGACCTCATCTTCTGCTGCGGAAAGGTTTTTCCCGTCTCGTACCTCTACGCGCACAGAGATACGAGAGAGCAGGTGCCTCCGAAGCCCTTGCTGTCTGCGATTCCTGCTCAGGGAGTACGACAATTAGGTTTTTGGGAGCGACTACGTGACTGCTCGTTCCCGGTTAGCGGCATCTTCTTCATCTGAATGCGGATGGGAACTGCACTGCGATCACCTTCCTACATCAACTGCGGTCCACGACTTCGAGCAACGCACTATGGCGACTAGTGCAAATGGTGCCTCCGATGCCCTCGGCATGGGACCCTCCGCTAGGTACATCCTATTCTCATCTCTTTGTCAATTCATGGTGTTCATGTGCTATGTTGTCTCTGTTACCTTCTATATGCCATAGATGTTTGTTTATGTGATACTCATGCTGTCTGGTATGTTTAGACTATCATGCGTATATGTTTTTTATAATAATCTTGGCTCATATATGATATATAACCTTGTTGTTATATTTATTTTGTCTTATCTTGGTACATATGAACATGTTGATTATTCTTTTTGTATTCATGTGAATATATATGAGGGTATGCTGCAATTGTTTATTATCATACATGTCATCATCATGCAGTCATTATTTTTCGAAATTAAACTGTCTAAATCTTTAACACTTATTACCATTCATGCGTAGGAACACGGAGGGAGACAAGGGCAACATAGTGTCACAGGTTGTTCCATGTGTCCTCGGCAGCGTTGGTGGACCAGTAGAGGCGGTCGATCTTCCCGCTGGGGTGCTGGATGATGACCGTCATCGCCTCTATCGCCTGCTAGTTGCCCATCGCGCCCGCTGGCCGGTGGCGTTCTTGGCTCTCGAGCTAGAGGTGGCCGGTGGTGTAGTGCATCTGCTACTCTGCTAGCGTCGCCGTTGCCAGTCCTCTGAAGGTCAAACGGGCGAGCTGCCAAAGCAGGTGTGTGCGATGGTGGATGAGGAGCGATAGCAGATGGAGGCGGGTCGCATGGTGGTGTTTTGGCCGGAGCGGAGGGATATTTCCCTCCAGAACCTGCGGCCTCACTGCCACCATGTCAGGGTTTTGTAGTTCAGGTGGTAAAGTAGTCTACGAACCAAACATCAGGGGTTAAATAGATTTTTTTCAAAAAAAGTAATATCATTTTGGCGGCAGCATATGTGACCTAGTAGTGATAATGGGTCGTGATCCAACCTCAACCCTACTCCAATCTTATGCGATTGGGTCATGCTAGCGCCTGAACGTCTGGATACCCGCACACCCGCATGCTTCTACGCTTGTCCGTGTGCTTCGCATCCCATGCATGCTACTGCTGCGCTTGCTGACTTGCTGCGCCCGGAGCGTGCTGCTGCGCCTTCCCACATGCTTCGCGCTCCGCGCGTGCTGCTTTTGCTGGGTCCGCGCGTTCTACTGTTGCGCCTACACGGGAGAGCATGTGCAAGGGCCCGCCTAGCTGCATGTAAGAGAGAGGGTGGCAGCACAGCGCCCATACCCGTGTTGACTCTGGCTGCGTGCTCCACCGTGACCAAGCCTGGTGGTGCAGGGGGTGCATGGTTGTGAGTCCGTTGGGTGCTAGCCCGCTCTGACGCTCTGCATGCGCACATGCACTTTGACTAGAGAGTGCTCGGCCATTTGGGCACAGACCGCCCATTGCGTGCATGTCCGACTATTCGAGCTGGCCCGCATGACAGAAATAGGCAGCGAGTGCTTAGGCATTTGGGCATAGACTGCTCGTTGCGTGCACGTCTGACTATTGGAGCTGGCCCGCATGACATAGCAGCGCTGGATGGGTGCGTGCAATGCGTGCATGCCCGTGAGTCAGAGCGCGTGAGGAGCAGCACCTACCGCAACATACTGAAACCTGGTGAAACAATTGAAACATATGTTTGCAACATATGTGTATCACCACTGCAACGTATACAACATCCAGATAAAACATTTGCAACATACGACTGAAATAGGTGAAATATTTGGAACTTACACTTGCAACATCCAGATGAAACAGCTGAAACATTTGGAAAACACACTTGCAACATGCGTGTATAGCCACTGCAACATATGCAACATCCAGATGAAATACTTGTTGTAACATACGTTTCAAACAGCTAAAACATTTGAAAGATATACTTGCAACACACGTATATAACCATTGCAACATATGCAACACCAGATCTACTTTTGTAACATCCAGATAAAACATATGCAACATATATCTGAAAGGCATGAAACATATGGTTACAACATGTGTTCATCTACTTGTTGCCGCCCAATGAAGGCTCATTAACGCGGGCGCGGGGGAGCGCAGCACGAGGCACGAGGCGCGGACAACCCGAAGCACGAGCGGGGTGCGCGACGCGAGGCGGGTCGGGCGTGAGGCATAAGGCACATGGGCACGCGGCGTGAAGCAGGTCTGGCGCGAGACGCGTGGCATGAGGCGGTTCCGTCCTGATGAAAGCATCCAGATTTTTTTTTATTTTTAATATAATAACAGGCCGGTCATACCTAGTCCGCAGGTCTAGTGAAGGCGCACATCCGGCTGACCAAACGCTCGACAGAGAGCATTACTGTATGTGTTTTGGCACTGAACCCAATCCGTCCCCAATCCTCACAGCTGGTTTCATTCAATCCAATCCGATCCCATCCAACGTGCAACACAATCCTAACCCAAGCTGCCAAGCATGATCCTTTTTAAGCCCTCGGGCGGATCCAACACTGGGGATCCAAGGGCCTTAACAAGCAAGTGCCAAAAGCAATGCTACTGCACATACAAATACAGTACTGTGCAAAAAGCAACGATACAGTTGTACGTCTCCAGGACTGCAGGAAGTATGGCTACTGATGAACCAACACAAGTGCCGTGCCGGAATAGTACGCATTGTTTGGACAGTATCATCATTGTTCGGACAGGAGTAGTACACATAAATTATACATCATGTCATAACTAGGGAAAATCTAATCCATTCCATTCTTCAGTCATCTCCCCAATTTCATTTGATCTTTTAGACTCCAACTCATTATCCACTTATGGCTTGTCACATTGCGCAAATGGAATGCCAAAGTGATGCAGAACCAATAGCCTGTTTGAGCTGCAATAAGATAAACAATATTTATAAATCAATAGCATTCATCATATGAAATGAAATTCTATAAATCAATTACAGTCAGCCACTGCATCAAACAAATTACTCATGGCTGTAATTAACAGACTCATGCATAAAGTGAGCGACAAATAGTTGAACAACCTCTCATCTACCATATCTACCATATCACTGTTCAGCTACCAAGATCTTATACAGCACACATGACACGGCTGCAAGCACAGAAGCAACAGCTTAATAACAGAACATTCCTAGTGAAGATAATTCAACAGTAAAGTTTCTAGTAAAGAAATAGGAACTGCGTCCAACATCAAAGCTGGACCTTCAAAAGTGCAAAACGGCATCTGTTGTAGCAGATAGACTGGCTGATTTCCAATGAGCATCTACAGCATTTTCAATGAGCACAGAAAAATGACATGGGGTCAAAGAAAACAAGTCCATGTTTTTTAAAGAGAACCCTCGGCGTGACTTCATCTTGAGAGTCAGCAAACTAGGCATCTCTGCCTCATTAATAAATTAAATGTGACAGGACAGCT
Source organism: Saccharum hybrid cultivar R570 (assembly GCA_038087645.1). Classification (NCBI taxonomy): domain Eukaryota; kingdom Viridiplantae; phylum Streptophyta; class Magnoliopsida; order Poales; family Poaceae; genus Saccharum; species Saccharum hybrid cultivar. The sequence goes on along the minus strand of JAQSUU010000594.1, from coordinate 1,649,219 downwards.
ATAAGTCTTGTCCTTATCTACCTAGGATACTTATCTAGAGTAGTTGGTGGCTGTGTCAGCTCTTATCTTTATCCCTAGCATCTACTTTAGCATCTATAGAATATGCTTAGCTTCCTTAAGTTGCAAGTAAACTACCCTATATGTACCCCCAAATCCTGCCATGTTTGGTAAGGCTAATGGAATAGAAAATTCAGCCCAAACCTGTGATTTGTCTCCAACAAATGGTATCAAGAGCCTAGTGTTCTTACTCGATGTTTTTCCCCTTACCCTTGCATCCCAATCCGTCGCCATGTCTCTCTGTTCCTACTCCTCTTCTTCCTCCAATCGGTCGACTACCTCCAGTGCTCGGCGCAGGCAAGCAACAGCTGCAGCAGAGCTGTTCGCGGCGGAGCAGAGCGAGAAGGAGGCGGCAGAGCGCGCGGCTGCAGCTGCTCGGGCGCAGCGGCTGCCGAGCTCGCTGCAGCACAGGCCGCCGACGAGGTCGCGGTCGTGGCTGCTGCTGCTCGAGCGGCGGCAGCGGAAGCCGCTGCTCTGCGGGCCGGAGCAGGCGCACGCGGCAGACGCGCGGAGGCAGACGCGGCTGGACGAGTCGGTCGCGTGCGGGCGGCCTCGACACCGACGCGAGCGAGGAGGCGGCGGACGCGGACGCTCGAGGCAGAGCGGGCCGCGACGGACGTGGTCGGGCCTCTCCCGACGCGGAGGCGGACGCGGACGGCCTTTCCCGACGCGGAAGCGGACACGACGCAGGTGGCCCAGGCGGACCGCGCGGACGCGATGACCGGGCCGTGCGGGACCAGCAGCCGCGCGGTGGAGCAGGACCCCGACGCGACGCGCACACTCTAGACGGCCTCGACGGACGCGACTTCCGCGCTCGAGGCAGACGCGGTCTCGGCGGAGCTCCAGGCGGACGCGACCCCTGGCGTGATCCGCGAGTCGAGCGCGCGCTGGAGGCCCAGCGACTGCGAGAGCAAGCAGCGGAGCTGGAGGCACATCGGGACTTCGACCGGGAGCACGGTGGACGGGACGCTGGCGCGCGGAGCCCTCACAAACGGCGACACCTCTAGGATTGGCACCAGCAACTTTGGCCCGTCAACGCACGGTGGAGCTCGCCACTCCGTTGTCCAATGACGAGGACCGCGTCGACGCCTACCACGACAGCGAGCCTCTACGCTACCGCACCTTGGACAACATCCTCGGCAATCAGCCTGTCCCTGAGATGGTGGTGCACAACTTCGAGGCGGAGCTGCACCTGGCACACGAGGACGGTGAGCTTCGCTCCTTCGCAGAGACGGAGGGAGATGTGGCATGGCACGCCGCGATGCAGCAGGAGATGGACGCGGTCGAGCGGAACCGGACGTGCGAGCTGACGGATCTTCCTGCTGGCCACCGCGCCATCACCCTTAAGTGGGTCTACAAGCTCAAGAAGGATGAGACTAGGGCGGTGATCAAGCACAAGGCGCGTCTGGTGGCGCGCGGGTTCATCCAGCAGGAGGGGGTTGACTTCGACGACGCCTTCGCGCCCGTCGCGCGGACGGAGTCCGTTCGTCTCCTCCTCGTCCTGGCGGCTCAGGAGGGATGGCGTGTGCACCACATGGATGTCAAGTCCACCTTCCTCAACGATGACCTAAAGGAGGAGGTCTACTCCACCAACCGCCGGGATTCGTCATCCCCGGCAAAGAGAACAAGGTTCTTCGTCTGCGCAAGGCCCTCTACCAAGCGCCACGAGCTTGGAACGCCAAGCTAGACTCCACTCTTAAGCAAATGGGGTTCGAGCAGAGTCCTCACGAGGCTGCGGTTTACCGGCGGGGCAAGGATGGCAATACCCTATTGGTAGGCGTTTACGTCGACGACTTGGTGATCACCGACACCAAGGAGGCCGAGGTGAAGGCGTTCAAGGAGGAGATGAAGGCCACCTTCCAGATAAGCGACTTGGGCCTCCTCTCCTACCTGGGGATCGAGGTCCACAAGGACAGCTCCGACATCTCCCTTCGTAGACTGCCTACGCCAAGCGCATCGTCGAGTTGGGCGGGCTCACCGGCTGCAACCCGGCCTACACTCCCATGGAGGAGAGACTGAAGCTGAGCCGCGACAGCACGGCCAAGGAGGTCGACGTCACGCAGTACCGGCGCATTGTGGGCAGTCTTCGCTACCTCGTCCACACGCGGCCGGACCTGGCGTTTGCCGTTGGCTACGTCAGTCAGTTCATGTAGCGACCGACGACGGAGCATCAGCAGGCTGTCAAGAGGATCCTCCGCTACGTCGAGGGCACCACCGACTACGGCTTGCACTACCCTCACAAGCGGCGACAGCGACCTCGCCGGCGACATCGACACAAGCAAGAGCACCAGCGGGACGCTATTCTTCCTCGGCAAGTGCCTGATCAGCTGGCAGTCGGTCAAGCAGCAAGCGGTGGCTCTATCCAGTTGCGAGGCGGAGTACATCGCTGCCATAACCACTTCGACTCAAGCTCTCTGGTTGGCTCGGCTGCTGGGCGATCTCCTGGGTAGAGACGCAGAAGCAGTGGAGCTCAGGGTGGACAGCAAGTCCGCCTTGGTCTTGGCGAAGAACCCCGTCTTCCATGAGCACAGCAAGCATATCCGCATCAAGTACCACTTCATCAGGAGCTGCTTGAATGAGGGGAGCATCAAGGCCGGCTACATCAACACCCAGGATCAACTCGCCGACCTTCTCACCAAGTCCCTTGGGCGGGTCAAGTTCCAGGAGCTTCACGCCAGGATTGGGATGGTTCAAATTCCCCAGAAGCCGCCACACAAGACTTAGGCGGAGAATGACAGGACAGATATAAATCTTGTCCTTATCTACCTAGGATACTTATCTAGAGTAGTTGGTGGTTGTGTCAGCCCTTATCTTTATCTCTAGCATCTACTTTAGCATCTCTAGAATATGCTTAGCTTCCTTAAGTTGCAAGTAAACTACCCTATATGTGCCCCAAATCCTGCCATGGTTGGTAAGGCTAATGGAATAGAAAATTCAGCCCCAAACCTGTGATTTGTCTCCAACAAAAGGCCACCAATTCCCAGGGTCATCACTTGCACAGGTGCACCAACTAAATGCTAGACAAGGGCTGCCTGATGGTTAACTGCTGTTGACAGTGCACCGGACCAGCAGCTAATGTTCCACAGCAAAGGAATGAAAGGTGTTGTTCAACAAGGCTAAAATAACATGCTTTTCCCTTAAATGCAGCTTAACTGTTTGGATTACAGCCTTATGAAACACAAAGGAATTGTTCTGATTAGCCTGATTTCGAACGTCAATGTCTCACGACACAATAAACCAACCAAAAAAAGAAGCAAATACAGTACAAATCATGTTAATATCAGCAAGCCCTTTATTTATGACATTTATTTCCTGATAGATAGTTGTGAAATGCCGGGTTCCAGAAGTCTACTCTAACGAACACTGATCAATAATGCTGGTACATGGATGAATGTACAAATGTTTGAGTAAAATTTCATTTTTCTTATAACAGACTTTAATTGCATTAACAGGAGTTAGAACATGAACTAGTGGTCTATCAACATAAAACTTCCACAAACGTATAAAATTGGTTGCTACTGCTTGAAATTTCCTTAATGGTATGAACAGTAATCATGGGGCAATCAAACTTCCATGGTTCAAGAAAATCAAATGTGCAGGGAAGCAACGTTCAGCAGGAATTGTTCCAATTCTAGTAAAAAACATGTTTTCTACAGACAAACAAGCTTCATTTAGAGTCTCTAAGATAAACTTATTTTCTTTCTCTTAGTTTCAGTCTGGTGGTATTATCTGTTGCTTTCGTTTGAATGTAAAGGATGCGGAGACCAACAACCAAGCATGCTGACATTCTCTGCATATGTTCCTGAATATTCAGCTAAGTGGTAATCACCAAACAGATAGTACTAATGCCCAACCAATAACCTTATTTGGGAATTGGATGTAACACTGTTAGCATAGATTGGTTAACCTGGTTTGTTCCCACAAGATTATGTTGCAATCAGGCTCAACATGGATAAATCTGTAGTGTTGAGCTAAAATCAATTCACATATACTCGCAGGTGCAACATACAAAATTCAAACAAGAATGCATGAGTAGCAATGATGTAAGCACTTAAAAAATTCATTTCAACAGCTATATTACCAAAAGAAACGGACAAACGAAAAGGAAAGCTATATTACCAAAAGAGATTGTAAAACATCTTCAACTGCTTCAGAATGGTGTACGGTCTCAATGTGTTGGACAAGAAGCTTCTTAACTCGCGGTGGTTCCTCTGAAGCTGCGGGCATGTGAAGCAAGTAAATCAATTTGCAGGTGAAGGTGGCACTACTATCCAAAGAATTTTTTTTGTGTCGTTTCATGCAGCCACATTAGCAATACAGCCATTATTATACAGGTAAGTGAACATACCACAAGAAGAAATCTGTGACAAGAGTTGGGTATCTCTCTGCAAATCCCTGGGGCTCTGCTTCTCTGTATAAAATAGAAAAATCCTGTTATCAGTGACCAACAAAATAATTTTCTTAACTACAGCACTGTGTGCTCCAGGAGTCAACAGAGTTTATAAATTCACAACATACTATGGATTGTTTTGAATTTCAAAGTGGAAACTTAAGCTCAGCTAAAAAGTTCCCTGCATGAAACATCCTTGTCACAACATGACCATGAATGATGTCTAAATACTACAGATAGTGTGCATGTATACATATTTTTTCCTGGGCATATAAATTTCTATCATTAGGAAACTTTTGCACAGCATCGATATTTTTATTGTTAGGACATGATCAAAGTGGGCTACCACATCATAGTGGCGTAATATTGCTCTATCCAGATATTACAGGTCTGTTCAGCTGAAGAAGGCTAAGTCCCAGAAAAAGCTGGAATCAAAGTGGGCTACCACATCATAGTGGTGTAATATGATATGTCCCAGAAAAAGAGCATACACACCCCACAAAGATATATCTTTTGTCTTTATTTTCAGGTATATATGGACAATGCAAGTGATGTTTGTCTTGTTACTAGGGCATCCCAAACACAAATGAGCACTATAAAATGATAGAACATGATTTTTGAGGAATTCAGGACAAAGGATCAACTCATTTCGAGGTTCTATGAGGGATATAAACTAAAAAATAATTGTAGACTTAATAGAGAAAGAGTAATATGTTTATCAACTTCAATTTCTCAGCTTTTCCATTTATTTTCATAATATATGTATAATCCGCGACAAAACGTTCCCTAAGTCAATGGCGTGCACGCACTATTTCATCATAAAAACCTATTTGATGTCCATATGGGCCTCTTGCAAATCCCTGACAACAAAACATAAATCATCACATATTTGACCAATATTGCCATATCGAGAAACGTCACCACAAATTCATTATGGATCATCAGATTAGTTGTAGAGCTCACTTTCATGGTTAATAGTTCACACAATCACACTCACACAAACCAGTTCAGTGTCATCAACAAGCTCGTTACCGAAAAAAAAACCTTGTTGCTAAGCTCCAGGTTGGGAATCACATTGTTAATTCTCAAGAGGGGAAACAACAGGCAGTCCTTGATTACTATTTAGAATTGCTTGGAACTGCTGAACATAGAGACTTCACCTTGGACTTTCATGCTCTTGATATCTTGCATCTCTGGATGAGACTTTATCTGAAGAGGAAGTTTGGGCAGCTATAAGAGATCTCCCTTTGGACAAAGCTCCAGGGCCTGATGGCACCGGTTGTTTCGATAAGGTTAGTTGGGGTGTTGGGGGATTATCAAGGATGATATCATGAGGGCCCTCCTAGCAGTACAGAGAGGACATGTTTTAAAATTTAAACTCCTCAACACAGCTTTCATTACCTTGCTTTCTAAGAAGGTTGATGCTGTCCATGTCAAGGACTACAGGCCAATAAGTCTCATTCATAGCTTTGTCAAGCTTGTAGCTAAACTTTTGGCAAATGGGTTGACCCCTCACCTACCAAACTTGGTGTCCATTAATCAAAGTGCTTTTGTGAAAGGAAGGAGCATACAAGACACTCACACTAACTCACTCCAACTCACGCCAAACTCCACCAAACTCTTTGATCCTTAGGATACAAGCGCGCCCATGTCTGAATCAAAGGGCGACCAACACCAATAGGAACCTAACTTTCTGAATGGGGGCAGTCAAGAGGGAAATTCCTCGAGCCCCAGTCAAGAGTTTGGTGGAGTTTGGTGTGAGTTGGAGTGAGTGAGTGTGAGTGTGAGGGCTTGCCTTTTTGGCTGGCCTGGGGTGTGTTGTATGGGTTCTTTCCCATTTTTACTTCTTAATATAATGATGCGCAGCTCTCCTGCGTTTTTCGAGAAAAAAAAGGAGCATACAAGACAATTTTCTTTTGTGCAGAAGCTGGCCTGGGCTTTACATAGCAGGAAAGAACCCCATATTCTTCTAAAGTTAGATATTTCAAAGGCTTTTGACTCCGTTTCCTGGTCCTTCTTACTTGAGATTCTGCAACATCTCGGTTTTGGTTATATGTGGTGCAATCTTATTAGCCTGCTGCTGTGCACTTCTACTCAGATTCTGCTCAATGGCGACCCAGTAGAAAGTAGTTTTCATCATCATGGGCTTCATCAAGGGGATCATCTTTCCCCTATGCTTTGTATCTTGGTGATGGAAGCTCTAAACTCAATAGTAAATCATGCAACTAGAGAGAGTTTCCTACAGCCCATTGCTGTCCAGCAAGCAAAACCGGCAATCATCGGGTCCGAACGTTCGGACCCGAGTCTCCGTCCGAATGGCGTCTTCCTCTCCCCTACGAGCACTGTTTCTCTTCCTCGTGGACGCTCGCAGCCCACGACGCACCACCACACCACTGCTCCTCCCTCGTCTCCATCCCCGGCAGCTCTCTCCCTCCCTCATCTCCATCTTCGGCGGGCTTAGAAGGAAGGGGCTCGGGGGAGGCAGGCCGGCCAGGCGGTAGAGATGGTGGTCGGGCGGTTAGGGGCCCTAGTGGCGGCCGGGCCAGGTTGGGGCGGGGGCGTCACGGCGGTGCTCGCCGGCGAGCACTGCCATGGCAGCGGCGGCGAGAGTGGGGAGTGGGGGGGTGGTGGTTGGGGGGGTGCGGGGGGTGGGGGTGGGGAGGGGAAGAAGGAGGCTGCCGCGGGCACGGTAGGGTCTCGCCGGAGCTCCACGGCCACGGACACAGAGCTCTGGCGAGACCTACCGCACCCGCGGCGGGGGCGATGGGGGCTGGGCGGGGGCGGCGCATGTGAAGCAGGGGAGGAAGGGCGCGTGGAGGCAGGGGAAGAAGATAAACAATGCTGCCGGCGCGCAACTCCTGTCCGAACGAGCGGACCCTAGCAGCCCCCAAGCAAAACACCGACTCTCCTTTTATGTTGATGACGTGGTGTTGTTCCTTTGCCCTACAAGGATGGATCTCTCAGTGGTCAATCAACTCCTTGATATTTTTGGTCATACAACTGGACTCCAGACCAATATGGCCAAGAGTTCCGTAACTGCAATTCAATGTGGGGCTGAGGAGTTGAACACCATTTCAGATCTGTTGCCCTGTGTGATCAAGGATTTTCCTTGCACTTATCTGGGCCTCCCCCTCTCCATATGTAAGTCTACAAAAGAAGATCTGTTACTGTTAGTTGACAAAGTGGCAGACCATCTACCGGGATGGAAAGCTTCACTCATGAATTGGGCTGGTCGCCTCATCATGGTTCGAGTGGTTTTAACCTCCATTCCTATCTTCCTTATGATTGCTTTGGATCTTCCCAAATGGGTTATAAAGGCTATTGACAAGAAAAGAAGAGGTTTCTTATGGAAAGGCCAACAGAATGCCAAATGGTGGCAGCTGTCTTGTCTCCTGGGAGAACGTTCAGCGACCAATTCAGTTTGGTGGCCTTGGTATCCACAATTTTGAGCGGTTAGGTTGGGCCTTGTGCATTCGATGGCTTTGGTTGGAAAAGACTGATGCCTTGTCCTTGGGCTGGCCTGCCTACTCAAGTGCCTCATAGTGCTAAAGCTCTGTTTGATATCACGGTTGACTCCATTGTTGGTAATGGTGAAACAATTAAATTATGGTCTGACCGTTGGTTGCAAGGCAAGACAGCCGCTGAATGGGCTCCTAATTTGATCAAGCTCATACCAAAGAGAACCTTGAATCAATGAACTGTGGCGCAAGCTCTAACAAACATAAGTTGGGTGGCTGATATAAGGGGTGCTCTGATAGTACAAGTGTTTATTGAATATTTACAGTTCTGGGAACTGGTGGATGACTTGGTGCTGCAGCATGACACCCCTGGTCAACATCGGTGGCGCTCAACCAAATCAGGTTCCTACACCAGCAAGTCTACCTATACCTCCTTTTTCACGGGAACAATTAAATTTGCTCCTTGGAGGCGTATTTGGAAAAGCTGGGCACCTCTTAGATACAAATTCTTCATATGGCTGGCAGTCAAGAACCGGTGCTGGACAGCTTACAGGTTAGCCAAAAGGGGTTTGCCTCACCCTGCTTCATGTCCTCTTTGCGACCAGGCAGAAGAAACTATTCAAGACACCTTGTTGGTTGTGTGTTTGCGCAACAGGTATGGACAATGATTCTATACAGATTGGGACTTCTAGCTATTGCTCCTCAGCCTGACCCGTTTCTCTAACTGGTGGTGCCAAGCAATCAAGGGGTTTGATAAAAAGATGAGAAAGGAGCTGAATTCTTTGATTACTGGACGCTTGGGAAATCTGGAAGCATTGCAATGTATGTGTGTTTGAAGGGGCTTCTCCTAATGTCCAAGAGGTTTTACATGTAGTGGCAATTGAAGGTTCTTTATGGTGTATGGCTTGGAGCCTCTGTTCTTCAAGAGCTGCTCCTTCAGTCGCTAATGACTTAGCCATGAGCCTCTGTGTTCCCTTGGTCCTGGTCGTGTAGTCCTTGTTCGCGGTAATTCTTGTGCTGTGGGTGTGTGTGGTGTCCTGGAGTCTCTCCCTTGTACTAAGAATGGACTCTTGACCCTCCTATGTATTATTTTTCTTGTTACTGAAATGACATGCAGGTCTCCAGTGTTGTTCAAGAAAGAAAAAACCATACACAGACCATATATAAGATCCCATGAGTTGGGACCCTTATGATCCTTGGGCTTAGCCAGCCCATTACCAGGCCTAGACGTGACATGTCAAACCAATTTTGGTTATGAATGACCCTATTGGATGACCCTTACGATAAACAAAAAGACAGTTCTGATGAGTTGTGAGTAGGACCAATGAATTGGTTTGTTTCAACATACAACAAGAAACCCATGGCTCTTAACTTTGGAGATATATCTCTGAATGAGCAAAAGACTGGATCTTTCATTGCCCAGAAAGCTTAAGTCTGTTACCTGCTGATGGAACCAAAGGGATAAGAGTTTGTGGCTTTGTGCAAATCAAATAACGTACACAAGCGCCAGTGTTTCTGCAAGAGAGGCTGTCTTCAGGCAGTGAGACAACCCCCCACAGCAATCAGCTTGCTCTCTGTTGAACAAGAAGGGAAAATGAGTCAATGATATCAAATAAAGACCCTGAATAATAACACTATGACACACACCTCCCCTATGCATGGCTCGAACAATTGGAATCGCCACATAACAACCCGATGGATGTGGCACAGCACGGAATCAAGAGCACCGAGAGCTCCCCAAGGCCCCAGGACGCCTGAGAGCTTACCTGTTTTCTTGATCTTGGTTGTCTGAGAACAGACTAGTTGCAGCCACAAAATGAACCAGTAAACCCTCATAAATGGTGTGGGTACCAGTGCCACAGCCAACTAAGCCAGGATGGTCTTTGTGACAGCTATAAGTCTTGTCCTTATCTACCTAGAATACTTATCTAGAGTAGTTGGTGGCTGTGTCAGCCCTTATCTTTATCCTTAGCATCTACTTTAGCATCTCTAGAATATGCTATAGCTTTCTTAAGTTGCAAGCAAGTTACCCTATATGTATCCCCAACCTGCCATAGTTGTGGTAAGGCTAATGAAACTGAAATTCTAGCCCCAAACCTGTGCTTTGGTTCTAACAAATGGTATCTAGAGCTTAGTTTCTTACCTGGGGTTTTCCCCTTTACCAATCCTCAATCCGGTGGCCATGTCGAACCGCTCCAATCGTTCCCCTTCCCTCTCCTCCCATGGCTCTACCACCTCCAGCGGACGGAGCAGGCGGTCTGCGGCTGGCGCTGAGGGCGACGGCGACGCGGCTGCTGCTGTGCGGGCCGTGCGGGAAGCGCGCGAGGCACTCGAGGAGGCGGAAGCACAGAAGCGGGCGGCTACGAGGGCGGCGCGTCTCGCGGCGGTGGAGGCTGAAGCCGCGGGCGCCGCTGAGGCGGCCAGGCAGGCCACGGCTGCCGCAGCTACCCTGCAAGCAGAGGAGGAGGCGGAGCGGGCAGACGCGGGTCGCGACGTCGAGTGGGCCCGGCCTGATGCGGACGACCTGGACAGCTTCGACAACCGACGCGGAGGAGGCCGGGACGCGGACGCGGCGCGGGACGCGCAGACACGGAACTGCGGCCACGACTACGACGCGGGCGGCTTCGACGACCACCGCAGTCCAGCAGGCGGCCATGGCCTCGACGATCCAGCAGGCGGACGCGGACGCGACCGCGACCTGGATGCGGACGCACGGGACCTGCGTGGCTTCGGCAGACGCAGTGGACGCGGACGCGGGCCTGCGGGGCGCAGGGAACCGCGACGGCTTCAACGACCGAGGCGGAGGCGACGCAGGCCGCTTCGACGGACGACGCCGTGACTTCAACCGGGACGCGCGGGACCAGGACGAGCGGGCGGCACGTGACTCCAACGCCTGGCTGGAGCGGGAGGAGCGGTGCGAGGTGCGGGACCTGGGTGGACGGGACGCTGGCACGCGGAGCCCTCACAGGCGGCGCGCCTCCCCTTCCCTGGACTGGCGCCGTGGTCGTCGTGGCGGCCCGGGTCCCCTCCTGCCATGCAGACTATCGTCAAGGATGCCGGCTGCGGATGGCCCATGCTCAGCAAGACCAACTACGCCGAGTGGTCCATGGTGATGAAGGTGAAGATGCAGGCGCGACGCATGTGGGACGCGGTACGGTACGGCGACGTCGACTTCGAGGAGGATCGGCGGGCGCTGGAGGCGCTTCTTGCTGCTGTTCCGACGGAGATGCAGTCCTCCCTCGCGAACAAGCGGAATGCCAAGGACGCCTGGGATGCCATCGCCGCGGCATGCATCGGCAGCAACCGCGCCCGCAGATCCACGCTTCAGAAGCTGCGTCAGGAGTGGGAGAACCTGGCTTTCAAGCCGGGCGAGGACATCGACGACTTCGCTCTCCACCTCAACACCCTGTGCAGCAGTTGGCGTGGTACGGCGACAACGACATCGACGAGGAGAGAGCCATGGAGAAGTTCCTTCGCGTCATCCCCAAGTACACGCAGCTGGCTCTGTCAATCGAGACGTTGCTGAACTTCACCGAGCCGACGATCGAGGAGGTAACGGGCCACCTCAAGGTCGTCGACCATCGCGAGCAGCTACCCTCAGAGCCGGTCACCATCGGTGGCAAGCTTCTCTTCACCAAGGAGCAGTGGCTCGCCCGCCAGCGGGAGCGGAAGAAGGGGGAGGCCTCGGGTTTGTCGAGCAGCTGCAAGCGCCGACCGCGCAAGCGGGACAAGGCGCGTGGTGGCGCTCCTGACGGCGCCGACAGCGAGTGCAATGCCACCCACGACGACACCAACAAAAACTGCGGGAGGACTGGCCACTGGGCCAAGGACTGCCGACAGGCGAAGCGCGATGGTCAGGCACACGTCGTGCAAGCGCAGGAGGGTGACGAGCCGGCTCTGTTCTTCGTACAGGAGAGCATCGAGCCGCACTCCTCTCCCGCGTCGGCCACCGCCGCGCTCCTCCACCTCGACGAGCCACGGGCCCACGTCATCCTCAGCAACGGGTCCGGCGGCGACAAGATCAACGGGTGGTACCTCGACATCGGCGCCACCCACCACATGACCAGGCGGCGGGAGTTCTTCTCCGAGCTCGACTCCAGCGTTCGAGGCTCCGTCAAGTTCGGGGACGCCTCCGCCAAAGAGATCAAGGGAGTCGACTCTGTCGTCTTCACCGCCAAGACCGGCGAGCACCGGCTGCTCACTAGCGTCTACTACATCCCCGCGCTGAGGAATTCCATCATCAGCTTGGGATAGCTGGATGAGAACGGTTCGCGCGTAGAGATCGAGCACGGGGTCCTGTGCATCTGGGATCGCCATCGTCGCCTTCTCGCCAAGGTGAACAGAGGCACCAATCGCCTCTATGTTCTTCACGTGCAGGTGGCGCAGCCCGTGCCCGCCGCGACGACGATGCCTGGCGGTGGCACGAGCACTGTGGTCACCTCAACTTCGAGGCCCTGAAGCAGCTTGGCAACAAGGAGATGGTGCAAGGCATGCCGCGAGTCGAGCACGTGGAGCAGTTCTACGACACTTGCGTCCTCACCAAGCAGTGGCGGCTCCCCTTCCCCCGCCAGACGAGCTTCCGTGCCAAGGAGAAGCTGGAGCTCGTGCACGGCGACCTTTGTGGCCCCGTGACACCGGCCACACCTAGAGGCCGACGCTTCTTCCTGCTCCTCATCGACGACGTGTCCCGCTACACGTGGGCGGTCCTGCTCGACACCAAGGCGGCAGCTGCGAACGCCATCAAGCGCCATCAAGCTGCTGCAGAGGAGTGCGACCGCAAGCTTCGGGTGCTACGCACCGACAACGGAAGCGAGTTCACGGCGACTGAGTTTGCGACGTACTGTGCCAACGAGGGGATCCAGCGCCACTTCTCCGCGCTGTACACCCCGCAGTAGAACGGCGTCGTTGAGCGCTGCAACCAGACGGTGGTGGCCACTGCCCGCGCCCTCCTTAAGCAGAGAGGGATGTCGGCAATCTACTGGGGTGAGGCGATGATGACCGCCGTTCACCTGCTCAACCGCTCGCCCGCCAAGGCCCTCGATGGCAAGACACCATACGAGGCCTGGCATGGGCGCAAGCCAGTGGTGAGCCACCTCCGCGTCTTTGGCTGTCTCGCCTTCGCCAAGGAGCTCAACCACGTCGGCCAAGCTCGACGACCGGAGCACGCCGGGGGTCTTCATCGGCTACACGGAGGGCATCAAGGCCTACCGCATCCTCGACCCAGCGACACAGCGCGTCCGCATCTTCCGGGACATCGTGTTCGACGAAGGGCGAGGCTGGGCTTGGGACAAAGCGGTGGATGATGGCTCGACTTCAACTCTCAGACTTCGTCGTCGACTACGTCCACTTCGAGAGAGCTGGGGGAGCTAGCAGCTCATCTTCACCGAGCTCGTCTACCTCAGCACCCGGCTCGCCATCAGCTCCGGCGAGTCCACCACCTACACCACCAGCGAGTCCTCCACCAACTGTACCACCGGCTACGCTCCGCTCTCCTACACTAGCTCCCCAATCTCCTGCATCGGCGCCCACACCTCCGAGATCGGCACCAGCAGCTTTGGTCCAAGACGAGCGGTGCACGGTGGAGTTCGCCACTCCGCTGTCCGACGACGAGGATCGCATCGATGCCTACCACCACGACGAGCCTCTGCGCTACTGCACCTTGGACAACATCTTCGATGATCAGCTCGTCCCTAGATTGGCGATGCACGACTTCGAGGCAAAGCTGCACCTAGCGCACAAGGACGGCGAGCCCTGCTCCTTCGCTGAGGTAAAGGGAGACGCGGCATGGCGCACCGCAATGCAGCAGAAGATGGGCGCGGTCGAGCGGAGCCGGACATGGGAGCTGGCAGATCTTCCTACCGGCCACCGCGCCATCACCCTTAAGTGGGTCTACAAGCTCAAGAAAGATAAGGCCGGGGCGGTGATCAAGCACAAGGCGCGTTTGGTGGCGCGCGGGTTCATCCAGCAGGAGGGAGTTGACTTCGACGATGCCTTTGCGCCCGTCGCGCGGATGGAGTCCGTTCGTCTCTTCCTCGCGCTGGCGGCCCAGAGAGTTGGCGTGTGCACCATATGGACGTCAAGTCCGTCTTCCTCAATGATGACCTGAAGGAGGAGGTCTACGTCCACCAGCCACCGAGATTCGTCATCCCCGGCAAGGAGAACAAGGTTCTCCGCCTGCGCAAGGCCCTCTATGGCTTGCGGCAGACACCACGAGCTTGGAACGCCAAGCTGGACTCCACTCTCAAGCAAATGGGGTTCCAGCAGAGTCCTCACGAGGTTGCTGTCTACCAGCGGGGCAAGGGTGGCAATGCCCTGTTGGTAGGCGTCTACGTCGACGACTTGGTGATCACCGGCACCAAAGAGGCCGAGGTGGAGGCGTTCAAGGAGATGAAGGCAACCTTCCAGATGAGCGACTTGGGCCTTCTCTCCTTCTACCTGGGGATCGAGGTTCACCAGGACAGCTCCGGCATCTCCCTTCGCCATACCGCCTACGCCAAGCGCATCGTCGAGCTGGGCGGACTCACGGCTGCAACCCAGCCCACACTCCCATGGAGGAGAGGCTGAGGCTGAGCTGCGACAGCACGGCGAAGGAAGTTGACGCCACGCGGTACCACCGCATTGTGGGCAATCTTCGCTACCTCGTCCACACGTGGCCGGACCTGGCATTCACCATTGGCTACATCAGTCGGTTCATGCAGCGACCGACGACGGAGCACGAGCAGGCCGTCAAGAGGATCCTCCGCTACGTTGCGGTCACCTCCGACTACGGCTTGCACTACCGAGGTGTCCCGGTGCGGAGCACTTCATCGGGTACAGCGACAGCGACCTCGCCGACGACATCGACACAAGCAAGAGCACCAGCGGGACGCTATTCTTCCTCGGCAAGTGTCTGATGAGCTGGCAGTCGGTCATGCAACAAGTGGTGGCTCTGTCCAGTTGCGAGGCGGAGTACATCGCTGCCACAACCACTTTGACTCAAGCCCTCTGGTTGGCTCGGCTGCTGGACAATCTCCTGGGTAGAGACGCAGAAGCAGGGGAGCTCAAGGTGGACAGCAAGTTCACCTTGGCCTTGGCGAAGAACCCCGTCTTCCATGAGCGCAGCAAGCATATCCGAATTAAGTACCACTTCATTAGGAGCTGCTTGGATGAGGGGAGCATCAAGGCCGGCTACATCAACACCCAGGACCAGCTCGCCGACCTTCTCACCAAGTCCCTTGGGCAGGTCAAGTTCTAGGAGCTTCGCGCCAGGATTGGGATGGTTCAAATTCCCAGAAGGTGCCACATAAGACTTAGGGGGAGAATGACAGCTATAAGTCTTGTTCTTATCTACCTAGGATACTTATCTAGAGTAGTTGGTGGCTGTGTCAGCCCTTATCTTTATCCTTAGCATCTACTTTAGCATCTTTAGAATATGTTGTAGCTTTCTTAAGTTGCAAGCAAGTTACCCTATATGTATCCTCAACCTGCCATAGTTGTGGTAAGGCTAATGAAACTGAAATTCTAGCCCCAAACCTGTGCTTTGGTTCTAACACTTTGCACAGCTCCATTGGTAGTCGTTGATCCTGACGCTGAAAGTACGTGCATTTTGTTTTCCTTGACCCTGAGAGGGCAATCTTTCCATGCTCCAGGTGCCCGCATTCCTGACATAGGCCCACCAATCACTAGTACCAGTAACCGAATCTGGTAGGATCCAAAGAACACAACTGTCTGCAGGTGGTTAAATAAACATAATTATATATACTATTTTTTTAGTAAGTTCATGAATCATGATTGACAAGGGTAAATACAACTACAAGAAATTATTACCTTTTTGTTGGCATGACAACTTCAGTCAAATGACATTCATCAACACACAACCATTGGACACCATAAATATGAATGAGCCTTTCGATGTCTCAAGGTTCTCTGATGTAATACTGAAAAGGTCAGTACATCTGGCTTCATCCCCTTATCTATCATTTCTTGTAAAAGATCTTCAGCCTTAGCTATTTCTCCCTGGCAACAGTATCCATTTATAAGAGCTGTGTATGCATAAACATCAGGGGTAAGTCCTTTCGCTAACATCTCATCAAACAATCCCTGTGCTTCATCTAGATATTCTGTTTTGCACTGTCCATCAATCAATACTGTGTAACAGGTTACATCAGGTTCAATCTCCATGTCTTTCATAGAGCTCAGCAACGTCTTATGCTTTGTTCTAAGACGAAAGCTCCTCCATTCCTTAGCGATACCCTGCCACCCTTGGTGTAGGGTCTCCTTTATGTGGCCATCAAATAGCACTGTGTATGCAACTACATCAGGCTTGATTCCTGAATTTATCATTTGAACAAATAAGTCACATGCTTCTTGCAACCGACCAACCTTGCAATAACCATTCATCAGTACAGTGTATACAATGACATCAGAAAGTCCTCTTTCAACCATATCAAGGAACCATAAGTGAGCATTGTGCATATCTCTTGTCTGACAATAAGCTGATATAAGTTTGCTATATGAAATTACATCAGGAACAACATTCTTTTCCAGCATCATACTACACACAGTTGAAGCCTCCTCAACCTTTTCATCTATACAGAGGCTGTCTATCAATTTTGAACATGACAAATGATTCACCATATTTCCTTGTTTAGCAACTCTAAGAAAAAGTGTGTAAGCATGGTCAGTCCAGCCCGAGTGCAAATAACCACAAACCATAGAACTGTACAGCACTTCAATATTATCTATCCCTTTTTCTTCTATTATATTAAATAATACCTCTGCTTCGCTCAAGTTGCCTCCTCTACAAAAACTAGCAATAGCTACACCATAAGTGCGTGAATTAGGCTCCAACCCTTGATCCATCATGTGCTCGAGAAGGTCATATACCTTAATAACAGTGCCATTCCTGCTATATCCACTGGCCAATATGTTATATGTAACTACATCTGGTTTTATATTTGCCTTCAGCATCTGCTCAAATACTTGCCAGGCATTTTCTGTTTCTCCTTTCAGACAGTAACCATTGATCAGGCATGTATAGTGGATTTTGTCCGGGACCAAACCACCAGCCATCATTTCATTCAGTAGCTTCACTGCCTCATTCATGTTCCCAAGCTTGCAATAAGCATCCATAGTAATGTTATAAAGCACACCATCAAGGTGGAGTCCTAAATCTCTAAATTTCTGGAAGTGAACAATAATTTCAGATACCATGCCTAGCTTCTTGAGGCACTGTAGAAGGTAACCAACAATGTAACAATTTATCTCGATGCCATGGGATACCATGGCTTCAATATGATGCCACGCCTTTCCTAGGTTACCCATTTTGCAATAACTACGAATGAGATAGCTATAACCATATAGATCAGGGGTAGATCCATGTCTGGTCTTGATCTCCAAGACTTTTTCAGCCTCCTCCAGTTTCATTTCTTTGCATAGTCCATCAATTACCATATTATAAGCGATGGACTCAATTGCAGCCCTCTCCTGAGTGATCTCGTGAAGAACAGCATATCTGCTTACCATGTTATAAGCTAGATCATACTTTCCACAATCACAAAGGCCAATTATAAATGATGAGTATCCATGTACATCTGGTTTCACTCCCATTTCAATCATCCTAACCCACACTTGGAATGCTTCGTCTGCCTTACTTGCTTCAAAAAACGACCTAGTGACTATGTTCAATGACTGAGTATCCAGCGTCAACTGAAAGCACTTCATTCGATCATAAGCTCTGACAACCATATCCGAATCACCACTCTGAGATACAAATTTGAGCAGGAAATTGCAAGCCCAAAGTGTAGGAACAAATCCAAGCCTGCAAAGGTGACAAAACATCTCTACTGTTTCTTGTGTATTGTGGCTGGTGGTGTATGCCTTGATTAAGCAATTGACTGAATAAGAGAGTACGTGAGAAGTGGCACATGTTTTGCTCAAGTGATCAATAAGTGTTAAGATTTCTGGGCCACCATTACCAGTTCCAGAGAGAATCTCACAAAACAAGGATACCAGCATCTTCCCCTGGAATGAATGGGACAAAATTTGTATGATCTCTGAGTAGGTTGAGAAGTCATGGTGAAAACCAAGGCTATGTATATCTTTAAAGTAGGCAAATGCAACTGCAGGCTTCCTCCTTAGGCAGCAGAGTGCCTGCACAACATTGTCAGAGCTCAAAGACCGCTGCCGTCTCCGGATAGGCTCATTATCAGGAGGAGTACAATTCAGCCTTTCATCACCGCTTGAGTCGTCACGCTGAACTGAAGCAGCGAGTACGGAGTAAGGCCAAGAAGAAACTTCCCAGGGGAAAACCTTCCTGTGCCTGAACCATTCAGCAGTGCATTTGGGCCACCGCGACAGGATCATTGGAGATATAAATTTTTCTGCTCTTCCAACGACCCATTAACCTTCATTGAGAAAAGAAATATGCCTGCATCGGAAAAGAAATAGACAAAAATATCAAAATTTTCAGATGGTTCCCATTACCGTACAGGCAAATGTATTATTTAATTTCAATGCTGATTGCACATAATGGTCAAACCCAAGAGATGATTGGAAAAGAGACAATTTCCTGTGAATTTCCGTATCTCCATGTGATAATGTTACACCGAACCAGCTAAATCAGTTAAAAGTAACTGAGGAAATTAAGTACTTTGCTAATTTGCAGAACCAGCTATTTTCTACATACACTGTTTGGGGTTTCCGAATCCTGGCTAATTCATCTACAGAAGTCGTTAAGGACCAGCCACACGAGAATTTTGTTAAGGTAATGAATAGTGACAGATAGAGCACCATTTCTCTATTAGGAAATTCATTGTAAAGTTGGTGATACAGATGCAAAGAGATGTACTCCGCTCATCGTTCGGGAGAATATGTCTTCTATCATTCCCCCAAATAAAAACTCTATCTTTAGCGGACAGCAGCCCGCTGCCTAGCTCCCAGTGGATCCGCCGAAGCTCCAGGAAGGGCGCCGGCGGCCCTCCCCTCCCCTCAGTAGCGGACAGCAGCCCGCTGCCTAGCTCCCAGTGGATCCGCCGAAGCTCCAGGAAGGGCGCCGGCGGCCCTCCCCTCCCCTCAGTCGGATCTGTAGCAAGGGTCAGGATCTCCGACCTCGACGTCCTCGACGGCCTACACCAAGCTGCCGACGCCGGATCCCCTCTTCACCGCCTGCTGACGCCCTCCAACAAGGCAGCTCTTGCAGCTGGTTCCTCATCCTCTTCGGTCTTTGAGGAGAACTCGGGCAACTCCGACGAGCTTGCCTACAAGCTGTTCGACGATTTGCCGAAGTGGAGGCTGGTGACTGCAAGTTTGATGGGCGGAGGGATGGTTGTCCGTCATGGATGATCTTTCTCTTCCATGGAGCTTCCTGGCTTAAACTTCAGGCCGGGAAGGGTGGTGGAAGCAGAGATTCGTCGCAAGTTTGGAGTGCCGATTTGTCATGATCCTTCTTCTCCATCTCCGCATTTTTTCCTTGTTCTCTCGTTTGGCCAGTGCAAGTTTCGCCTGTCCAAGGAAAATGTGGCTTCCATTCTTCAATCGGTTCTTGGAGGCAGGGCAGATGCCTTTCACCTGTGTCCTCTGAGTGAGCGTGTTTTCCGCTTCTCGGTGTCCTCGCCGGCGGTTGGCTTTCATATATACAAACTCAGATCGTTTGAGTGTTCCCAGTTCAAGGTCTTCTTCAACTTGTGGCATAATGGAGGCCCTGATCATCTTTCTGAGTATCGACGTTGGCAATCAGAGGAAGCTGCCAAATGGACGACTATCTCCCGGCGTTCTTCTTCGTCAGCAAATCTGCCACCGCTCATCGGAGCTAACAGAATTCCTGTCAGTTTTCGTAATTCTGTCCGTTCCCCTCATTTGATTTTCATGAACGGTCAAGATGGTAATCGTGGGCGTCTTTCAGTCTTTACTCATCTGGGTTCAGGCTCGGCCAAACGTCTCTTTTATCTTAATAGCAAGAAGCCTAGTATTTTGGGGAAGAGACCATTTGGGCCCCTGATCTTCACTTCCTTTGCTAAAATGTTTAAACATTTTACTGGCATCACTCCTCCTCCCCCCATTACTGTCCCTTGGAGTCGTCCCCGGAAAAACTCTTTGACTAGTGGTGCCAAGGTCCAACAGCAACGATTCACTTCCTTTGGTGAAATGTTTAAACATTTTACTGGCATCACTCCTCCTCCCCCCATTGCTGTCCGTTGGAGCCGTCCCTGGAAAAACTCTATGACTAATGGGGCCATGGTCCAACAGCAAGGATTCACTTCCTTTGGTGAAATGTTTAAACATTTCACTGGCATCACTCCTCCTCCCCCCATTACTGTCCCTTGGAGTCGTCCCTGGCGCATTTCGGCGCCAGAGTTTGACGACAGTGGCGACGACGAGGGCGGCTTGACATCCGTCGCTCCTCCGCTTGTTTCCTCTGCTCAACCTCGTTGCTTCGCATCCACAGCTCTTGACATCCTTGCTCCAGCTCCAGCTCCTGAAATACAGCCTGATGTTGTGGAAGAAGTTGTGCAAGCACCAGATGTTGTAGTAGGTCCTGTCCCACAATTCAATGATCAGGTTCTGACTAGGATGATCTTACTGATCAGTCAGAAGAAGAGCTGCACATGCCACCCTTGATGGATAATTTGGAAGTGGAGTTGCCTGAGTTTCCAAACATGCAGAATCTGCAGCCTCTCATGGTGAAGGAAGTTCAATTGGAGGACCTGGTAGAATTCAATGGCTTGGCACCACAAGGACCCCTCCCTGCAGATCCACGTCTTCATTTTGAAAACATTCAGCTAGGCTTTCTAGACACATTTGTACCACCAGTGGACCCAGGCCTCCATCTTGCTAAGGCCTCATTTGGCCCAAGCCCAATTGCTATCAGGATGTGGGCTAAATTCTTCAACTCTGTGGATCAGTCCCTTCCTATAGTGTCAATTCCTACCTAGTGGATAAGTTTTTTCACTCTGCTGTTGTTGAAGCAATCCAGCTTTGATTGGGCCAAAGACTTTCTACAGTCCTCAGGGTGGGCAGCAGTGGCTAACAGCTTTTTAGGCTCTGATATCTCCTATACTTTCACCCTTCCCCATGCTAGACCTGCTATTTCTATTTCTGAAATTATCTGCAGTGACTCTGAATCTGTTCTGAATATAAACCCCTATGAGTATTCTCACTCAATCTCTGATAATACCTTAGATGCAGATGTTTCAGAGATTAACCTCCTGAACCCTTCTTCTTTTGTGCTACCCATGAAGGATCCAGTGCCTCAAGTCGAGGCCCAGGTGGACTCTACTGCTCCCCTTACCCAGACACCACCAGTCACTACTTCTGAGGCCAAACCTGCACCTCGGGGCAAGAGGTGTAAGCAAATTCATATTTGTGAATCTGAGCTACGTCGCAGTGATCGATTACATTCCATAACCAAGGGTTTCAGATCTCCAACCTGCCATGACCGTAACTTCCTGGGATGTGCTGATCCCCCCTTGCTTTCTGCTTCTGTAGTTCATGATCTGGGTGCCTCCTTCTGTAAAATCAACCCTGAAGCTTTGACAGAAGAGAAGCTTGGTGCCAAGCCAAGTAAGAAGACAGCTGTGAGCAAACCCAAGTCAAAGAAGTCCAATGAGGATGTGGATGACCCTGCCAAGAGGGGCAAGCAGGCCGAGGATGAACCTGAAACTAGTTCTAAGCCCAAGAAGGGCAAGAAGTGATCTGCATGCTGCCTTCACCTTAGTTGGCTAAGATTTCTCTCTTGTTTACATCATCTTTTGTTAAATGGCTATAAGACAATGGAAAATTCTTAGTTGGAACATCTGGGGTATAAACTCAGACAAGAAATGGAACTCGATAAGGGATAGAATCACAGAAAGTAACTGTGATGTTATTTGCCTTCAAGGAACTAAGCGCTCCCATTTTGATTCTGCTTTCATTCGTCAGTTTTGCCCCCTCACTTTCGACTGTTTTGAATATCTCCCTTCTAATGGTGCATCTGGTGGTTCTATAACCATTTGGAAGAGTTCTATGTTCTCTGGTAATCTTATTTTTCAGAATGACTATGCCACCTCGGTGTTGCTCACCTCCACTCATAACAGTGCTTCTTGGATTATTTCTAACATTTATGCTCCATGTACTCCGTCTGGCAAGAGAGCTTTTACTCAATGGTTCAAAAATATTTCTATGCCCACTGATGTGGATTGGCTTATCGTGGGTGATTTTAACCTATACCGCAACCCTGAAGATAGAAATAGAACAGGTGCAGATTTTACTGAGATGTTACTTTTCAATGGGGCCATCAGTGCCTTAGGTTTAGTTGAGCTTCCCTTGAGAGGTCAGCGGTTTACCTGGACTAACAAGCAGCATCCCCCCCCTTCTGGAACGACTTGATTGGTTTTTCACCTCTGTAAGCTGGACAACTGCCTATCCCAATACCTATGTCTCTACTTTGCCCATGGAGACGTCTGATCATGTCCCTTGCCTTGTTACTGTGTCCACTGATATTCCAAGAAGTCATATTTTTCGGTTTGAGAATTTCTGGTTGCAGCATGATGACTTTGCTCAGCAAGTTCAGCTTGGTTGGGTATCACCCTTTTCTATCTCTGATCCTGCCAAAAACATCACTGCCAAGTTTAAAAATTTGAGAAGTGTCTTAAGGCAATGGAAGCAAAATCTTTCTTCTCTCAAGGAGAACATTGCCAATGTCAAATTGATTCTCTCTTTTCTGAATATTCTGGAATTCAGAGATCTTAGTCTTATTGAATGGAATTTTAGAAAGCTTCTTGAAGAAAAGTTGATTAGTCTCCTTCAACAACAAAAGGCTTACTGGAAGCAGAGAGGTGCTATTAAATGGGTCACTCTTGGAGATGCAGGCACCAAATTTTTTCATGCTCAGGCAACTGTCAAATACAGAAGGAATTTCATAGCTCAGCTCTTGAATGATGAGGGTAACTTGGTTGTTACTCATGCTGAAAAGGCCAATCTAATCTGGCATTCATTTAAGGACAGATTGGGAACAAGTTCTTACACTTCCTTAGGTTTTGATATTGCTGCTCACTTCACCAATTCTCCTGATTTGTCTCAGCTGGTGTCACCTTTTTCCTTATCTGAGATAGATCTCATTGTCAGAGGACTTCCAAGTGACAAAGCTCCTGGGCCTGATGGTTTTAACACTGATTTCATCAAACATTGTTGGTCAATGATCAAGGAAGATTTTTACAGGTTATGTTTCCACTTCTATGATAATAACCTTTGCCTCCAAAGCATTAATGGTTCTCACATCACCCTTATCCCTAAAAAAGATGATGCTCAGAGAGTTTCTGATTTTAGACCCATCTCCCTGCTTAATACTTCAGTTAAAATCATCACTAAGTTATTGGCTAATAGGCTTCAGATAGTCTTACCACTTCTTCTTCATAAGAATCAATATGGATTCATTAAGCAAAGAACTATTCAGGATTGTGTTGCTTGGGCTTTGGAGTATTTGCATATGTGTCACCAATCAAGGAAAGAGATTATCATTTTAAAGCTTGATTTTGAGAAGGCTTTTGATAAGGTGGAACACAAATTCATGTTGCAAATCATGGAACACAAAGGTTTTCCATCTAGTTGGTTGAACTGGATGAAAGCTATTTTTGATTCAGGAACCTCTGTTGTTCTGCTAAATGGAGTTCCAGGAAAGGTCTTCCACTGTAGAAGGGGTGTTAGGCAGGGTGACCCTCTTTCACCCCTTCTTTTTGTGTTGGCTGCTGATTTTTTACAAACCATCTTGAATCATGCCAGGAGCATTGGTCAACTGAACTTTCCTCTTCTGTTGTCTACTGACTCAGACTTCCCAATACTGCAATACGCTGATGATACCCTCATCTTTATGAATGGTGATTTGAATGAGTTAGCCCATTTGAAAGATATTCTCTCTAGCTTTGCAGAGGCATCGGGTTTAAAGGTGAATTATGAAAAATCCATGATGGTCCCCATAAATATTTCAGAGGAAAGACTTAATGTCTTGGCTTCTTCCTTTGGTTGCTCAACTGGATCCCTGCCTTTCACTTATCTGGGCTTACCTCTAAGCTTTTCTAAGCCCACTGTTGCTGATTTTTTGCCTCTTGTCAACAAATGTGAAAGAAGATTAGTTGCCTTCTCTTCCCTTTTAACTGAGGCAGGTCGGTTACAACTCACTAATGCCATCCTTACAGCTCTGCCTACCTTTGCCATGTCCAATTTTCTTCTTCCCAAAACAGTAATAAAGCAAATTGATAAATATCGAAAGCATTGCCTCTGGCGTGGTTCAGATATTCATAGTAAAAAGCCTTCAAAGGCTGCTTGGCCCATGGTGTGTCTACCCAAAGAGGAAGGTGGCCTTGGTGTTTTGGACATTTCTGTACAAAATGAAAGTTTGTTACTCAAACACCTTCACAAATTCTATAACAGAGCTCCAATTCCCTGGGTTCAGCTTGTTTGGGAGAAATATTATTCAAGTAACAGATTGCCCAATAATAATGTGACCTTTACAGGCTCGTTTTGGTGGAAGGACATCCTCAAGCTGGTTTCTAAATTCAAAGTATTTGCAGTGATTTCACTTCATGATGGTAATTCTTGTTTTCTTTGGCATGATCTTTGGGGGCCAGATAATTTGAGACAGAGATTCCCAGAATTATATTCCTATACAAAGAATGATAAGATTTCTGTCTCTGTGGCAGTTTCAACAACTCTCCTTCATGAGCTCTTTCATTTGCCCTTGTCTGCAGAAGCTTATGATCAGTTTTCTGATTTCTCTAATATCATCCAGAATCTGCAACTTAGTAGTACCAGTGACATTTGGACTTATAATTGGGGTACATCTTTTGCCTCCAGTAAAGCATACTTGCGGCTCATTGGTCATCGACAGATCTCTCCTGCATTTAGATGGTTGTGGCGTTCAGCATGTCAAAATAAAAGAAAGGTGTTCTTCTGGCTAGTGTTGCAAGATCGACTCAGTACAAGAGCTCTTCTTCGACGTCGCAATATGCATCTGCCGGACTACACCTGTGTCCTTTGCCATCTGCTTGTTGATGAAGACTTGGCACATCTTCTTTTCCACTGCCCTTTTGCTACAGCTTGCTGGTTTTCCATTTCAACGGTTATCCCTGGCACCTCTGATCCTGGTTTGGTTGTTGAAAGTCTTAGGGCTCAGCTTGGTCAGCCCTTCTTCATGGAAATTGTTGTGACCATGTGTTGGTCCATCTGGATGATGCGCAATGATGTCATTTTCAAAGGTTTACCTCACTCCATTCAGCGGTGCAAAGATGTTTTCAGAAAGGAAGTTGCTCTAGTTAAGCTTAGAGCAAAGTCAGATATTCGACCAAGTTTAGATTTATGGCTACAATCTCATTTGTGATCTTTCTTATTTTCTTTCACACTTTTTTGGTCTCTTGAGGAGGCTTTGTAAACTGTTTGCTTTTATTTTTAATAAATTCCAGTAGGGGGTCAAACCCCTCCTGTTTCATCAAAAAAAGAGATGTACTCCTATATAACTAACATTGAAACAAGTTACTGATCATTTGAACTTCTAGTTTGGTGAATGAAAATATTGTGCAAGAAACGTTTCAGAACATGCTTTTATGCTCAAAGCAAAATTATATTCTGCACACTGAGGCTAGAAATCTTACTAGCATTAAACTAAATCCACGGTCCTTTTTTTTCTCAGCACGGCTCTCTTTAGTTCCCGTACTTGGACACATCTTTCTTGATGAGTAAGATATTTTTCCATTCTATCCTAGCCTCGTACGAAATGCGATAGCATCTGGACTTAATTTTCAAGAACTATTAATCGGCAATCAAAAAGGATGAATCAATTATCAATTAATAATAATACTTCAATGTGCAGTGCCTATATTATATAGTACAGCTTACCTGTGCTAAGCAAAGCACTACTGCACTAGCGCAGTGCAGAGGGGCCAACCGGCGAAGGGAACTGCCGTGCGCCGGATAGGCCCAGGTCCTTGATGCCGCGGACGATGCCGCGCCCCTGGGGCCGCCTCCGCGCCAGCCGCCGGAACTCTGGAAGAAGAGGAGGCAGGACCAGCGACCACAGGAGCCAGGGGCGCCTGCTGGCTCGCGGTTGCCGATGGGGTCTGCCGGTCTGGTCTCTGGTGGTCTGCCGGCTGGGCGGCTGCCTCTGCCTGCCGAGTCGAATTGCAGGGCGCCGTCGCGGAACACCGACGAGGCGAGGAGGAGGAGGAGGAGGGTGCTGCGTGCGTGCTCCTGTTTGTGTTTAGCGGGTTGGGCTGGGCCTTCTAGCCTCTTTTGCATAAAGCCACAACATGGGCTGCAATCTAGCCCAATCACCAAAATGAGGTAGCAGCCCAATCAAGGGGACCAGCCTCCCTGCCACTCGCCGCGCCGGCCATTTCTTCCTTCCGCCGCCGCCGGGGCCTTCCTCCCTCTCCCTCCTTCCTTGCCTTCGCCAGATTCGCCGCCGCACGCTTCTGCTCAGGCAGTCAGGCTGCAGCGCCGCTCCTCCCTTCCCCTGTCTGGTGGAGCGGAGATCCGTCGGGGTGTGGAGGATTGGTTTCTTCTTCTTGCCCTATTGGTAAGTTTATTAATCACAATGGATTCTTCAAGAGTTCCTTCCGTCCCGGGGCACCTTCACTTTGTCGTGTCTGTGAGAAATCGAAGGCTTTATTTCTCTTCGTTCAGTTAGCTGTGCTTCCAGCTAGTGATGCATCAGCCAGTAGCACTTGCTGGTGGTACCCAAGATGAAGTGCAGGTGCACTTCTATTTTCCAGAAATTGTAAGGGGTTTAGGATTTGGATGGCCAAGCTGTGCACATTTGCTGCTGGCTTATTTTGGCCGCGATAAAAGCACAATAGCTTTTTTTTTCCTCTACGAGAATGGATCTGTGTGATTGTGTCGCCAACTAGAATACTAGATGATGAATTTCTTCACTGAGAAACGGTCCTCTGTAGTGCTATTTATTGTCTTGATGAACTTCTCGTGTGTCAATTTTCTGTGCATTAGCCAGGATTTGGAAATTTTCTCTCCAACCATATCGTGGGTTTAGTTAACCTTTTTCTGCAACCCACACTGAATTTGCCATGTTGCATTTGCCTGCTCTATAATGTTATTACAGAAACAATCTTAAATAGAATCCTGAATTCAATGATATTTAGTTCAGTTACTTATATCTGGGGGCCTTCTTTATCTGGTGTGACTCTGGAATTTTAAAGTCTTCACAATTGGTGCACACGTAAAAGTTCTGTTCTATATTTTTGCATTCTAGGGATAATCGATAAATAGTGGAAGTGGAGCTTATTAAGGTGGTAAAAGTTGTGTTATAGTCATACTGTCGTAGTGACTGTCTCAAGTTCTCAACTGTCCCAGTCTCGGCCAATCCATTCTCACTGGCAAAGGTTTGGAATTTGGATGCTCTGCTCTCTGCATAAATATCGATACTGATTCTCTTGTGTCCTAGGTAAAACTTTGTTATGTTTTGTGATTTCTGCTCAGTGTAGAAAAAAGAGAAGAAAGTAAGTGATGAGGTGAATCATCTTTGTAGCTTGTAGCTACCAGTGAAGCACCAATTTTATGGCACTTTTTTTCTGCATTTAGAGCATGTCTGGTTTGATACTTTGATATATGCTGCAATAATATTTATAGTTCACAAATGGGGAAAGAGGATACATGAGTAGAATGATGAGCTTAGAAGGAGGCACTTCATCTTCTTTACTAGTAACTCGTTACTTAGTCACTGTTTTTCTTGCACTTACACTTCTACTTATATTAGATAGACATGCACATATAATTAAAGCATTCAAACCCTGTGTTTTCCTTAAACATCATTATAGTTGAACCATTCAGCTTATCTCCTAATCAAATAGCAATATCTCTTAAGTAGAGCAGATACTTGTACCAGTGGCAGAACCAGGAAATTATCATGAGGGGGCTGGATAAACATAATCGTTATCTCACAATATAGGTTGTCAGTAAATATAAGAATAACTGTATATGTTTAACCTTTCATTCCTTAGGTGTTTAATAGCTATTAAGATTTCACGACATAATAAAAAAATACAATTTTAGGATAGATAATTACATATAAAACTGAAATCAAAACAGAGAAAATGCAGCCTGGGTAGCCAATCGATCAGCTGTCGTGCAGTGCAGTGGTGCATTGCACCAGCGCAACCGTGGCTCTGTCGTCACCTATCTTGGTTGATGATGTGATAATATTGTATAGCACAATGTTCTTAAGAATGCTTTTCTTTTCATTTTTTTGTGAGAACACTTCTTTGATGCTTAACTTGTTAATCCTTCTGCAAAATCCAATTGTGAAACTGTTTGAAAAGAAACATGGCTGGTGGTTGAAGCTCAATAGGCTTAATTCTTTAGTGGTCTTGGGAGCTTGGATGTTGTGGAAACATCATAATGACTGCCTGTTCAACGGTTCTTCTCCTAATGTCCTGCAAACTCTTAGATTTGTCCTGAGGGAGAGTGATCTTTGGAGCCTTGCTGGTGCTAGGGATTTAGCCCCAGCTTGAGGCACCATCTTTTAGTTTGCTTGGTCGCTTGGTGGTGGTCGTGTGTCCCTGCTTATCTGGTGTGTTTGCAATTTGTTATAGAGCTTAGTGTGTTTATGTGTGTGTGTGCGGGCTGCGTGCTTGGTACTCCTGGCCCATGGGTGTTTGTGTGTGTGTGTGTGTGTGTTTGTTTGTACTTTGGTGTTCTCGTTTGTTCTTCTTTATGCATTGGTACTCAGCTCTCCTGTGTATTCGAGGAAAAAGAAAAAGAAAGCTTACATAAGTTTCACCATTGGCAGGAATTTTTCTGGTAATCAGCATGGCACTGTCATCAGTCTTTAGGAGAATAAATGTGAAAGATTTGACCTCCAAGGTTTCAGTCTATACCAGTGCTACAGGTGATGACTTTGGCAGCTTACCATAGTATTTAGTCCTCTTAAATTATATCTGCCTAAAGAATACATGCTTCCAGAGTTATCTGGTGGACTAAACATGATATTTAGGCGCTGGGCCACAAAAAAGACTGCTGGGTCAACAAAAAATGGTCGCGATTCCAATCCAAAGTATTTGGGTGTAAAGAAGTTTGGTGGAGAGGTACCACTTTCGAATACTCCATTGTGATTCTTCAAAAGAAAGGCATTATCTTTAAGCATATAGCGAGAAGAACTCTACATGATTAGCATCTAAATTGCTAATTTGACAGTTGCTGTCCATTGCACTAATCATGTGGTCAGAGGCTTGCTTCAAGTTTTCCTTTGGCACTTTGGCAGTTGACACATAGTAACATACTTGGCTCCATTACTATGATTCAGCATATTTATCAACGATTTGTTGGTCACTTAATCTTCTACGTTTTCGTCTTATGTTATCAAGGGTTGGACACATTGAACTCTTAGTCTTACTGCCACTATGCTTCCCATCTGATGACAGTTTTTTCCCTCAGAAAGTGCTACCAGGGAACATCATCGTCCGCCAAAGAGGGACCCGCTTCCATCCTGGAAATTACGTTGGCATGGGCAAGGACCATACACTTTTCTGCCTGAAAGAAGGCCATGTCCGCTTTGAGCGCAACAAGCTCTCAGGCAGGAAATGGGTTCATGTTGATCCAGTTGCTGGTCATGATCTTCACCCCATTTACGCAGATGGTTTTGCTACTACAGCCGACACTGAGCCTTTGCAATAAATGTGTTTGGGGATTTGGAGTGTCATTTTGTCCCAACTCATTCAGCTGCCATTTTACAGTTTCGTGTGTAAACTTTAGCAGGCTTGAATGTAGCTGGACCCTTTTCTTTGTAATCATAACTACTCACTTTGAATAATATAAGTTATACTTTGTAATCTTTATTCTCATGGTTACCTTCAAATTTCAAATATGATGTCACTACAATGGAGTTTTTATCATTGTAGGGGTTGTTTTTGCCATTTCTACATGTTCTTTCTCATGAGTTGTTCGATTATTCTGAACATGGAATTTGCACGAGGCTTAAGTGCTATGTTATTATTTTACTCGGTCACATTTTAAATTTTGGTATAGAAGGGAAAAAAAAAGTTACATGTATTTGGTTTTTGTATCCGTATAGTACTAATAAGCTCAGTGCTGATTTTTCATCATTACAATTTATTAGTTTGTTTGGATATGGAAACATATACAAAGATATCTTGAAACATGACAAGGGTAATCGTAGAATCCTGATACAATGATGCGTGCAAGATTAACATTTTTAATACCCTTAGAGAGTGTGGTCTCCATCATGAGTTAGTGGTACGAGCCACTAAACAAAATTCCTTATGTTAAAATTCAATGTAAAATTTGACTTATATAGAACAAGAGTTTCATGTCTGAGGTACATGACATTGTGTACTACATGTTGGTAGTACAATATTGTGCTAATGTTATTTCCAAATGTAACAGACACTTTTACACTTATTGTTGAAGTGAGTTTCAAACTAATTCCAAGAACTTTGCGTCCAATATAAGGAAAGTATAGTTTAGCCCAAATGATTGATTTCACATTTGTGTACAAGGATCATACATCCATATTGTGTTATAGTCACTTAATTTAAAAATGACATCTTAGTGTTTGTGAGATCTATTTATATATGATGTGAATCACCATGAGATTTAAAATCGTGATAAATGGATTGAACGAATAATCATTTATATTTTGGGTAATATTACATTTGTCTTGGCAATTTTAATAGAGGGTTGCAAAATAATACATGGACCTTGCTCCTTTGAGCACTCACAGTTTGGAGTTACGTGCAAATATGCATGTGTATGCCAATAGGGTTAGGCCCTTTGGTTGGAATTTAGATTGAAGTGGCACTAATGCCACGAGATCCTAACATTTTGTTGATAGTGTCCATGTCAGAAATTAATTCCATCCAACGCTAGTTTAGACAATCTTGTTTTAGGGCCTGCTTGGTTTGCAACCAAAATTTACCATGCCAAAGATTTGGCAAGCCAAAACTAGGTAAAAAAATATCATAAATTGCTAAGTTAAATGTGAGAGGTTGGCAAATTTTTGGTAGCCAACCAAATAATAGCCAAAATCATGGCTTACCAAAACGTTGGTTTGGTATATATTTGGAAAGCCGATCAATCAGGCTCTTAAAAATTTGTCAATGGTACATGAATTGATCATGTATTTGATGAGTTTACTTTGAACAGTAAATTATATATAGCACAGAAATGCAAAATTGGAAACCAAGGTATACGTATGCCATGTAATGATGTAACAAAGTTGTTGCTAATGTTTTGGATTCTATTCTAATAGGAATAGGTGATGTAAAAATCATTTCCAAAACATAGCTATGTTCATATGATAGAAGATAGTGCCAAGATAATGCTTTATCTAATGCTACTGATTTAATTAAAAAATGAATAATTAAAATAATTTAAATTCAAGATGAGTCGGTGTGCGATCATTGGTGGCAACGGGTGAACAGGCCTTTTGCTCCAGCCGATGAAAATATTTTTATTTTGCTCCAGCCGATTAAAATATTAATTGGACGTGCATCTATTTTGCAAAAGCCTAATTACAGTTGTAATGATACAATCGGGCCCAAACAGAAGGCACTATCGTGTGATTCATCACAGGTACATAAAGAAAAAAAATACAACACCATTTTAAAGTATTTCTTTGGAGAAGGAAAAAGTATAGGGAAAAGCACTTCAAAAGAAATCTCAAAGCATAACTTGATTTTTACCAATACACATATGCAGAACAGCTGTAGATTTATACCATTCACAAATGCAAGAGATGAACACGCAACACATAGGATTCTACTGAGCTACAAAATTTCATAGCATTCTACTGAGCTACAAAATTTCATAGCATAATTCCCAATGACTGTGTCAATCAGTTATAGACACCCAAAAGAGAGCCCAGGAAAAAAAAAGTCATAGCATTCTACTGAGCTACAAAATTTCAACATCATGCTCATTATTTACAGAAGACAGCTCAGAGCAACCACAACAATAAACTCTATTACAATTTGTTAACAGACATTATGACACACTGCAACTTTTTTACACTTGATGGTGCCATAATTGCTTGTTATCACAAAATGCGCATAAAGAGTAACTGCACAGGTGAAGGATGGAGCGAATTTTAGTTTGATGAGGGCTTCAGGACTTTTTAGGGGGAAATAGGGTTGACTAAGATTAATGAATATGGATGCTTCTGAATAATGTATGGTTACCATGAAGGTTTTGAAAGAACTTATTAATATATGGTTCCACAGTAGAATTAATTACTGCAGAAAATCATGCAACTGTATTGAACCCGATGATGAAAGAATTAGGCGACCAGCGACATGGCAAAGCACAATGGGTGAATCAGCCAGACTGGGCAGGAAGAATCCCCATCTAAGGTGGTAGCAGCAAAGGATGTTAGAATAATTCTCTAAGCAGTTTTTCAGACAGCTGAGATGTTAGAATAGTTCTCTAGACATCCACCAATTATGGTCACATATACTTGCAGAATGCTCAAAAAAAAATGATCTGCATATTGTGATCCAAGAACTTGACTAAGCTTATGTACATGGTTGCTTCTAAAAGTCTAGGGTTTCCAGGCAAGTTTTCAAATAACTTATATGGTCCTCAGCAGAGTTAGCAGAAAAACAAGGAACTCTTTGGAACCGATGATGAAAGAATCAGGTATTGACATGACAAAGTTATAAGAACCGAAGCAAGCAATGGGTGAACTAGTCAGATTGACAAGGAACAAACCCTGCTCTAAGGTCACAGCTAGCAGCATAGGCAAGGCAGAACTACAAAAACTACACTAAGCACCAACTGAATCAGCCAGTGGCATTCACCTGGAACCTCACATTCCAAAGAATGTTTGAAACACAGGAATCTCAAGGAGTTTTGGACAAGCCTTTCACGAAAGGGTCATTCTCAGATTCCAAAGAGGGCCCTTGGTACTATTAACCTAATGAATCAGATAGCACTCAGACAGGATGAAATTATAAGAGCTACACTAAGCAGAAAGTGAATCAGACATTGAGGTTGGGAAACAGGCCCCTCTACTATTAGTTGTGAAGGAATAATCTCAGTATTGACAGGAAAAAATTCAAAGAGATGTCGGCAAGCAGCAACTAGACCGGTCATTGAGATAACGAAGAGCAAGACATGTGAATTATGATGACTATGCCAACACAAATAGGTAACAGTTGAAGATCTAAGGAACAATGAGTGCCTTGTTTACTACTGGAGTACACCTCGCTCAGATAGGCATGATATTCATTGGGAAATTGGACAGGTGGAGGAAACACTGCATTCAATGTTCTTCACAAACCCAGGGAAACCACGGATGGCAGAGGAAGTCAAAAGAGATCAAACTGATGAGATGGTGTTCTCAGACCACAGAAGGAATCCTAGGTAGACATTATGAAAGCTTTGATCAAATTCTCAGCAGACTGCCTCTGTTCAGAGGTTCCAGATATGTAAGCAATATGGTCATGACGAGAGGATTTTGATTCAATAATTTCAATGTGAGCTCCAGAAATCTGCAACAGCATCCATAGAATTATGCATCAGCATTAAAATGTAATAAAAAGTTGATTTTACACAAATACAGGACTGACAAAATCTTGTGAAAGATCCACTTTAATAGATGTCAGGGTATTCCCAATAATTCTTGTGTAAGATTCCTTACACAAGAATAGAGGCTTTGCCAAGTAAGATCAACACAAAAATGTAATAAAACGTGGATACTACATAAATAGAGGGTTGTCAAGTTGACCTGATGCACCCTGAGATGTCAGGGTATAGCCGTTGTGGACTGATCCTTTTTAATATTATTATGTCATTTCAGAATTTAGTTGGACAATGAACATGTGGTTCTTGCATAGTAATCCTTCTAAAACTAAATGCTTTCAGAATTTAGTTGGAGGTCCGTCAGCATCCTACACATGCATTATATATGCTTTTCTATTTCAATAAAGTGTAAAAGAATGAAATAATATTTATTCCAATAAAAAATAAACTCAACATGTCCAGGGATAGCAAGTAACATGAGATCAAGTAAAACAAATAATCCAATCTACAAAGCAACTCTTGCAAAGTTTCATGCAAGCAGAGGATTCTTTTTCTAAAATAGTTGTGATATCTACCTGAGCCCTACATGACACTTTAGATGGCGTATCCAAATTAAAAGTTAGGAGAAAATAAAGATGCTTAATTCAGGGAAAATTAGGGCGTAATTGTTCTCTATAATAAGATCAAGATTTAAGTTCTAGCGTATTTTCATTCTAAGAGTAAGCAAAAATATAAACTCACCTTTCTAATGTTGTCCAAATTTGTGCCACGTTTTCCCATTACTTTTGACAGGCTACTAGCAGGAACAGGCATTTCCACACGTGGTACATGTCTGGCCATTGATATTTAGCAAAAAGAAAAAAAAAGAATTATAATTGCAAGTATCAAACTGGATAGAGAGCAATAACTGAAAGAAGTACTAACATGGTAGAATCAGAACAGGATTTATAGCAAGTTCAGTTGAAACGTACTCTTCATACGACTTTGATGTATATGATGGAAGTCCTCCATAGCCATCATCAGTGACCTAATGGAGAGGATGTCAACAATTAAGATGATAACAAATTCATAGATACTAAGGAATGCCTAAGACCAGAGTAGGAAAGGAGAAAAATGATGCAAAATCACAAACCATACCTGCATGGAGCTATACCCATACGAACTGGTACGAGGGAATACTTCCAGAGCTCTCTCAGATTCACCTCTTCTGTCATAGCTCAAGGGGGCAATTTGTGGGTTGTGAGGTAATAATGCAGGCAAAGAAAGACTGCTTCCATATAAGGAATCAGAGGTGGCAACGGTTAGCTTGCCATCCCTGTCAGAATTTTGGCTTTCAACACTCTCTTTCAGAACATCTTCCCTAAGTCTTAAAATTATCTGAACAAGAGCATCACGCAGCTTGTCTGCTTCTCCAGATACCTACACACATTAGCCATTTGACATTTGACTATTTGAGACATCTTGCTACCAAGGCTATTTAAAATTTTAAACTGGTAAACAAATGAGTACTCTTACCTCAACAAGTTCGTCACTGGAAGATGCTCTCCGGGGCTTATCGCCCTTAGAAATGAGGATGTTTGCCTTAGTCTTCTTCCTCATGTCATTGACTATTGAACCACCCCTGCCAATAAGACAGCCTATAACCTTATTTGGGACAAGAAGGCGAAGATTCATTCTATCATCCTCATAATCATTGATCTTGGCTTGAAGCAGCAAAACAGCTTCCACAGCGGCAGACTTAACATCATCTGTGGCCTGAAAATGAAGGTACAACCTAAAATTGAGTAGACGATAGGATACTGAAAACAGAGCAAAACTTAGGTGAGGATATTTGGTCTGACCTCAGTGGATGTAATGGTAATGATACTTTCCTCCTTGTCATTCTTTGCATCATCAACATCTATCCTTGCACCACTCTCTTGCCTTATATTCTTTATGGTAGCCCCACCTCTGCCAATAACCAAGCCAATTTTGCCACCAGGGCATAAAACACGAAACTCAAGTTCTCCTGAACATTTTGGGGCACTATAAGTAGGAATAACTGGAAGAATAGATTGATAAATAGGCAGTCGACCATGATCATTGGCAGGTAGAGCAAGTTCAGGAACATGACGTGTTGACCCTAAGATAGACATGCTTGGGTGTACAGAAGGTATAGAAGCATCTGGGGCTGAGTAAAAGTTACTAGCTGGATAGACAGGAAGTTCTGAAGGGATTATAATGCTTGGAGTAGGTTCAGGAATGGAAGTTTCAAGAGGAATGTTCTCTTTTGATGGGTGCTTGTAGATGATGGTTGATACTCCAAACAGTGCTTTTTCAACAGCTTCAGCACCACCAGTTATCTGTTTACCGTAAATAGTTAGCAGAACATATGTAACAACAGATGAAAGATATTATAGAACATAGCAGAATTTAGAAGAAAGAGGTGGTGGATTGGAATTTTTAATCATGATACATTTAAGTGTGAGCAACAAACAAAAGCATACTTTCATAAACAGAGGATAAGCAAAATATGTATGCATTCGGAAATATATAGCCTAAAACCTGCATTTTGTCAAAAAAAGGATAAGAAAATCTGAAGCACTGTGCTAGCTTAGGAGATTGCAACTTCAGGAACAAATAGTTCTGTACCATGATGATAAAAGATAAGCACAATATATGGTACAGTTGTAATACAAAAAAAAATAGTTGAGAACCAAGCAAGTTACTGCAAATATACTGCTTATATATCCTGCCACTCTTTAATAACAAATATCAATTAATATGTAGGGAAACACACATTGGTTTACCAAACAATGAGATGCCAGAGAATTTACCTGAACAAAATTATCAAAACTCATAGCACATGAATGTGTAGCGTCACTTGGATCTTTTGGGCTCACTTTAATGAATGCTCTTGATGTTGACCGAAGATGCTTGATGACAGCACCAGATTTTCCTATAACATTTGAGGCCTGACTAGCTGGCACAAGAATGTTAGCTTCCTCTGTATTCTTCTTATCAGAGTCTCTACGATTCTTTTGTAATGTATGCAGTGCATCAACAATTGCATTGTGCACCCTAAGTAATGCATCTTGAGCTGCACAAACAGGCTCATTGTCATGACCCTCAGCATCAAGGTCTCTATGCTTGACGTAGCAATATACCAGGATAACCCTTTTGTCTGCACCAGGGTACGGGTCAACAACCTTGACTTTGGCACTTGTCTGTTGCCGGATAGCATTTATCACATTGCCATTCTTTCCTATGACACTACCAATCAAACTGTCTGGACAGAGTATACGGTAAAGAACCAGTCCATCATTGTTAGAGCTCTCCTGAGCATGGGGAAATGGCCTCTTGTGTTGGTCCTTCCTTTCTTCTCTTTCATATTCCCTGTGTTGGCGGGGACGCTTACCAGTCTGCTGCCTCATTGTTTAGTTAACTGTGTAAGGAAACAAATCATAAGATTCATGAAAAAGCTTTATACAGATGTAGGAGAAACACCTAACCACTGTGATCATAGCAAAAAATATTGTAGGGAGATATCACCCAAAAAAATAGACATAGCCAATTAGAATATAGCATCCAAACCACAAATACAACAGCTCAATCAATCCGTTTTCACATATCAACAGTAACGTGTGTATGATGTTTTACTAAGGCACCACAGAGAATAATTGAACAAGGCAAAATTACACATACCAACTACTCACAATGCAGCCACAAGGGATGCGACATCTGTTACTACTTCTAGAGCCCTCAAACCCAGTAACCAAACCGACAAGGCGAAACATGACAAGGAACTAAATTTAGAAGCCACAAAACGACAACTAAACTAGATTCGGTCATCAATGGCGCAAAAAATCAGAACAAGGAAGGACATTAAAGATAGTGCTACGCGGTGCAACCATCTGAGTGAGTACGACACAGGTCCCAACGGTTAAAATCATCTAGATGGAAAGCTCATAGATGCATGGTTGTTGTACGTAAAACGGTTGAAGGTGAAGCGTTTCCCGCGTGGAACACATGGATGGGCTAGCCGGCTAGGTTTGGCACTGAATTATCACAGTTGACAGGCAAGGATGGTATCACCCAAGCCACTTGAATAGGCCACAATGTACATATAAGCCAATAGGGCCTTTAACCATGAGCACAAAAAAGAATCGGTCCGAGATGCTTGTGAAACCTAGGCTCACTTCACTAGCACAGGCAGAGGTCGGCCAGGCTACGCAATTCTGGCACAGCACAGGAGGAAACCTAGGCTCACAGAATACAGCACACGGAGAGAATTCGGCACATAGCACAGGACACTGCGACTTGTCCAGGGAGGGCACTGCAGTGGCGGAGCTGGCGGATTTTGATGCCTAGGGCCGCTATCTAGTAAGCACCTAATAAAGAATCTAAAACAGGTCTAGCATGCATAACGATAGTTCACAGAAGCCAAAAATCATATGCATGATTTAAGAAATATCCTAACTGTACCGCGTAATTGTATAACAAGCAGCGACGAAGCCAGCGGGGGGGCTACCCGTGCTCCAGCCCCCCCCTACCGGCCATGGCAACACAAAGCCCCCCCTAAGCCCTGCCTACTGCCATGCCCA
This sequence comes from Saccharum hybrid cultivar R570, assembly GCA_038087645.1. Lineage (NCBI taxonomy): Eukaryota > Viridiplantae > Streptophyta > Magnoliopsida > Poales > Poaceae > Saccharum > Saccharum hybrid cultivar. Next base: position 1,611,234 of record JAQSUU010000594.1, on the reverse strand, counting down.
TGAGGAGGAAGAAGAAGGAAAGGAGGGGCGGGAGGAAGAAGAAGAGGAAGCAGCCCTCCCTTCGATAATTCCTGGCTTCGTCGCTGATAACAAGCTTGGTAAAAACATAGAACGACACAAAATAAGTATGTAATCTAATTAAATTAAAGATTGTTAAGATAAGAAAACCAAGCAAGAGTAAAAGAGAATTTAATGTTCCTTTTCGTTGCTAAGACTACAAAATTCAGAATAAAAAACGAGTCCAACGACCTGTTTGCTACTAGTTACTAATTGCTACAAAGCGACACAATTGAAGTATTAAACAAAGGAATGGAACAAGAACATGTGAACACACGTGTAGCTTGCTGCCTGCCTTTTATGCTATGCGCCCGCTCAAGAACAGATGTGCGGCCTATTGGCCTATAACCAGCCACGGAAGTATGAAGCTGCGGCACGGCAACACCACCTAACTGCCGGCGCGGCGAAACACCCTGATTTCCTCGATTTGGTCACAGCTTTCGTTGCTGCCCCATCCCCTCCTCCGATCTCCCTGATTTGGCTACCGCTAACCGAGCACGGGTGTTCCTCCGATCTCCCAGACTGGCTACCACTGACCTGAACCCTGGTTGTAGACGGAGTTTGCCACGGCCAACGAACCCTAGCGAGCTACAAGAGCTAGGGAAGAGGGCGCCGCCAGGGAGCTGTCTCCATTTGCCGTCCTGTGTGCGAGCGTAGCGAGCAGAGAGAGGACGACGACACGGGCGCTACCTTGCTGGGCTCTGGCTGACCACGCCTACAGCCATATGGACTGGGCCTTAAAAGGGGTGCATGGGGATTTTGGGCCACGGCCCTAGTGGCCCAAGGCCCATATCCGCCCGCACTGAGAACTCGTAGGGGTGCCGATAGCAAAATCTGCCGCCGCGACGAACGAGAGAAAGAACAACCTGATCTACTCGAAGCACGGATCAACTAAGTAGACCGACCGAACCAGCGGCGCACCCGGCACGCAGAGAACGAATCCACGGCCATCTCAGCGGCACGGGCAAAATCGAAAAAGAAGTTCGGAATCGATTGAGAACGGGGACGACGGGACCAGCGCTGATTGTTCGGATAAGGGGAACCAGGCAAACAACCAATCCGCCCAAGCGAGGTATAGGGTTCGTTACCAAGGTGCACGGCTGTCCGCGCCCGGGCGGAGAGCGGCGGCGAGGAGAGGATCCGCGGCAGAGAGACGCGAGGAGAGGGAGGAGGAGGAGGATGAGCCGTCGCCACTCACTGGCGGTCTAGTCGTCGAGGTGCTGACCGGCAGCGTCGAAGGTCTTGGGTTTTTAGAGGGTAGTGAGGTAGTTGGATGGGCCGAGGACAGCTCGGTGCTGGCTGGGTGGATAATGTGGGCCCTTTGCAGCCTATGAAGCATATATTTGGCTGGATGAAATATACTCGCTTCAATTTAGTATAAAAATATATTTTTATAACCAATTTAGTTCAAATTATTTGACTACTCAGAGAAAGAAAAAAAAAGAACTTTATTTTGCTAGTACTGTACTAGATTATTTCTCCTGATAATTATTAGGAGGACAATATAACACAAAAACAATCCAAGAACTAAAACAAACTGATCAAACACGAGATGAATTCCAATATAAGAACGATAAATAAAAGTACTAAACACACAGAGGGCAAAGAGGGAGCACAAAAGACGGTGTCCCGCACCGCACTAGATGAAGATTGAAGATTGCTATGCCGTACAAAACTAAAGATACAAGAAGCACAGCTTAGTACCGCCTGCCATGGAGAGCATAGTTGGACTCACCTTCTCGCGACCTTGAGCAGTCAATAAAACTCACCGTCGTCACAGCTCCGACTCCGAGAGTATGCCTACGGCCTATCATGCTGTCCAGTGCTCTCTGCACAAGGGAAGACTTGAAAATTCCAAGTCTTCTTCGTCTTCCACTCTCGGGGCCCACTGGATTTGGACAACACAATAATAAGAGGGGAGAAACGGGCCCATGTGATTGCACCCTGCTTGATGTATCTATGCACTGTTTTCCATTCATGGTCACATCATTGGTTTTTACGTTTTGGCCTTTTCTTTTTTGGTAATTTATCTATGGTTTTGGCCTTGTATGCATGCTCGCGCTCCCAAACCAAGGGAGCAAACTGGCAATTTGGAATATTTTGATGTTAATTAACCCTTAAATATCTTTTGACCTTTTTTTTACAAAAAGATGCTTTCGTATAGCTATTTTTGTGAACCGTTAAAGTCTTGATATAAAACACCTTGATTCAAAACAAGGAAGAGCTTTGTACCTTTTGTAGTAGTTTACGATCCATCCTTCTAAATTTTTCTTCTTCTAAGTTATAGGACGTTTTGGCTTTTCTAAATATATTAGGATCGTACCCGTGCGTTGTTATGGGACAACTAAACTTTTATACTAAAAACATGTGGATCACACGATAAGATAACAATACTGTGAAATTGAATACCGACATTTATAACACCAAGGTACCAGTGTCAACCGGTAACATTTATTGGATGGAAAACCTATCAAATCAAATAATAAACATTTTGTCAGGCATAAAAAATTGATAATCAAAGAACAATATATCGTTTTAAAAAATTGCTACCATATCATGGTCCAAGTAAGAGGTTAGAGTAATTGGCGGATGGCAAAGGCACACGGCTTCTGCCATGAATTCTCTAATGTAAGGCCAACAACGCTTCAATCATAAGTTGCACACAATACAGCAAAATAAGCATTCTAAGCCAGAGCTTCAACAAAGCCCACAAGTATTTATCTCCCATGAAATAAAGCCAGCAACACTGGGCTGGTGACTATCGTAGAAGAATAAACATTGATAGAAAATAGCGCTTCCAACTGCCCACACCTCTCCTCTCAGGTCTCGGACCTTCCCACGCCTCCGCTGCTCCCCCCCCCCTTTCTCCTCTGCCTCTAGCACCCTCATCGGCGGCCAAGAGAAGCGGGGTCTCACCCCCTTTGTAGATCATGTCTTTGTTTTTTAGTTCTTTTTTTAGTAGTATCCATATGGTGGTTTTCCCTTCGTCCTCTCCGGCCATTACCGTCGCTCATGGTGCTAATTTAGTTTCCTACTTAAGCTCCATCATCCCCAGCGACAGTGGTGGTATGGTTTTCAATAAATCCTTGTCCCGCTCTCGAGCAGTTCCATCTCCACCTCCTTTTGCTCACTTCTGCTCGAGGTCCTTCATCATCGCGTCGATCTGCCGGCTCTGAGGTCGATCTGATGCCTATGACTATGGATTGGGTCACCCTTTGGGTGGATCTGGTCTATGGTGCCAAGCCTTAGCTCAACATCATCGTCTCGGCTACTTCCTCCGACTCCTCTCCACCCGTCGCCCTCCAACAGCAACCCCTCGCAGGTTGCCTCCCCCGGCTCTATGGAGGTTATTCTTGCGTTCTCCGCCGATGGCTTCAATTTCATCCTCGGTTCCGCGGTGATGGTGTCCATTGACGACCTCCGCATCCACTGTCCTTCAAACCTACGCTTTGCAAGGCCCCTCCATCCGGTTTCCGTGCTCCCGTGTCACCTCTCGAATCCACTGCCGCCGACCTTCCTGGTGATGCTACTTTCATGTTTGCCTTCTGTGCGGTCTGTGACCCTGTGTCCTTCGCTGCACTATGTGGATGGATTTGTGACCATCAGGCCATCAAGGGCCTTGTTGTAATCTGGTCCTTTCTAAGGATCAATGTGTAATTTGGCTACTCTTATATATATATATATATATATATATATATATATATATATGTGTGTGTGTGTGTGTGTGTGTGTGTGTGTGTGTGTGTGTGTGTGTGTGTGTGTGTGTGTGTGTGTGTCAGAAAAAAGTCAGCAACACTGCGTCCATAGAACACAGCAAAAAAAAAAACATTCTAAGCAAACAAAGCTTCCACCGGTACTTCGTTCATCAGTTCACTACTACAGGTGCCGAGAAGGCAGCAAGCAATACAAGGCCATGCAACCATGAAGAAAGACATCCCACAATTGTGGTGCCATCTAACCCCATCCACATGTTGCTCCTGTAATTCCACCAAAGCAACACAAAATTTCACCAAAGCAATTGTTGACGTCAGATGTGGTCTAAATCACACACCAGAAAAGGGCATTGGACGCCCGGGCCGCTACGGACCGAAGAACGCAGCAAGATATCACTCTTTCGTGGTGAAGCATGGAGAGGTTTACAAGCAAACCACCAAAGGATAACCAATCGCGCTTACGTGACGAAGAATCGGCTAGTTTTCAGGCAAACTAGCAAAGAAACCGTCGAATCTCTCGCCCGTAAAGGACCCCGTCAGGGCAAGGACGTCGCCGGGTTACCCTAGGTTGGCCAGCAAGCCTAGGACGTCATCCTTGGTCGTGGATCAAGGGATGAACAGTATGGAGGTTGAAGGAGAAGAGAAAAGGGGTAAAAGGAGCAGATTGATTTGTTTGTATGACGATTGGATAGATGGAAACTCAATCGGCCATGATCCTCTCATATATATAGAGGAGGGTGGTTTTATCCCAGTAGGAAACTTCTCTAAGCCTTATTTTTCAAGTTTCCCATAAGTTTAGAACAGTTTGAATCGGAATCTAGAAGGCCAGATCCGAACAACCCTTTTTATTAGGTCTGCCGGAAGTCCCGACTCAGGTTACAGTCTAGACCGTCGAAAGTCCCGACTCGGGTCGGAAGTCCCAACAGCGAAGCTTATTTCCGGGGGCATAACTCCTTCATCCGGGCTCCGAATTAGACGTTCCATATATATTTTTTTGACCATCTCGACGAGAAGAACACAATGGTAAAGTCTGTTCCACGTTTTGATAACTTCACAAAATGAACATTTTTTAGTATCAACAGCAACACATCAAATCCGGCTTTAGCATCCTCATTTATGTGTCCTCCGAAATTGTCTGGTGGAAACACCCTAGTTTGGAAGCCTGGCATCAATGATTCTAGGCCTGCATTAGGATCCTTCCCCTCCATTGCCAGATGCCCTTCATCTCAGCTTGGAATGTTCAACCTAATGGGGTGAAAAATAATTATATCTCAGTAGTAGTCACTATCTAAACATTAGCTAAATTTACAGAGCAGGGTAGACAATGATAATATTCAGAGAACATGAATCTGACAATGGTAGTAAATTTGTTTTGATGACCAGATAGGTAGAGACATTATCCAGTTGATGAAACAAAACAAAAGGAAACAATAGGTGGAAATTTGTTAGGCTTACACAAGTATTGGGAGAAAACACCATAATCCACATGCATATAGACCTGGCTGAAGGGAGCAAAACAGGTGAAACTGGACTGCAAACCATAATCATCTGCAAAGCATAGAGATCAGAGTTCCGTGACTGAGACATAGCCATATGGGTGAAAATAATTTCTAATAATAAAAAATTCTTAGAACCATTCCCTAATGGACAACCACAACAGAGAAAATAAGTGTTATGACCGGCGTCTCGTACAAGAGGAGGAGAGCGTCAAGTGGCTAGGAGCAACTGGCCACCAAGGCTCGGTCGGTGTTTGGGGCTGGAAGCCCAATTATCTTCATCAATATTATTATTAGGAATATTATTATTATTAGGGAGTATTTTATAAATTAGGAGGAGACAAGGGTATATATGAGATAATCAAGCAGAAACAATACAGTTGTTTCCGGCTTCCTCAGGGAGCCGGGAGTTGCCCTAGCCGCCGCTGCCCCTCGCGCCCGCGCAGCCACGGCGCCCCCGCACCGTCTTCCTCACGTGCTCAAGCCTCGACCTCCTCCCTCCTACTCGTACAACCTGAGATCAATCCCCGGTAGGACTAGGGTTCCTAGCAGCCTGGTATCGGAGATCTCGGGCACGATGACCACACCTTTCGCTACCTCCGGAGTCTCGGCGGCGACCACGTTGTCGGCATCCACCGTGCACTCGGAGATCTCGGAGTCCTCCGGCGCACCGCTCACCTTGGAAGCCCTGGCTGGTGTCGTCGATTGGATGGGCACCAACATCGACGTGCTCAGCCGCAATATGGCGGCCATGCAGGCGGCCCTGACCAGCCTGCTGCCACCACCGCCCACCTCCTAGCCACCGCCACCCGCCTCCCAGTCACTGCCACCACCGCCCGTTCCAACCACGCCGCAGCCCAACGTTCCAGTTGGCGCCCCAATTGGCGGCACGGGTGTGCCTCTGCACATGATGCGGTGGCCGTCGTCGCCGTCTCCGATCCTGTCATGGGCATTCATGGGCACGTCGCCGCCGGTCTACACGTCGGCAACCACCGTCACCACTTCGGTGGCGTCTTCCTCCGTTGCGGCCTCGGCACCCAGTGCCGGGACCTTCTATGACGGGGCTAATGGTACCCTATTTTACGGCGGTGCCCCAGCCCCTGCTGCGGTTGGGGGTGGGGGCCCTCACGACGGCGCACAGGGTGGTCCTCCCGCTCCACCCCGGTTCTACAAGTTGGAGTTTGTGACCTATGATGGTGTCGTCGACCCTCTCAATTGGCTCAACCAGTGCGAGCAATTCTTCTATGGCCAATGTACCCTCGCCTCGGACCGCACGTGGTTGGCATCCTACCACCTCCGGGGCGCAGCGCAGACGTGGTACTATGCCCTTGAACAAGGCGAGGGGATGCCACCGTGGGAGCGTTTCCATGAGCTGTGCCAACTTCGCTTCGGGCCTCCAACGCATGGCACGCGCTTGGCGAAGCTTGCCCGGCTGTAAGGTCCAAATGGCTAGAGGGGGGTGAATAGCCTATTTAAAAATCTACAAGCTTCACTAAACAACCACGTTAGTATAAAAGATGGCTAAGCTAATTCTAGCACTAGCTCAACTACACTATGCAAGCCACCTATACAATTCTAGTGAAGCAAGGCTATGATCTCTAATACACACCAACAAGACTAAGTCACTAAGCTACTTACTCCTACGTAATAAAAGCTACACTAAGATTAGTACAAGAAAGTAAAGAGCAAGTGACTTGATTCTTATACCAACGATGTAGAGAAGTAATGCACTTGAAGAATCAACATAATGATCAACCACAAGAGAAATCCTCGGCAAAGAGATGACATAAGATTTTTATCGAGGTTCACTTGCTTCCCGGCAAGCTACTCCTTGTTGTGGCGATACACCCACTTGTCGGTTCGCGAGCTAATCGACTATCAAGAGTCGAGCCCTCGGCGGGCGCCGCACAACCGCACATAAGATGGGGATCCTTCAAGCCACGAGCTCCACTAGAGTATCCAATTTGCAAACACCCGCGGGGAAGGATCAAGAACCCCTTACAACACTTGGTGAGGGCTCCAACAATCTTTAATTGTGAGCTCAATCACCTCCGCTGCTAAGCCGTCTACCGTGTCGGGAAACACGGAAGAGTAACAAGAAATCCGCAGCAACTCGAAGATCAAGTGCCTCTAGAATGCAACTCTCAAGCAATGCACTTGAATCTCACTCAATCTCACTCAAGATGTGCAACTAAGCAAGGAGAATAGTGGAGGGGTTGTTCTCTAGCTCAAAGGATGTCTCTAGGTCTCAAAATGTGCAAGAGTTACCCTCAAACCCCGGACATCTTCTATTTATAGCGAAGGGGTACACAGCTAGCCGTTATCGGACGACGCAGTGAAAAACGTACTGACCTGACGCACCGGTCAGGGTGTCCGGACGCGTCCGGTCACTACAGGACAAGCGTGAACAGTGCGTGTCAGAAGTTACCGTTGCTGTGACCGGACGCGCTCTAGCGTTTGACCGGACGCGCTGCACCTGGCGTCCGGTCGGAGACCAGTAAGCTCCCATCGCGACCGGACGCGTCCGATCGCACGTGACCGGACGCGTCGTGCGTCCAATCAACACTCCGCTATGCTCTGCCCCTCTGGACGCCTGACCGGACGCTTCGGTTCCATGAGGGACCAGACGCGCCGGTCGCGTGCTCTTCTTCTGCGCACAGGTGAACTGACCGGACGCGCTGGTCAGGCTAGACCAGCGTCCGGTCAGAAACCCTAGCAGCATAGAGTTGAACAGACCGGACGCGTCCGGTCAAACCATGACCGTGTCCGGTGCAGCGTCCGGTCACCATAGTGACCGCCGTTCGCCTCCGTTTCTTTTCCGACTTCCGACGTAGTGGAAAATAGGCGTTTCACTTCCCCAAAAAGCGTCGAATCCCGCCTCGCAAGCTCGGCGAGAGGGAGAGAGAAACATAAACCCCTCTTTACCGCTTAAACTCCACCGCCTTTGCAAACTGTGCTAACACCACCAAGTGTACACCACCATGTGCATGTGTGTTAGCATTTCATAAACATTTTTCAAGGCGTTATGTTAGCTCTTTACTAGATCCTAATGCATATGCTCAAGACAATGATCTAGTGACACTTGATTCCCGAGCTAATCATGATTGCCCCTCTTGATAGTCGGCTATGTATCCTAAACCCGGTCAATCACTTCTCTACTCATCTTAGACCGGCAAAAGAAAAACCCTATGGTTATACCTTTGCCTTGCGCTCTTAGATCCTTCTTCTCCACTTGATCATCATGTCCATGCACCATTTCTTTGTGATCTTGTGGCCACACTCCTTGCCACATACACCTTCATCACATGTGTTGCTTATGCCTAACTCAAAATACTTAACACATGGCATTAGCAACTTGGTGTCATTAATTACCAAAACCAAACATGGGCTTTCAATCTCCCCCTTTTTAGTAATTGATGACAACCATCACAAAGATATAAAATGAAATCAATTTTTAATTTCGATAGTATTAGCTCCCCCTACATATGTGCTTTCAAGAGTTTGGTTCAATTGTGCATATATGAATGGATTTAAATTTTGGGAGAGTTACTACTATCAAATTGATGCTAAGGTATATAGAATGGACCTTTGAAGCGTGATACCAATCGGAGTTGCCTTTATATACCATCCTTAGCATCGATGTAGCTAGACACCACTTGTAATACATCACTTGTAAAGATCACAAACACTAAAATACCCCGTGAGATCAACATTATAAGCAAAAGGTGTCTAGATACCACTTGTAAAGCTACTCTTAATAAATCATCATTCAAGTTCTATTTTTAGCAATCACCATTCAATCATGAATATGAATTTAAGCTTTGCAATGCACCAATTCATCATGTTAATGCACACACAAATACAACAAATAATTCATGAGCTTGCTCCCCCTACTTGTGTGCTCAATTTTAATTGATCTCTTTCCAATGTCATTCTCTTCTCCTTACTATATCTTTCTCCCCCTTTGCAACTTAACTTTTTATCTTGTGACTTTTCTATCTTTATGACTTTTCTCTCCCTCTTTGTCAACAATCACCAAAAAGGTGTTAATTTTAGTGAGAGATAAGTCAATCAATATGAGAGAGTCCAAATTATGGTTCAATCTAGATCCCTTGCCTAGAATATGTAATTCGGTTTGATCCAAGGACAAGCTTCTTCACACCTCATAAAGTATAAGGGTTATCTTGACCATGTTGAATTACACATCATGAGCTCGTTTACTAGATTCAACACTAGGTTTGTAAGCCCACAAACATGTCATATGCTACCACTAGATCAATCAAACATAGAAGCAATACTGGTACCATATATACATCAAAATCATTTGATTTTCATGAATGAGCTTATTTGTCATGCAAATATGTCTATATGTTCTAACCATGTCCTTAGCAAAGTATGAATGATATGTCAAACAACTTTACCTTGCTATGTTGGAGGAGAGACATGTCATATAAGAATGTGGGGGTGCACTCATTTCAAGTTGGAGAAGTCAAGTATGTTCAATTCATTTTTCAACTTGTAAAATCTCTTTTCATCAAGTGGCTTTGTGAATATGTCGGCTAGTTGATCTTCAGTGCCAATGCTCTCAATGCTAATATCACCCTTTTGTTGATAGTCTCTTATGAAGAGATGCCTTATGTCAATGTGCTTGGTTCTTGAATGTTGAACCGGATTTTGAGTCATCTTGATAGCACTTTCATTGTCACAAAACAATGGCACATTCTTGAATTTGATTCTAAAATCATTCAAGGTGGCTTTCATCCAAAGCAATTGTGCACAACAACTACCGGCACTAATGTATTCGGCCTTGGTGGTAGATAGTGCAACACTATTTTGTTTTTTTGATGACCATAAAACAAGAGACCTTCCAAGCAATTGACAAGTGCCACTTGTGCTCATTCTATCAATCTTGCAACCACCATAGCCAGAATCCGAATATCCAATTAACTCAAAGTTTGATCCCTTGGGATACCATAGTCCAACATCATGAGTGCCCTTAAGATATCTTAATATTCTCTTGGTTGCTTTCAAGTGACTTTCTCTAGGTGAAGCTTGATATCTTGCACACTTGCACACACTAAACATCACATCCGGCCTAGAAGCGGTGACATATAGCAAACTTCCAATTATAGATCGGTATTGCTTTTGATCTACCATGTTTCCACTAGCATCAATACTTAATTGATCATTAGTGCCCATTGGTGTACTCATTGGCTTAGCATCTTGCAATCCAAACTTCTTGATCATGTCCTTGATGTACTTGCCTTGACTTACAAAAGTGTCATTCTTCATTTGCTTGATTTGAAGTCTAAGGAAGTAACTAAGCTCTCCAATCATAGACATCTCAAACTCATTAGCCATCATATTTCCAAACTCTTCACAAAAGTCTTAGTTAGTTGATCCAAAGATAATGTCATTCACATAGATTTGCAACACAAACAAGTCATTTCCAAGCTTCTTGGTGAAGAGAGTGGTGTCAACCTTTCCCATCTTGAACCCTTTAGAGAGAAGAAAGTCCCTCAATCTCTCATACCATGCTCTAGGTGCTTGCTTCAAACCATACAATGCCTTCTTTAGCTTGAAAACAAGGTCGGTCTTATTGTCATCTTCAAAACCGGGAGGTTGGTCAACATAAACTTCTTCGTTGATGTAGCCATTGAGAAATACACTTTTGACATCCATTTGATAGAGCTTGATGTTGTGTGCACAAGCATATGCTAATAAGATTCTAATAGCCTCCAATCTTGCAACGGGTGCATATGTCTCTCCAAAGTCAAGACCCTCAACTTGAGTGTATCCTTGTGCTACTAATCTTGCTTTGTTCCTCACAACCATGTCATCTTGATCTTGCTTGTTTCTAAAGACCCACTTAGTACCAATCACATTGTAGTTCTTCGGCCTTTCAACAAGTTCCCAAACTTGATTTCTAGTGAAGTTGTTTAGTTCTTCATGCATGACATTTACCCAATCAGAATCCTTCAATGCATCTTCTATCTTCTTTGGTTCTTCTAATGAGACAAATGAGTAATACTCACAAAATGATGCTAATCTTGATCTAGTTTGAACACTACTTTGAATTCCACCAATGATTTGGTCCAATGGATGATCTCTTGCAATGCTAGTAGGTTGGAGTATTAGGAGTTGATTGCTTCCACTTATTTGACCTTGAACTTGAGCTTGCTTGATTTGTATCAATTTGCACATCTTGATTAATCATATGTATGTCACTATCATCATCAACTTGTATCGGCCTTATATCACCAATGTCCATGTTCTTCATTGCATTTGACAATTTATCTTCTCTCACATCATCAAGGTTTTGAGCTTCATTTTGAGACCCTTGGGTTTCATCAAACTCAACATCATGAACTTCTTCCAAGGTGTCATTTGTAAGATTCCAAACTCTATATGCTTTGCTTATGGTAGAATAACCAAGTAAGAATCCTTCATCACATTTCTTTTCAAACTTACTCAATCTAGTGCCTTTCTTGAGAATATAGCATTTACAACCAAACACTCTAAAGTATGCAATGTTGGACTTTCTTCCATTCAATAGCTCATATGGTGTCTTTCCAAGCTTCCCATGGCAATAGAGACGGTTGCTACAATAGCAAGCCGTGTTGATGGCTTCACTCCAAAATGAATGACTCACATTGTATTCACTAAGTATTGATGTAGTCATATCAATCAAGGTTCTATTTTTCCTTTCAACTACACCATTGGATTGAGGAGTGTATGTTGGAGAGAATTGATGTCCAATACCGAGATCGTCACACAACTCTTCAATTCTTATGTTCTTGAACTCACTACCATTGTCACTTCTAATCTTCTTGATGTTAGTCTCAAACTCATTTTGCACCCTTTTTACAAAAGATTTGAATAGATCATAAACATCACTCTTGTCATAAAGAAAGAACACCCAAGTGTATCTAGTGTAGTCATCCACTATCACAAAACCATACTTATTCCCACCAATGCTAGTGTATGTTGTTGGTCCAAACAAGTCCATGTGTAATAGCTCAAATGCCTTTGATGTGCTCATTTCACTTTTACTAGGATGTGCATTTCTAACTTGTTTGCCGGCTTGACAAGCACTACAAGGTTTATCCTTCTCAAAAGTGACATCCTTCAAGCCTCTAACTAAGTCATGCTTCAAAAGTTTGTTCAATTGTTTCATTCTAACATGACCAAGCCTTCTATGCCACAACCATCTCATACTAGATTTACTAAGCAAGCATGATGCCAATTGTGTCTCACTATCATTGAAGTCAACCAAGTATAAGCTACCATGTCTAAATCCTTTGAATATCAAATTTGATCCATCAACACTTATGACTTCAACATCATCACTACCAAATATGCACTTAAAGCCAAAAACACAAAGTTGTGCCACCGATAAAAGATTAAAATCCAAGCTCTCAACTAGCAACACATTAGATATGCTTATGTCATTTGAGATAGCAATTTTACCAAGCCCCTTGACCTTGCCTTTCTTGTTGTTGTTGAAAGTGATAGCATCAAAACCACTATTTTGACTTGTATCAATTGATTTGAACATACAATCCCCGGTCATATGTTGAGTGCACCCACTATCAAACTGTGACCCTAGCAGCACCGAGTTGAACAGACCGGACGCGTCTGGTCAAACCGTGACCGTGTCCGGTGCAGCGTCCGGTCACCATAGTGACCGCCGTTCGCCTCCGTTTCTTTTCCGACTTCCGGCGTAGTGGAAAATAGACGTTTCACTTCCCCAAAAAGCGTCGAATCCCGCCTCACAAGCTCGACGGGAGGGAGAGAGAAATCTAAACCCCTCTTTACCGCTTAAACTCCACTGCCTTTGCAAACTGTGCTAACACCACCAAGTGTACACCACCATGTGCATGTGTGTTAGCATTTCATAAACATTTTTCAAGGCGTTATGTTAGCTCTTTACTAGATCCTAATGCATATGCTCAAGACAATGATCTAGTGACACTTGATTCCTGAGCTAACCGTGATTGCCCCTCTTGATAGTCGGCTATGTATCCTAAACCCGGTCAATTACTTCTCTACTCATCTTAGACCGGCAAAAGGAAAACCCTATGATTATACCTTTGCCTTGCGCTCTTAGATCCTTCTTCTCCACTTGATCATCATGTCCATGCACCATTTCTTTGTGATCTTATGGCCACACTCTTTGCCACATACACCTTCATCACATGTGTTGCTTATGTCTAACTCAAAACACTTAACACAAGGCATTAGCAACTTGGTATCATTAATTACCAAAACTAAACTTAGGCTTTCACCGGCTACCCTTCTCTTCCACAGTCCAGGACTAGTCGGAGCGCTACAACGCCGTTCTCTGCCACGAGTCAGACCTCTCCGCCCTCTAGAAGGCCAAGCTGTACGTCGGAGGCCTCCCGGATCACATCCGGCTCGACGTGGAGATGCACCATCCGCCCAACTTATAGTCCGTGATGTACTACGCTCACGCCTACGAGCAGCGCACAACAGCTTTCCTATAAGCCCTACTGCAGCAGCAGCAGTAGCGCGGTGGGCGCCCTCCCCAGGCGGCACCAGCGCCCTCAGTACCTACCCCCCTAGGCCAGCTGGCGGCCACGTCGGTGCCGGGATAGCAACAGACGTTTCGTCGCCTCACGCCAGCCGAGCAGGTGGAGCGACGCCGCCAGGGCCTTTGCTTCAACTGTGATGAGCCGTTCGTGCGCGGCCATGTGTGCAAGCGGCCTTTCTAACTTGAGACCGATGACTACATCGACGATGTGCCGACAGATTGTAAGGTCCAAATAGGCTAGAGGGGTGGTGAATAGCCTAATTAAAACTTCTACAAGAAATACTTAACCACACGTGTTAGTACAAAAGGTGGCGAAGCAAAATGCACTAGCTCTAACTAATTAAGCAAGCCACCTATACAAGTCTAGTACAAGGCTATCCACTAAACACAACAACAACTATAAGCTAGATTAAAAAAGTAATACGAAAGAAGAGCTTCGAGTGATTATACCGCCATGTAGAGATGAGAAGAACCAATCAATCAATCAAACAAGATAAATCCTCGGGAAGAGAATGACACAATAATTTATCCCGAGGTTCACTTGCTTCCTGGCAAGCTACTCCCCGTTGTGGCGATACACCCACTTGTCGGTTCGCGAGCTAATCGACTATCAAGAGTCGAGCCCTCGGCAGGCCCGCACAACCGCACACAAGATGGGGATCCTCCAAGCCACGAGCTCCACTAGAGTATCCAATTTACGAACTCTACGGGGAAGGATTAAGAACCCCTTACAACACTTGGTGAGGGCTCTAACAATCTTTAATTGTGAGCTCAATCACCTCCGCTGCTCCAAGCCATCTACCGTGTCGGGAAACACGGAAGAGTAACAAGAAATCCGCAGCAACTCGAAGATCAAGTGCCTCTAGAATGAACTCTCAAGCAATGCACTTGAATCTCACTTAATCTCACTCAAGATGTGCAACTAAGCAAAGAGATGAGTGGAGAGGTTGTTCTCTAGCTCAAAGGATGTCTCTAGGTCTCAAAATATGCAAGAGTTACCCTCAAACCCCAGACATATTCTATTTATAGCGAAGGGGTACGCAGCTAGCCATTACCGGACGATGCAGTGAAAAACGTACTGACCGGACGCACCGGTCAGGGTGACTGGATGCGTCCGGTCACTACAGGACAAGCATGAACAGTGCATGTCAGAAGTTACTGTTGCCATGACTGGACGCGCTCTAGCGTTTGACCGGACGCGCTGCACCTGGCGTCCCGTCAGAGTCCAGTAAGCTCCCACCGCGACCGAACGCGTCCGATCGGACGTGACCGGACGCGCTGCTCGTCCGGTCGGCTCTACGACCGGCTCTGCTCCTCTAGGTGCCTGACCGAATGCTCTGGTTTCGTGAGGGACTGGACGCGCCGGTTGAAAACCCTAACACTCGCGTGCCTGACAACTGCTGAGAACTGACCGGACGTGTCCGGTCAAACCGCGACCGCGTCCGGTGCAGCGTCCGGTCACCACAGTGACTGCCGTTCGCCTTCGTTTCTTTTCCGACTTCCGGCGCAGTAGAAAATAGGCATTTCACTTCCCCAAAAAGCGCCAAATCCCTCTCTACCGCTTAAACTCCACCGCCTTCGCAAATGTGCTAACACCACCAAGTGTACACCACCATGTGCATGTGTGTTAGCATTTCACAAACATTTTCAAGGCATTTTGTTAGCTCTCTACTAGATTCTAATGCATATGCTCAAGACATTGATCTAGTGGCACTTGATTCCCGAGCTAACCGTGATTGCCCCTCTTGATAATCGGCTATGTATCCTAAACCCGGTCAATCACTTCTCTACTCATCTTAGACCGGCAAAAGGAAAATCCTATGGCTATACCTTTGCCTTGCGCTCTTAGATCCTTCTCCTCCACTTGATTATCATGTCCTTCATTTTATGTGCATCTCCACCATGATCAGCATTTTATGTCCATGCACCATCTCTTTGTGATCTTGTGGCCACACTCCTTGCCACATACACCTTCATCACATGTGTTGCTTATGCCTAACTCAAAACACTTAACACATTGCATTAGCAACTTGGTGCCATTAATTACCAAAACCAAACTTGGGCTTTCACAGATACAGCGGTTGCCCACCTGGAGGCGTCGGCCGACCAGGAGACCACGGCTAACTCGCTTGTGGTTTCCCTTCATGCTATTGCAGGTATATGGCCGCCCAATGCCATGCTGTTGCCCATGTTCATCAAGGGCGAGCGCTTCCTCACCCTCCTTGACCCCGGCTCCACGCACAACTTTGTCCATGGAGCCGCCATGCGACGTCTTGGCCTCTCCCCCACCGGTGGCGAGAAGCTGCGGGTCACCGTCGCTAATAGTGATCGCTTGGCGTGCGAAGGGATCGCGCGCGATGTGCCTATCCGCATCAGAGATGAGGACTTTGCCATCACATCTGTCGGCCTCAATTTGGGCGCCTTCGACTTCATCATCGGTTTCGATTTTCTCCGGACTCTGGGGCCCATGTTGTGGGACTGCGATGCCCTCACATTGTCGTTCTGGAGGAACGGGCGCCGCGTCACCTGGCAGGGCGTGCTCGGACCTACGGCGCCCACCCCCCCCAATAGGCCCTGGCTGTGGTCTCTCCTGAGCTCCCGCTGCTCGACCACCTCCTGCGGCAGCACGGCGACGTCTTCGACAAGCCCACGGGGCTCCCTCCGGCGTGCCCCTACAACCACCGCATCCATCTGTTGCCTGGGACCGCTCCTGTCACGGTATGGCCGTACCGCTATCCCCAGCTGCAAAAGGATGAGCTGGAACAGCAGTGCGCCACGATGCTCGAGCAAGGCATCATTTGTTCGAGCACCTCGCCGTTCCTCGCTCCCGTCTTGTTGGTGCGCAAGGCGGACAAAACTTGGCGATTCTGCATCGACTACTGCACCCTCAATGCCAAGACATCCAAGGACAAGTTCCTGATCCCGGTGGTGGACGAGCTTCTCGACGAGCTCCACGGTGCCCGCTTCTTCACCATGCTTGATTTGCGGTCCGGGTACCACCAGGTGCGGATGCACCCAGACGACATCAGCAAGACGATGTTCCGTACACATCAAGGCCATTACAAGTTCCTGGGGATGCCGTTCGGCCTCTCCAACGCGCCAGCGACGTTCTAGGCGCTCATGAACGACGTCCTTCGCCCATATCTCTGTAGGTTCATCTTAGTATTTTTTGATGACATATTGATCTATAGCTCTTCATGGGCAGAGCACCTGCAGCACGTGGTCATCGTCCTCAATGCCCTTCGCACCCACCGTCTTCATCTGAAGCGCTCCAAGTGTTCCTTTGGGGCCTCGTCGGTGGCCTACCTCGGCCACGTCATCTCCACCGAGGGGGTTGCCATGGACGCCGACAAGGTGGCGGCGGTCGCTTCCTGGCCTACACCACGGTTGGCTAGGGCCCTACGTGGTTTCCTAGGACTGGCCGGCTACTGCCACAAGTTCATCCATGACTTCGGCATCATAGCGGCGCCGCTGATGCGTCTCTTGCGACGAGACGCGTTTGCTTGGGATGACGACGCCGATTCAGCGTTCTGGGCGCTCCAGGGCGCCCTCACCATGGGGCCGGTTCTTCAGATGCCATACTTCACCAAGAACTTTGTCGTCGATAGCGACGCTTCGGGCGCCGATTTCGGCGCGGTTCTTCACCAGGGCGCTGGGCCGCTCGCCTTTTTTAGCCGGCCGTTCGCCGCACGCCACTTGAAGCTCGCCGCTTATGAGTAGGAGTTGATCGGGTTGGTGCAGGCCGTGCGGCATTGGCATTCTTACTTGTGGGGGCGCCACTTCCTGGTGCTGACGGATCACTACAGCCTCAAATACTTGCTTGATCATCGCCTCTCCACCGTTCCTCAACACCAGTGGGTCAACAAGCTATTTGGGTTTGACTTCGCTGTGGAGTTCCGCCCAGGCCGCCTCTACACGGTGGCCGATGCCTTGTCCCGCCGCGACATGGACGCCACGGATGGCCTCGTGGATGCCTCGGCTGTAGTTGCAGCGGCACTGTTGGGCCCCTCCTTCTCCTACCTCAATGACGTGCGTCGGGCGACAACCACCGCTACCGATGCACTAGCCCTGCTGGAGCGCCTGCGCGCTGGTGACCTTCCGGGCCGCTGGCGTGAGGACGCCGGCCTCCTTCTGCATGGCTCGCGCATCTTCGTCCTAGACATCGGTGAGCTGCATCACCAGGCCCTCTAGCTGGCCCATGGCACGGGTCATGAGGGCGTCCAGAAAACCTTGCACCGTCTCTGTGCGGATTTTTACATTCCAGGTGATCGTTCCTTGGTGCAGGATTGGGTGCGCTCCTGCACCACATGCCAGCGCAACAAGTCGCCCGCCCTCCAGCCGGCGGGATTGCTGCAGCCGCTCGACGTTCCGTCCCAGGTGTGGGCGGGTGTCTCTATGGACTTCATCGACGGGCTGCCGAAGGTCGGTGGCAAGTCGGTCATCCTCACCGCCGTCGACCGCTTCTCCAAGTATGCGCACTTCATCGCTCTCGGCCACCCCTACACGACCACGACCGTCGCCCACGCTTTCTTCGATGGCATCATCCGGCTTCATGGGTTTCCGACGTCCATCGTCAGTGATGGGGACCCCGTGTTTACCGGCCATGTTTGGCGTGACCTCTTCCAGATGGTGGGCATCAAACTCCGTATGAGTACGGTGTTCCACCCACAAACGAATGGTCAGTCGAAGGTGGTGAATAAGGTAATCGCAATGTATTTGCACTGTGTCACAGGTGACCGCCCGTGTGCATGGGTGGACTGGCTGTCGTGGGCGGAGTATTGCTACAACACGTCCTTCCACACCACTCTTCGTGCTACGCCATTCGAGGTGGTGTATGAGCGTCCTCCTCAGCCCATCTTGCCGTACAGGCCGGGCTCGGCCAGCACTGAGGCGGCCGACGACCTCCTCCGCAGCCGTGACGAGGTCCTGGCTAAGGTCCGTCGGTGTCTTCTCTAGGCGCAGCAGTTGGCTAAGAAGTACTACGACGCCAACCACCGGGAGGTGGTGTTCGACGTCGGTTCATGGGTTTGGCTGCGCCTCCTTCACCGCACAACACAGTCCCTCGACCCGCGTTCCCGGTGTAAGCTCGGGCCGCGTTGGGCTGGTCCCTTTCGCATGCTTGAGCGCATTGGGAGCGTCGCCTATTGTCTTCAGCTGCCGGAAGGGTCGCGCCTCCATGATGTGTTTCACGTCGGCCTATTGAAGCAGCATCGCGGCGACCCCCCAGCTGTGCCCCGCGTCCTGCCTCCAACACAGGATGGCCGCGCTTTGGCTGACCTAGAACGAGCTCTACGTGCACAGCAACGGTGAGGTGTCTGGCGGATTTTGATCAAGTGCCACGAACTACCTGAGGCCGCTGCTACCTGGGAGCTTCTTGATGAGTTCCGGGAAGCTTACCCCGCGTTCCAGCTCGAGGACGAGCAATTTTCGCAGGCGGGGAGAGATGTTATGAACGGCGTCTCGTACAAGAGGAGGAGAGCGTCAAGTGGCTAGGAGCAGCTGGCCACCAGGGCTCGGTCGGTGTTTGGGGCTAGAAGCCCAATTATCTTCATCAATATTATTATTAGGAATATTATTATTATTAGGGAGTATTTTATAAATTAGGAGAAGACAAGTATATATATATATATATATGACTAAGACTCTATGAGATAATCAAGCAGAAACAATACAGTTGTTTCCGGCTTCCTCAGGGAGCTGGGAGCCGCCGCTGCCCCTCGCGCCCGTGCAGCCACGGCGCCCCCGCGCCGTCTTCCTCGCGTGCTCAAGCCTCCTCCCTCTTACTCGTACAACCTGAGGTCAATCCCCGGTAGGACTAGGGTTCCTAGCAATAAGATAAAGAATAATGTGCTGTCATATTTTGTTCAAAGTTCAGGGCAGTAGTCCAAATCATTTTATCATCCGAGCATATATCATTTCATGAGGATCTACCAAGTAGAAGTCTTCATCTTGACCATTGGAAAAACACATAGGCTACAAATTATTTTTTGAGGGAAAAAAGAATTTAAAGCCTTATCTTTTAAGTCAATGCCCATATGAAGTGCCGACACCAATCGAAGACAGGGGAATGGTGAAATCATATAGTTAGAGTTATAAACTAATTAAAATATTACAATCTAAGCGGGCTGGGTAAAACAATATATTTGACAATTTATTTACCAACAATATCAAAATTGCAGACTTTCAGACAACAGATATTCAGTGGATGGGAGCTTCTCAAGAATTCTATAACCATGTTCTTCTATTTGGGCATACCCTTCACATCAAAATCAATTTTAAGATTCAACTCTCAAATCTGATATAAATCCTGCTGGCCTTATCCTCAGTCACTCACTCGATCAGCACAATGCTCATGGCATTGTTGTCAGTACAATACTCATGGGCAGTGAACAGAGAGTTGTAGAGAATTGTTGCAGGCTTGAGGAATCCAATCAATTGATGAAGGAGATGGACTAATGATGATGAGATTATTCCTGGAGCAGCTGGGGAAGCATGGGAGGGAGATGGATGGGAAGCGGGGGACGGTGGGAGGAGATGAACAATAGGGATAAGTTGGCTAAAATGCAAAATTACTAAATTTCTCTGAACCACTGAAGTACGGATGAAAAGATTTCTAATAATAATCAATGAAACTCGAGTAGTAATCCTTAAAGATGGAAAATTTTAGTGTTACAACATGCAAAGCAACACATAATACGACCTATTTTTAGTTAATGATGAATAGGTTAACCCACAATAATAGGTTAACGAGAAGCAAAGCGAACAGCTAACAGCAAGGAATATTCAGCTATATCTCATTTGAGCTAACCAAATCCAAGGCAAATATTTTAGTACAATAAAGCATCATTGAACATTTTAAAAAAAGGAAGTTAACATCACATCTGAATTTACCTTCTGGCCTCATTGTTGAATTGGATTAGACCAACAAATAACTTTCACAATTTGCAGAGGCAACGAACAAAAATATCACTGTAACATAACCCACAACCAAGGACCCCTATGCAAACTTCAAATATTTTATAATTTAGAATGAAGTGTAACATGATACACATACTACGTACCTAGCCAAAGTGTGTGCACTGGGCGGCGATGGTGAGCAGCACAATGAGGAAGAGCACGACGAACTTGGTGCCAAGGAAGACTTCCTGCAGGTTGGCAAGGACAGCCTGGAGCAGCGCAATTGTTTGAATGTTAACTCTGAACTTATCTGATTTTTTTGAATGTTGTGCTGAACTGATGGAAAGGTATTAACTGACCTGAAGGAAGACTTCAAATTGAGCAGGAGGGATGCTAAGTTAAGTCAGTTTCCAGCTTTCTCTGAACTGGTTGATGTACTTGCATTCAACAACATGCAAATGAAAAAAAGCAAAAGAACAAAGACTGTCAGGGCTTCGAAGCTGACCTTTCTGATTCCAAACGTGTTCCTGAACCAGCTAAAAGAATGAAACTACAAAATTCAATATATTTTGCCAACCGATAATAATGAATCTACATTCTGAAACATACACAAGGATTATGCACAAGTAGGAAATAAACGCCCAGAAATCTCATGTACCAAACAATTGAATGCATTGCAATCAGTGTCATGGCCAAAATCGATATCCCGTTCCTCCCGATGTAGCTAACATCAATTAGAACAAACAACAATATATAGAACCATTAATTATGGGAGGGGGTGTTATGTACATTCAGACATTGAGGGGCTCGTTTTGGATGGAGAAGGTGGAGATCAGAACCTGTGGGAGCCGCCACTCGCAGCGGTAGTGGCGGTGGATGCACTCGTTGTCCCACAGGTAGGCCGGCAGCGTTGAACGCATGGACGCACTGGGGCGGCACGCGCGTGGACTCACCATCGTCGAACTCCGCCAGGCAGATGGCACACTATGTCATGCCGCCGCCTCCGTCAACTCCGCATCGCCTTCAGTGCGGCAGGGATCCGGTGGGGACAGGGCCTGATGGTGGCGCGGGCGGGTGATCTGGTCGGGGCCGGCTGTGGAGAGGCTGCAGTATAGCACGACCATGAAGGATCTGGCCGGGGCGGCCATGCAGGATCGTCAAGCGCGACGCCAGGTGCATTACGTGATTGGATGCGGGATCGTCACCCGGGAAGCGAGCTGTAACACATCTGGTGTTAAGCATGCATTAGGCACTGCAAATCATGAGCATGAGCATCATCTTACATTCATAATCACATGTTATACAAATGAAACTTTGGTTTGAAACATGAAACATAGCTCCGCAACATGGATGTTGCAATTGATTGTTTAAATAAAACTATACCATGACTATACTTGTTAGGTCAATAAACATGTTTGTTTGGTAGTGCAAATAATTTAGAAATGTTTAGCATGTAATTTGGAGCAAGTTTTGTATTCAAAGTTTTCTCAAATTTTGCTTTTAAAAATGATTTAGAAAAATGGGATTTTGATTTAAATAAACTTTGAATCTTTATTTCAAAATCTAGTTGGAATTTTAAAATGCACCTCTAAGCAAAGTGGTAGAGTTCAAAATTCTAAGCAACTTTTGTTTTGGGGTCAAGATTTGAAAATGCTTTTTACTTGTTCAAATTTGAATTTGTGGGGCTATTTGTTTGAAAAAGAAAAGAAAAAGCATTTCATTTTGGATTTTGGGCCACGCGCTCCACTTCTCGGCCCACGGCCGAAGCCGGCCCGGCCCAGCTCCGCGCCTGCCCCGCACCCCGCCTCCCTCTCGCGCGCGTCAGCGCTCGACCGCGGCAGACGCCCGCCACCGCGTGGACGCCATGCGCTGGCGATGGTGGCACCTGGCCGTCCGGTGGCCCCCGCGTCCTTCCATGCCCACCTAGTCCCTCCGCGTGCGCGTCCGCCTCGCCTGCTTCCTCCCATTTCCTCTCTTCGCCCCACATCAGCAACAGCAAGCCGAGGGGCTTCCTCCGCCACCGTGCGCCGCCGCATCACCCATTGGCGTCGTGCTCCTCCACCACACAGCCATTGCCCAATTCGTCTTGCGCTCAGCTCTGCCTCGTCTTTCTCCTCGTGCTCGCGCCCTCGCCACAGTTTGCGATCGGGGTAAGGCTCAATCGAGCGTCTCCTCCTCCACGGCGCCATGGCCGCTGCTCACGGCCATGCGTGGCCAGAGTCCCCTCCGCCCTCTCTCTCTTCTGTCTCGAGCACCAGCATCGCCTTTACCTCGCGGAGCTCGCGCGCGCCTCATTGGCCGCCACCGCGGCTTGCTCCGGCCGGCCGCCATGCCGCCATGCATGCCGGCGAGCTCAATGTCGAGCTCGTTTGGCCGCATGTTAGGTACCACCGGCTTCGCCTCGTCGCGGGGAGTCGAGTGGTGGTGACCTCCGTCACCGAGGAGCTCACCATCGCCGAGAACGCCGCCGTGTCCTCCCTGTGTGTGTGACAGGTGGGCCCGGTGACCCTACTATCAGCCGCTCTGGTGCAGAGCTGGGGAACCGCGTGGGGTGCGCGTAGTAGTTTGAGCCGGGTGGATTTTCGGATTTAAAAGAAAACTTTTCTAAAAATTGTGAAAATACTTCTAAAAATCATATCTCGAGAAATATGGCTCCAAAATTGATGAAACAAATTTTGCTATGCTCCTTAAGACTAGATCTATCTGTTAAAAATATTGTATGTCAATTTTGTGATACTTTTATATAGGGCTTTATTTAATTCTTGTAATTGCTGATTTCTTAGAAAATGCATAATAAATAGAATATCCATCAGAAAAATATGATTACAATTTTGTTGATCTATTCTTGGAATGTACTTTTTGTGAAAAATATATGTCATGCATATTCCGTAGAAAAATATGGCTATGTGATTTATGTGCATTTATTTGCTATTTCTTGTAAAATTGTTAGAGCCAAAAATATGAATAAAACATGTATGTGAAAGTTTTTGTACAATGTTTGTAGGCTATTTAGATCATGGGAAAAATATAAAATCTGTTGTTTGATATTTTTCATTGTACAATGTATTTTCATGCTCTTTTGTATACCCTAGCTTGTCATTTTTGTGTAGGCTGTTTCACTTATCCAAATACCATAAAAATTTAATGGTAGGCTACTTAGCGTATTATTATGCTACTATAATTTTTCTAGATTTTTCTATGCACTAGAAATATAGGTTGCTGCTGTAACCTTAGTTTAAAGTGAAATAAAATAATATTCTTTATGCATGATTAGTTTAATGGTGTAGGTTTGGTGTATCTTTGAAGCATCAAATCACTTGATGATGTCACTTTGGCATGTTAGTGTAGTTATATTGATGAAGTCTAGTAGCACTTGTGTTAGGGCTATATGTTAGTTAGCGGAAAAGTAACGGGGTTAGTAGTAGAAGGGAGTACAGTAAATGATATGTACTTGTGGTACATTTTCTTGAATGATGTTGACTACCTAGTAGAAAAGTTTTACCTCTATTCTATCCAATGAAGCTAAGTGTGTTCATCTTCATTTCATACCATCATAATCATCACATGTCATCGCATCCGATGCGCCACTTGTATAATTACTTATATAATTACATCATACAGGATCACAGGAGAAAGTGCAAGTAGCAGTGCAAGAGGAGCAGACCGGGGCCGACCCATAGGAAATCCATGCACAGGAGGTGCCAGAGGTAGAGGAGCAAGAAGAGGACATGTCCAAGTGTGTGGACCATCAACCTAGTTCCTTTGAGCGAGGAAGCCCCAAAGCATCCTAAATCTCCTACTTTATAAAAGCAATCCTTTATATATATGAGTTTTATATATTATTGCATTAAGTTGTAGGAGTTGAGTGAAACCGTTGATGCATTTATTACTATCCTTGCCTACCTTACTACATTCTTACCCTGTTAGGTTTAGGATCGAATAACTATTTAGTCCTGCTTAGACCGGTAGCGATCGGTGATTTTCTGGTCACCTGCAATTATATGTGGTTACTAGAATACTTTAGCTATAGAATGGATGATATCTTGAAAATAACCATGTGTTGATAGATAATTGGAGACCAAATGGAAAAGTTGGAGGCAACCAGACAGGGTTCTGGGGTGCTATTAGTTTTTCATCTGTGTCGGTTAAGGACCGATCGTTGCTCGTCCCTCTTGTCATGTTGAACACATGTCTCACATTTAGCTGGCTGAATAACGTACCTTTCGACCATGAAGCTAGTGGCACATTTTGGGCCGAGATAAACTCGGATTGGCAGACCATGTGTTGATAGATAATTGGAGACCAAATGGAAAAGTTGGAGGCAACCAGACAGGGTTCTGGGGTGCTATTAGTTTTCCATCTGTGTCGGTTAAGGACCGATCGTTGCTCGTCCCTCTTGTCATGTTGAACACATGTCTCACATTTAGTTGGCTGAATAACGTACCTTTCGACCATGAAGCTAGTGGCACATTTTGGGCCGAGATAAACTCGGATTGGCAGACTAGTGCTAAAGGGGTATGACGGGGACACGAAGAGTGAGCCTAAGGGCAGGCTGAGTCCTAATTCCTAGCAGCTAGGAGGCCCCTGGGTATTGCGGTCCATGATTGTTATCCCGCGATGTTTACCTGAAAAGTGTCATTGGTGATCTATAGCTCACTTGATCGGTTAGTGTGGTTTGTGTAAGGAATACATCATCAGCTGGTTAAGAATCGATTCGAATCGTCATCGCTCCTGGATAGTGAGCACTTGACTTGAGTTACGACATTGTAGTAATGATGATGAAACACTGATGGTTATATGAATGATGTTGGAAATACTAAATCTAAGTTAATAACTGGATGTTATTGGGTAGTCAAGTGATTGCTATAGTATAGGTGCTTACCTAGCTTGATAGGTTATAATAAAGATGATTCAAAGTACTTAAATGGTTCATTAAGTTAAATTACTGCTCTTCCGCAAATGAGTTAGTTAGTCCACTAAAAGAAAGTCTTGCATACTTCTTGGTGTCACTTTATTTTAGTATAAGACAGGTAAGTCTATCTAAGTACTTTCTCGTACTCAGGGCGTTGTTTCTATTGTTGTTATAGATGGTCAGATGTACTACGGTTATTGCATCAACTGCATGTACCCCGCGATAGGCGACAATTAGGACCAAGAGCAATGGTCGCTCCATATATCTTACCTGATGCTTTTGTTGGAAATGACTATCTACTGGCACTGTATCTAAACTAAACGTGTGTGTGGTTTTAAAACTATTTGCTTCCGCTATTTCATTACGAACCTGGTTTGTAATAACTTTATGCTTTAAACTTCGATGTATCTCAGTATTGTTGCGAACTTTATATAACATGTGACTGTGGCTGCTAAACTTGTACGATCTTGGTTTATATGTTAGTTGGATTGAAATCCTTCGTGGTTTCACGGACTATAGGGTTATTTGGGTTTAAGTTTGCTAAATTATCTGCTTCGACGGGTGATTTTCTTACTTAATTTCGTATAATTAGTCGGTTCTGTTACACGAGTATATATGGGCATCCAGCCTGAGCCCATCAGCCCGGCATGAGGCCCATTTTTTGGCTTGGCCCAAGCAGGGCCTGGACTGGTGGCCAGTGGGCCCGGGCTAGCACGGCTTGAAGGAGCAGGCCATGCCTGGGCCTTACCCTAGGCACGACGTGCTGGCATGGCACGGCCCGATCCACAGTGCATTGCCCAGTGGTGCCCCAACCTGCTAAGAGTAAAGAGGCCCATGGCCCACCCCTGAACCCAAACTTCCTTCTCCTTCTCCGTGCATGTGCGGCCCCTCCCCATGCCGTACTCGCTCGGGCGTCGCGGACACCTCCTCCCTTCCCTCGCTCAGTCGCTCCTCTCGCTCCTCACCCATCCCCGCTCCTCCTCCATGATGACACGTCCCCCAACATGGCCAGGCACTAGAGGCCACCTCCTCTACGCATCCCGCACCACCGGGTGCCTCCTCTATTCCCCTAGCATTGGCCTCAAGCATGCCGGCGGCCGCCCAACTCCTCCATGCCCTCGCGTCATCCCCTCCTCCGCTAGCTACTTCGCTAGATCTACGGCATCAAGCACCCGGGGGGCGACCTCACCGGCGCCGCCGCCTCCTTCTCCACGCCCCCACGCGGGCGCACCACAAGCACCGGGCACCGGCCTTGCGACATCGAGCGCGTGGCCTCAAGCGGTGGCGGCAGCTCCCTCCCGGTCTCTCTTTCCCTCTCTGCTCTCTCTCCATCGGTAGTGGGCCATGGGTCGGCTCGCCCTGCTAGCCTAGCCGTGTTTTCGGGCCGACACGGCACGAAAAGCGGCCTAGAAGGCGTGTCTGGGCCGTCGGCCAGGCACAAAGCCTAGGGAGGCACGGCCCGGTGGCATGCTGGGCCCAGCCAGGCCGTGCCTGATCGGGCCATGCCTAGCACGGGCTTGTGCCGTGTCGTGTCGGCCTGTCCCATTGCCCATGTATAGAAGTAAGCAATCGTGCATCGCCATCTATCACCGGGATCGTCGTGCCGGTGAGGGGAGACCGTGCGAGACCGGGCCCACCGCACGACCAGGGGAGCGAGGGAGCGTGCAGGGAAGGGATCGCACGGGGAGGCAGACTGACGGAATTCTTCGGGTCCGAACGTTTGGACCCAAACCTGTCGCCGATGATTCCTACGTGAGTTTCCCATGCGCGTGGAGTTGATCCTTCTACGGACGGGAGCGCGCCGATGTTGCGTGTGGGTAGGAGCCGCGGTTGCTGCATGCGAGGACGGCCCTCGACGCAGCCGGTCCACGACCATGTGTTTTCATATCGTAGACTGCTAGTTGGTGTCGCTGTTTTTAGGTTTTTTAGTTTCTTGTTTCCTTTCTTCTTCTTTCTTCATTTTTTTGTTTTTTTATTCTTGTTTCGTTTCTTTTCTTCTTTTTCATTTATCCTTTTTTCCTTTTTTTTTCTTTTTTTTCTTTTTCTTTTTTGTGCTTCATTTATTTTTTTATTTTTTTTGTTTTATGTGTTTTTATTATTGTTTTCATTTTTATATTTTATTTTTCTTTTATTTCTTTTTATTTTTATTATTTTTATGATGTTCTATGTTGTTTTTATGTTCATACAGTATATATGCGATGTTCTATTATTTTTATTTTTTGTTTTGTTTTTTTTCTTATTATTTTTTATGATATTCTATGTTGTTCTTATGTTCAAGTGTATACATACGATGATCTATGTTTTTTTATGTTCACGTTATATATATATGTAATGTTCTGTGATATTTTTTTTATTCACGTGGTATGCATGTAATGTTCTATACTATACTTAGCGATGTTCGCGTAATATATATGTGATGTTTTGTTTTTGCGTTCACGTGGTATGCGTGTAATATTCTATGCTGTATTTTGCGATGTTTGCGTAATATACATGTGATATTCTCGTAGTATACATGTGATGTTCTATGATATTTTATGTTCACACAGTATACATCAGTATAAATGTGATGTTTTATGATGTATTTAGTGATCTTCACGCAGTATATATATGATGTTTTATGGTGTATTTAGTGATGTTTACGTAATATATATGTGATATTCTATAATGTATTTAGTGATGTTTTATGGTGTATTTAGTGATGTTCACTTAGTATACATATGATGTTCTATAGTATATTTTAGGGTGTTTGAAAACTATGTTCTTTTAAATTTTTCTCTATTATATGTTTTTATTTTTTACTTATGCTTTGCTCTAGATTTTATTTTTTTATTTATGTTATTTATTTATTTATTTTTATGTATTTTACCAATATCATGAACCTAAAATTAGAATACTGTTCTTTTAAACCGAGAACATTTTTATTACAATAAAAAAATATTCTATCTTTTTAAGATAAATGTTCGTTAATAAAATTTGATTAAATTTCACTGGCGGTCCCGAACTTGTCCCGCGTTATCAAATAGGTCCCGGTACTATGAAAACGCAGTTTCGCAGCACTAAACTTGTTTTAGTGTACCAATCCGGTCCAAAGCAGATCTACGGGCACAAAAATATCGATGTGACATGTCGAGCTGGATTGGGCGGTACAGAAGCCTTCCTGTTTCCTGCTACCTGGGAAATATGCAGAAACCCCTTACCATTCATATGGTCTCTCCCCAGTTTCCTGTCTCACTTATTTCTCTGTCTCTTCTCTCTCCCTAGTTCTTTCATTCAAGCATATCTGGGTCCATGCCCTCAAGTACAAACATACTTACATTGGCCCTGTTTAGATGCACCCCAAAAGTTGAAATTTTTTCACTCTCTCTCCATCACATCAATCTTTAGACCCATGCATGAAGTAGTAAATATAGGTAAAAAAATAACTAATTACACAGTTTAGTTGAAAATCACGAGATGAATCTTTTGAGCCTAGTTGGTCCACGATTGGACAATATTTACCAAATAAGACGAAAGTGGTACTATTCATCGGTTTGAAATTTTTTGCAATCTAAACGTGGCCATTATTTCATACACAAAGTTGTCATCCAGTTCATATCCAAAGATAATAAAACGTATTTAGCCATAATGCAGTTACATTGCTGCTTAACCCAAAGTAGCTGAAACTGACACCATCAGGCCTATAGGTTTTGGGCTGCACATATCTTACATATATAATTAGGTGCTGAGCTGATTTCTAGTTGTGCCTACAGCTCAAAGCACTACGTAAATACTATTTACAACCATGTATGCATCCATATTGTTTTTGATGCAAATTACATCACAAAAGAGAGGTCAGGCATATGTATACATCCAAATGTTTCCTTTCTATCATTCACAAAAGGTCAGGCATTGGTAAATCCAAAAGTTTCCTTTCTGACATTTAGAAAAGAGGTCACTCAGCTGATTTTTGTGACTGTACTACCTTGGTGGTCTTCCTAGATGCTTTGGTCTTCTTCAGAGTTGGGTCCTTGGTGTTTCTTCCTGCTGGTTTGCGCTTGGCAATGACCTTGCCCCTCTTAGTTGCAGTTGTCAGAGGAGGAGGCCTTGGTACAGGTTGGTTGCTTGCGACGAAGGAGCAGTCAGGTAAGAGTCCTTGGTTACTGTTACTAGCATTAGCAGCAATTGAGGCCTACAAGTTGGAGTTACTATGATTAATATTTAAACACATATAAATGAATATCTTGCTGGTATGTAATAAAGATGAATAGGAATCACCTCATCAAGCATTTGCGACCACATTGTGTCCCCAAAATCTTCATCCTGCATGCCTTGTGGTGCACCATGTTCCTAGCATGAAAATAACAAGGAAATGACTTTAAATTAGTGAAATCCAAAAGAAAACATGGTTGGTTGTAGCACTGAAGAGAGGGTTGTACCTGGATAATCACAGGTTCTTGGATTGGGTTGTCAGAATCATTGTCGGTAACATGCTGAATTGGAGCACTCCTCTGACCTGGCCTCATACCTAGCATCCTAAAAGGATAGCCTGCCCTATTGTGATTCTCACCCTTGCACCAACTACAGGTGATTATGGTGCCATGTCTGGATAATTTTGGCCCATGTTTCTCTTGGACTTTATGAGGTTTCTTCCTCCTAGATTTGGGTGGCCTACCAACCTTCTTCTCATAAATAGGTGGCAAAATAGCTGCCCCATTAGTCTTCTCCCACAAAGATTTATCTTTGCAAGGCATGATGTTGAACCCATATACTTTGCTACATGTCTGAACTGAATAGCATGAAGGCAACATGTCTTCAGCAGGAATTCTCTCATGCCTAAGACAAGCAACAACATGGTTGCAAGGAATTCCAGTCAAGTCCCATTTTCTGCAGTCACAACTCTTGGTCATAATGTTGACTATGTACTCAGTCCCACTAGATTGAACTTGGAAAATCCCCTATCTAGCTAGAAGAACAAAACACATATTAGAGAAATCTAAGTTCTTCAATAATTTTTTCCTGATTTTGGGGCACACAGGACCTGTCCACTTCTCAGTCAACTCCTTCTACTTGCTGTAAAACCTTGTCATCAACTGTCCCTTGATTTTATGGAGCATGCTCATTATAGGTAGCTCTCTTGCTTCAAGAATATACTTGTTGAATACTTCACAGCTATTATTCAATAGGGTGTCACATTTTGGAAAACAACTGAAGTATGCTTTAACCCAAGTATTGGGTGCCATCTTCTCTAGCCATGCATGAGCTTTGGAGTCAAGTGTCTTCATCTTCTCCATGTTGGTGTTGAACTGAGCCATAGTAGTAGACCTAGCACAAGCCCATAGTTGATTCTTCAAATTCTCACCCTTGAAACTGCCACTGAAGTTCTGGTACAAGTGCCTAATACAAAACTTATGGTCTGAGTTAGGAAACACTTCTTGTACAGCAGGTATCAAGCCCTTTTGCTTGTCAGTCATTACAGTCCAAGGATATGTGTTTTGGATGTTAAGGTCTTGTTTTAGAGTACCTAAAAACGACTTCCAGGTAACCTTAGATTCCACTTCAACAACTGCAAAAGCTATAGGAAATATGCAATTATTTGGGTCAACACCTACATCAGTTAGTAGCTGGCCTCCAAACTTGGTTTTAATGTGACATCCATCTAAGCATATCACAGGTATGCATCCACTTAGGAACCCTCTCTTGCAAGCATCTAAAGAAACATAGAGGTGACTAAAATGACCATCGGCTAAACCAAGGTAGAAGGTGCTGCATGGATTTGATCTCCTTATCTCTTGTCCATACTCCCTGAGTTGATTGTACTGGCCCACCTCATCACCATATATTTGTTGTAGTGCCAAACTTCTTGCTCTGCAAAGCTTGCTCCTGGAGGGTGTAAGGTTCCATTCCTTCTACACAACTCTACCAAAATTCGCTAATGTCATACTTGGGTCGGCTCTAAAACTGTCCAAGTACTTCTGAGCTAGCCAAACTGCAGTGCATTTCTTCAAAGTCCACTCTCTCCTACAATTGTGTTGTGGAACATATCTCTTCACCAGAAAATTCTTTGATCTGCTATCATATGAGACATAGAGATTCTAAGGGCATCCTTCTGCACAATGAGCATTAACCCTTCTCTTGTCATTCCTTGGCATTTTCAGATCCACCCTATGTCTCAAGCTGTACTCTATCACAGCCTTCCTTACCAACTCAATTAAAGCAAACAACAAACCAAGCTTGAATGTTGGATTGTTGAGATCTTTAGGCATAAAGCTCTTAAACTTCAATCTAACTCCACCTTCTGCATCACTATCATCAGGCTGTTCCAACACTTCTCCATCACTTGTATCAGCTTCTACTTCCTAAGGGGCATCATTCACCACTACTAGCTTATTCTGCTACTTGCTTCCTGCTGCCTTCTTGCTCTTCTTCACTACCTAGTAGCTTGCTCATCCACACTGTCCATGAATAGATCATCATCACCATCTTCTACCTCATTGCCACTGTCCATAAAATCTAGATCTTCTTCACTGTCATCAGTTCCATTGCCCCAATCAAAATCTACATCAGAGCCACCATCAGCCAAATCTACTTCATCTGCCTTTGGCAAGTCCTTATACATCTCTAGAAGCCTCTCACCAAGGATCTTCTCCATATGCTGCACTTGGTAGTGATGATCAATGTATAGAACAAAGTTGTTCATCTTGCCAGCAAATTGTCTCATTACTTCTATGTCCCTATCACTTTCAATAATTCTTAAACCATCAAAAATATCCTTGCCAGGCAACAACCAGTGCACTTTCATTGGGAGAAGACACATCATAGCCAAGTTGGGTAACAAAATCCACAACCCAAAAGTAACACCATAAATCTACATGCATATGGTCAAACCAGTCCACTTTCTCATTGACATAGGTATGGTTGACTCCAATTCCACAGAAAAACCCATCATGATGAATTTCTACTAAAATGTGAGTCCCGTCAAGACCTACAGAATACCAAATCACCAAAGACCTACAGAATACCAAATCACCAACATCAAACCCTAGCAAGCCATACATTGCAAGTCAAACAGCTCAGCAACACTACAAATTCAATCTTACAACTAAATATATTAGGATCTGGTTGAACCTACTTGAATTGACTACAGTAGATGATGACAATAAATACTAAATATGCATAACCAGGACCATAGAAAGCAGATTTGCTAAAGCAGGGAAAATAGTTCACTTAAAGGTGAGTGCTAGATGATGATTGATGGGAGCTGCTGCTAGTTGAATTGAACCTTATAGGAGCCAGCCCTAATTTTTTACAATTTGGCCCTTTTTTGTTAAAAATTACCATGAGATGGACATATAAAATTTTGGCAAATTTGCATGTCTAAACCTTAGTAAATATCAAGACTTAGCCCCAACTCCATATGTCCATCTCAAGGTAAATTTATAGTCTATTTAGGGGAGCCAGCCATATGGTCAAACCAGTCCAATAATGCCACCGAGACGACTACATCCATGGCCATAGCAAAACAAAGTAAAGCAGTCGGGCGATGACACGAGGTGCTATGGCCGGGCGGCGGCGGCGGCGCGTGGTGTCGCGAGCGTGCGAGCCTCCGTGCCCAGACCCGTCGCGTGGGCGATGCGGACCAGCCGGCCAACCTAACCCTAACAGTATGCAGAGAGGAGGAACTCACCGTAATCGGGTGGGGGATCCCCTTCCTTTCGACGTCACGGAGCCATTGGGGAGTGGGACGGGACGAATCGAGTCGCCCGCCACCACTACCGCCCGCCGGCAATGGGAGCTCCACGGTCAGCGCCGCTGTTGTCGCCTCCTTGGTCGCCTTCTGCGTTTCGTCGGGCCAACACGAAGTGAAGGGAAGGAATGAGATGGGCCGAACTTCACAGGGGGTTTTTGCATATTTTTGTCCAAGTGGGAAAGGGCACAGGTCGGCTATAGTACCACTGAGTCCACCTAGGCATGCCACACCGGCATCGTGGCACGCCCAGGACTAATTTGGACCAGATTGGTACACAAAAACAAGTTTAGTGCTGCGAAACTGTATTTTCAGAGTACCGGGACCTATTTGAGAACACGGGACATGTTTGGGGACCGCTAGTGAAATTTTCTCATAAAATTTTATCTAAATATATTCATGTGGGGATCTTATTTTGAAGGATTTATTGCAAGAAATTTGATAGTGTAATCAGAATTTAATTTGGATGCTTGGTTTAGCAGTTATAACTTTTTTTAACCTGTCAAAAGTCACCGCATGCAATGTGATGAAGTGGGCCTTGCACGAGCATGCGTCCGCACGTGCTGCTACCCACGATTCCCACGCTGCCAGTTTTCCCGCGTTTGCACACGCTGCTGCCCGCGATTCCCTCGTTGTCGGCCGACGCGTGGAGTCGTCCGAACGGCCAGACTCTAGGAGCCTCCGGTAGACCAAGGGGGGTGTTACGGTCCGAGCGTCGGACAGTAACATGGCACCGATGATTTCCCACCCACCGTAGCACCGATGATTTCCCACCCACCGTAACCCCTTCCCACCCCGCGCTGCCGCTAATGATTTCCCACCCGCACAGGTAGAGCGCGTGAAAGGATCAAGATACCCAAGAGGGGGGTGAATTGGGCTTTTCTAAAAATTAATTGCAAGAATTAAATCCTACAAGCCAAAATTCACCCCTAGTGCCTACTAGTGTTCCTTGTGATTCTACCGGTAAAAAGTTTTACACCCTACGTTCCAATCCTAGTCTAGCATGGCAATTTTAGGAAAGTAAACCAAGCAATGAAAGTAATACACGAAAGTAAATGCTTCAAAGTAAGGGTTAGGAACACGGCGATGTTTTCCCGAGGTATCGGAGAGTCGCCACTCCCCACTAGTCCTCGTTGGAGCACCCGCGCAAGGGTGTAGCTCCCCCTTGATCCGCGCAAGGATCAAGTGCTCTCTACGGGCTGATTCTTTGACACTCCATCACGGTGAATCGCCCAAAACCGCTCACAAGATGAGTTGGGCCATCCACAAGCTCGCCAGATGATCACCAAACTCTCAATCACCACCAAGCCGTCTAGGTGATGGCGATCACCAAGAGTAACAAGCTAGAACTCTCACTTGACCACAACAAGCCTAATGAGAAGGTGGATGCACACTTGCTACTCCCTAGTCACTAATGAGGGATTCTCAAACTTTGATTCTCAAATCACTACCCTCACTAGTGCTAAGTTTGAGCTTTACCTGAACCGAGTTGCTTCCAACTGAACTTTGAGCTTTACCTGAGCTACCTAGTGCTAAGTTTGACAAGTGTACACCACACGTAAACAAAAGACTCACCTAGGTCAAGCTACTCGCTCATGCCCCCTTTATAGTACGGCCAAAGGAAAGAAGCGAAGATCCTAACGACTATTCCGGATGTAACTCAACACCTTGACATCCGAAACTAACCGTACTTAATCTTGTCATTGATCCTTTGAAAACCAAAACGATTTCCATCAAGGGGCATGAATACCATAGTGCCCAAAGTAGTTATCAACCCCATGACCTAACTTATCAAAGTTTCTACAAAACACACGTTAGTCATGGTAATAATGCGTTGTCATCAATTGCCGAAACCAACTCCCGGGGCCTAGATGCTTTCAATCTCCCCCTTTTTGGTGATTGATGACAACACTTAGATTCAGAAGATTTAAGAGTTGAGGTTTTCGAACATGCTTGGTTCACATAAGCAAAAAGCAATAAGCACAAAGGGGTTAGGAATTGCTTATGTGTTCCAAGCCAACAGAGTGTGCTCACAAGATAAAACATGAAGAGTTAGTACACATAAAACATAGCACATATGAAATCGGAGTAAGGCACGGAAGCACAACCTTATGAGCTAGAACCAATTAAGTGACATGATATATAATAGTGACAAGATAGACCACATATGACTCACGTATCTCACAAGCACACTTGTCACAAAATGCAAGACGAGAAAGTAAACATGATGCATGAATGTAGCACACAAAGAAAAAAAACAAAACCGTCTATCAACACTCCCCCTGAATCTACTCTCTCTCCCTCTTTGGCATCAAACGCCAAAAACAAAACTAAGGATCCGACGGGGTAACAGAAGCAGTCGTGTCGGGTGCCGAGGAGCGTAGAGTGATTACAAACTATGATGTATCCTCCTCAGACTCTAAACTGTCAGGCTGACCCTCTGTGGATACACGTGGCAGTGAAGCAGTCTGGGTCTGTAGAGCAGGAGCAGAAACTGAAGACGTAGTAGCAACAATAGGAGCAGTCTCTGTCACCTGAGCCTAAAAAGTACTAACTATGGGAGGATCTATCGAGACAACTGACGATGGCACTGTCTCTGTAGTCCCGGTCCCTATCACTGGAGGAGCCACAGTCTCGGAAGCCGACATCCCTGAAGAGGTCACAACAGTGGTGTGCGAGGGTGTCGGCTGACCAGTCAACTCGCTGTAGGAGGCACTCAAGTCAGTGAAAGGAGTGCCTGTTAGAAGGTGAGGTCTGGGCTGAGCTGGTGGAGTGAACCTCATCTGAATAGGAGTGTAGCTCGGTGACTGAAAGGTCTGAGGAACCTGCTGCTGGAGAGAGGTAAACTGAAAGCTCGGCTGTCTCTGACTTTGAGGTCCACTGGACTGTAGTGCTAGAGTAAGGACAGACGGTGGTGGAGGAACCCCAACAGTGATGAGGTGTCATAGGAGCTCAAGATACTGCTGCTGGGTGGCTGCCTGCTGCCTCTGCATCTCAAACTGCTGCCTCTGAAACTCCAGCTGCTGCCTCTGGAACTCGTCCTGACGAGCCTGAATCTGAGCAAATGCAGTTGTTGTGTCCTGAGCCTATTGCTGCATCTGAATCTCCTACCTCTCCTAGGCCCGGGCCAGCCTCTCAAAGATAGCCACCATGGCTGGGTCTGAGCAGGAGGCTGATCCTGAACCATCGGCCTCATGGTCATGAGACCGAGGAGAGCGGTATCGGGGAATAGGCTAGTAGTCCTCGTCTGTGCTGTCAGTGGCATCATCCTCAACTAGATCAGCTGGCTGAGCATCAAGATCTGCAAGCTCAGCCTCAGCAAGACCCTCAATGGTCTCGTCCTGCTCAGCTGCTGTCTCTGAAACCTCTAGCCTCTGACGCTGTCCCGGCCTAGGTGCCTGCTCTCTAGTAACTGAAGCCCACAACTGTCGAATGTCATACTCTAGGAATGCAGTAGTGGTATTAGATATCTTAGCCCTAATCTCTGTAGGCAGGTCACTCGCAGATCCAATGATAAAGCAAATCCAGTGCGCATATGGTAACTGACGGTGACCCTTGAAGCCCTCTGCCAAAGTGTCCTCCATCTCACATAGCATCAGATCCCAAATATCAAATGGTGTCTGAGAGATGAGGTGATGAACAACCCAAAGCTGCATATGTGTTAGGCCCTCTCTGTATCTCAGCCTCGGAAAAAGAGTCCGCCTCACAATGGCATCAAGCACTCTAGCAAGGGGTGTCAGGCTGGCAGGTGTACGTCTAGACCCCTCGCCAAATGGCTCATGGAAGCAGGGTCTGATCATGTCTGTGGGTGGTACTGTACCTCCGTGAGGACATCTCGGTGGTGAAGTCTGTCCAAAGTACAGCTGGTGAATCTTTGTCTCTGAAGCAAGGAGTCTGAGAATCTCCCGTACCCTGGTGCTATATAGTATGCGGTCACGGCCTCAGAATGCAAAGTGTATAAACTCGTGAGCAGAGTCAATCCAAAGTGAGGAGTAGAACTCTCTAACCCAAGTCCCGCAGTAAGCTCCAATCCATCCTAGAAAGTCTGACAAACTAGGTAAAAAGGACAAGTGTGGACGGAGCTGCTCACCAACAACCTCAACTAAAGCCTCGAGTCAACAAACTCTCTAAGGTCTGAAAGCAATCCCGCTGTCAACATAGGCTCTGTAGAAGTCCTTGTGTAGAGGTGTGTAGAAGCCCTCTAAGGCTCGGGGGTCCCGCTAAGGTGGGAACCACTGACTAACCTCAACAAACCTGAGAGCCTAGACCTGTCGTGCTGTAGCTCCCCTCAGGTCAAAGTGCTCGACTAGGGGGTGACCTCAAGCCCTAGGAGGTGGATGACCTCCACATCACTGGCCCTCTGGCCTAGGAGTCACCTGAGCACGCGTACATCCTGAGCGACGACACGGTGGAGTCTGAACGGTCTACTCCTCTGTCTCCTCTGTGTCCTCTGTGGGCTGCTCTGCAGGTGGGTCCTCTGTCCGCTCTGTGGCCTCAGTACCAAGCTGTCGTCCTTCAAGACGAAAGCGACGCTCGTCAATATGAATCCCACTGCTTCTGCCACCTCTCTCTGCAAGCTCTACTGCATCAGCGACTGCCTGTGTTATCTCTGCCTCAGTGGGTGTCCTCTTTCTCTTCTTGGTGGCTATCTTCTTATGCTTGCCACAGGCTACCTCTATCAACCTGGGAGGACTTTCGACCCCGTCACTCGGTGCATCACCAGCATTATTGCAGTGAACCATACTGACCAACCTCTGTGACCGAGAAAACCCTGATAGTGAAAGATGGTGTACTGACACTCGTGAGGCTTGGCCTCAATCCGTATCCACAGGCTTGGCCTCAGATTCAAACCAGATCAACTGCCACACACAGAGCACCGACAAGACTCTCTGTAAAGATAGAATAGATAGAGCTACTATAAGCATTATATTTTAACTACCAGATGAGTGAGGTCCTTATGAAAACAAGCATACTAGATAAGAAAAGAATACATCGCGATAGCTACCTCCAATAGGCGATAAACCAGTGAAAAGGTGAGGGATCTTGACGCGTGAGAGTTCCACAGAAACGCCGGATGAGCGCTGAAGTGCCAAGACATGCAATAGATGAATTAGAATTTCAATGGAAAGTCATCGGCAAACCCTAATTGGAAGATCAAGGCAATGTGAAATCACCTCGCGAAGACGAAAACGCGTGAAGAGACCTTGACAAAGAACGGCTGGAGTGAAGTCGCAAACCGTCGCGACGGATTAGGGTTAGGTCAAAGGAGAATCAATGGGTGCGATGGTCGGAGGCGGTCCGGGTGGTGAGGCTCAGCTAGTGGCGGTGCGTGCGGCTACGGCTGTCACGGTGGTGGCGGCGCGCGCGGCTGCAGCGGTCAACGGCGGCACACGGACGGTGCAGGCTGTGGAGGAGGTGGCGCGGCTGCAGTGGCGGTGCACGGGCGCGGGCGGTGGAGGAGGTGACGCGGAGAAGGAGCGGCGGCGCCCGAGCGGTGGAGACGGAGCGGCGCTGCGAGCGGGTGCGGCACGACGCGGCTGAGGAGGACAATGGCTGTGGCGGCGCGGCGTGAGATGGCGAGGCAGGCTAGGGCACGGTGGCAGCGGCGAGCAGATTGAAAGAGAAGACTGCCAAAAAATGGATCGGGATGAATGGTTAAGAAAGGGCAGATCCGCTTTTAACACGATGACCGGACGCGCTGGTCGACTGACCGAACGTGGTGGAGCAGCGTCCGGTCAGAGTCCAATAAGCTCCTGGCATGACCGGACATGTTCGGTTAGAGCTGATCGGACACTGACAGAGTCTGTTCGGAGATCACCCGGGGAACTCAACACGCTTGACCGGACGCGGTGGTGGGGTCCAGGACCGGACGCAGTGGTCACAACGTCGCGTCCGGTCCAGCGTCCGGTCATAGATCCTTGACATTGACTTCAGGATGACCGGACACGCTGGTGGTCGCTGGGTCCGAACATAGTGATGAAGCAGCATCACGTCCGGTCCAGCGTCCGGTCCAGCGTCCGGTCGCTGTAAAACACCTTTCTTCAATCCGATCTTCGACGAGACTTCTCCCAATCAAGTTCCAATTCAAAGAGACTCAAATAAACACCAATTGGAACCTGATATGAGGGACCTCTCTCAAACCCTCAAGTTTTTCAAAATATTTTGCCTTAGGCTAGTATTATTTTTAGGAAAATATGCAATAAACACCCGAGGAGCAACGTATGGCCATGTAATAGAGTTTATGAACCCTTGGGAGCGACAAATGCTCTCTCTATTCATGGACGAACACAGAGGTTGCTCAAAGCAAAACAGAAAAGAAATGACAAAGCAACAATCATGCATATGCAATGCAAAGCGAGAGAGAAAGACTAGGTTGCTTGTCAAGTTTGATCCACGGTTAGGCTTCTTCACTCCTCCAAAGGAGGGTTATCGTAACCGTGTTAGACAAGTCCTAGATGCATTGCGGAGAATTAAACATGACATATAATACAATGCAATGCAAGGGACAACACAAGCTCATTTTTTAAAGTTACTAGAATCAAGCACATTTAGTTCACTTCTCAACCTACAAAATGTAGCCTCATCCAAAGGTTTAGTGAAGATATCCGCTAATTGATTTTCACTTCTTACACCTTCTAGTGATATATCATTTTTAGCAACATGATCTCTTAGAAAGTGGTGGCGGATATCAATGTGCTTGGTGCGTGAGTGTTGTACCGGATTATTAGCAATTTTAACGACACTTTCATTATCACATAAAGTGGCATCTTATCAAGAACAACTCCATAGTCTAGGAGGGTTTGTTTCATGTATAAGATTTATGCACAACAAGCCCCCGCGGCTATGTATTCTGCCTCGGCGGTGGACAAAGCCACACTATTTTGCTTTTTAGATGACCAAGATACTAAAGACCTCCCAAGCAAATGGCACCCTCCGGATGTGCTTTTTCTATCAATTTTGCAAACGGCATAATCCGAATCAAAATAGCCAACTAGTTAGAATCTAGCTCCTTTGGGGTACCAAAGACCAATGCTTGGGGTGTGCTTAAGGTATCTTAAGATTCTTTTTATGACACTTAGGTGAGGTTCTTTAGAGCACACTTGAAAGCGAGCACACATGCACACACTAAACATGATATCGGGCCTAAATGCGGTAAGGTACAACAAGCTACCAATCATAGAACGGTAGAGAGTTTGATCAACCGGTTTACCTCCCTCATCTAGGTCGAGATGTCCATTAGATGGCATTGGGGTCTTGATTGGCTTACACTCTTCTATCTTGAATCTCTTGAGAAGATCCTTGGTATACTTTTCTTGAGAGATAAAATCCCCTTCTCTCATTTGCTTGACTTGAAAACCAAGGAAGAATGTTAGCTCACCAATCATAGACATCTCAAACTCCTTTGACATCAATTCACCAAATTTCTTGCAATAATCTTCATTTGTTGATCCGAAGATGATATCATCAACATAGACTTGACAAATGAAGATCTCCCTATTAAGCTTCTTGGTGAATAGTGTGGTGTCGACCTTCCCAATAGTAAAGCCCTTCTCAATGAGGAAGTCTCGGAGGCGCTCATACCATGCTCTAGGGGCTTGCTTGAGCCCATATAGCGCCTTGAACAACCTATAAACATGATTAGGATATCTAGGGTCTTCAAACCCGGGAGGTTGTTCAACATAGACTAGTTCATTTATGAAGCCATTTAAAAATGCACTTTTCACATCCATTTAATATAGTTTCATTTCATGATGCGATGCATATGCAAGAAGGATACGAAT
Source organism: Saccharum hybrid cultivar R570 (assembly GCA_038087645.1). NCBI lineage: Eukaryota > Viridiplantae > Streptophyta > Magnoliopsida > Poales > Poaceae > Saccharum > Saccharum hybrid cultivar. The sequence continues at coordinate 1,570,101 of JAQSUU010000594.1, read as the reverse complement.
GGCTTCAAGTCTTGCAACGGGTGCAAAGGTCTCTCCAAAATCAAGACCTTCAACTTGAGAGAACCCCTTTACAACTAGTCTTGCCATGTTCCTCACTACTACGCCTTGGTCATCTTGCTTGTTGCGGAACACCCACTTGATTTCAATGACTCTTGCACCTTTTGAATGCTCTTCAAGTGTCCAAACTTGATTGCGGGTGAAGTTGTTCAATTCTTTGTGCATAGCATTCACCCAATCCGGATCTTGAAGAGCTTCTTCTACATTCTTAGGTTCAAGACAAGAGACAAAAGAGTGATGTTCAATAAAAGAAACAAGCTTTTGAGATCGAGTCATTACACCCTTTGTAGGACTTCCTAGGATGAGATCTTGCGGATGTGCTTGAAGTAGAGGTGAGTTTCTTCTTTCAACCACTTGAGGAGAGGGCTGGGGAGCATCAACATCTTGAGATTGTGCCTCGGCTTGTTCATGAGAGACATGAGTGTCTTCATTTTCAACTCTCTCATTCTTATCATCATCTTGAGGCACATGTGATGAAGATGGTGGATTAACAATTTGTACATCGTCTTCATCATCTTTAGGCTTGATGTTTCCCACCGACATGTTCTTCATTGCCTCCCTCAATGGTCCATCACCTACATCATCACAATTCTCAATTGCTCCTTGGGAGCCGTTAGATTCATCAAAATCCATATCATATGTTTCTTCAGCCAAACTGGTGGCATTGTTAAATACTCTATATGCTTTGGACTTTGATGAGTAACCAACAAGAAAGCCAATATCACAACGTCTTTGAAACTTCCCTAGGTGTTGACGCTTTTTGTAGATGTAGCACTTGCAACCAAACACCCGGAAGAATGAGACGTCCGGCTTCTTCCCATTTAGCAACTCATAGGGGGTCTTGCCAAGAAACTTTTGTAGGAAGAGGCGATTTGAAGCATAGCATGCGGTGTTGATTTCCTCGGCCCACAATTTTTCCGGTGTATTGTACTCATCTAGCATTGTTCTTGCAAGGGTGATCAATGTCCGGTTCTTTCTCTCAACTACACCATTTTATTGAGGAGTGTAGGATGATGAAACTTCATGCTTGATTCCAATCTCATCACAATAAGCTTCAATGTTCGTGTTGTCAAACTCTTTGCCATTGCCACTTCTAATCTTCTTTATCTTGACTTCAAATTCATTTTGAGCCCTCTTTGCAAACTTCTTGAAGCAATTGGCCACTTCGGATTTATCATGAAGAAAGAAAGTCCAAGTGTATCTTGAGTAGTCATCCACAATCATAAGACAATAGAGATTTCCACCCAAGCTCTTGTAAGTTGTAGGACCAAACAAATCCATGTGTAGAAGTTCTAACACTCTTGATGTTGACATGTAAGCTTTGGTTGGATGGGTATTTGCAACTTGTTTGCCGGCTTGACATGTACTACAAGGTTTGTCCTTCTCAAACTTGACATCCTTCAAGCCTCTTACTAGTTCTTTCTTCAATAGCTTATTGAGAGTGTTCATTCCAATATGAGCAAGCCTCCTATGCCAAAGCCATCCAAATGAAGTTTTGGTGAACAAGCATGTCATCAAGTTTGCATCTTCAGAGGTGAAATCAACAAGATAGAGATTGTTGTATCTAAATCCTTTGAAAATCATTTGCTTGTCATCTATCTTTGAAACTACCACTTCATTAGGAGTGAATAAGCATTGGTAGCCAAGGTCACAAAGTTGCCCAACGGATAGTAAGTTGAAACTCAATGAAGCAACATAGAGCACATTTAAAAGAGAATGATCATTTGATATTGCAATCTTGCCTATACCCTTGACTTTGCTCTTTGAATTGTCCCCAAATGTGATCTTCTCTTGACATATCTCATTCTCTTCAAGTGAGGTGAACATACGAGGGTCACCGGTCATATGTTGAGTGCAACCACTATCAATAACCCAATGAGATTCACCGGTCTTGTAGTTCACCTACACACAAGAGATCAAGCTTTTTATTTAGGGACCCAAACTTGAGAGGGACCCTTGACTTTCTCAACTAGTGACTTGGCAACCCATATTTTCTTAGGGCTATTCTTGTTTGGAGGACCCAAGAACATGGCTTTCATCTTTCTATTTGAATCTTTTCTAAGCATATAATGAGCATTGAAAGCAAAGGGTCTAGCATGCTTGGGCAAGGGTTGTGGTGGTGGAGTTTTGCACTCATGAGCAAAATGACCCTCTTGTCCACACTCAACACATCTCTTTGGCTTGGGCTTTGACTTGCTTTGTTGTTGTTGAGCTTTAGCCTTCTTCTCTTGATTTGTCAAGTAACCAATACCACTTCTATCCATCTTCATGACTGTGTTCATGAGTAGCTCACTTTGCAAATATTGGCCTCTTGTGAACTTGCTTAGGCCTGTCTTGAGATGCTCTTTCTCTTGCTTGAGTTTTTTGTTCTCTTCAATAAGTGACTCATTTGATGTTTGCTTTTCAAGGGCCATCAACTCTTTTAGCTTCTTATTCTCATTTCTAAGCATCTCATTTTCACTCTTGAGCTTGACATAATCATCATAGTTGTCGGACTCAACCACATTCTTGCCTTTGCCACTAGAGCCTTGCTCAATACTCTCAATAATCAAGTCATCACATGATGTAGCTATATCAATCTTAACAACTTGGTTAGTAGCATCATGTGTCTCAAGATAAAGCTCATTAGCAACAACAAGACTATCATAATTGATTTTCAATGTAGTATATTTGTCTTTTAGTAAGTTGTGCCTAGTGTTGAGCTCATCATGCTTCTTCTCAAGTTTATCATGTTCATCTCTAAGCTCTTTGTTAGAAGTTTTGAGCTCCTTGAGAGTAGAAGACATAGTTTTATTTTGATCTTTAAGCTCATCACTAGTCTTTTGCGCATTCTCAAGCTTAGATGAGAGTGATTCATTTTCATTTTGTAGCTCATCATTTTTATTTCTAGTTCTTCTTATGATTTTAGAGTATTTGTTCAACAATTTTACAAGTTCATCATAAGAAGGTGCATCATATTCATCATCACTATCACTATCATTATCATCACTCTCATTGTTTTGTACCTTTCGTTCACCCTTGGCCATAAGGCATAGGTGAGAAGTGGACGATGATGGCGAAGGTGGCGGTGAAGGTGGTGATGAAGATGTCGGTGAAGATGATGATGGCCCAATCACAAATGCGGCGACCTTCTCTTTCTCATCGTCGCTCTCATCGCCGGAGGACTCACATGATGACTCAATGTCGATGAGCCAATCACCAACAATGTAAGCTTTGCCTCCCTTCTTCTTCTTGTGAAACTCTTTCCTCTTGCCATCCTTCTTTTTGTATGGCTTGTTCTTCTTTTTCTCATCTTCTTCATCACTTGAATCATTTTTCTTGCCCTTGTTCTTGTTCTTGTACTTGTATTTTGGAGGCTTAGGGCATTGATGAGCTAAGTGGCCAAGTTCACCATAATTGTAGCAATCCATCTCGGATATAGGCTTTCTTTTGCTACTTGTGAAGAACATCTTCTTCTTGCCATCGAACTTGATGCCACTCTTGTTGAGCTTCTTTAGCATCTTGGTGGTCTTTCTCACCATGAGTGCAAGTGATGCATCATCAATATCACTTTCACTTGAGCTTTCTTGCACCATCATGGCTTGACCCTTCTTCTTTTTCTTGTCATGGCTAGCTTTGAAGGCCAAATCCTTCTTCTTGGAAGATGATGAGCCTTCTTCTGGAGTGATGTGCATGTACATCTCATGTGCATTGATCTTTCCCAATACTTGTGTTGGTGTTGCGGTGGAGAGATCACTTTGATGAAGCACGGTGATAATGTGACCATACTTCTCAACGGGAAGAACACTCAAGATTCTCCTTGCAACATCCGATTGACTCATTTGAGTGAGCCCGAGAGCATTGAGATCCTCTACAAGAACATTCAATCGAGTGTACATTTCATTAGCACTTTCTTTGAGAAGCATCTCAAAAGAATTAATTTTCTTCAAAGCAATGTGATAGCGTTCCTCACGCTCACTCTTAGTTCCCTCATGGAGAGCACAAAGGTTTTCCCACAATTCATGAGCATTTTTTGCATTACGCACACGATTGAAGATATCCTTGCCTAGGCCCCGGTAGAGTGCATTTTTTGCCTTTGCATTTCACCGGTCGTACTTCTCCTCGTCACCACTTGGGTTGGCGGGATCCTTGATAGCGGGAAGCCCTTCGGTTGCGGCTCTAAGAGACCCAACATTTATGGCTTTGAGGTACGCCTCCATGTGAATTTTCCAATATGGAAAATCATCTCCCTCAAAGATAGGAGGTGGTCCTTCCCCATTAGACATCTTGCTCTAGGCGATGAAGCCTAAATTAGGAGCAACTCGGCTCCGATACCAATTGAAAGGATCAAGATGCCCAAGAGGGGGGTGAATTGGGATTTTCTAAAAATTAATTGCAAGAATTAAATCCTACAAGCCAAAGTTCACCCCTAGTGCCTACTAGTGTTCCTTGTGATTCTACCGGTAAAAAGTTTTGCACCCTAAGTTCCAATCCTAGTCTAGCATGGCAATTCTAGGAAAGTAAGCCAAGCAATGAAAGTAATACACGAAAGTAAATGCTTGAAAGTAAGGGTTAGGAACACGGCGATGTTTTCCTGAGGTATCGGAGAGTCACCACTCCCCACTAGTCCTCGTTGGAGCACCCGCGCAAGGGTGTAGCTCCCCCTTGATCCGCGCAAGGATCAAGTGCTCTCTACGGGCTGATTCTTTGACACTCCGTCGCGGTGAATCGTCCAAAACCGCTCACAAGATGAGTTGGGCCATCCACAAGCTCGCCAGATGATCACCAAACTCCCAATCACCACCAAGCCGTCTAGGTGATGACGATCACCAAGAGTAACAAGCTAGAACTCTCACTTGACCACAACAAGCCTAATGAGAAGGTGGATGCACACTTGCTACTCCCTAGTCACTAATGAGGGATTCTCAAACTTTGATTCTCAAATCACTATCCTCACTAGAGCTCTTGCACTTTCTTGCACTTGAAAGATGTTTCTCAGCTGAACAAATGAGCAAGAGACCTCTAAAAGAGGTGGAGGGGATGTATTTATACACCCTATAGTTAAATCCAACCGTTACCTGCCAACTCAGCAAAATACGCACTGACCGGACACGCCGGTCGATGTGACCGGACGCGCCGGTCGAACGTAACGGTCGAAAAACTGAACGACATCGCTGAGTGACCGGACGCACCGATCAGGGGTGACCGGACGCATCCGGTCGTGCAAGGACCTTATTGTACTTTGACCTGACACTCGTTCGCGTCCGATCAGGGATGACCGGACGCGTCAGGTCAGCAAAGTACCTTACTGGAACGTGACCGGACGCGTTCGATCACTTCTCAGTCGTGTCCGATTAGATCTTTTACCCTCTGAGACACGTGTCAACACGATCAACGTGTCCGATCCTCGCAGGAACCACGTCCGGTCAACCAGGTTGAAATGCAGTGACTGCTAGTACTGACTGGACGCGTCCGGTTGAGACAGAGACCGTGTCCGGTCAAGGGTAAATGGCTCAAACGACTTCGAAACGCGATGCAACTTGAACCGAGTTGCTTCCAACTGAACTTTGAGCTTTACCTGAGCTACCTAGTGCTAAGTTTGACAAGTGTGCACCACACCTAAATAAAAGACTCACCTAGGTCAAGCTACTCGCTCATGCCCCCTTTATAGTACGGCCAAAGGAAAGAAGTGAAGATCCTAACGACTATTCCGGATGTAACTCAACACCCTGACATGCGAAACTAACCGTCCTTAATTTTGTCGTTGATCCTTTGAAAATCGAAACGATTTCCATCAAGGGGCATGAATACTATAGTGCCCAAAGCAGTTATCAACCCCATGACCTAACTTATCAAAGTTTCTGCAAAACACACGTTAGTCATGGTAATAATGCATTGTATCAATTGCCGAAACCAAATTCCGGGGCCTAGATGCTTTCAGCGCGCTCCCGCAGGTTGTGGCCCATCGCACAGGGCCCACCTCACCCACACCGTATGCAGTAATATTCAATGAATTAAAAAAGTAATAACTCATAAACAAAACATCCAAATTAAATTCTTATTACATCGTCGAGTTTTTTATAATAAATCCTTCAAAACAAGATCTTACATGGATATATTTAGATAAAATTTTATTAACGAACATTTATCTTATATAGATAGAACATTTTCTTTTATTAAGCAGAGACAATGCTTTAGGTTCGAAGAACAATGTTCCGTCTTCGTAAGAAGAGTGTTCTCGATTTAGAAAAACAACATTTTAGTTTTAGATTTATGAAATCAGTATTATAATATACATAAAAATAAATAAATAAATACATAACGTAAATAAAAATAATAAAATATAGAGTAAAGCATAAGGAAAAAATAAAAACACGTAATAGAGAAAATCACATAAAACAAAAAAAATAATATAAATAAATAATGAAGCATGAAAAGAAAAAGAGAAAAAAGAAAAGAAAAGAAAAAAGAAAAGAAATGAGAAAGAAAAAGAAATGAGAAGAATAGGAAAAAAAGGAAACTAGAAGAGAAACTACTATACATGTACCTAGAATCGTGCTGCTGCGTCGAAAATATTCCCGTGCTCGGCTCCCGCGACGTACTCACCGTGGCTCCCGCACTCTCTGTTCGGCGCAATGATCGGGTCCGGCTGTTCGGACCCGATGGTTTCCGTAGACTAACGACCCCAAGTCAATTGTTGCACAAAAAAGTGTCCCCTTTCTAGTCTTTTTAGTTGAGAGAGATGAGATGAGATTGTTTTTTATTATGCATCTAGACATAATACATAGTTAAGTATATAGCAAAAGCTATGAATCTAAAAAAATTCAAAACGTCTTATAATCTTGAATAGAGGGCGTAGCATTTGCGAGATTAACTAGCAAATCAAACATGTTTACAACGTAGATGAAGAGAAACAAGTGACTCAAATACAATTCTTGGAGCAATCGATTTGTCTAAACAAAAAGAATACGTAAGCTATAAATGTCATTATACAAACAAAAGCAAAACAAGCCCTAGCATTTCATCTGTTTCGATTTGTATATGGCATCATATATACTCATAAAAGGACATACAACAACATCGTGAAAATGAGCTTCAAAAAAGACGTACAACATCGTGAAAATGAGCTTCAAAACCTCTCTAATGTGGTCTTTCGCGCGGCTCAAGCTACTTATAATCGGTGGCGGAGTTTGGGCTAAGATGGAGGAGCCAAACATCAAATGGCAATGTATTATGAAGGAATTTTATGATTATTTTTTATATTATAATAATGAGCTCATATAAGGTATAAGCCTAACGGTGAATCACCTATTGGTAGGAGGCAGGCCATGGCCATGTTTAGTTTCCAAAAATTTTCAAGATTCTCCGTCACATCGAATGTTTGGACATATGTATGGAATATTAAATGTAGACGAAAAAAAACTAATTACACAGTTTAGTAGAAAACCACGAAACAAATCTTTTAAGCCTAATTAGTTTATGATTGGACACTAATTGATAAATACAAACGAAAATGCTATAATAGCCAAAGCTAAAAATTTTCACGAACTAAACACACCCTAATCTACACTTAGGGCCTGTTTGACAAAGATCCTCCCCGATTCCGTCCCTGACTCCTCCGAAAGCCGTTTTTCAATAAAAAAAATAGAGAAATCAAAACCATTTTAAAGAACCATAAATTACGGCTCCTCCGTAAAAGACACGTCCGAAGGAGCCCCTCACAGAGAGCCGCTAAACACCCTGAGCTCCGTCCTTCTTGTAATAGTAGCTGAAACCGGAGCCCATTGTCCACCGAACCGGGGACCGGCAATCTAGAATCAGCCAGGATCTGGCCTAGGGCTACGTGCTGGTTTACAGCTCAGGCTCGCGGGTAAATAATCATTTCTTTAGGGTGTGTTCACTTTGTAAAAAGTAGGTGAAAAGTTACTGTAGCAACTTTCGTTATTATTTGACAAAATTTGTTCAATCATAGATTAACTAGGCTCAAAAGATTCGTCCCGACATTTACAGACAAACTATGCAATTAGTTATCTTTTTTATCTACATTTAATGCTCCATACATGCGTCGAAAGATTCGATGTGATAGGTAGAAGAGAAAATATTTTGGGTTGGAATGGGAAGTGAACAAGGCCTTAACCAACTTGCTCCTTGTTTTGACTTCAGTTCAAAATTCAGCAGTTCAGTTTAGAGGGAGAGAGACTGATTTGGCTAAATTTTTCTCTCCACCCGTCGTATCGAATATTCAGATACATGCATAGAGTACTAAATATAGATAAAAAAACTAATTATATAGTTCTCGAGAAAATCACGAGACGAACCTTTTAAGCCTAATTAGTCCATGAAAAAACTTAAATGCTACGGTAACCAACGTATACTCCCTCCGTCCCACAAATAAGTGCACGTTTTTGACTTTTACACTTCTTGTTTGATCGTTCGTCTTATTTAAAATTTTTTAATAAATATTATTTGTTTTGTTACGACTTATTCAATCATTAGAGATATTTTCATAATGATTTATTTATTTTATTATTTATAAAAAAAATTTAAATAAGACAAATGGTCAAACATAGAGTGTAGAAGTCAAAAACGTTCACTTATTTGTGGGACGGAGGGAGTACTAAATTTTCACGAACTAAACGTAGCCTTAACGAACGGAAGGGAAAGTGAAAGATGGCTGGGTGACTTGTCGACTCGCCACTCTGTCTCTGTGTGGCCAGCTGGCCGTGTCTCCCCAGCACCACCAACTCTGCAGGTCTCCGCAGTCCTCACCGGCGAGGGAACGCGCCGCGCCGTGACGCCGCGGTTCTTGGTCGCCGGCATTGAGGCCGGCAGCGCGCCAGCATCAGGTGATTTGTCAGTTCTTGGCTCTTGGGGTCGGGTGCTGAGGATCTATGCTTCTGTAGTTCTGTTCTTCGGGTTTCCTGGTTCTTGGGCTTCTAGGCTCGCAAGACAAAGCAGGACAAATCAAGCTGCTTGCGCAGTTGCTGCGCCAGCCCCGTCTCCTCTCCTCCTTTTGGGGTCAAAAGACCCTGTAGAGCCGCCAAAGCGGCGTCGGCATCCGCCCTTTCGGGCGCTGCTGGGTTTGGCGACTTTCGTGAATGAGGTTTCAGGTGATCTGTTGATCTGGATTCGTTGTCTCATTCGTGCGAGCGTGCTTGAATGTTTGAGGCCGAATGGAGAATGAGGATGCATTTAGTGGAGTCCGTACGGTAGGTTGTCTCTGCAAAAATACATGTCAGGTGCTAACTTTCTGAAATTTCTTCACCAAGGGCCGGTTCAGTTCTTTTTTTTTTTGCAAAACGACACTGTAGCGATTTTCGTTGTGATTTGGCAATTAGTGTCCAATCATGGTCTAATTAGGCTTAAAAGATTCATCTCGTCCATTTCGTCTAAACTGTGTAATTAGTTTTATTTTTTATCTATATTTAATACTTCATGCACGTGTCTAAAGATTCGATGGGACGGAGAATCTTGAAAAATTCTGCAAAATTTTTTGGAACTCAATAGGGCCCAACTTTAGTTTCATTGCCCTTGTATGTGCAACCTAGTTGCACTGATTAGCTAAATTCTTGATTGGCACCTAGTCGAGTTTAGGTGGGATGGATCGGTGAATGCAGTTTGAAATCGGTAGACTGGTTGTCTGGTACTCTGGTTACTTCTTTCACTTTCTTTGTTTATGTAATACTTCTTCCATTTTGCATCCCAAAGGAAGCGAAATGCCCTGTCTTTGTATAAAGAAGGAAAGTACCGTGCTTGTACATGGCTGGTATCTACGATAGGTGGATAGGAATGTTGTTAGCTTACTGTTTTGACTAGGAATTGTTAAATATGGACTATCTAATTTAGTTTTATTTCACAACAAGCACTAACATAAAGGAAGTGGATTTTATTCTTACTGTGATGAGAAAAACACAGAAAGTTCATGAAAATATCAAGGTTTCATGAAGATAAGAATGCACCTTTTTTTTTTGTAAAATCAAATAGACTTTATCCATTTTCTCAGTGTAAAACTGGTGGTGTGTGCAGAATATGTCTGCCAGTTGGTTGTGCCAATGCTTGCTTTCGTTGTTAAAGCTCATAAAAACAAAGGTTGCTCTCTGTTTTTTTTCAAGTTACATCGACCTGGTTCTGTTTTCATGTGATTTCAGGACTATAAATTCCCTTACCCCACTAGACACATTTTTATAATAGCTTGGCAAGTTGACCGTTTAACTCCAGAATAAACACTATTTGATTTAACAGTGCTAATAATGTGATAGGTAGAGTCAAATCTGCACATGGGTGCATCTGGTCTCTTATTTATATACATAATTAAGTGTTTTTCACGGTGAACGTGTACCAGTAAGTGGGCCTATCTATGATTACACAATAATGATCACAAGGGACCATGGGGTTGTTACATTGAGACTGATTAATTGTATGCTATCATCTCTGTTACTTTTCTTATGCCCCTTTGTTTATTTCTCAGGAGCTCAGAGGTCATTCAATTCTGGGGGCATCAACTATATTCAATTTTTTTAAAAAATGGCCTGCTGTTTTATGTGTGGGACAGGCATGAAACAAAATACTGAAAATGAAGGTGAGCATTTTTGTATCATACATCTGAATTATAAGCTCTTCTGTCTAGAAAAAAAAAACTTCACATACGTCTACATTTATGTTCTGGCTGTGTCAGGAGGAAGCAAGGTGAAGATTTTTTCCTATCGTGAAATGAGGAAAGCTACACATGATTTTAGTGGGGCAAATAAGATCGGTGAGGGCGGTTTTGGCTCCGTTTTCAGGGTAATTTTCATAGTTGGCCATTTCAATCAGGTTTAATGTCTATTGTATCGAATTATCTTATTTAACTTTACCCTATTTGATCAGGGAAAGCTTAAAGATGGAACAATTGTCGCAGTGAAGGTCCTTTCTGCTAGTTCAAGGCAGGGTATCCGGGAGTTTGTAACTGAACTTACAGCAATTTCAGATATCGTACATGAAAACCTAATTACCTTGGTTGGTTGCTGTGCCGAAGGGTCTCATAGGATCCTTGTGTACAATTATCTTGAGAACAATAGTCTATCATATACACTTCTAGGTGACATGCTTACCAACTTTATTCCTTTCACAAGTCAATTTTCTAGTAGTTATGTGATATGTGTGTTCTCATATGGTATTGCAGGTTCAGGCCGGAGCAACATCCGATTCAACTGGAGAGCCCGTGTCAAAATTGCTGTAGGTGTTGCTCGTGGGCTTGCTTATCTTCACGAAGAAATTCGCCCCCCTATAATTCATCGAGATATAAAGGCAAGCAATATTCTTCTTGACAAGGATCTTACCCCAAAGATTTCTGATTTTGGGCTGGCAAGGCTCCTCCCGCCCAATGCAACTCATGTGAGCACTAATGTTGCAGGAACAATGTAAGCATAACCTTGCTTGGGATGTTTGAATGAATTATTGTGTACAATATATTAGTTCTTATCTGCATTGTTTTTTTTGTTCCTTTTCAGAGGATACCTGGCTCCTGAATATGCTGTCAGGGGACAAGTGACAAAGAAATCAGATATCTATAGTTTTGGTGTTGTGCTACTGGAAATTGTTACTGGTAGATGTAACCACAATAGTAGATTGCCTCATGGAGATCAATTTCTGCTTGAGAGGGTAAGTGCTGTCATACTTTGTAAGCCTACGCCTTCAGTTTGAGGTTCTCAGTTTAGTTAGCTTTCCAATGCTGAAGTTATCATTTAGGGCCTGCTTGGGACACAGGGATTTTATGACTTCCACTGGATATAGGTTAACCAGACCTAATATTGTATTTGGTATCTGATGAATTTACTGTAACTATTGTATTTATAGTCTGTCATTTATATTCATCATGGTCAGCTACCAAACATCTTTTGTAGCTAAACCTAAAGAGTCATATGGCTGTAGCTCGCCTTGTCATGTATCCAAATAAAGTAAAATACACCTTCAAAATGAATGACGTTCCAAGTACAAACACTCAAGATATATATATTTTTTCTCTGTGGTCTGAAGCTCACTTAGCTGGGTGTTCCTGAATTTGAAAGTTTTGTGGGTGCTCTTGCAGACATGGACATACTATGAGCAAAGAAAACTAGAGGAGATCATAGATGCTGAAGTAGAGGAGGACCTGAACGTTGAAGAGGCATGTCGTTTCTTGAAGGTTGGTCTACTATGCACCCAAGACGCGATGAAACTGCGTCCAAACATGGCCAACATCGTCCTAATGCTGACAGGAGAGAAGGAAGTCTCCATGGACAGGGTCACCAAACCAGCTGTGATCGGTGACCCATACCTCAATGGAAACAACGATCAGAGACCAAGCAATGCAGACTCTACCACATTGAGATCCTTTGCCACGACTGAACCTTTAACATCATCAGAAGCAAACACAGAGTGGTCTATGTGATAAAAATAAACTGGTATACAAAAAATATCGTAGATTAAAGGGGGAGAGATAGATGGAGAATTATTTTTGTGGATGCTGCGATGCTAAAAAAATACTGCATCGCATCTGTTGATTATGTTCGTTTGTTATTTCATTATTTTTTGTATATACTCGAAATGAAACCATTGAAGTGAAACAAGGATTGAATATGCTTTACTCATCTGTGTTAAAAGTACATATATTGAGTCATTAGGGTTTCTATCATACTCAGTTTTTCCAGAATCTGTCTATTATCTTTTCAGTCTGATCACCTTGAATTCTTGCAAAAATGTTAGTAGTGCCAGTTTATCAAAGTGATCTGGAGTAAGTTTACCCCTTTGGATAGTACTACCTTCGCGCCTGGATTGTCATGTCTTGTGCCTTCCAGCAAGTGTCATTCAGAGGATGAAATTTACCTATGAAACACGTATTCATAGAAAAGTTTGAACTGAACGTGAGAACATCTCAATGCAAAGAGCGAAAGGAAGGTGAGAGTGCATCAGAACTTAGAGCCTGACTGAAAATTTAGCGACTCCCAGAGTTTCTTCACACTATATTACAATGTAAATATTTGTCTTTCACTGATTATCTGAAGTTTATCAGGTTCTATTCATATCCATTCCTTAAACCTGATTGTGGTAAAAATTAAGAAACCTGCAACTTATCTCAGCAAAAACCCACACAAGACTATTTGTAGCGTTTTTTTTTGGGGTGGGGGGAAGGGCTATTAGGTGTGTGTACTTGGAAAATCAATACCTCTTGCAGCAACTTTGCAGCACAGTATCATTTATTCGCATTCATCTGCACTTAGAAACATATTTGGAGAATAGAGAAATAGGAACAACCGAATATAAGGACATGGCTCCTTCATTAGCAATCCTATGTACAAATACTACGCCAAGCCATTAGTCCAATAATGAATAATCTAATCTGTAATCTACACGTCACACTACTAATCAAATTTAATCTGCATGTCCAATCAGTACTAACACTCAGACCTCCAGTAGGACAGCATTTCACAACCACTATCCAGCAAACAACACAGCTCTCATATCCCAAGGGGGTTCCACATCTGTAACATGCCATTTTCCTGGTTCCAGTTGCAATTTGGACTCAGCTCCAGTACTGAACTACTGTTGTTTGAGACACCACTCATCACTGTCCTGACTGATTCCTTCTCGGAGGTGTCGAATGTCAGAAGGTCCCCAAGGCTCACTGGTCTCTTGAACGGCAGTGCCGGGAGACCGGAGAAGCAGGACACCTGCTCTGAAACCGTTGGGGCGGCACCATAGACGGTGTAGGTGTCAGCGAGGGGCGCAAGCGGCAGGGCAGCCATCAGTTGTGGCTCAGCTGATGGGGTGCCGTCCTGGGCATCTTCAGATGCTGGCCTTGGGGGGGTGGTTCTGCTCTTGTAGAACACCCTGCATAGCACCCAGTCCTCCTGAATTTTGCAGAGACATGTTATATATAGTCCATATAGAAACTGCAAGTGATACATTGGCTGGAAAAATGATACTAGTTGAAATTGAACATATATCTTGGCTGGATCGAGTAAAATCTTTATCCTAGGTGGGGCTATAATTTTTTCTGAATTCTGATAGGCTGATTCAGTAGACTGATGTCATACAAATGTTTGGCAATTTGAAGTAAAAAATAGTGAACTGGAGTCATCACATCCTTTTCAAATTTCAAGGGAATGCTCAGTACATTAATTTACTCTACTATGAGATGCTGATGGAACTGACATAACATCATTTACAACAAGCTACTTGAAGGACTTTCTCTTGGAAGTTTGTTACTTGAGGAAATTAGCAATCCTACAGACCGGATTGTTTAATTGGAAACATGAGCAAAAGAATTAGTCGTACAGAGAGTCAAATAAATCCTTTTCAAGGGAATGTTCAGTACATTAATTAACTTCATTCACTGTAGCCTATCTGATGGAATCAGTTGAACAACTTTGGATTGGATCATTGTAGTGACGTAGGCATGAATTGACTGAAAGATAGTAATGGATGGGGAGACTAGGCCATGAATAATGGTACCGTGCATATACAATAATTGGGGTGGGCAACTTGCAGGTAGTTTTGTCATGGGCGAATGTTGAACGAGACCTATACGCTTGGATAGAGCCAAAGAGTGAGAGCTTCTTTAGCATCATCACAGAGGTGCCAAAGACAATTTTGGAGACCAATTTTTTATTTCCTTTCGTAAACCTTTCCAAGGACTGCAAAATTCCTCAAATGTGTGTGACAACATGATCCAAGAACACATGGTGTGTGCAGCAGTATATGTATGCAGATCTATGTTACCTTCGTTGCCGCAGGTTGTAGGCACGGCGCGGCGTATGGGAGGAGGCGGAACTCGTGCATGATCCACTCCGTCTTCCTCCCCTTGGGTGCTCGGCCCCGGTAGAACACCAGCGTCTTGCGCATCCCCACCACCGCTGCATCGTTGCTGTCGGCGACGACGGCGCGGTCCTTGCCGGTGGCCTTCCAGTAGCCGGAGCGCGTGGCGCGGTTGGTGCGCTGCCCCGTCGCGTACTTGCGGTCGCGCAGGTTGAAGAAGTACCACTCCTTCCCACCCACGCACGCAGATTCTGAATACATCAATAGAAAGACCAGATGAAGATTGCCACAAATGGTTTCGTGGTGTAGTTGGTTATCACGTCAGTCTAACACACTGAAGGTCTCCGGTTCGAACCCGGGCGAAGCCAAATTTTTTGCTCATTTTTTTTCCTTTTGCAGAACTACTGAATTAGTTTTTTGTTCATTTTTTTTTTCTTTTGCAGAGCTACTGGTATTGTTAATTTCTGCAATCAATCAGATTTAATTTGCTGAGACTGAATGTACGGAGCATGAGAAGAGAAGAATTTTTTTTTTACTGGATCGTTGAGTAGCTATCAGTATAATTAGCTAGTGCTTAGGACTACAGACCTGGAAGGTCCCATGGCTCGCACTTGTTGAGGTCGACGTCGACGATGGCTGCGCCGCCGCGATGGCCACGGCCGGAGAGCTTGTGGAGGAGGTAGTCCAGCACGAGCTCGTCGTCCCTGGGGTGGAACCTGAACCCCGGAGGCATTCTCGCCTCCATCATGCTGATCGACGAGCTCATCTTCTACTACCTATCTGCTGCAGTTTCAGTACTTCAGAGAGAGACAGAGAGGTGTTTTGAAGGCCGGCCAGCTGCAGGGCAATGGGAATGGCGCATCTCATGAATCATGAAGCGATAGGATGTGGTATAAATAGGGTGCACAAGTCAACCATGCAACTTGCCAGTTTCTACTTCCATAAGCTATGCTTGAGTGGATTGATCATTCTTATATATAGGTCCTATGGGGTGCAAGAGGCTAGCTAGCTTGTGGTTTATATAATGGTGCTAACCAGCTAGAGTAACAGGTCAATTCATTCAACCGCCACATGACCACATCAATCCAGCTACTCCCAACTCTTCTTTCATTTTGTTTTACTATTTTTTGTTCTTGCAGCTGATTCAATTAAACTGTTACATCCTAACTGTCCACTAGACGACAACAACAACAACATTATTAAATAAGCCTATATCTCTCTCTCTCTCTTATGAAACATAGACACGGACTCCTATAGACAAACACCCGTAAAAACCCTAAATGAATAGGGCCATTTGTTATGAAAAGAAATTTAGAAAAAAAATGGGAGTACACATATTAGGTCTAGGACTTACACCCGAGATATATAGTTACTCCCTCCATCCTCAAAAGAATGTAATCACGTATATAGACAAAATTAGCACACAACAAAAAAAAGACGTATGTATCCTAATCTTTTTATTCTCCACATGCATGTCTTGATGAGACAAAAGCAAATGATTAAAGATATAAACTTTATTCCATCATCCATCTATGGAGCACACTTTTTTAGGATATATCACACCTACTCACAAGACTAGAGTTGCATTCTTTTTGGAAACACATAAGTCCTAGAATTACATTTTCTTTCTACTATGGAGGGAGTATGTTCTACCATAAACTACCTAACCAAAAGAGCTACACTTATTTAGCAAATAAAGCCTCTCATTATTGTTACCTTGGTCCTATCACAGATGGTTAGCCTTGTGGTATTTATTTATTAAATTGTAGTTGTCCTTGTTACCTTTATCCTATCCCTCTCACATATGGTTAGCCTTATGGTAGGAAATTGTACTTTCTTTTTACTCTTCCCTTTGTCAAGATTAGGTAAATGTACACATGTACCGAGTATATAGGTACATACATGCTCACACCTGCATGATGAAGTTGTGAAATAATAAATTATCACAATTAATTAAATTATTGCAATCACAATTTCTCTAAGGACCTGTTTGGTTTTTAGAAATTAAAATAAAAAGTAATCTAATTATAGATACTGGTTTCAATTCATAGGATCCAAACAAGGCTAATTTTTATCTCTTCGTCGTATATTTTAGTGTTTGGATTGTGTTTTTGAAATTTACATTTGGAAAAAAAGACAGCTGTGGTGTGTATATGTCCGTAGGGGCATACAGCAATAACTGATGAAAAGTGTTTTTTTAGAGGAAAAAAAACGATGGCCGTAGGGCCTCGTATCATAGAATCGATGAAGTTATCATATATAGGTAGTATATAAGACTTTTTT
The DNA here is from genome assembly GCA_038087645.1 of Saccharum hybrid cultivar R570. Taxonomy (NCBI): domain Eukaryota; kingdom Viridiplantae; phylum Streptophyta; class Magnoliopsida; order Poales; family Poaceae; genus Saccharum; species Saccharum hybrid cultivar. The sequence continues at coordinate 1,553,007 of JAQSUU010000594.1, read as the reverse complement.
TAACTCCTGTCATCAAGTCACACAAATAACAAATGTATACAAATATCCAAAGACGGAGGAATGTGACTGTCGGTAGATTATACATGCACAGAGGATTCCTCACGACATGACCACGTGCAAACAAATGCACAAAAAATTTCATTGTGCCCAAAGTGAAGATGCCAAGTCTTTTCTAGTAACTAGTAGGAGAAACATATATGCTACCTAAACACAATCGTTTGCTGGTCCTTTTGCCGACAGAACAACAAAGTTGGAGAGTAAAGATGCTCAAAATTTTCAGTCATAAGGATATTTTATTTGGCTAGCATCAATTGAAGCTGCTGGTTAAATACACCATGAACAAAATGGCGTACTAATACACACATTCCTCCTAAAATAAATGGCTAATTAGGTTACATGCATATTTATACCCTGTAGAGAAAAATAAGATAGGAACATGGTTATTTGGGAAGCATATGGTGTGGTGAACAGTATGAAATTTAGTTTGTTCCTCTTGGCTGTACCATTATCGGGTCAGTTTTGTTCACATAAAGAATTCAGATCCTCGCAGACCAGCAGAAGGATATATATGACAAATAATAAATGGTAACAATTCTATAGGCTCTGCACGTCACAGTTGTGCAAAAGATGGTGAAAGGGACTCTTCTGCTTTAATGAATGGTAGAGCTTTGCTTGCTAGGTTTATTTTTGAAGGTTAAAGCTTTAATTTGCAATGTTCTCTCTTTTTCTTTCTTTTTCTGTAATGGTGAAAATGGCACAAATACTGAATTATGTCCATGGAGAAGCAGCTTCTTTATTTTTGCGATATGATGTCTCAGTTAGATTTAACCTAGCCATAGCTAGTGAAACTGATTAATCCATTGGTGATCATACTGCCACATATATCACAGAATTGGTGGATTGGCTTGTGTTGACAATGGATAGATGTAATACAGAAAAAAAACATAACAAAGCAATGGAGACTTTCATATATGTGCCAATATGCCTGCTGAAGGAGAGGCATCACTAGCCGACAAGTCACAACATGCATGGACACTCACGAGTTGCACAATCACATATAAATATTTATTTATTTCCTAGCTTTGAAGATAGAGAGTGTGCTCTGAAATCTTATCTGCACAAGCTTGACGACGATATTATTGGCCATCCGAAACTGACCGCCGGCATAGTCACAAGCGACGTTAACCCGGTGGGAGCAGCTTCACGTGGCCTCTCACGTGCCACGGCCCACGTGTCCACGGCCATGGCCGTGCGATCCGAGATGAACGGTCTGGAAATCTCAAGGGAGTCACCGTCTAGGGGCCACTGAATGCGGCACTTATATGGACAGAATGCCCAGCTTGACAGCTTCTATCCGAAGCAACTTCTACCTCCTATTGGCTCGCCTAATATTGGCTGCACTTACACATGACATGAGATGCTATATATGTACAGTGTACGATAGAGATTGAGAAATCGAACAAGGATGATAGCTACTTTGATATTGCGGCGCTCATCTTTCACTAGTGGAAATGACTGGTCATAGTCTAGGCATTTATAAAGTAAATTATGATCTACCTCATGTTGATTTATCTGGATGGGACAATGTCTTGGTAGCGGGGCATTTGTTGATCGAGTTCCAGTACTCTTATAGCAACTTCAACAAAGCCTCCAAATGAATCACTATTTTTTTATTGAGGGCTTCCTCTATGTTATCAGGATCCTTTTTTGTATCCAACTCCAATAGTTTCCTTCAAATTTGGGTCCCTATTTTTTTTTGATCCACTTGTGATTCACATAATTCGCACACTGTCCCTGAGCCATGTGCTCGTCATCCCTGAATCCTAGTGCTCGGCTTGACACCTACCTCGCAGAGGGCAACCCCATCGCCCTCACCTTCTTTGCCATCGTGGAACCCTATCACCCGCTCCCGAGGATCGGCGTTTAGCTTCTTCCCTACGTTCGGCTCGATAGCCACCCCGAAGAGGGCAGCCCCATCACCCTCCTCTTCTGGGACTTCTTGTGTTGTCACATGGATAGGCGTTTAGCTTCTTTTTGGACACCTTCACCTCGCCATGGTCTACCTCCACAAGTACGGCCACAGCTCTGCCTCTAATCATGCCACGGTTGCCTCCATAAGGGCAATCTATCGGGTCATTGTGGACGTGCAAATCGGTGGTGGGGCAAGTGTGTGAGGGTGGCAAAGGCTACTCGGGAGACAGGGGAGGCCCGCGTCGGTCGTGGAGATAGGTAGACACCGATGGTGGTGCACACCAGATGCGCGAGAAGATAAAAAAGTGTGCACGCTAGGGGGAGCAGTCAACTACCATTTACGTTTGAGTGTCATGAGGGACACCAATTGTAATGAGGGTTGGGGGATGGGGTGGGGAGATTGAGGGCCTCCCCATTCTGATGGCTAGGATAGGAGTCTTGGTGGATGTGGCGGAACCACCCAAATTATATGGCCTACGTGCACCTGTCATTATCCTAAAGACCTATGACTGCTGCACGAGAGCCAGATAATTCTGGTAGTCTGTCGGGTGTCCTCGGGGAACCCCGGATCATCCACATTTTACAACTCATACAAGATCAATATGGAGTTACCACAACATTACAACATTTGGTACAAAAATATCTTACATCAGAATATGGAAGACTTATAACATTAGGTTACAAAACATGTTAAAGTAGAAACTTAAGTTTGAAAAAGGTGAGTAGTACTATAGAAGCCACTTAGGTGAAGCACCTAAGGTAGAAGAGATAGCCAGATCATGTTGATCCCACCGACATGTCCTCTATTAGTAGCACAAGTCAGAACCTGCAACAGGGGTTAACGAACCATGAGTACTTGAGGGTACTCAATAAGTCTTACCCGACTAAAAGAAAAGACTACAAGGGCATGCTTGCTCAAAGGAAAGCCGGAAGCAAGAATAGCCTTTGCAGAAAAGCTTACTACAAGAGAATCCTTACTTTCAATATTTTAGCTTCGTATCAAGTCTTTGTCGGTATCCAATTTGCACCTGATCTAAATCAATCACTTCTTTACTCATCTCATCTTATCTCATAACCATAAGTAACCATGTTTCATTGATTAACTACGATGTAGGACAGTTGATCGAGTCTCCATAACCGAGGAGCACGATGATTCGAATCGATTAGGCCTAGCTGGGGTTTCCTTACCACATGACATATGCAGGTCCCAGACCTACATATATCAACCCTCACTCGGATCCTCCAAAACGTGAACCAGTCTGCGCTTGAAAGGTCCAAAATAGCTAGAGAGGGGTGAATATCCTAAAATAAAACTTTATAAAACACTAGAGTAAAGATTAGTAACACAAAAGGTGATAAATGTGGTTTGCTCTAGCTCTAAGTGTTAAGCATGCCACCTAGTTGCAATTCTAGTTACCTAATGTCTCTATGGCACACACAAGCTAGGTTGTTACAACTACTACTAACTAGAGTGCTAGCAATAAGAATAAGCACAACTAAACAAGTTATAACACAAGATAAAGTTGTAGTAGGTAAACGATGGGAATATAATTTTATACCGACGTGTAGAGGCAAGTGAACCAATGAAAAATACCAATGTAAAGCCAATCACCGGAAGACAATCAATCACAATATCAAGAGAGACACCAAGATTTTCTCCCAAGGTTCACGTGCTTGCTGGCACGCTAGTTCCCGTTGTGTCGACCACACTACGTGGTTCGGTGACTAATTGGGAATCCACACCCAAGCTCTCTAAGAGTGCTACAAGAACCTACTACTAGTGAGGTAACTCAATGATACGCGCAATATATTAGAGCTACCTTATGGCTCTTTCACCGGGGAAGGTGCAAAGCCCCTTACAAGTCGCTGGAGCCGACCACGAACAACCTTCAACACGTGCCGGACCTCTTCCGCTGCTCCAAGCCATCTAGGTAGCGGCAACCACCAAGAGAAATAAGAATCCCGTAGCAAAAGAATACCCAAGTGCCAACTAGATATAAACTCACAAGCAAATGCACTTGAGATCACTCAATCTCGCTTTGATTAGACAATCAAGTAAGGGAGATGAGTGAGAGGGGATGTGCTCAGCTCAAGAGGATGTTAGAGAGTCAAAATGTCCAAGAGAGTCCTCCTCAAACTGGCCAAACACATATTTATAAGCAGTCCCACGCGAAGTAGCCGTTAGGCACTTGACCCAGCTGCTGTCGGGCTGACCAGACGTGCCGGTCGATTTGATCGAACATGGACACAGCGTCTGGTCGCGTCTCGCACCACCGCCCGATGTTCACCACGTGTCAAGTTTTAAATCTCATTCATTCAATTGTAATGGTCACTTAAATGAAGTCTCACATGTTCGGAAGTGACCGGACACGCCGCTTGGTTGATCGGACGCGCCCTAGCGTCTGGTCGCCAGATGCTGCGCTGCTGAGAGGCTTGACCGGACGCGCCGCTTGTACTGACCAGACGCCATAGTGCCAGTGTTCGGTCAATTCCAGTAAGCACCCACTCGTGACCTAACACGTCTGGTCGATCGTGACCTGATGCGCCACCGCATCCGATCGACCTCGCGTGCTTCGCAGCTTCTCTGGGGCTTGACCGGACGCGCTGGTCCCGTGACCGACCGGACGCGCCGGTGCATGCCCTGCCTCTGCACGCGGGATGAACTGACCGAACACGACCCTTGCGTCCGGTCGGCTTGACCACCGCGTCCGGTCGCTCAGAAAATATCGTTTCCCCTTCCCGAAAAGCGCCGAATGTGGATGTGGGAGAGAGGGCCCCAAACCCGTCTCTACCGCTCAAACTCCACTGCCTTCGCAAATGTGCTAACATCACCAAGTGTACATCACCATGTGCATGTGTGTTAGCATTTTCACAATCATTTTCGAGGCGTTAAGTTAGCTCACCACTAGATCTAAATGCATATGCAAATGAATCTTCATCTAGTGGCACTTAAGTGATCAATAGTCCCAGAAATTCCCCTCTTTATAATATGGCTATTGATCCTAAGTGTGATCACACCCTCTATGGTGTCTTAATCACCAAAATGCAAAATCCTATTGATACCTTTGCCTTGAGCTCCATAGGGTTGCATCTTCTCCTCTCCAAGTGAGCCATTGATCACATTGTGGTCATCACCAACATCACCATGATCATCTAGGCTTCACCACTTGGCATGAGACTTTATCATTTCATATCTACACACTTAGCATAATGATTAGTCCCTAGGTTTCATCAATTATCTAAAACCAAACTATGGCTTTCAGCGCTACCTGAGAATATAGTACTCCACCTCCCTACGCCATCCTGGACGGATTCATAGGATGGGTACACGCTACTCTCGCCATCTCTCACTCCTACTACATAGTTATCTTTTCCCATAATGGAATAGCCGAGGTACCAGACTTACCGGATTATGTGGCCAGTACTGCAAAGTCTCGACATAAGCAAGCCTACAACAAACGGTCCTCAATCTACTCAAGCAAAATGGGCATGACTAGGCAAACTTGTCTGCCCAAGAACACTTACCATAACACCAAGTCCCGCCTGGTCTCAATTTAACATTATCATATATCATGATATTCTCAAGACCCATAAACGAAGCCGAGAAGAACCAAGGTAAAACCTATTTCTCGTGAACGATGAAACCATCATTCGACTTCTAACGATGTTTAAGCATTACTAAGCATCAGAGATATCGACCTATTCATACTAATAGGGTAGAACTAAGGATACATAAATATCAAGGTAATCATGCATCAATGGTATATGACCAACTCCTAATTACTTAATGCACCTCTCACAAGACATAAAGTGTATTACAAATTTGTAAATACTAGAGAAGGGTTTATGCTCCGAGGCTTGCCTACGTTGCAGAGAAGGTTAGATTTCACAGAAAGGTCCAATAGTTAGACTTGACACCAACACCACTGATGGATGGATCTCCTCTGAAACTTGATCAACATGGACCTTCTCACTCTCATGCACTACATGTAGTAAATGATGCTTTGCTTAACATGATGGACTACATGCCATGATACATGATGAAAGACACACAAGTGCATCAACAGAAGTCTAACAAAGTTAAGAAAGTTGAGTACAACTTTCCTTCACCAAAGAACTAGGGTTATTACTATAAAAGCATTTTAGTTAATTAACTATAAAGTTAATTAGTTATTTATCATGAAAGTAATTAACTTAGCATGGACCGACAAGTGATTAACATGTTTCCTAACTCATAATCATTATAAAGAAACTTATAAAACTAAACATTCAATTAAGGCATTTTACTTATTATATAAACAAGTTGATTATGTGGTTATTAAGAAAGCAACACTCATCGCATTATACTAGTCAAGCAAGGCAAGGTATTTAACTAACATTACACAAGATCAACCATGAGGGCAAACAAGGATCATTACATGACCTAATCACATGCATTACTTAACTAGTCATTTGAATAAACTACTTTATTTATTAATTAACAAATTAATTATAAGCATAACATGAAAAATGATTAATTCGCCAAGGAACAACAAAGGAAGTAGTGTTCCAAGGTCTACAATCAACTCCAAAATATACCAAAGTCATTTTAGAATTTATATAAATCATTTAGTATTTATTAAATAAATAAAAGGCATATAAACACACTTAAATTAATTAACCAATTTAGAGTTATCAAAACAGTACCAAACTTTTTGTGAAATCAGATCTAAAGCATTTAAAGCAAACACAAAAAGTTTCATGATTAAAGGATTACTATTCTAGCCTATAAAAATCATGGAAGGTACATTTATTAATTAAAAGCGGTAATTTTTAAGCATAACAAAACTATTGAAAATGACCAAATCATATTTTTCCATGGTAGAGCACATCATAACAAGCTTACAGAATAAATTTCATAATTTTAGCATGCACCAATAATTAGTTATGAATTCAACAAGAAACTGCACTTTTAATCATTTTTGAAAAAAATAAAATCATTTTTCTGCGCCAAAACTTTTCTCACCCACCCTCTCCATACCCACGGTCACGGACACGTAGGGGCCAGGATCAAGCTCGACCTTGCCCGCCTTTGACCGCGGGCGCGCCGCGGGTACACCGCGTAGCTCATCGCCGGTGACGTCGCCGGCGACGAGACCGGTACCAACGAGCTCAGGAAGACCTTGCGCACACATCTATGCTATTGGTTGAACGCGCTAGGGCACGGCTCGTGCGCAGCCACGACCATGGTGGATGGTGGTGCTCTGGTGCGGCGGCGCGACGGCGGAAACGTCCATCGGTGAGGATTCCGATGACGGGTCTGCACCTACGCACTCGGGATGATCACGCGCATCGCTCTGACCACAACCTGGTGACACGTGCGGGTGAAGCGGGGAAGGAGCAGAGGCGGCTGTCGACGTTGATGGTGGTGCGGACCGGCAGCACAACGGTGTTCTGACGGCTTCGGTGGTGTAAACAAAACACGAGCGGGCCTATGAGCATCGTGGTGACGCGAGAAAGCTAGAACAACAAAAGAAAGGGTGGTAGATGCTCCGGAGTGGCCTAGCCATGGCAGGGTGAAGCTTGGCGGCTATGGCAGCCGCCGCGACGAGAACAGCGCGCATGGCTGAGCCTGGCGGAGAGAGAGAGAGTGCGAGCTGGCCGAGCGGGTGCTGTTGACATTTCTTAGCGTCACTTGAGTTAAGTTATCATCCCTAACATGATACTAGAAATATGGTTGTACTTATAATCATGACACTTACACAAAATATAGAATAAAGGTTATCCGCAAGCGCATAGATAAAATACACCAGTTGTAGCGTTTCACCCAGGAATGTTCCAGATATCGTTATTTATATTTTATCATTGGGAGCTTAACAGGGTTTAAAATGAAAGAATGATATAGTTAGAAAGAATATCAAATATACATATTCATGATAAAGATCAAATAACCACTATTATCTTTATAGGGGTAAGACAATAGATAAATGATAGATATAAAATAAGATAACAATGAGTATTCCAGAATGAGAGAGAGACTCATAAATCAAGTAGAGCTAATCAGGAGATAAGTTAAGAGGTAAGAATCCTAAGTTATTTTATATTTACGAAGTCTTTTGTTTACTCTAGTATATACACTATCATTTATAGCATAATAAATCATTCATCTATGCATAAGGAACATTACTAAGAAATATCAAGAACAGAACAATTCTTTCCATGTAACCAGGTTCTACTTGGCCTATATTCGAGGAGTGGGCTACATAGGACTTAACAGGAATATTACACCCACGATCTACTACTTGATGTCCCGGAATATAGGGTGTATTCGCAGATAAATTTAATATAAGCACCATGCCTACATCATATCTACCACCTAATCCAATCCGGAATTGAACTAAGTGCTTTACGAACATACGCATAAAATCATTACTAATCATGACTATATCAAATATACAACTAGAATAAACTAAGAACAAAATAAATAGAAACATAATGATATTATTGAAGTAGCACAAAGTCGAATAACAAGATTACAATATAATTACCAAATCTCCCGACGGCGATCCACAATCCTGAGCAACGCCCAACTCTTCTTATATCTAGCTAGATCTAAATCCTAAACTCGAAATAGAGCTCTAATCTCTCTCTGGAAATCCTAATTCCAATCTTGTCTTAACCTTATGATGATGGATGTCTAGGGGGGTCTAGGTCTGGTTATATAGTTCAGTAGGATGAACTGTAGCCCTCGGATCAAACCAACTTGAATCAAGGATCAAAATACGACGTAGAGGTCGGTTGGATTGCGTCACGCAAAGGGGAAGACGGTTGGCCTCTGGGCCAGGTCGGCTGGCCTGAGGTGGGGCTGGGCATCCTCCTCTGGTGGCCTCTCTGTCTCCGTCTCGGTCCCGTGCCTTCTCGTGCCTTCTAGAGTCTTCTGGTGTGTCCTTTTGTCGCGATCAAGTTTCATGACGTTTCGTCAATTTAATCCTTATTTTCTTTCTCTCTGAATAATCCCTGCAGAAAATAGTAATTCACTGAAACTCGTGGAAATTGTCAGTAATAACCTCCTATGTTTCTATTGGTGATCATTTTCTTGCACAAAGTTGACGGTTTGTGATAGGTGATAACTACCGTCAACAGGTGCTCAAGAGCGAGTCGATGTTGTGGGCAAAACTAGTGGGCTAGGGTGGAGCGGGCACGGCGAATTGCGCCGGGGACTGAAAGAGCACAGCGGCGGCGGAAAGGAGAAAGAGAGGAGGCAGCGGCCGGCTTTGGCTTAAGATGACGTGGGCAAAGCTCCTGGGCGACCATGTGAGTATAGGAACAAAATGGATGAAAGATTGGCCAAATGCTTTTACAACATTTTTATTGGGTCTTAGAAGAGAAACTGTACAATTCCTTGACACCACCTCTGGAGGAGCCTCTTTACATGTCTCTGTTAATGAAGGGAGAACCACTCTTGATAGAATCCTTAAGAACACTACGTACACTGCCATATGAATTTTCCAATGAGTAGGTAATCGCAAAGGAAGAACAAGCTTTAGTGGTCCAATCTCCACCAAGTCCTTCCCAGAACTAGCCGCAACTAGCTTTCTTGAACCAACCTAGGAGACACCAAAGGAAGAATTTTTGGATTTTTTTAAATCGAGGATGATTTGTTCTTTAATTTAGAAACTTCTCAAATTATCTCATCCAAAAGAGATCTTCCACACCTTCAGTGTGACTGTGTAGTGAGTCATGCTATGGAATCTTAAAAATCTTGTATTTTTTATAGGGAAAATTTTCTATATGCTATTGGCTAAAACCTGTGTATCTGATGTGTCATGTAAAAAACTCAATCCTGTCAATGCAACTATCCATAAATTTTAATCTCTTTCACGGCATTATTGATCATATTCTGATAGTCTCGGCCAACAGACATCAAAAGGACCAATTTATCCATTCCCTTTTATACCCCCAACTGAACACATGGTGTGAGGGATGTTCAATAAGCTTACCCTCCACCACCGTTGTCACACTCATAGCCGAGTAGTAGCACAAGTGCAGCCAGCCAACATACCGAGCAGTACAGCCAACAACCATGCGGCTCACATCGCCCACACACCAACCAACCCACATAGCCAATAGCTCAGCAGTCCACACCACCCATTCCTCGATCAGAGTTCCATCTCTATCATCTCCTTCTCATCGAGCCACCCATTTGCCCATTGTTGATCACCTCTGCAATTTGGTGATGACTAGTAGGAGCAATACTGACATATTGGTGTTCATATACTTTTTCAGTATATTACCTTGGTACGGAAGGGATTATAGTTTAACATTAATGGCATATATGATAATCATATTTTTAGGTGGCAGATTAGATATTTAGGTTTATACCGCTGGCATGTAAGGAATTTTTCCAAGAGTAAAATTTACCCAATACCATTTGGAATTTGGAACAGAGTGAGTAGAAGAATATAACTTACCCAATAATATATGGGTAAATCAAGTTACGTCCAATTCCATATCTATTATCGTTGTGTGATAGATTAAAATTCCTTAACAAGGCCGGTTTTGATAGGGGCGGACGGACCGGGGGGGGGGGGGGGTTGCGTGCAGGGGCCAGGCCTACCCCCTAAGGTCAAACGACGTTTCATTGTATATACCCTGGTAGAAATTTGCTAAGTATATTAACATCATTTGTTGACCAAGCAAAATGCCTAGTCAAAATATATTTACCTAATCATTGAGAGGGCTTTTATAGTAATGAACAACGTAAAATATACTATATAACATCTCACAAGCACTATGTGAAGTTGTGAACACTCAAAGATAATCATAAAACTCATTTATATTACGTGAATATCATTGTTGGGTTACGCCCTTCAGCTTTCGCACCCCCTGCTAGCGAAAGGGGGAATTGCTCGGCAATCAGCCCTTTTCGCATCCCCTGAGGGCGAAAGGGAGTGGTCAGTTGAGATGGATACCCTCGTACGGCGTGAGAGCAGGCTTGATGAGACGAGGCTTTCGCCCTGCCAGGCGAAAGCGTGGCCGTCGGGCAAAAGCGCGGGTGGGTTGAACGGTCGCGCGATGTAACTTTATCTGGTGTTGCAAGAATTCTCCTCCCCTGTTGTCGCTAAGGGAAAGGCGACTTGGGGGCCCGGCGGCTATGACTAGCAGACGGGACCACCGGCCTACGACAGGGGCAGTTGGAGCCTGCGGGAGGTGGAGAAGGCCAGAGTGCCCTCAGCGAAAGGGAATATTCCTCCGGTCGGGGTGGTTGTAAGGGTATTTGTGTCCATGTAAATGCTACGGAAGTGTATAAATAGTTCCCTCGATGGGGTTGTAGGGAGGGACCCTAATTCTGGCCAATGAGATCAGGTTAGGCCGCGTTCAGCGGCTTTTCGCCAGATTGTTCTTTGGGGTTTCGACACTCGTTCAAGTAACAACCAAGGGTTCTAAGGTTATGGCCTAGAGCAACAATCATAAAATACAAATAAAATACCACATATATACTATGTGAATATTGCAAACATCATTATTGTAACACCCGTGTTTTGCATCATGTTAAAAATCACTAAAAATTTGAACTTTCTAAAACTTTACAACAAATTAAAACCTGCTTAGTTTAATTTCTACAAAACCACTTTCGAAAAGAAAATGCTTTCCAAAACCCTTGCATCAAAATTCACCATATGCATTTATGATTAGGATGCTTGAATGATGAAGTGCTTGCTTGATTGTTTGGATTGTTGATTGCTTGAATGTATGATTGCATGTGTGTGCCCTAGAATTTATTTTGGCATCAAATAATCCTGCTTGATAGTTTACCCTTGACATTCTACACCCAAATACTTCTCCTTGACCTTCCCCTTGTTTTACCAAGACCACCACATTCCAAATTTACCTTGAATTCAAATTCAAACCCTTCATATGCGCTTAGTTTAAATTCTAGGAAAATTGGAAAATGGAGATAGCTCATCGGGCTCGTTCTCCCTCCCTCTCTCTTCTGGCCCGCGCTGCAGCCCACCTTCCCCTCTCCTTCTCTTTCCGCTTGGGCCATCACCATCCCGTGCCCACGTGCGTCACCCTTTCTCCCCTCCTCCCCATTGGGGCTAGCCCACTCGGCACAGCACAAGCTGCACCTCTTCCCTCTCCACTTCTCTCGCTGACACAACAGCCCCACCTGTCATCATCATCTCCTACCTGAAGACGACGATGACGATCATGCGTCGCCTCCATCTTCTACCTCCACTGCCTCAGGCCTGCCGTTACTGCCTCTCTCCCTTGTTCTCTTCCGCGCCATCCTTATCCCCTCCACAATCTCTGTCGACACCTCACCGCAGCCATATGACACGGGCACCACATGCTAGAGATATTTTTCCCCGGTGAACCGACCTCGCCGGCCTATAAATAGGCCCGATGAGAGACCCTTCGCCACAGCCACCCCCACCATTAGCTCCGCCTTGGTGCGGAACGCACCATCTCCCTCTTCTCTTCCCTCCTTCCCCTCTAAGCGCTGGGTCAATTCTCCCCAAATCTGGCTTGCCGTAGTCGCCATCGGTGCGAGCTCCGAGCTCTCCCTCTTCGGTGCGCCTAGGATTGATAGGTTCCGCTAGCACGCCCCTCACCCTTGCCACCACCCCAATCCACCACTTCCAACCCGCTCCACCTCCCCCGGCCGCCCTGCCCACGAGTGCATCCCGTCACCATGCTGCCCTCGCCACTACCCATCGCAAGCTAGAGCTTAGCCACAACCACAGCCCCGCCACGCGCCCACATCACCAGCCACAGCCCTGCTGCACTAGCCTTGCATGCCCAAAACACTGCGCACCAACTTAAGCCATCACTGCACCACCATTGCTACCCCGGCAAGCTGCCGCTGTCGCTCCAGGCACCCATCATCGTCGGGGATTCCCCCAACCTCTGCAGGTTGACCCCTAGGACACCAGTGACTAGTCGAGGAGCACTCGGAGCACCTACGCCGCTGGCATAAGCTATTCCGGTGAGCTCCCAACCGCTGCCCTATTCTCACCGCTGCACTGCCGCTGCCAACCCGCCGCCATTCCATCCACATCTCCCCTCTCTTCCTCTGTCCTGTGGGCCTACACCAATGGCGTCGCACCCGTTAAGATGGGTGGAGCCAAGGATGGCCCACGCATCAGCCATAGCAGCCCTTTCCTTCCTCTCCCCTTCCTTCTGCACGCCCGGTCCACGTAGACTCAGAGAGAGAGAGAGAAATGAGTCCATGGCATAGTGCAATGCCCGGTGCACTGCACAGTGCCACTGGCTGACCCCGCCGTGCTGGCCCCACGCGTCAGCCACTTAGTCATGGAGAAAATACTATGTACACCCAAGTAGTGTACCCAAAAGGTTACAAAACCCATTTCCATGCATAAAAAAATTCCTAGAAAATTTCTAAATAAACTAGGTACACCCCATGTAAGTGCATTCGCCCTCGATGTGGGTTTTGAATAATTAATGACAATCAAATTAGGGACTAACGAGTTTATTCAAGTAAATCCACAAGTGTTAGTCCATTGAAAGACTTGAACGATGACATATGGTGATTTTAGCATCCCCAATTTTATTTGATGGACGGTGTTCCGGCTCAAGGGCTCAAATAGATTTTACTTTTAATTTGAGTTATAGGAAATGTCGTACTATCAAGAAGGATACAAATTAGACTTGCTAGACTTAGAAAAAGAGTGCTCATGTTGATCTAGTTTATGCGCTTGAGAGACACAATTTCACTCATGGGCACATAGAATATATTTTATCTGTCTGAGTGGACCAGATGTTCCGACTTACCCCACTAGAAGTACCGGTAGTAGAGAGCTGCACCCAATGTTGTGCGTAGAAGTGAACTGCCAGAAGTTCCAGTCTCTGACCGGTAGTTCCGATGCAGACCGAAAGTTTCGGTGAAACACTAGAAGTACCGGTAGTTCATCTGTGCCTCTCACCCACCCGGCGAAGTTGGGCGTAGAAGTGAACTACCAGTAGTTCCGGTGTACATCGGAAGTTCTAGTCAGTCACCGAAAGTTCTGACTATTCACTCCTTGTCCAGGTCAAGCCCAACGGTCAGATCTGGGTGGACCGAAAGTTCCGGTGATCAACCATCGGAAGTTCTGGTAGTTCATCTGGACTGTAAGTATATATACTTTCTTACCCCTATTTCTAACCTTTACCCATGCCATTTACTCTGTACAAGCTCTCTCCAAACAGCCTCCAAGCTTTGACTCACCCACTCACTCTCCCTCTTTGCTCCTAGCCTTCAATCCTTGCAAGATTTGAGCTAGAGACGTGATATTTGAGAGTTGGGAGCTTCGATCTTCGACTTGAGCACTTGGATTCTTCATCTAGCTGGTTTGATTTGTGTTTGTTACTCTTGGGTTCTTGGAACCCTAGCTGGCTAGGCATTCTTCGTGGTTGCCCGTGTTGATTCATTTGTGAGGGCACCCCGAAGTGTTTGTATTACCCCTTTGATCCTTAGTGGAAATCTCGGGCTAACCTTTGTGGTTGCTTGAGGGTGGAGACCTTCGTGGTTGGACCTTCGTGGTCACCTCAATAATGGGGACGTAGGAATTCCTAAGTGGGGACCGAACCTCGGTAAACAAACCTTGTGTCCTACGTGCTTGTTGCTATGGTGGTAGCATCGACTACCCTTGTTCTTTGTTGTTTCTCCTTCCTACCTCAACTTCTTAGGTTGGAGTGCCTCATCTACAATTCGACAAGGTGCCAAGCTTTGGGGCACATCACATCTTCATCAACAACATCTGAGAAGGGGTGGTATCATTTGGATATGAAATCTCAGCTCATATTCACTCTGATTTCGTAGCAACTTAGGGCACCGGAAGTTCTGATTGGTTTGCATCGGAAGTTCCGGTCAAACCGGAAGTTCCGGTTCAAACCTACTGGAGGTTCCAATTGGTATTTAACTTCTGCATTTTGAGTTTTTGAATTTCAGGTTTTGCAAATACACCTATTCACCTGCAACACCCTAGGTGTTTGGCTTCCAAAATTTGCACCTACATTTCATAAGCATGAGCATCATTCCATTCATTATGGATTTGTTTGGCTTGTAACAAGAGTGTGCAACATACTTTATTAAGATTGTTTCAAAAGTGTTAGCTTATGAAATGTGTGTAGTGCAACATATATATGCAACATGGTGTGGCAACCTCTAGCTAGGATGCTTGTTTTGTTTGTTCCAACCTATGTAACATTTGGAAGTGAGTGTAACCAAAGTGTACAGTGGTGAATTATGTCATATAGTACCTTGATCACACTTAGGATCATTAGTGGAACAATGTTCATGTTGACCAAAATGACCAAAATACCCTCCTAGGTGATGTTGACCAAGCTTTGAGCCTTGGAATGCTTTGGTTTGACTGTTTAAAAAGTCTAGCTTAGAAATCTTTCATGGAGGAGCACCCTTAATCAAAGTTGTAGAGAATTTCATGGGTAACAAAAGTCTCAATATGGCCATCTCATGAAAATGGCTAGAACCTACTCAAAAGTGGCCCACAGGTCAGGTCTCTATGCTGATTTCAGACTTAGAAAATTTTCTAAGTCCTGCACTGACATACAGTTTCACTGTACCTCACTTGGGAGCCATGTAACTCGTAAACCATGGCAAACCAGTCCAAGATTCCTTTGACAAAGTTGTAGTGCTCATGTAGCTCTACAACTTTGCTGCTAACACCTACCACTAAATCGAGCTAGTTTAGGAGATAATCAGCGATGAAATCGCCCCGTGAGTCACTGTTTTCGGCCTCCATTCAGAAACCTCCGTCCTCGGTGGCCGACCGGCCTCAGGCCGTTGCTGCCACGTGGACGCGCCATGGCGCCCGTACGCCAGCCATGGTCCCACCGGTCAGGCCACGAGGTCCTCAAGCCACCACGTTGCCCACCGCTCGCCTCTCCATCCATTTCCTCCTCCTCCTTCCCTCTGTTCTCGCCAAAGCGGAGGACCTGAGCCACCCTCACTGCCACGCGCTTCCCCGCGGTCATGCGAGCTCACCGTTGCATCGCAGCCCACCAAACCTCATCCACAACTCCACCTTGGTCCCCTCTACCTCCTCCACGTCTTGCTTGAGCCAATCGCGTGGAGGTAAGGGCGCATTACCGACTTGTTCCCTCTCGGAGTTCACCGGAGCGTCACCGCCGTCATAGTCCACCGTGGCCAGCTCACCTCTGCCGTTCTCTTCCTTCTCTGACCTCTGTCCTGACTTCCTCAACCCGTGTGGATGCTCGTGGTTAGATGTTACAGCTAGAAATCGTTCGGGCAAACCGAAATGGCCCGCCGATGCGTCGTGCTCTGGCCGCGCCCGCCATGGCCGCCGATGGCAAACCTCCATGGCTAGCCTCATCTTGACCGTCTCTGCCCTCCCTAGTGCGCGCATGGGGATCACCTTGAGCCGTAGTACGCCTTTGGATCATGTAGCCCCGTATCTCTCCGTAGCTCATCCGGAACGCTGGCCTCGCCGGAGCGCTCTGTGCACCGCCGCTGCTCGGTGCACGTGGTCTAGCCTCTCTGTCGCGCCACCATCCCTCTTGAGCACTTCATCTTCTCCGCCATCGCTCGCTGATCCTTTCCCCTCGCTGTCTTGTCGTTCGGGTCACTGGAGATGACCAGAGCACGGCAACCTACCTTCGCCGTCCGCCATGAACGACGGTGAGGTAGCTCCAGTGCAGTAGAGTTAGGGAAAATGGGATGCCTAGATGTGGGTTGGCATGGGGAGTACGCTGGTGCGTTCATCTCCGTCGGGCGGGTCGCCGGCAGCGAGATACGCCGGCCAGAGCTCTCTCCCCTATGTGCTGTCGCTGGCAAGTGGGGCCGACTTGTCGGTGCACGTGCGGGCGGGAGCGGGAGCAGGCCGCGGTTGTTGGGCCGGGCCGACGGATTGGGCCGGCCCAATAGTCGTTTTAGATTTTTTTTAAAATTGTATTTTCATTATTTATTTCACAGTTTTGAATGCTGTCTTGTAAATTTCATATCTCAAGCAATATTGATCCAAATGAGGTGATTCCATGTGTGTTAGGTTCTGTATAAAGGGTAGTAATTAATAAAAATATAAAATGTGTATGTATGATGGAAATTCTAGAAGAATTAAATAGGAACTTAAAAGGTGTTTTAAAATGGATGCAAACTTGTTAATTTTAGAACTTAAGTTCTAGTGCTCCAAAATTTATGAAATTTGGTCGGTGTGCTATTTCATGTCTAAGCTAGCTCTGGTAAAAATTTGGATGCTATTGCTTAAGTAGTTTTCAAGTTATGTTGTTGTCATTTTATATTATGAGGTACTTGAATAAATTTTCATAATTTTTCTATATGTGCAATGCTCATGAAAATTTATGGAGAGTGTCCTGGTACCCTAAGGTTGCTAAGAAAAATATTGTTTCTATTGTTTGACACTTTTCTTTATGATTTGTTAATTATGCAAAAATCAGCCTTTCTGGCTTGTGAATTTTGTGTAGGGAGTTTCTGTGAATAACTTTGGCTCAAATTTTTACCGTAGCCTCCTAATAGGGTATAGAGTCCCCTGTAATTTTTGTAGAATTTTCTGAGTAGTTTGCATATAAGTTTAATTTTTCACTTAATTAATGAATTAAATTAAGAAAGGGATTAAAATAAATGACTTGAGTGAACATACCTTACTTTATGGTGGTTTCATATCATATGTGACCTATTAGTGTCGTTAGTGTGGTCGTAGAGGCAGTTTGACACATGAGTAAATATTTAAATTTCACATTTCTAGGTTTTCTGGACAAATGGTAGCATTATTGGGTTTAGGCCTTGAAAAAATATTTGCTGGGAATCTTATAAATACCAAAGTGGTAGTAAACTTGTTAAAATAACTTGTGTCAAAAATTGGTGGCATTTGGCCTAGTAGTTTAGGAGTTACAATTGTTTGAAGTGACTGTCCAAAAATGGCTGCTCTCTGTTAGAGAGGGCAGAGTTCTGAAATTTTGGGAATTCGACTAGGTAAACTTAGGAATCAAGTCTTGAGGTCTAAAATGAATTGTAGAGCATGTTATAAGATTTCCAGATGGTCTTGCCTCATATCAATTGGATTTTTGGATCTCTAGTTATGGCTAGATTACTGATCTGCTGTCCATATCTCTGTGGTGTTGTATTATGCTTCGGTTTGTGATAAGTTTAAGTAATGTTGTTCTTATTGTTTGTTAGGTGTTAGACCCTTAACTGAGGAAGAACAATTGTACATTAGATTGTGTAGATTAGGTAAGTACTTCTCTACCGGAGAATAAATATGCACATATATTGAAGTGATTTGAATAGAGCACTAGTATTGCTGCCTTCTTATGCATCCATGAGATTTATTGTGCATTCATGCAATAGGTGTAACGGAGGGAGTGACACTCCTGGAATTCGAGGGAGCTCTTCCGGAGGAGGTTCTGGAGTAGCTAGGGGAGCCAGAAGAACCAGCCAGCGAAGGAAGCGCCATTGAAGAGTTACCTGAGTGCTCGGATCACCGCCCTTCTTCTTTCCTAAAAGGCAAGCCCCGGTGCATGCTAACCCATCTTTTATATACACATATAATTGAGTACTTTTACTTGTTTACTGCATTAAGTTATAGGATGTTGAGTGAAAACACCTGTTGCATTATATCTACCTTGTCCAGATATATAACCTGAATCCCAATTTAAGTTTAGGCACGTGTTAATGCTTAGCCCTGCTTAGTGCGGTAGAAGTCGGATGATTTCTGGTCATCCGCGAGAATTAGGTGAGGTGGGTCACGAATGACTATGTTGGCTATCGTGGATGGAACCATGCTTAAAATGAATGTGAGACCGGGCGGGAGTTCGATAGTGCAGCCGCAAGACACTTCACGTCTTGGGTGTGGAGCTATGCCCGTCTGAGTCATTTAAGTACCGATTCGCTGTACATCCTTGAGTCATGTTGAACGCAGTCTAACTCTTAGTTGGACGGATAAGTTGTTCCGACCGTGAATCTGAGTAATACAGTTTAGGCTGAAAATCGAAGGGTAGGTCGCATCTTGGCGGAAGTAAGGATGTGCTTGGGGACATTAGCATAAGACCAGGGGGGTTAGAGTCCCTATCACCTGGCAGGGTGTTGCCCTTGGGGATGCGGCATCTGTCGAATCCGTGACTCCTGAATTGTACCAAAGGTGACATGAGCAGCCCTCGCCAGACATGTCTCGGTGAGTGTTAGAAGTATCCCTCCAGGTAGATAGGAATTCGATTCGAATCGTCGTCGCTCCCGGTTAGTGAGCACTTGACTTGAGCAGCGGAAACGTAGATTCCATTAATTAAACAGATGGTTAAGTGGATGATGATATAATGTTACATCAATTTATACCTGCTATGGTTATTACTGTTTGCTTGTAATCAAATGTATATTTAGTACAGGTGCTAAGATAGATGACATGTTAATGTTAAAAATGACTGCTAGTACAGGTTAAAAGAGTTACAATTACTTATGCTTTTCTGCAAAATATGATGTCAGCCAACTCCACCTATAAAAGCCTTGCATGATCCTTGGTGTCTTTATTTCCGTTTCGATGGGTAAGTCTAGCTGAGTACATTCCCGTACTCAGGGTTTATCTATTCCTGTTGCAGATGACATGCTATATCAGGGCTTCTGCAAGAATTGCCTCCACCCGGCGGGTGATGAGGACTAGATCACTCGGGCGTGATCGTCTTTTAGTTTACTTCTCTTAATGCTTTTGTGGGATGTTGATCTGTAAGACTGGTAGTAGTATTCGAACTAAGTGTGTGTGTTATGCTTCCACTACTTTATAAACTTGGTTTGTAATAATTGCGACTCCGTGGTGTTGTAAGTTAATTTTCGAACTACTCGTGAAATGTAACGTGTGATGTGTTACATTGAATGATGCAATCTTGGTTGTATGCGAGCTGGTTTGAAATCCTTCGTGTTTTCGATTGACTACCGGGATTATATGGGCTCAATTTCGAAAATTTAAGCGTTTCGGCGCTTGTTTTTGTACTTGTGCTCTTATAATTTGGTCGGTTCTGTTACAGCACCCCCTCTAGGCCAGTTAGATCCTTTCACCGCAAAACCTACCCAAATATTTCCACCCCATTTCCATTATTCCAATTTCCCAAAATAATTCCCAAGCCTATATTCCACATACATTATCTTTGAAAATTCATATCTCCTCCATCCCAACTTCAAATTATTTGGTTCCACCACCAAAAATCTCCTAAATTCGAGCTCTACCTATTCCTACCCTTTGCCCCATTATTTGGTGCCTATTTAAATTCTAGTTTGTTTGCTTTTCCTTTTTATATATTTTTAATTTAAATACTAAGGGCCGGTTTAGTTCCCAGAAAATTTTGCAAAATTTTTCAGATTCTTCGTCACATCGAATCTTTAGACACATGCATGAAGCATTATATATAGATAAAAAATAAAACAAATTACACAGTTTAGACGAAATGGACAAGACGAATCTTTTAAGCCTAATTAGACCATGATTGGACACTAATTATCAAATAACAACGAAACATGCTACAGGGTCATTTTGCAAAAATTTTTGCAACTGAACAAGCCCTAACCATAGTAATAGCCCCCACCGTAGCAGTAGATGACCCCATATATTCGCGTATGCTCATGTACCATGACACATACCCGAATATATATGTATTCGTACCCAATCACCTAAAATAGCAACCACCTATACATGTATACATACAAGAATATGCCCGATACCCAGATATACACCTATGTATGGCTAACTTTATCTTTCGCCCTCTCTCTAACCTGAGGCACATACATATGCATATGTGTACGTGTCACTAACCCCGTGGACCTGTAGAGGCTAGCCAGGTCATCTATGATGACTTGGTTAAGTTTTCTCTTTTTAGGTTCACATAATAGTGAAACCCTAATAGTGTGGTCTAGTTTTCCATCAGACCCACCGCCCATATTAACCTAACCTGTAAAACCCTACCATGTGGATAGAACACCTCTATCCAAACCTTACTTCAAATTGACATAATAATGATAACCCAGATAATAGCCCGTCACCTAGTAGGACCAACCCGTCTAGGATCGTTGATTGCTTATGCTTGTTTTACATGCATTGCTTGTTATTTTCCTTGTTTGTGTGGTCTTGTTTGTTGGTGCTAGACCACGTAGGATAGAATACGCGAGAGAACCCGATGAAGCCCAGAAGACAGGAGCAAAAGGTATAGGAATCGGACGAGGATGTAATCGTCAGCGAATGGAGGCAAGTCCTAACACCCAGCTACCCCTATCCCTCCACCATATATGTCATCCCTCATCCACCACCCTTCTACCACCACCACACTTTGCTATCCTCCACCATAAACACTCCACACTCCATCCCCACCAATTAATTACCTTAACTTATAACACTTAAACTCTTATTGAGAATTATGATGAATTGAGAACTTGATTATGATAATTTGCATAATAATATGGTAAATGGTTACCTGGATATGACATGAGCTTAATAAATTTGACGATAATAACTATGGAACCTAAACTGGTAAAACTTGACTAAACCCTGACAGGGGGCGAGTGAGGGGCTAATTTGTGTGGTACAAGTTACCTTGGTAGATTCACCAAGTGAGGGTTCCTATTGGGAAATACTCGCCTCGGTCACATAAGGACCGATTCGTAGTCCCTCTTGCCTAGTGCGATATTATGTACAGCCACATGTCTATATGGGTAGACTTGATCTCACATCGCGTTAGATAGAAGTATAATTTCAACTAGGATGCCGGTGTTGGTAGCGGAATATCAGGAGCAGACATGGATGCTATGTGATCTTCCATGGTTCGGTTGGTGTGGTTGCTATGTGATCTTCCACGCTAAGCCCCTTGACTTGGCCGCGTTCGAGCCCATATTATTATTATTGTTTATTTTGATGATTTGGTATCATCGGCACTATTGTTTTGGGATGATTCGGTATCGTCCGAGATTATATGATGGGATGACATGGTGTCATCCAGGATTATGAGATGGGACATTTTGGTATCCTCCCAAGATTAGTGTGTTTTTCCAACCCCTGAGAAGCCGTGGTAGAGTTATATCAAAAATCTAAGGATGTGTCCCTTCGGGTACGAGGTCTCGTAAGGCCTGTTCCTGCCATCGCGCATGGTTTGGAGTTATGTCTATCATGTGGAGAAATTTGTATATCTCTGTAGAGTTTATTGAATCTATTCGAATAGCCACGTCCTTGGAATGGGCAGATGCTAGGGTGAGATACTATGATTAGACTTCCACAACTGTGATAATCTGGTAAGATATATTTCACTATTTTGGTAACTTATAATAAACCCTGAAAACTTGTGAGAATGATAATACTCTGTCAGGGTCCAACCTATAATTATAATTACTTTACCGTACCACTTTTACCTCAACCACCTCCACCACCATCACCCACCTCCACCATATAGCTTTCCCTTCCACATCACCTCCACCCAAAGTTAGGGCTTTCTGAGTACTTTATGTACTCAACCCCCTCCATTCTACGTTTTAGGAGTTAAGCTACAAGAGGACATACCTAGATGGAACTTCTAGAGCTACACAAGGATAGGATACTCGGAGTATACCCGAGGATGGAGCCGTACGAGAGAGCTACGCTAGGACCACGACGTTTGGAATATAGGAGTACGCTGTAGGAACAAGGCTAGGGTTACATCCGCACTCCAAGCTGCCTATAGGAATGGAGCCATGTTGACATAGGACCACTGTCTTAGAACTCTGATATACGATATAAAGCCAGTGGCCCAAGCTATGTGAACCCGAAC
The DNA here is from genome assembly GCA_038087645.1 of Saccharum hybrid cultivar R570. NCBI lineage: Eukaryota > Viridiplantae > Streptophyta > Magnoliopsida > Poales > Poaceae > Saccharum > Saccharum hybrid cultivar. Next base: position 1,530,285 of record JAQSUU010000594.1, on the reverse strand, counting down.
CGTGTAACATGTTTTTCTCTTAGCAATAAAAGTATGGTTTTTTATATCAATCTTGCTCGAAATGTACGTATCAGCTACTAATCCAGGGACGACTGATACATGATGCACAAAGGACCCTAGAAGTAGGGGGGCCAACAATTATACTATGTGAACATCCCAAAACACACAATAGAATGTCACAAGTATTACTACGTGAACATCACATATATCAAAGCCAAATGTTTTTGGTATGTGGTGTAACCTACAAATACAGAAGACACATCACAAATGCATAAATTATTTCTATAGTTAAGAAAACAAAATATTTTGGTATGTGATGTATCTCAAAGAAATATAGAGGACACATCATAAATGCACAAATTATTTATATAGTTAGGTAAAGCCAAATATTTTGGTATGTGATATAACCCAAATAAATGCATAAGACACATAACAAATGCACAAATTATTTCTATAGTTAAGCAAAGCCAAAAATTTTGTTATGTGATGTAACACATATAAATACAAAAGACACATCACAAATGCACCAACTATTTATGTAGTTAAGCAAAGCCAAATATTTTGGTATCTAATGTAATCCAGACAAAATGCAGAAGACACGTTACAAATGTACAAATTACTTGTATAGTTAAGCAAAGTCAAATGTTTTGGTGTAGAAAACACATCACAAATACACAAATTATTTCTGTAGTTAAGCAAACCAAATGTTTTGGCATTTGGTAACCATGACAAATGCAGAAGACACATCATGGATGCATAAATTATTCATATACTTAAGAAAAGCCAAATGCTTTGGTGCATGATATAACATAGACAAATGCAGAAGACATATTACAAGTGCATAAATATTTCTATACTTAAGCAAAGCCAAATGTTTTGGCACATGATGTAACCTAAACAAATGTAGACGACACATCCGAAATCCACAAATCATTTCTATAGTTACTGATAGCCAAACATTTTTATGTGTAATATAACCCAAACAAATGCAGAAAGACATACCTCAAATGTACAAATTATTCTATAGTTAAACGAAGCTAAATGTTTTTGGTACGTGATGTAACTGAGACAAATGTAGAAGAGACATCACAAATGCACAAATTATTTCTATAACTAAGCAAAGCCAAATGTTTTTTATATGATGTAAGACACATAAGAAATGCATAAATTATTTATGTAATTAAACGAAGTCAAATATTTTTTATATGTGATATAACCCACACAAATACAATTATATCTCATAGAATAAAAAAGAAAAGAAAAGAAAAGATTAATTAGAGTAGAATGAAAAGAGAAAGTTTTCAAAATAAAATAAAATAAAATGAAAAATAAAAAAAATCCATAGAAAATATAAAAGAAAAGAGAAAGGAAACCATAGAAGCAAAGATAGAAAAACAAAAAAAGAATTATAAAACATGAAATGAGATTGCTAGCGTCCAGACATCCGGATAGACTCCCGCGTCCGACGTCGGTGCCAGTACCCGTTTCTCGTGCCTGCACCCTGGTGCGCCCACACAGGGGCCCGCGCCATGCGGACCGCATGTGCCACCCGGCCGACAACACGCGGAGACAGCTCGTGCCTCGTACGCTTTTCACATGCATGCAGGCGGGGACAGTCTGGCGCACTCGGTGCCGCCTAGCAGCTACAGTAGACGGCTACGGCAGTTGGTCCCATTGCAACATGTGCAACACCAGATTTACTTTTGCAACAATCAGATGAAACACTTGCAATATACGTCTGAAACACTTGCAAAACACTTGAAAATACTTTGAAAGCCATTGCAAACGCCTGCAACATCCAGATAAAACACTTGCAACATACGTATGAAACACCTGAAACACTTGAAACAAACGGTTGCAACATGCATGTTATACAACATCTAGATATACTTATACAACATCTAGATAGAACACTTGAAACATACGTCTAAAACACATGAAACACTTGATATACATACTTGCAACATGCGTATATAGCCATCGCAAGATACACAACATCTATATGAAACACTTGAACATATGCATCTAAAACACCTGAAACACAGCATCGCCGACGGTCATGGCATACCTTGTGGGGAAATACAGTAGCCAGCAAGCGGCACTCGAGTGCATTAGAGAGCCAGGATGGTGGCAGGCGGGCGGCTAGACGCGGTGGAGAGAGGAAGGATGGCACCAGGTAGGCGCTCGGGTGCACCGCAATGGTCGCCGCGGACCACGCCGGAATCCGCAGCGGCGCAAGCTCGGCGGTGAGTGGTGGCGCCCCCGGCGAGCGGCCCCACGATGGAGGTAGCAGCGGCGGTCAACCGGGTGCGGCCTCCTGCCCCGTGCTGCTGAAGAAGGTCGCAGCAGGCTTGTGTAGTGCCCGCAACGAGGCGCCCCCACACTGGAGAACGTCAAAGCAAGCAGCCCCCCGCTGGAGAAGGCGAGCGGCGAGCGACGTGGTGGAATCTACCGCGGTAGTCGATGGCGTGGTGCTGCGGTGAAAAATGCTACGATGGGCAAGAGACATGGATTAGAGATTCAGCATCCAACAATTGTTTTTTAATAGAGAAGCACGGGCCTATTGAACCGGTCCATTGCACATGCGTGAAAAGCGGTCCTCCGGACGGCCGGGCGTCCTGCCGGCCCCAAAGACATCGTTTATTTGCGTCAGATGTGCCTTCGCGGATGACAACCATCTCGTCAGCTACAACCTGTAATGTCTATCCATTGGACCAGGAGAAGAGAACAAGTAAATGACGGCCCAAACCAATCAGTCACCTGCAGCCAAAGCCCATATCACCGGAAGCGGAAGAAGTGGTCGCCGCCGTTACACTGGAAGACTGGCACGCAAAACTTGCGTTTGCATGATGTGTCCCATCCATGCCTCTTCTCCCCTCCCACAAACCCTCGCGATCCTACCAGTCCGCTAGGCGCTAGCCGTGCCATCCCGTGGCCTCGGCGGGCGCGCGCGCACCCCCGTGCGCGTCGCCGCCAGAGAGAGGCAGCGACGAGGAGGGACTGGACCGGCAGCCTGGGAACAGACGTGGTCCTGGCGATCTTCCACCGCCTCGACCACATCGACATCCTGAACTCCGTGGACAACGTGTGCCACTCCTGGCGCCGCGTCGCGCGGGAGGAGGCCTCGCTGTGGCGCCGCATCACCGTGCACGAGCACGAGGGCTTCGCGCGCAGGCTGCGTTCTGCGGGCAGTACGCCGGGGACGATGGCTTCCTTATGTACCTCGTTTTGCAGTGAGAATAAGAAACGTCCCCTCCTCTTAGACCTTGTTTGGATGCATGTGTATCCAAGATTTTCATTATCGGAAATTAAATTTTATTGGACGTCATGGATAAAGAGGATAAATAAGATATATCAGAAATATCGGACCAAATTCAAAAAAATTTAATTTTTTTTTCAAAAAATTTGTAGAATTTGACTTGAAACTATTCCTAAGATATTAAACATCACTTGTTCACAAATCAAAACAAGAATAAATCATTATAAGTGTCGGACCGTCACGTGGCTGATTTTGGATTGACTGGGTAGAAACAGGAAAGAAGGGAAAATTTTGGCTGATATCAAATTTTATCGGACCCCGAGGATAGAAAGAAAATTTCGGAAATATCAGCGACTTTCGGCCGATAAAAAAACCCTTGTGTGTATCCACTTCAATTCACATAGGCTAGAGTGAAATGGAATGAAATTTAATTCAATTTTACTCCAATCCACTTCAACACATGTGGATTGAGATGAATACACGCACATCCGAATAAGGCTCTGAGAAGTTTTATTTACGTAATGCTTGATCAATATTGCACTTCTTCGTTTGATTCTCGGTCTCGTTGCCTGCCAACCAGCTGTTGTTTGGAGTGTAATTTTGATATGTCTATTCATCTTGTTCATAACCTTTTTTTTCCCCTGTGGATGTCTGATCTGGTTGTTGTCCAAAATTAGCCAGCTTCCTATCTTTTCAGATTTGTGACTTAGTAGACCATAAGCCCATAATACTATTGTATCGGCTAGGAATGGTTCTAAAATTAAAATCTGGAAAGTTGCAGGTCTATTTCAGAGTAGGTCAGACTTTGTGCTGTGGTCACAAATTTTGCAGGGTGAATTGCCGAATTCATACAGATCAAGTGCCGTACACACTGATCATGTGTCTGTAATCAGTGGCGGATTCAGGACAAAATCCTAGGAGGGGCTGAACTTCAGTGTTCAATGCCTCCTTCCTAAGCTCCAATGGCAGAACTTTCCTAGGACTCAGGGGGTTGGTCTCTTCTTCTTTCCTCCACCTCTTCTTCTCCCTCACCCTCCCCATATCTCCATTGCTGCAACAACTGTAGGGGGGGCTGGAGCCCCCCAGCCCCCCTTTAGATCCGCCCCTGTCTGTAATATGTTTTTTGCAAAATTGAAAAGACCGCTCCTAGATACAAGTATACAACTGCACCTTTAAGCATTGCTTGTAGTTTTCGTCCAGCCTTTTACCACCTTTTTTTCATTAATTGTCATCAAAGATGGTAACTATCAAATGTCGTTTCTACCTATCCCTAGTATATACACTTTCAAGGTTGAACTGGCAAGGAAAAGATGTACCTCATGACATACCACCCTAGAGTATAGCAATATTCAACTTCATTATATGATTTATGTGCTACAAAGCACAATAGCTTGAGAAGAGAAGGTGGATGGTGGGGACATATCCAAAAACTAGACATATCTGTATGTTTGGTAAACTCTTACATTTTTTTTTGGTGAACGCAAGTAAACTTACATTCACATATTAGTTATGTTTATGGCTTGAGTGGTATACTAAGTCTGTCCTCAGCAGTAACCACTGCAAAGTTTATTGTCATAAGCTTATGACAGTCCCTGAAACTTTTGAAGCATTTGAAAATGCACCACTATATATAGCAAGATTATTTGAAAAGGGTATCTTTGAAATCTGGAATGGATACATGCTTCAGAGTTTATGTCTGTAATTTCTACACTGAAGCTAATAACTGAAAATTTATTTATCTTGTATCCTGACATTTAAATTCTGAATTAGACTTATAGTTCATCCTTTACCCCGAAATCACTGGCTCGATGAAACTGTTGTAGGCTTATAGCACACATTGGCATAGTCCCAAAATATAGTCGAGTGTCATCAGTGCAATGTTTTCTCATACCAGATCTGACACTTATCTGGAATACATGCATATCTAAACTTATTTTCATTTTGACAGAAGTTTAGTAGTGCTGAACAACTTTTATCTGAATACTTTCTGGTGCCATTGGATCGTTGATTCTTATGGCATTGTGCTAATTTTGCAGGGCCCCTTGTCTGAAGAGCCTTCGCCTTATTTCCTGCAGCCTTGTCTCAAATGAAGGACTTATAGAGGCTGTGAAAGAGCTCCCTCTGCTTGAGGAGCTTGAGCTCTCGCTATGTCCTAACGTTGGTGGTTTTTTTGTGAGCAATGACGTTTGTGGTTATGAGGTGTACAAGTTTGTTAGCGAAGTATGCCCACAGCTGAAGCACTTCAGACTGGGCAATGATGATTTCAACGTTATTTGAGATTGGTACAAGTACAAGAACATGGACGTTGGAGGGATTGCAGGTATGCACGGGCAGGGGCGGATTCAGGGCCAGGGCTGCCAGGGCTGCCAGGGCTGCAGCCCGGGGCGTAGCCCAAAATCTTCAGTAACAGCACTGCTATGCAGTGCAAAAGGAGCCTAAGCAAATAGCCTTTAGCCCCACTCGACGGTGCCGAAAAGTAGCCTCAGCGCCTCCTAACAGTTCTGCAATTGAATTTTAGCAAAATTTCTAGCCTGCTAAAGGGTGTATGTTAGCAAAATTTCTAGCCTTCAATAATTTAGCCCCCCTCCTAACCCATTTCTGAATTCGACACTGCACGGGCTACGCTCCTTGCAGCTCTTTGCCAATGGTATCGACAATGACGGCCTAGAAACTGTCTTGTACTGCTGTCCCCATCTGGAGTCCCTTGACATACGCCATTGCTTCAACGTCGACATGGATGAGACCCTGCTCCTGAAGTGTGCCAAGCTCAAGACGCTGAGGCTTCCTGATGACCCGACTGATGACTATGACCTCGAGGATAAAACACCTATCAAGAAGTTTGTGACTGATGATAACGCTTGGTATTCCGATGAGCATGATTCCTATATTATTAACCAGCTCCTCTGTGACGAAGATTTCTTTGGTGAGCCAATCCCTCCAACGTCCATACCCTTTGGAGAACATGGACTCCGACTCTGACTCTGGGGATCGATGACACAGATTTCTTTGGTGAGCCATCCTGCTACGAGTGTGACCAGGATGCTTCCAATGAGCAAGCGCACGTTCCTGAAATAAAAGGCGATCTGCATACTGAATTGAATTTCATGGAAGTGTTCAGATGTTAGTATATCTCTCTAGTCTCTACAGGCACGCCTGTGTCCTTTGGGGTTTTTTTTTCTGCATGACGATGAAATCTGTCTCCGCTTGAATCTTTAGTCTCTGCTTTCATGTTGGTCTATTGATTGATCTTTTTTTTTTTGAGACGGTCTATTGATTGATCTTGTGTCCGTTAGGTTCACAACAGGGTGGTGAAAGGTTCTCCAAACTTTAGTTTGTCCGTCGTGAAAAGTGAACTCAGTCTGAATGCTGTGAAACTGAAATAAGTGCCAAGTTTCTAGCTTATCTTTCGAAAGCACCTGTTCCTTGTTCGCAAGAGAGAGAGAGAGAGCACCTGTTCCTGTGTACTGTGGTTTAAAATCCAGGGTTTCCAAGAAGCTCCCATCTCTGCCGACGTGGACAACCAATGTTTACTCCAGATGTTCCACATGCGCCACCTCGTCACCCCAGCTCCCGTTCACCCCATCTCTGCCATGTTGACAACCAATGTTTCCTTTAGAAGCTCCATAGGATCGACAAGTAGACATGCTGCAATAGTTTTGACTAGGATTAGAAATCGTTTTGGCTAGGATTAAAGAAAAAATGTCAAATCAGGATCTGTTTGATTTGCTAAGACTAATTGTTAGCCTTGGATATGATCTTGTGCATCATATCATCCAGTGGCACTGATATTTGAGGGTTTCAATTGTGCCAGCTCTTTGATGTTCACCGGATGATCCTCCAAGTGATTATTCTTCTCTTCAATTTATTATGCGGTGGGCTCTGTCTTATCATGCTGACTTATTGGAGTCCACTGCATGATGCGGTGAATGCTCTGGTGAGGAATCTTCACAATTTTTTCTACTTTTCAACTCGAATCTTGATCAAACCTTGTTCTACCAACCCTAGGACCTATTGTAACCTGTCTCTAACACATCTTCAACATAGATATAAGCAATAGGGGCGTTAGGCCTAGGTCCACCCTTGAACATAGTTATCAGTCACTCAGTCGGTTGCCAGCAACTATGAAAGGCCTGTAGCTTATTGGTTACAAGAGGAGCAAATATTCCAAGATTTAATGACTTTGTGTTTTTAGTGTTAGACATCATTCTTGTCGATAGCGAAGCACCTGTGGTAACTTCGTCAGTCTCGTCTCGAGGATTTGCTGATCCAGTCTTCGATGGTGCTTATAGGGGTAGAGTTTGCCAGTGTGCGTTCATAGGGGTGAGTGTGCGTGCATTGTGAGCGTCTGCGTTGTACTATGTAATCTAAAACTAAAGTTGAGAGCAGCTTTGATGGATATTTCACAGATTATTGTATTGTCAAATGCCACAATCGGTTAGTTGCCAGCAGCTTCTATGGATATTTCACAGATTCTTATATTGTCAAATGCTACACCTTAACAATATGCATAAAAATTGGTGCTATGAATTATGCATTTATCCATTGTGAGCATACTGAACCTGGCGCAGTTTCCACAATGGTGCGAAAACAAATATATATCGTTACCAACACGTTGTTTAAGCACTCTCATAACGTAGCATAAACAATCTATTGCAAACTGATTCTGTTAATACGCTGTCCATATGTAAGATGGTAAAGTTGTACAACAAAAGGTACATAACATGGTAGTATATATGCAGAGTGAACCTCATAACTCATTACCACTCCTTAACATGATTTCATTTCCATTGACCAGACACGTCAAAATCATTGCAGCAAAAAGGAGATCGGACATTGCACACTGATTGGATATCATTCAAGGAAGAAACCCATAATTTGTAGTCTCAGTTTGTCAAATTAAGATGCTGATGACGATGATGAGGCAACTGTACTGATATCCACCACATCACTACCCTTTGGGGATTTCTAAAGCAATGCTACTGCTTTCAATCATTTAGCCATGGATTGAGTATTTTGGAATACTCAAGTTCCTCACTCTATCACATTTTTCCCGTAGCACGTCATCCATGTTGTAGTACTCAAAAGAGCCAGTAACGTGTAGAGATTGTAGTATATATATGGCAGTTGTCAAGGAAGATTTTTTTTTTTTTTTAGCCCAAATTTGAAACAAATTTTAAATTTAACCCGCATTAGATTTTTTTTTAAATCTAACCCGTTTGGCCCCGCCACCATACATGGCGGGGCAAATGCACTGAACTCCGCCATGCATGGTGGCGGGGTGCAGGTCCCACGTGGCACGCTGTAGGCCAGCGTGGAAAGGAGTACCCCGCCATGCATCATGGCGGGGTACCCCTAACCCGCCATGAATCATGGCGGGGTACAACCCCGCCCATTTAAAAGCCCGGGCACTTCTTGTTTTTGGCCATTCATCAATTCTATTTCCCGCAGCGCCCCTCTCCGCCTCAGGACCGAGCTCCCCTCCCATCGGCGCCCCTCCCGCCTAGGGCCCCTCCCCGTCGGCTACCGGCCCATCGTCGGACCTTGTTTCGGCCACCCCTTCTCTGCGTCCATCGTTGTAGTATGTTTGAGTCATTTACAGCAAGTTTACGGAAGCCATGGCACGAAGAATTGTGTTTACGCCAAAGATTAAACGAGTGTTACCAACTACATTAGTCCAATCAAAATAACCAAGTAGAGTACTGCCGCTACACCTACACATAATTTAATTGTTCTAGCACTATATAACTATAATTGTTCAAGGAAGCCTGCCCGCTGTATGTAGGTCGCGTATCGCTCGTCCCAGCTATGTACCGGTGCGTGCGAACACGAAGTGCACGCAACGGCCTCTACTTCTCCGACAAGGCCTGGGCCCGGTGGTCCTTGTCATAGTCCGCCTCAATGAGGCTAAAGCGCGGATGAGGAGCCCGCGCCTCCATCTTGCAACCCTGAACCTGCCTGTTTCAAAAAACAAAGACAACATTAATAACATTAGAACAATTAATAACGTTATAAAAAAACAAAGACAAGTAAATTTGAAGATTAAAATATCATAAATGCATGTTTACAATATAAACCACCTCTTGTCTCGCCCGCCTATGAAATCTAGCGTTATGACCAGGATTCTTGCAAATGGAGCAAAGGTTCTGCGCACGTTCTTTGTCAAAGTCCCCGCCACCATACATGTCGGCGCCGTAACCTTTCATATTGTCCATATCGCCTTTCAGTCGCTTCTTCTTCCTCCTTCCCTTCCCTACCTTCTTCAGGTCCGGATAAGGCGCGTAGTCCTCACCATAATATGGAGGCCACTACGACTCGTCAAGGTATGGCTCGAAACTCTTCTCCCAAACTTTGAGGGTGTTGGCACGGAGATACAAGGGTGACATGTATGGTGCAACTGTGTGGTCAAAACCTTTAAGCCAACAAGAGGTGATCATGTGTGAGCAAGGGGCATGCATGATCTGAGGGACGTTGCAACTGCATTCTACTTTATCAAGATCGACACGGTACGTTCGCCCACCAAATCGTTCGCCGCCCAGGTTTGTGCCCCCTCTAGCTTGTACGCAGAAAACAAGCATGTCCCGTCCATAAGCCTCGGCAACCTGTTGTTTGGCCAATTCCTCAGCCTCCTTCAAATATTCGTGTGCAGCCTTCCCCCATCTTCCAAGCTCCTCTTCATTCCTTAGGGCTAGGCCATACCGCTTAACAAAATACTCATTGCACTTCCTAAAAGAGAACTTAACAATACCAGACACTGGGAGAGATCGAACGCCTTTGAACACACGATTGAAAGACTCAGAGGAGTTTGTTGTCATGATGCCGTACCGGAAGCCGCCCTCATCATATGCTAATGCCCACTTGACTTTATTTTCCATCTGCTGGTCTAACCATGCCTTGCCAGCTTGGTTGAGCATCTTCTCTAGTTCTGCCATAGTCTTGTTGAACTCGCGTTCCGTACGTTTATTACAAAGCTCCTTTAACTTGTCAGCCACATCCTTCTTGCGTTGACGCCACCAGAAATTGGCGGCAAAATGCCGCATGCACCAACGGTGCACTAGGGGCGGGTGACCATCAATGTGTTCACCGGCTGCATTAAGAATTCCAATGTGACGGTCCGAAATCAGACAAATGGTGCGAGAAGGGTCAAGCACATGAACACGGAGCAGACGCATAAACCATGACCATGAATCATTGTTTTCCCCCTCTGCCAAAGCAAAAGCCATTGGCACTATCTGGTTCTCTAGGTCTACAGCAACAGTCATCATCAATGTGCCCCTGTATTTGCCGGTGAGGAACGTGCCGTCAACAAGAACAACTGGCCGACAATACTGAAATGCATGTCTGCACTGATCGAAATACCAGAACACACGGTACAGAATATGTCTCAACGGGTTCTGAAGATACAACCCTCCTGTGTATATGAACGATCTCATGCCAGGGTTGAAGTGTTCCATCGCACACAAAATGTGTGGAACCCTGTTATAGGCTTCCTCCCAGCTACCCCAGCGAATTGTCAGGGCAATTTGCTTTGCCCACCAAGTCTTTTCATACGTGACCTCATACCCAACAAATGTGACTATGGTCTCCTGTAAGAAAGATACCGATACGTCGTTGTCCTTATCTACAAGACCTAATATACGACGGGCTAGGTACCGAGCCATCAACTGTGGATGGTACCTTTTACCCTCATTAGTCTGGCATCTGTGCGGCTGTTCCACTGAAGTTACCTTTCACTTACCATCACTCCGCCTCTTTCGTGCATTCAACTTCCACGAGCACGGGAATCCAGCCTTACATAATATGTAGAATTTTACCTCCTTGTCAGAATGTCGAACCGTGTAAGGCCTATGATGATACACAGCATAGTCCTGAAGGAACAACTTCATCTCAGACATCGTATTGAAAAGCATTCCCTTCCTCAGTATTAAATTTTTATGGTTGTACAATGATTCCTTACACATCTGCAAACCCGTGTCACAAACTGCCATATGCGACATACTTACATCGTTATAATTTGGCATACCGGTAAAGGGCAAGCCAGCCTCCCTCAGCTGTGTAAGCTCTGCCGATGTATAAGAGGGTGGTGCAACGTATTGTTGTGGCTCCCTAACCCTGCTCCATCCTTCATATTCCACTCCATCATCTGGATAACCGGTGGCTAATGTGCCCTGACTCTGCATGCCATGAAGTACCTCAAGCGGTACTCCGGCATGCCACGAACTGGTGTACACATGGCAGGTGCACCTTCAGAGGGCATGGCTTCAACCGGTGCTTGCATGGCATGTGGACCTCTTTTCTCATTTCCTGAATCGTCAGAATCAGTGCTAACATCATCACCAATCATTTCCTCCTCTGCCGCCTCCTCCTCCTCCTGTTCAAACTCGTTTACATCAAAATCATTACTTATATGACCAACTGGAGGAGAATGAACCCGCTCTTGCGTCAAATTACCATTAAGTCCATACTCTCCATAGTTTGTTACATCTGCACACCACAATCTCCTAGAGTACCACTGTCGAAGGATGGCTTCTCATTCTCAACATTCTCCAGCATCAACTCAGCCATGCCGACATTCGAACCTTGGATGACCCTATTGTATCGGGACCACTCTGCTTGGTTGCACAAGTCCATCATCACATAGTGTGCCCTATTCTTTCCAACATCGAACCTACCCTTTAGTGTGAAAGCCTCGCCAAACTTCAAACTCAAACGGTCACATAGATCACAGAAACTAGGGGTGCCATCAAACCATTCCAATTCTTCATACATATCCTCAAACTGGCAATCCTCTCTCCTAACACTTCCTCCGTAAAAAACTCTTACACTGTAATTCATCTACAAAATGATTTGACATCTGATTATCAACTGACCAATATGGTAGCACTAATTACTACATAACTAACTAACTAACTAACCTTACTTACCTACCACGTAACTAATTTACTTAGTATCTAAATAACTAATGTTAACTAATAACATCCGAATAACTAATAATCGTTAACTAATTAACTAATAACTAAATAACTAATACGAACCCATTAACTAAAAACTAACATTAACTAACTATCAAAAATATCGTTAACTACAAATGATCGTTAACTAACTAAATAACTAATATTAATCGTTATCTAACTAAATAACTAACTAACTACAAATAATATTAACTAACTAACTAACTACAAATAATCGTTAACTAACTAAATAACTAAATAACTAACTAAATAATTCAATACCTAACTAAATAACTAATGTTAAATAACTAAATAATCGTTTAATACAAAGAATATTAAATAATTAACTAAATAAATAATAATAACTTAATAATATTTACTACAAATAAATAATAGTAATGACAAAATAAAAAAAAATTACCGTAAAACGGGTTGCGGCGGCGTGATGAGGTTGGCCGGGCGGCGGCGTGCCGGGGCCGGGCCGGGGTGCGACGGTCCGCGGCCGGGGTGGCGGCGCGGGAACGGCGGCCGGAGACGCGGCCGAGGGCGCGGTGGCCGGGGACGCGCCGGCGGGGCCGCGGGGGATGGCGCGGCGGCGCGGACGGCGGCTACGGCAGCGCGGCGGCCACGGCAGCGGCGGCGCGGCGGCGGGGGCGCAGCGGGGAGCGGCGGCAGGGGCGCAGCGGGGAGCGGCGGCGCGGCGGGGCGCGGCGGGGCACGGCCGGGGCGCGGGGGAGGGGCTCCGGGCGACGGTGGCGGCTCCGGCGGCGGCTCGGCGTCGCTGGGGGCGCGGGCAACGGCGGCGGCGCGGCTGCAAAGCCGAGCGGGCGTGGCGGGGCGCGGCTTTTATTTAGGCCGTGCCCCGCCATGATGGGTGGCGGGGTGTAACCCGCCATGATGGGTGGCGGGTTTGGCATACCCCGCCACGTATCATGGCGGGGTACACCCGGGTGGCATGCCACGTCTCCCGCCACGTGGGACCTGTACCCCGCCACCATGCATGACGGGGTTCAGTGCATTTGCCCCGCCATGCATGGTGGCGGGGCCAAACGGGTTAGATTTAAAAAAAATCAAACGCGAGTTAAATTTAAAATTTGTTTCAAATTTGGACTAAAAATAAAAAAAATCTCAAGGAAGGCCGTCAGTCCCTTTGTAGTCAGATCACGTTCAAACAATTCTTGTGACTGTAAATTTAACATCATTGGAATTTCTCCGTCAATAATCTCCAATACCAACTCCTCATCGACACCACAGTTATGATATCTGGATGCGCTGAAACTAAGTTTGAGTTTCTTGAGATGGGGACAAGCTTGACAAACAGATTTTAACATATCCTCGCTAGGGGTATTAACATAGACAAGTTCAAGATCCTAAAGGAGAGGGTGCATCTTGACTGCCACATTCAACATTTCATTGGGTATATCTAGGCATAACAGATGGAGCCTCTTCAAAGATTTTGCTCTGCAGGAATGTTTTAAAATCAATTAGAATGCATATATGAGTTCATAAATGCTATTGCATGATAATAGTGGTATGTATCAAATCATCTGTGCAATTGAATATCACTGTGCTGTACTCTGGTGAGAATGAGAAGAAACCAAAAAAGATATACACATAAAAAATATCACTGTGCCATCCAATTTCGCTGATTTGTTGTGAGAGAAAAACACTGTATCATGACTGATAAGCCGCTGGACTGATAAATTCAATTGAACAGAGCGATGATCGTCCTCAAATCTTTTCTAGCATTCAGTAACTAAAATGTATTTGTTGAAACTCAGAACACATTGATTGAATTACCAACAACTTACCTATCCACCGTGTGTTCACATTGAGAGTGCTCACACATTGAATTACCTATAGCCCGTTTCCCTGAGATTGATTTCTTCTGTCCAACAAATAATTGCCAAGAAAAAAAATGCTTTCGCCCCAGATCTATCTGGCATTGTGGACAAAACGCTTTGTTGTTTAGCCTTAACCATCTGACAGGAACAGTACTCTATACTTCCATAGGCGGCATGGTAACTCTCACAAAGTGAGTACTACGAACAAGATGTGTCCAGTATCGAACTGCATAAACGGATACTGAATGCACAGTTGCACACAAGGAGAATAGTTCGGTCTGTTTCGCCGAAGAAACTGAAAAGAAAATACTTTGTTAGCAAATCGATACCTTTCGATCAGATAGAGCAGCAACTCCTCATCCCTCATCGCAGGGTCCGGAGAAGGACTCGCAGCGGCCCGCGCCACGGTCCACGGCGGCGCGTACCATGGCACCCCACCCCTTGCGCAGGCCCGCGGACACCAGCGCTTCCACGTCGATGCCGACGCGGCGCCACAGGCCGGGCTCCTCGCGCCGCGCACACGAGCTCCGCGCGCCGCCACGCCGCGCACACGAGCTCCGCGCACCGCATGATCTCACGGCAGGGCCCCAGCTTGAGGAAGATGGTGGACAGGATGTCGCGGGGCAGCTCTGCCCAGTACCTCGGCATCGCGGCGGGTTTCGAGCGGCAACGGCGTGAGGAAGGCAGCATCGCTGGCGGGTGGCGGCTAGGGTCGCAGCTTCCACGTGGGCCTGTTTAGTTTTGTGGGCCCAACAGGGAGATTTTGAGTGTATGTATAACTCTCTGAATAGTAACCCTCTTAGCAACCGTCCCGTTGGACAGTCCTTAATGATATATATAAAAAACTCATTCTAGTCCCTATTTTCGGTTCTTAAAAACACGAGGCCCTCAAATCTTTCTCTTGAGCCCTCACTTTCGGAGGGTTTGAAAGGAGCCCCTACTTTTTTTGTTTTGTCGATTCATGTCTCTGCCCCTTGTCCGGAACCCACTTGCCCGAGCGTGTCACACTGTCACCAGACGCCTTGCCTCATTGGTTGGATATCGAGCCAGCTCAGCTCGGCTCGGTCCAGCTCGAGCTGACTCGTTAGGCTAACGAGCCAGCTCGGCTCAGCTCGTTAATATTACGAGCTAGAGGGGCAGCTCAGCTCGGCTCGTTAGCGAGCTAGCTCGTGAGCTATAAAAAAAAATAGGACACACATGTTTATATTGTTTATGCCACATTAATTCCAGAAGGTGACGTCCATCATTATGCAACCATACATGATTAATACATATCAGGTTCATTAAATGTATCAACCATGCAACGTAGCTGGTCCATCCATGATCCCTGCAGTTCCAGCATACTTACTAGTTGCTTGCCACCACAAACTTAGGAAAGTCCACAAATTCAAGGTCAGCATCATCATCTTCTCCCTGGAAAACAATCCATAAATCAACATTTAAGTACCACAACAATTATAAAATCAAAATTCATATGAAACAGCTGAAAATAAGGATTACATACCAATAGAATAGGTGTACACTTCTAGGTCAGCATCATCATCTTCTGGATTCATGGTCGTGGGCTGATAGGCCTCAGCTCATTTGAGCTCGTGAGCAGCTCACGAGCTGGCTCGTTAAAACAGCGAGCTAGGCTTCCAGCTCAGCTCATGAAAAAGTAAAAACGAGTTGAGCCGAGCCGGCCACGAGTCGAGCGAGTTGGCAAGCCGCGAGTATTTTGTCCAACCCTAATCCTCAGGCATGGTCGCAATGCCCAACGCCCCCATCCTTCACCTAGATCCCGTCCCTAGCTCCTCTAGGCAGCGGGGCGCAGTTACGATTCCTGACACCCCCACCTTTTGTCTGGATCTCGTGACTCTCGTCCACGGCTCTTCGGTGGCAGGGGCGCAGTCGCGATGCCTGACGCCCCCTCCCTTTGCCTGGATCCTATCCCCGGGTCCTCTTTGGCAGGTCAGGTCGCGATGCCCAACGTCCTCACCCTTCGTTTGGATCTTGTCCTCTGCTCCTCTCGGCAACGTCGTGGATCCCGTTCGCGGCCCCTCTTAGTGATGTCGAGATGGGCGGGATCCTCACCGGCATCCTGCACCCTCCCTATCTCCGGTGGCCGATGCTCTTCCTCCCCCATTCCAGTGTTTTGGGCAAGAAAGTCAATGACAAGCGGGCCCTAGGTGTCATTATCTATTGGAATGAGTTTGAGAGCTCTATTTTAAGGGCCACCGCTAGATTGCGGCCTAGAAAATAGGACCCTCAAAAGTAGGGATCCCTCCAATAAAAAGGAGGTACCATGTTTTGATAGCTATTGCTGGAGTTGCTCTTAGCAGGATTCCTTTACCTATGCCACAGGTTGTGATTCCACCATCATTAATTATTGGCTATGTGTATCAAGTTCAACTTAGAGTTCATGATGATCAAGATGTTGCAACATATGCATTTGTGATAGTTGGATTTTCCACTTTCAGTGGGACGTTAGGGGTGGAAACAGATCGAATATGCATGGAATCGAATACATATTACTAGATATCATAATTTTTGTTAGATATGGATACAGATCTGAATATTTTTGAACACTAAGACAGAACTTCGGATGTGGTTTCGCATTTAGATATGTGTTTAGCTTTGTTGTCTATAAATATCCATCTCCAATGGTTTTAGAGAAACAATTCATGTAATGAGATGTCAAATATAATAAGTATACTAAACTCTATGTATATATATAAACAATACTCAATTAACATTGTTAGCTAGTCATATATTAAATATCAATCATAAATCAATGATCGTACTAATAAAGCGTGTGAATTATTAGTATTTAAGACAAAACATGCGCTACTAATTACAAGTGGACACAATTTTTAAATAGTTTGAATGCTACTATTTTAAAACAAGCTATTAACATGGTACCTCCTAAATTAACATAAGTAGACATATTAAATTAATGTCACTAGTTATATAAAAACAACTTATTTTTTTCTTTATATCGTTATTAAACTTAAAATTTATATTTGGCCAGTGAGGAGTTTTGTGATGTTGTTTTCATGACTGTCATGTCATATAAAATGAAATGAAACATAGATGGAACACACTCTCAATGAAAAATTTCATTATATAGTTTCATGGACAATTTATTTCATGACTCATTTAAAGTTGAAAATCGTGCCAAGAGAGTTTCATCTCAATGAAACTTATTTCTCTCTCTTCTTAAAAAACATAGGCACATCAGAAAAGATGCTTATATGGCAGCTTATTAAATGCAAATAAATCTTTCAATGAGACTGACCTTATTTGTTTGTACTTTAGATAGTTTTATTTATGGTACATATTTGTAATATTATAAAATCAATATAATTAGTCATGTTTTGTAGGAATACCTTTTAGATAGTCCAATCTAGTACTATATTGTTTACGAATGCAGATGGTATTGAATATTTTTGAATATGGATATGGAATTGGATAGAGAAATATAGAAAAACAGATCCGGATACATCCATTTAATTTAGTATCCACATTAGAAATAAATACGAATATGGATAAACATATTACAAATTTTAGTGAATAGTGATTCAAATAATTCAAATTTTCAAACATCCATTTCCGTCTCTAACAGTGGCAATATATGTAATATTTTAGAGGAAAAACAAACACGAGTGCCGTGATGAGATGCCAGCAGCACGAGTCATTAAATATACCGCTCGGATGTTGGTACCTGACACCCGAGTGTGGGAGGGCCCCCCTAAACACCCGATTGAGAATGCAAACAAAAATCATGTGTTTTTTATTCATGCAGCACTCGATTGTCATGGGCATTAGATCCATATAAAATGAGTCAAAAAATATTCAAATTGTATAAAAATATTAAATAAAAAACAAAAACATTAGTCAGATTATTTTCATGGAAGCCAAATTGGAAAATTTCAAAGGAAACCAAATAAAACATAAGAAATTCAAAAGCCAAAAAAAAGATCAGATAACTGTTCGAGTAATTCAGACCATTCTCATTTACAAATAATCAGTTTACATTAATTGAACACAGAGCTTATATCAAAATAGAAATAGTAAACTATAGTCTTATAAGATGTAATCTATCCCTACTAAATGAATGAATCTGCGTGCATGGTCCATGGTAGGGCCTAGAGGCACCGGGGCCGAGGTGGACAGATGTGGTCGGGCCAGCAGTTGCATGAATGTTGTCGTGTGGCAGCTGAACTGTGCTGCTGAGCCTGCCTATGGCCTACCGCGTGCGCACTACTGCATGTGAGCCAGCTCGTCTACTTGGTCTGCGACGCAAGAGATCAGATGGAAATCGAGACGCACCAGATTAGAGAACAGAGAGATCAGACGACAGATAAATTGAGCGCGACGACGCCGAGAAACGCTCGAGTGACAAATAGATTTAGCCTAAATATAGGTCGTCATTCATGGAACTCTCTGATTAAGTATTGGTAAGTGGTAACCATTTGAAACGAAATACTACTAAACTGGCACATTAGCGAATCCAGTTAGATCACCAGACGAGAAACTAAACTCGATGCAGAGTGCATATGTATTGAATGAGTACGGTAGCGTCGTCGTCCACAAAGGATGACTTCTCAATCGGAGACCCAATCCCAATAATCAGAGTGGCCACGAAGGTGTCGTCCTCGTCGTCTAATATGGAGGGAAACATAAGTGACATGATCCCAGCACACCTTAGGCCTCAGCGCATTGGTGGTGAGAATGTTAAAGCAGCTACGCAGGTCGAGATGCTCGAGGTGAGGGCAGCCGTCAAGGACGGACGCGAGCTCATCGTTTGCGACATCGGTGTTGAAAAGGGTGAGGCTTCGCAGCTCGAGCATCGCTGCGATTCCGAGCGCTTCCCTTCGCAGCAAGTACGTACCACGCCTTGCGCAGCGTGAAATCCTTGAGCCGTCCGTGTGCATGCCTTGCCGGCTGCCTCGTAAACGTCACGCCCGCCGCGGACGTTGCTACAGTTCACAAGCTTGAGGTCCTCTAGCATAGGGCACTCTTGGCCATCAGGTTGGGTGAATCCTTGGTGTTGTAGACGTCGAAGCATGAGATGGGGCCGAGGGTCTTGAGACCTGGCGACCTGTGATGTGAGAGAGATGACATTGTCAAAAGTTCATTAACCACAGTAATTTGTTCAATTGTAGATCGATTGGATAAGGTAGTGAGTACGCACCTGTCACCTATGTAGTTTAAGAGCTCGTCGGTAATAACAAACAGCTTCCCCACGAACTCCTCCATCTGGCCCCCGGACTGGTCCACGGCTACCCTTGCCATGGCGCACAGGAGATCACCGTTTATCTTTGGCTCCACTGACTCCACCAACGTATGATGTGCCATGTCCACGGATCGCCACAGATCAGGCAGCTTAGCCGTGTCAAGCCAGGAGCGGCACACGAGGCCCGAGCTTGCCGAAGATCGACACGAGGGCGTCCAGCGGCAGCGACGACCAGTCGACCAGTCCCTGCCGGACAGCGTCTCGTCGACGTCCGTCGTCCCCATCTTCTTCTCCATGCCACGCCTGAAACAACAACAAGCAAAGGGTCTCGCAACCATCAGCAACTACACATTGTATAGAGTGGAACTGTTGAAGGGAGATAGGATAACAACCGTGTCCATGTGACAGAATAATCCCACAGCATACGTACCTTGGGTGGCCGACCGACAACGGCGAGGTCATCTTCCACGTCCGATCCAGCCAAGAAGATGGAGAGTTTTGTTTGGTGAAGCCGCTCCTTCTTCCTCGGGATACAGATGCTTTGCCCGGCTGACGGCTCCTAGTCCTAGTGTGTCATTTATAGAGGCTTTTCATTGCCGTCTTAATTAATGATGAACTCCTCGTATCCGGTGAAGATTAAAACTGCGCGTGCCATCTCGTTTGAACTACTACGAGTACCGATACAGGACGGCCGAATGCATGCGTTTTCTGGCCAGCTAAGGTTGGGGACGCGTTTTCCATTGGACAAGACGAGGGGTACGTTTCGGCTGCTGCCTGGCTACCTCTCGTGGTTCTTTGCGCTCTGTCAGAAGTTCCTGCTGGGCACCTCGGTTACGGCATCCTTAATGGTCTAGTAACTGAAAGAGTTAGTTGGACCGACATGTGGATCTGTTGGCTATTCACAATTGAAGTGCGACGCACATCCCAACCCTCCCCTGACCTTGAAGCCCCCATCCCCGCCGCCACCGGCGGCGCCGGTGCCCCTCTCCCCCCTCCCCCTCCCCCTCCCCCTCCACCTCCACCACCCTCCCCTCCCCAACCTCCCCACTAGAGCCACCTCCGAGGGCGCGCCCGCTGATGAGGCTAACCCTAGCTCGTCCGTGAGCTCCCCAGCGCCGCCACCAGCGACAACGGCAGCCACCACCGCAGCGCCATCGCTCCTCCCTCCCCCCCTCCACCTCCCCCACCCCTCCCGCCGATGCCACCTCTAGTGAATGCTCCCCGTCCTAGCTGCCACCGCCGCCGGGCTCTGCTGCCGCAGCCTCCACGCTCAGTTCCACGGCGGTGGTTGCCCCAGGGACGCGCTAGAGCTTCGGATCTGGCGGCCACAAGTCCTCCGCGCCCTTCGGTGCAACAACCGTTGAGCCCATCTCGGCCATCTCCAGCCGATTCGGGCATGGACGTCGACGGCCAGGAAGGCAGCGGCCCCTTCGCGCAGCAGTCTCGAGCGGCCACAACATCCCCCGTGGCAGAAGGGCGCATGAAGCACCGTCGCTGGGAGGACGACGACAGCGAGGACTCCGACAACCACCGGCCCGCAACCTACCTGGACGCTGTCTGTCGGCCCGCAAAGCTGGTTGCTGCGTCCCCGCCGCACGCGCAGATTCACGTGATTCTTGGACATGGCGGAGTGGACGCAGGACGATAGGGACTTGGGCGACGCCGCTGGAGTTGCAGAAGGCTGTGCCCTCAGCTCGTGCGAGGCCTTCCTGCTCGGCCTGTGGAGGGCCACGTCCCTGCTCGCCAATGCCTCTGGAGGCCAATAGTTATGCGAGACCACATCCGAAATCCATCTCGATGGGACCTTTCACATTACCTATCTTCAGAAACTCCACTTCTTTTTCACACATAACTAGGAGAGTTATTCCTAGAATAAATATCCCCTTCCTCTAAGCTATGAGGAACCTTTTTTGATGAATTGATAAACCCCTCATATTGCAGCCGAGCTACCTGAGCGCCTTACTCAAACCTTTATTCTTCTTTGTTCTTCTTGGACTTGTGAAGTGATCACTCTGGGTTTTCCTAGTTCGTGCTCTACGGTTTCCAATACAGCTATACAGTTTTATATAGATTAGTTCCGGATTGTGGTTCTGCGGTCTTTCGGAGATCGAGTCAAAGTCTTCGCGGTTTCGGTGCCTCTCTCCCCATCGCTTGGTCGCATCCAACCTTTGTCAGGTATAAAGCTAGTTATCCCACTGTTCGTAGCAAGTTATATTTGATTTGTGACCTACTGTCGTGAAGATCAGACCACCCTCAAGGAGCTTCCTTATCAACTAGTATCAAAGCTTTCGTTGTCACGATAGGTGTCACCACCATCCACATATTTACCTTTTATTTATCCATCATTTGTTACTGTTCTTGTTCATCTCCTAAAGTCCACTGAAAAAGCCACAAAAAATCCTATAGCCTTTTGGTGGTACTGTTACCTTTGTGTTGTTATGTTCAAGTTGCTAGTCACCATCTTCACATATATCGTGTTCTTTTTATTTGTTATCGAAACCCCTGTTAGCGTTAAAAAATAAGAAAAAAGAAAGAAAGATTCAAGAAAAAGAGAAGTCAAAAGATTTGAAAGTAGGGGCTGCGCTGCAGGTTGTATAACTGCAAATTTCAGTTTACATATTCAAGTTGGTGGTAATCTCAATAGCAACAACTTCATATCATTTGAACACATCAAACCACTTGGTTTGTAGTACCTAGCCTCCCTTGAATAGCCACCTATAGCTCGACCAAAATCTAAAACCGAGACGTTCAACTCGTAATCATTGCGACCTCTCAATCACTTCCATTGAACTACTACTCTAGCACATTCACTGTCCTTGAGAATAAGCAAGCGCATTGGTAAGTAAGAGGTGAGGTTGTGTGATTTCACAAATTAACATATTCCACTTTTTCTTGCATAAGTGCTAACATGTCAGGATCCAATTCGAGTGTCCGTGGTGGTCGTTATGGAGTAAAAGAACCACTAGTCCTGCGGGTTGAGTTACCCAACGATAAAACTCACTAGCGGAGGCCATGGAGAGGATGTTCAATGAACATCTTCCTGTGACAGGTGGTAGGGCTCCACAACAACATAGCCCGACCAACTCTCGTGGTGGTCTATTTGGCCATAGTGGATAGCATGGCGGGGGTGCTCGTGGGTGTAGTTTTTGCCCCCGTGTGATGCAACATACGTCTGAAAGAGATGAAACATTTGAAACATAATTAGAAACATGTGTGTGAAACATATGTAACATTTAGATAAAACACTTGCATTTTGCAAGTTGAAAACACTTATTGCAACATAAGATTGAAACAGCTAAAACATTTCGAACATACTTATGTGACAAATATGTATGAAACATATGCAACATCTAGATAAAAACGCTTACAACATATGTCTGAAAGAAATGGAACATTTTGAAGAAACGCTTGCAACATTCCTTTAAAACGCTTGCAACATTCCTTTAAAGCACTTGCAACATGCCTCTGAAATACTTGGAACCTATGCAATATCTCTTTCTACTTTTGTAACGTACCTTTAAAACATCTAAAACACTTGAAACAAGTATTTGCAACATAGGGGATGAGGCCAGGGCCAATCTATTTTGGCCTCGGGGTGGGAGCCGACGGCAAGCGATGACGCGCAAGCATCACCAGTGTCACACCCATTTAAACACCAAATAGAGTGCATACTCTTATGTGTGCCCAGAGATCAATCACACATAAGTTAACAAATTATAAAGGAAGTATCATCACAAATGTTATTACATCACGATATTAACACATAGTCTTTACACAAATGTAGTGGAAGTAAAATATAAATCTCTCGTGGTAGCTCCAATCATAGGCACATTGACTGGTTGACTGCAAGTCTAGTAATCTTCAGGGAAGTAGGAGTAGTAGTCACTATTTGCACCATCTGTTACCCATCCGGGATTTTTATCCAAGTAAGAAAAATAAACAAGCGTAAGTACATCTCGTACTCAACAAGTGTAACATGGGGTTCATGAGGCTCAAAGGCATGACATTGGTTTATCAGCATGTAGCTTTTATTTAGCAAAATTTTAATATATCAATAATATCAAAATGTCTCAATGTAAACAATAAACATATGATCCATGTGAAATGATTAACGAATAGCAAAAAAATATTCATTATTAATGATCCACTATTCCATAAGGGTTCAAGGCCACTCGTGACCGTGAGCACGGCAGATATACCAGTTTTACACTATGCAGAGGTTGTACACTTTCACTGTGAGTCGTGTCGTCCATATGCCCGGGTTAATTACTCCCAAAACACTTCCAAGGTGAGCAGGCAGGGGAACACTATGAATTCCTTCGAAGGTTCGTCTAATAAGTTAGGGTCATTAGATTCACTCGGCAAACAGATGTAGAGCCCCCCTTCCAAATGGCACAATAACACGCAGCCTATACACATAAGGACAGAGGCCGCACTATACCCGATTCATCAAGCCATTCTTACGACAAAAAGGTTACCACTAACAAGCTAGAAAAGGTCCTTCTATATGACTAAAGCCAGAGCCATATAGCCATCACAGTTGTATTGTAAGTCCCGGATGTTCGCTTACAGATAAGTCCTTAAGGAGAGTAACTAGAGCACCAAAATAACCCCTTGCTCTAGTCTCCTTTAGACAGTAATAAAAAGTCATCTTTTAATGTTTATTGCATATTCTATTAGTCAAATTACATGATCATAGTCCATGTTAAGCACTAGCAATACTACTCCATGCAATATAATAGGTATCAAGGAATAAGATCAACACTAAGTCATCCTTAACAAGGAAATATATGCATAATGATATTATTTGCTTATTGTGAATAGGACAACAAGGATAATCCCATGCTATACTTTCCTTGGTCAAACTGGTCCTGATAATCTTACTCGTAGAGAAACTCCTAATCCCCAACGAATTGCTCACCGTCTATACTCGATCAACAATAGCAACAACATTCATCAATAAACAATTATGCATAAACAAACAAGACTATAGTTAGAACAGTACACCAATAGTAATAAAATAAGATAAAAAGTCTTTAAAATGAATCTACAACTCGCTAGGATCACATAGACGCGAAGATCACGGAAAACGGAGCTAAAACGACGAAGTTATGAATTTACGAAGATTTCCTATAGAAAAATAATTACTTTAATTCAAACTCGAAAATAAAATGTCACAAACCTACTGTACAGTACTACTAACATGTAGAGCTCGCAAATACGAACCTAACGCAATTTGAACGGGTCAAATCGGAGTTAAAACAGAGATTTTATGACTAAAACAAGATTAGTGGCAAAACTGTAAATATCAGAAAACGTATTCTTGAATTACCGAGACCAAATACGCTTTCAAAAGAATAAAACGCGATTCGGGAATACGCCTTGGACTACGGGTTCTATATTCAAACTTTCTAGGGACTCTTTAGCAATTTTGCCGGCCGAAACGGTATCTTAGATTTACGACCGCTGGATTTAAAACGGACGGATCGGATTGGATCGGGAAACAACCGGCGGCGGCGCTCCGGCCGGAACAGGAACCCGACGGTGTTCCACGGCGGCGCCATGGCCAAAAAACGTGAGAGCTCGATTCCGAGCACCATTCAACGAATAGAAAGTATCGGGAGGGAGTGGAGAACATGGCGAGCTCACCTAGGGCAAGATCGAAGCCGAGGGCGAACCAAGGTAGTCGCGTGGCTCGGAGAGGCGGACGGCTAGGGCTGTGGCTCGCGCGTGGCCTCCTCGGGACGATGTCCGTCCCCTGCTTCGGTGCAATATGGAGCAGAGGGGTGCGACATCCGAATTATATAGCCCTGTGGTGCTCTAAACAAGGAAGGAAGGGATATGGGAGGCAGATTCGATCGGTGGTGAACAAGGAAGAAAATCGGCCGACAACTTGAGGAGGAAGGCGGCCCTGACTTGTGGACCTATGGTGTCAGCGACACGCCGGGAGAGACAGGCGGCGCGCGCGCTCACGCAAGCTTGCTGGGCTCGGCCCAAGCGGGACGTGGGGGAAAGAAGCGAACGGCCCGCGCGCGAGAGGAGAGCGAGCGGTGGGCTGCCGACTGCGGCTGAGCTAGGCCGAAAGCTGAAAAGAGGGAAAAATTCCTTTTCTTTTTCTTTTCACAACATTTCAAAGCATTTTCAAATGAAATTTTAAAATTCTATTTGAGTTTTCAAATAGAGCACACAATACAAAATATTATGTAGCAGCATGAATGCTCAATCATGTTTCTACCCTTATATTTGATTTTAAATTAATAAAAATCATTACTTTTTCTAAGTTTGTATGCTCACAAAATTGCATAAAAATCATATTTACCTATTTTTTAAATATTCCAAAATTCTAGGGTGTTACAATTCTACCCCCCCTAAGATGAATCTCATCCCAAGATTCGGCTGGTGCTTACTCAAACAGTTGCGGGTAGGTTTTCCTCAGATCCTCTTCTATCTCCTAGGTGGCCTTATCTGCAGTATACCGATTCCACTGAACCTTACACATTTTGATAGTTTGACTCCTCGTGACTCTTTCAGCAGTCTCTAGAATTCTAACTGGAAACTCCTCATATGTGAGATCTTCTTTAATAGTGAGCTCCTCTAACGGAATATGCTCCTCTAGTACTCGCAAACATTTCTTAAGTTAAGACACGTGAAACAC
Source organism: Saccharum hybrid cultivar R570 (assembly GCA_038087645.1). Taxonomy (NCBI): domain Eukaryota; kingdom Viridiplantae; phylum Streptophyta; class Magnoliopsida; order Poales; family Poaceae; genus Saccharum; species Saccharum hybrid cultivar. Next base: position 1,504,361 of record JAQSUU010000594.1, on the reverse strand, counting down.
ATCATGTACACCTGCCAAACTCTCAGGTAATTCCAATTGATACGCCACCTCACCACGTCTCTCTATGATCTTGAAAGGTTCAATATACCTTGGTGCCAATTTCCCCTTCATGTTGAACCTTTTCACACTCCTCATTGGTGATACTTTCAAGTAGACTTAATCCCCTACTTTAAAAGTCAACTCTCTCCTCTGAGTATCAGCATAACTTTTTCTGTCTGGACTGGGCTATTTTTAGATTATCTCTAATCATTCTTACTTTCTTTTCAGCATCCTTGAGTACATCAGGCCCAAACACTTGACTTTCCCCTGTCTGATTTCAGAATAACGGGGTTCTACACTTTCGTCCATACAGAGCCTCAAACGGTGCCATCTGAAGACTCTTCTGATAACTATTGTTATAAGAGAATTCTGCATAAGGCAAACTCTTATCCCAACTAGTACTATATTGTAAAGCACAAGATCTCAACATATCTTCTAATATCTGATTAATTATCTCTGTCTGTTCATCTATCTGTGGATGGTAGGCTGTACTAAAGTTCAGCTTGGTTCCTAGTGATTCATGTATCTTTTGCCAATAATGAGATGTAAACTGGGTACCCCGATCAGACACAATTTTCTTAGAAACTTCATGTAGACTCACTATTCTTTCCATATACAATTCTGCCAACCTTGCACTGCTATATGTAGTCTTAACTGGCAGAAAATAAGCAACCTTTGTTAGACGATCTACTATTACCCAAATTGAATTATACCATCTCTGAGTACGTGGTAACCCAACTATGAAATCCATACCAACTTTTACCTATTTTCATTCGGGTATCTACATAGGCTGTAACAATCCTGCAGGTCTCTGATGTTCAGCTTTCACCCTTTGACAAGTGTCACACAAAGCAACATATTCAGCAACATCTCTTTTTAATCCATACCACCAATATTTCTCTCTCAGATCCAGATACATCTTAGTACTTCCAGGATGTATGGAATAAGCTGACTCATGAGCTTCACGTAGAATTGCCTCTCTGATAGTCTTATCCTCCGGCACACACAACCTTTTTTCAAATCATAGTGTATCATTATCATCCTTATGGAATTCTGGTGATTTGCCCTTTATTATATTCTCCGCTATCTCTCTCAATTTTGCATCTTTCATCTGACTCTTGCGTATTTCTTGCTCTAGAGTAGGTTCTAGTACCAATTCTACTGCATTGGTGGTAAACCCTAAGTTTAGATGCTCACATTCAGCACACAACTCTCTTGGCATAGGTATTACTTATACTTCATTAGCGTAGCTGTTCCTACTAAGTGCATCAGCAACGACGTTGGCCTTTCCTGGGTGATAATGCACCTCCAGATCATAGTCCTTTATCAACTCCAACCATCTACGCTGCCTCAAGTTCAGATCTGATTAAGAGAAGATATATTTCAGACTCTTGTGATTAGTGTATATATCACTTTTATGTCCAATCAAATAATGTCTCCATATCTTTAGTGCATGAACCACTGCAGCTAATTCCAAGTCATGAGTAGGATAATTTAATTCATGCTTTCTCAACTGTCTTGATACATAAGCCACAACTCTACCTTCTTGCATAAGAACACATCCCAAACCCAAACGAGAGGCATCACAGTAGATAGAGAAGTGTTTACTCAGATCTGGCAAAACTAATACTGGTGCAGTGGTCAATCTTTTCTTCAATTCCTCAAAATTAGCCTGACACTTCTCAGACCACACAAACTTGGCATTCTTCTCCAATAGTGCAGTCATTGGCTTTGCAGCTTAGAAAATCCCTATATAAATCTCCTGTAATAGCCTGCTAATCTCAAGAAACTACGGATCTCACTTACATTGGTTGGTGGCTTCCAGTTCAATACATCTTTTACTTTGCTAGGATCTACTGATATTCCTCCATTTGAGATAACATGACCAAGAAAGGAAACTTCCTTCAACCAAAACTCACATTTACTCCGCTTGGCATATAACTGGTGTTCTCTGAGCTTTTGCAAGACCAACCTCAAATGTTCGGTATGTTCCTCCTTAGTCTTGGAGAATACTAGGATATCATCAATGAATACCACCACAAACTTGTCCAGATATTCCATGAACACCTTATTCATCAAATACATAAAGTATGCAGGGGCATTAGTCAGACCAAAAGACATCACTGTATACTCATATAACCCATACCGTGTGGTAAAAGCTGTCTTTGGTATATCACTAGCACGAATCTTCAACTGATGATATCCAAAACGAAGATCAATCTTGGAGAATACACAAGCACCTCTCAACTGATCAAACAAGTCATTGATTCTAGGCAACGGGTACTTATTCTTGATAGTAATCTCATTGAGAGACCGATAATCTACACACATCCTCTGAGTGCCATCTTTCTTGTCCACAAAAATCACTGGTGCTCCCGAAGGTGAAGAACTAGGATGAATGAAACCCTTATACTGCAACTCCTTAATTTGTTTTTTAAGTTCTTCTAATTCATGTACTCCCATTCTATATGGACGCTTAGCTATGGGTGCAGTTCTAGGTAATAATTCAATAATAAATTCAATGTCACGGTCTGGTGGCATACCTGGCAATTCCTCAGGAAACACATCGGGGAACTCCTCCACAACCGGGTCCTCCTTGTTGGCACCATTATTAAGCTGATTCACTGTAGCGGTCTCCTATTTTTACACTTTCACATCAACTCTGATCCTATCTCCCTTCGGTATTGTCAGCACTACTGATTTCCCCTTGCACTGAATCTCTGCTTCTTGTTGCATCATCCAATCCATTCCCAATATGAGATCAATCCCAGCTGTTCTCAATACTATAGGACTCACCTTAAACTCTACCACCTTAGAATGAGACTAATCGGGAGACAACGATAAGATGCTGGCATGCTTCCACCAGGTGAGTTTACTAATATAGGGTTCTTCATGGCACACAAATAAATTCTATGTATTCTAACAAATGCTTATGATATGAAAGAATGTGATGCTCCAGAATCAAAAAGAACAGTGACAGGAGTGGAATGGACATCGAACGTACCAAGCATAACTTCTGGTTCCTCCACTGTTGTTTCTTGAGACAAGTGATTCACCCTTCCAGTGTTAGGCGCAGGCTTCTGGTGACTACCCTGCCTCTGGGGAGTCTGCTAGTTGGGCTTCTCAGGGCAATTGTAAGACAAATGACCTTCTTTCCCACATCAAAAACACCTGTTGGGGGTATTGGAAACACTAGTCTTCATGGGAGTATTATTGGAAGGGCCCTGACGCTGAGTCTGATTCCCACTCTGCTACGGAGGGCGTGGGTTGCCATTCTGCGGCTGAAATGGGGGACGTTGTGAAAACTGATTGCGGAAAGGGACCTGACCACGATTCCACTGACCAGAAGGAGGCCTCTGTTGATTACCTTGCTGGAAACCAGTACGCGGACGAGTGTTACTACCGGAGGCCTATCCTTGAAGCATTTTTCTCTTGGCATCCATCTCCTTGCACTTGTTATCCACCACGATAGCGCGGTTCACAAGCGTCTAAAAATTGGGATAAGTATTGTACATCAGCTGCAATTGTAGTCCATCATACAATCCCTTCAAGAAGCGGCACTGCTTATCATTGTCATTAGCCACCTCATGTGGAGCATATCGTGACAACTAGGCAAACCTGTCACGATACTCAGCTACAGACAATGACCCTTGGGTCAAGTTCCTGAATTCCTCTGCCTTTAGTTCTATCATCCCTTCTGGTATATGGTAAGCCCTAAAGTTCTCTCTAAACTCCTGCTAAGTGACTGCGGGAGCATTGGCGGGGCGACCATATTCATATGATTCCCACCAATCCTGAGCTTCTTCCTGGAGTTGTCTAGAAGCAAACAACACCTTCTGCCGGTCGTCACATTGTGCAATGTTGAGCTGCTTTTCCACAGCACGAAGCCAATCATCTGCTTCCAATGGATCAGCGGTATGCGTGAATACTAGGGGACGACCCTTCAAAAACTCACCACGCTTATCACGTGGTTGTGCCTCAGCAACTGACTGATTCTGTTGGTTCTGCACCAGTTGTTGCATAAGTTGTGTCTGCACTGCCAATAGTTGCTCAATAGTTGGTGGCGGCGGTGGTGGTGGATTTGGGGGAACACCTCCACGACCCCTGCCTCTTCCTCTTCCGGCCATCTGCCATCCATAAAAATGCAAACTTTGAGATTTCCATGTTATCAACCACTTATAAGATAAAGATTAAGATCTGAAAGTTTTCTGGGCGAATATCAATATTAACAGTTTAGTAAATCAATCATATATCGAGCTACAGAAGTCCAATAGAGGCGTGCTTTATATGGTTGGAAAGCTTATGAAGTTCTCCATAACTTTTATTTGGACCATAATACCATATTCTGTCGTTAAGTTAATGAAAAATAAGGCGCAACAGAAACTATTCCAGATTCTAGACTGTGCAGAAACTTTAACTTGTGACAGTTATATCTCTCGAACCAGATCAGATAAAAAGGTGATTCTAGTGGCATTTGAAAGATGCTTAAGCCTAGTTTCTCTCATAAAAATTTCATAAATGTTGCATGAACCATTTTTGAACCATAGCAGAAATATTGCAGACTGCTCCAGAAAACAGCAAGGACAGAAACGTGACAATACCAAACCCAACTATTATTCCCTTGACTAATAAACTTATTATTCTTAAAAATGGAACTTGTAGACATGCCTACAAGCCCCAACACTTATAACAAAAATCCAACTCACACATAAGCATAATGATAAAGCAACTATCACATCAAAGTTCAAACCACACGACAGACTCAAAGACTCAACTGACGTTACTAAGAATGTTCTTATTACATGAAGGAATCCTATTTTCTAATGACGTGGCTCATGCTCTAATGTCTCATAAATCTTGGCCATGTCTTAGTTTGCTCGGAGTTAATCAATCATTGCTTGGCACCTCTTGATGGTCTTCCCCTGTGCCTTCACCATCTCTTCTAACTGCAGCTTCCTCTCCATCATATCATAGACAAGGTTCACCATCACCCGAGGAAGTGGTTCCAACTGCACTGGATCCATCATGGCCCATCCAAGGTCGAGGTGTGCACGAGGGAAGTAACGGTGAACATCATGCTTCATGCTGTCAAAGCGAAGGTAGCGGAGGCCCATACATGCTTCAAAAGCGGCGTCTTCAATGCTAGCCTCCATGGTAGCTCGACGACCCATGTGAGCATACATCCTGTCCAGCTGGTATCCCCCTTTTTCCTCATCCTTAGGAAAAATACTCGCTCTTGCCTTCTAGTAAGTGTCCTCCAACGGATGGGTATACTCCCGACAGACGTACTCCATAGCTGGGTGCCAATCAGTGAAGTAGGTAGAGAGCATTCCCACAAGTCGATGGTGAGAGACAGCGTCTCCTCCATCCTTGTGGTAGATCTTCACAGTCCACCCCATTAGAGGAGGTGACACATCCTTAGCAGCTTCATCATGTGGTGGAGACGGGGGTTGCTCTCCTCCATTGGCTTCCTCCTCTTCATCATCTTCAATCTCAATAATCTCAGGATCTTCTTCAGGCTCAGGTTCTTCCTGGGGAGGTGCTGGCGCTTGGATTGGTGCTTTAGGGGCCTGCTCCTGCTCCTGGGGTGCTTCCTCTTGTGGCTCTTCAGGTGCAAGCAAAGCACGAGGTGAGTAGTGTCCTTCAGTGGTGATGCGGGCAGTCTTGCGGCCACGAACCATCTACATAGTTTTTAGATGTAGTTAGAAAAGAGGCAAAATTTCATAATAAAATGAGACATAAGAAGCATAAAAATTTATCAAATAACAAGAGCAAGATAATAAGCATAAAAATAGTGAAAAAGAAGATACTAAATCGACCATTTCTAGCTAGGCTTGCGTCCTACAATCAACAAAAGCTCTGATACCAATTTGTCACACCCATTTAAAGACCAAATGGAGTGCATACTCTTATGTGTGCCCAGACATCAATCACACATAAGTTAATAAATTATAAAGAAAGTATCATCACAAATGTTATTACATCACGATTATTAACACATAGTCTTTACACAAATATAGCGGAAGTAAAATATAAATCTCTCGTGGTAGCTCCAATCACAGGCACATTGACTGGTTGACTGCAAGTCTAGTAATCTTCAGAGAAGTAGGAGTAGTAGTCATTATTTGCACTATCTGTTACCCATCCGGGATTTTTATCCAAGTAAGAAAAATAAACAAGCGTAAGTACATCTCGTACTCAATAAGTGTAACATGGGGTTCATGAGGCTCAAAGGCATGACATTGGTTTATCAGCATGTAGCTTTTATTTAGCAAAATTTTAATATATCAATAATATCAAAATGTCTCAATGTAAACAATAAACATATGATCCATGTGAAACGATTAACGAATAGCAAAAACATATTTATTATTAATGATCTACTATTCCATATGGGTCCAAGGCCACTCGTGACCATGAGCACGGCAGATATACCAGTTTTACACTATGCAGAGGTTGTACACTTTCACTGTGAGTCGTGTCGTCCATATGCCCGGGTTAATTACTCCCAAAACACTTCCAAGGTGAGCAGGCAGGGAAACGCTATGAAGTCTTTCGAAGGTTCGTCTAATAAGTTAGGGCCATTAGATTCACTCGGCAAACAGATGTAGAGCCCCCCTTCCAAATGGAACAATAACACGCAGCCTATACACATAAGGACAGAGGCCACACTATACCTGATTCGTCAAGCCATTCTTACGCCAAAAAAGTTACCACTAACAAGCTAGAAAATGTCCTTCTATATGACTAAAGCTAGAGCCATATAGCCCTCACAGTTGTACTGTAAGTCCCGGATGTTCGCTTACAGATAAGTCCTTAAGGAGAGTAACTAGAGCACTAAAATAACCCCATGCTCTAGTCCCCTTTAGACAGTAATAAAAAGTCATTTTTTAATGTTTATTGCATATTCCATTAGTCAAATTACATGATCATAGTCCATGTTAAGCACTAGCAATACTACTCCATGCAATATAATAGGTATAAAGGAATAAGATCAACACTAAGTCATCCTTAACAAGGAAATATATGCATAATGATATTATTTGCTTATTGTGAATAGGACAACAAGGATAATCTCATGCTATACTTGCCTTGGTCAAACTGGTCCTGATGATCTTGCTCGTAGAGAAACTCCTGATCCCCAACGAATTGCTCACCGTCTATACTCGATCAACAATAGCAACAACATTCATCAATAAACAATTATGCATAAACAAACAAGACTATAGTTAGAACAGTAGACCAATAATAATAAAATAAGATAAAAAGTCTTTAAAACGAATCTACAACTCGCTAGGATCACACAGACGCGAAGATCACGGAAAACGGAGCTAAAACGACGAAGTTATGAATTTACGAAGATTTCCTATAGAAAAATAATTACTTTTATTCAAACTCGAAAATAAAATGTCACAAACCTACTGTACAGTACTACTAATATGTAGAGCTCGCAAATACGAACCTAACGCAATTTGAACGGGTCAAATCGGAGTTAAAACGGAGATTTTATGACTAAAACAAGATTAGTGGCAAAACTGTAAATATCAGAAAACGTATTCTTGAATTACCGAGACCAAATACGCTTTCAAAAGAATAAAACGCGATTCGGGAATACGCATTGGACTGCGGGTTCTATATTCAAACTTTCCAGGGACTCTTTAGCAATTTTGTCGGCCGAACCAGTATCTTAGATTTACGGCCGCTGAATTTAAAACGGACGGATCGGATTGGATCGGGAAACAACCGACGGCGGCGGCTTTCCGGCCGAAACAGGAACCCGACGGTGTTCCGCGGCGGTGCCATGGCCGGAAAACGCAAGAGCTCGATTCCGAGCACCATTCAACGAATAGAAAGTACCGGGAGGGAGTGGAGAACATGGCGAGCTCACCTAGGGCAAGATCAAAGCCGAGGGCGAACCAAGGTAGTCGCGCGGCTCGGAGAGGCGGGCGGCTAGGGCTGTGGCTCGCGCGTGGCCTCCTTGGGACGATGTTGGTCCCCTTCTTCGGTGCAATATGGAGCGGAGAGGTGCGGCATCCGAATTATATAGCCCTGTGGTGCTCTAAACAAGGAAGGAAGGGATATGGGAGGCGGATTCGATCGGTGGTGAACAAGGAAGAAAATCGACCGACGACTTGAGGAGGAAGGCGGCCCTGACTTGTGGACCCGTGGTGTCAGCGACACGCCGGGAGAGGCAGGCGGCGCGCGCTCACACGAGCTTGCTGGGCTAGCGGTGGCTTGCTGGGCTCAGCCCAAGCGGGACGCGGGGGAAAGAAGGGAACGGCCCGCGCGCGAGAGGAGAGCGAGCGGTGGGCTGCCGACTGCGGCTGAGCTGGGCCGAAAGCTGAAAAGAGGGGGGAAATTCCTTTTCTTTTTCTTTTCACAACATTTTAAAGCATTTTCAAATGAAATTTTGAAATTCTATTTGAGTTTTCAAATAGAGCACACAATACAAAATATTTTGCAGCTGCATGAATGCTCAATCATGTTTCTACCCTTATATTTGATTTTAAATTAATAAAAATCATTACTTTTTTAAGTTTGTATGCTCACAAAATTGCATAAAAATCATATTTACCTATTTTTTAAATATTCTAAAACCTAGGGTGTTACAACCAGCTCGACGCGCGTGGGAGGGAGCGGCCCGACCAGCAGAGGTGGCGTGTGCGACAGGCAGGAGAGAGGAGTGAGCGGTGCAGGCTGGGTGCGCGCGACGACCGCACCAATAGAGGCAGGTGCGTGCCTGACGCGCACGGGGCAAGTGGCACGCCCAAGGAGCAAGCAGCCTGACCAATAGAGGTGGGTGCGTGCAACGGACAAGAATAGGAGCAAGCGACGCAAGTGGGGGAAGAGATGGTAGCAGCATGCCGCGGTGGTGTGGTTGTGGTGCGGTGGGCACAGCGGAATGGGTGCGGGCGCTGCGGGGAATCATGAGGAAAGGGAAAGTGAGAGCGGAGTATCATGGTCTATAAAATTATATTTGAAATAAACTTCTAACTCCTCAAGGAGGGGGAGTTTCATGAGTGCTTCAACAAAATATTCACATGATTCGTAATCACTGTAATGTTCACTGATGCGGAGGTATTTCAAAGAGGGTGCTCTGCAAGAAACAGAAATACTCAGTAATGCTAAGAGCCTGTTTGGTTATAGGTGTTAAAGTTTAACAAACACTATAGTACTTTCGTCTTATTTGACAAAAAGTTTTCAATTTTGGACTAATTAGGCTTAATAGATTCGTCTCGTAAATTACTCCTAATCTGTGCCGACATGCATGCAATTAGTCTACATTTAGTACTCAATGCATTTGCCGCAACATTGATGTGATGGGAGTTAAACTTTAACATTCATGAACCAAACAGAGCCTAAAAAGAGTAGGGACGATGTAGATAAACCATGCATGTGAAGCGCTACATCACAGGTCTATAAATATTTTCAATTAATTCTTCATATCTGTTATATGATATAGATAACAGTCCAAACAATCATGTCATATATGTTACCGTCTTCACATGCATTGCAAATTAACTTGCAAGATTTTATAGGAGCGACCCAAGATCTATTATATAGAATGGTATGAAAAACAGAAATTATGAGATTAATTGGAAAAAAAGAAATTAAGCTAACTAGATTTGACCATGATCTAATGGTCTAGATTAATCTAAAGGATATATTCACCGAGAGAGCCTAGAAATTACGAGAGTAATCGGAAAAAATAAAAGAAATCTGCACCATTGGATTTTTTGATGTTCTAGCGGTCTAGATCAGCCAAAAGAATCCATACCTCCTAGAATTATATTGTAAGATTATAATAAAAGGAAAAACATAAATTGTTGGTCTTTTATCATCTAATGATTTAAATTAAAGCAAAGAGTCAATGTTAATACACTTACAAGATTAACAAAAATGGAAAAGCAGAAAAAGATCCATGCCATTGGACTTTATTTATGATGATCTTACATCTTAGATTAAATCAAAAAGTATATTTCAAATACAATTATCAGATAGATAAAAGAATAAAGCTAGACTTTGCAGTAACTTAATGAATTAGATTAACAAAAAAAACTCAATCCCTAATACAATTAAAATTCAAAGTAATAAACAAATTAAGAGAAAATAATAATTTGATTTCCATTCGAGTGATAGTGAGATAAAAGAAGTAAAAGAGATAAAAATACTTTAAGCCAAGAAATTCATCAATAGTAAATCTTACATCTTAGATTAAATCAAATAGTATATTCAAATACAATTATCAGATAGATAAAGAATAAACTTAGACTTCATAGTAATTGAACGACTTAGATTAACAAAAAAGTCCATCCCTAACACAATTAAAATTCAAAATAATACACAAATTATGACAAAATAATTATTTGATTTTTACTAGAGTGATAGTGAGATAAAAGAAGATAAGAGAGATAAAAAATACTTTAAGCCAAGAAATCCGTCAACAGTAACTATAAGAGAGTGCGTGCGAGTAGATGCAATGGGTTGCATGGAGAAATAAAAACTCTACAATCAAACAAAAAAACAAAATTATTTACAAAAGATATTTTCAAGTAAAAAGTAAAAACCTTATTATTATTATAGTGAGAAAATGCTATAGCTATTTGCGTGGACAATTATTCATTGATAAATGAAAAGGTTATTAACCATCTCATGCAATGTTTCTCTCGGATGCACAAATTTTGGGCTGAAAGGGACCATATAACTTCATCACAATATATTTCATTTAATGTCTAGCCACAAACAAAAAAAATAAATATGAGGAAAATTGCTATAACGTTTTGAATCTGATACAGATAATGAAAATAATCAGCAGTCGGCTTTTTTGTCCAAAAATAATTCATCGAGACAACACCTTAAAACAGAAAATGAATTAATCAGCAGACTGCTATATCTGGCTTGGAATGACCAGGAAGCTAGAAAAAGAAATTAGGGTTCTTTATATGGAAATCATGTGGGTGGTACAAGAACAAATTAGACTCTAGCTATAAAACACACTTGAAAAGCAGGAAGCAGAAATGAATGTTGCGATCCAAATTCAAAAGCACAGCTCCAATTGTCGAAACAAGCACTTACTACAATCGCTCTACAAGTTAGACTCTAGCTATGATGCACATTTTTTAGGAAGTCAACGGGTGACGATAGTCTGCACTTAAATAAATTTTCATTGAGGCTGCCGAGGTCACAAATAGAAGGGATAGGTCATGAACACTAAGATACAAACCAAGAAGGTGAGAAAAAAGAACACAAACCGTACACCAACAATCCATACAAGGACAATACACACCAACAACTCTATGATGCACTATTGGAAAGCACGAAGGAGAATCCATACAAGGAGAATGCACGATTGCAAAATAGTGAAATACCATACCATCACGTAGGGTAGCTATTTTGCAATAAAATAAACTGGCGTCCCTTTGATGGTTGGTAAAGCAGAATAGATCGAAAAGTGGAGCAGATCGGTAGTCATAGTACCTTTCCACAAGATTGAGCAGATATTCATCGTCGCAGTCTCCTTCGAAGGCTTCGCACTGTCCCGCGGCGCGATCCACGGCAACGAGCTTCATGGCCATCACCACACCAATGCCACGGTGACGCCAATGGTTGTCGAGGATGTTCTCCATGCCGACGCGGCGCCAAAGAGAGGGTTCCTCAAGCGCGACGCGGCGCCACGGCTTGCACGCGAACTCCGCGCCCAGCATGACCTCGCGTGGCCCCAGCCTGAGGAAGATGTCCAGAACGATGTCCCGGGGCAGCGAAGCCCAGTCCCTCGCCTCCGCTGCCTGCAGGGATCCCGGCGCCGGCGGGGGAGGCGGAGGTGCCGTGCCGCCGTAGCGGCGGCTGGAGGGAGACGACATCGCTTATATATACAGCACGACGACGGCAAAGAGGACTGGGGCGTTTTTATTGGCACGGATTTGATTTGATGGAACAGATATATGTACTCCATAACAATTGATGTCTTTGCAATGAGATCTCCCACGTATATATATATATATGGTCCGAATATGGACTAGACTACTAGAATCGCCCACATGACAAACGGACTAGGATTATAATTCTTCCTTCTCCTCTTTCTATATTACAAAGTCCCGATGTTTTACAACAGTAACTACGTATATTAACTTGACATTATATTATGAATTCATGATAGTAGAAATAGATAGGGTGAAAATGGATCCCAAGTATTATATACAGTATATAAATCCCAAGTATTATATAGATGTTTTACAACAGTAACTACGTATATTAACTTGACATTATATTATGAATTCATGATAGTAGAAATAGATAGGGTGAAAATGGATCCCAAGTATTATATACAGTATATAAATCCCAAGTATTATATACAGTATATCTTTGGTACAACAAAATCACCGGTTAGTGACTGTCACCGTCCCAATCTCTTGTCATGTTCCCCTCCCCTAAGCGCCCCCAACGAGCGACTCGGGGGCGACCTCGCCGGCACCCTAGGCCACCCCATCCCACCTCCCCTCCGGCCGCCGTCGCCACCCTCTGGCATGCGACGGCACCGCCCCCACAAAAAAAAGGTGCTATTCCACAGCCCCCTCTCACCTCCTCACTCCACCACCACCCTTTACCCTCTTAAACTCCGGTGAGGTGGCGCGGCCGGACCAAAAAAAACTGATCTATGTCCGCGTGTTTTGAGTATCCGAGCCACTGGAGGCCCACGCACCGATCTCCGATAAACAACCCCGATGCTTGCGGCCCACGGTTCCGAACCTGCGACACTTGCTGAGTGCAGACTGCACAATGTGGAGTGCTGACTCCCTTGGTCCCTGCTCTTCGCCTTTTCGGTACTTCTTTTGCTCTGCATACACTTTAGCACTCAGCTTGTGCTGCTTGTCTACTCAATTTGACAATATCTATTAAATATTTCAATTGATTGAAAAAGGAAACTGAAGGGGACTTGATGAAGACATGGAAGATACAAATACACAACCTCACTAGACAGGTACATATTTTCATCTTATAATGTGCGCCGTACAACATTCTTACCAATTTTAATTAATCATCGGATCAATTAGAAATTTTATCTTCATCTTAGTTATTTGTGTATGTCATATTAATGGCCCTCTGCCCAGTAGCATATACCTGTTCGCTTGAACTACTTACTTTTCAGTGAACGAATAGTGTTTTACTCACAACAAATTAGCATAAGCATTAGCATAAGTCAAATATCAGCGAAACGAACATTTTCAACGCTAGATAGAGGCCCGCATGTGGATGCTATATATAGCCACGTCTGCAAAACTATTTAATAATGATTTAGTAGCATAAAATTCTTGACCGTACTAGAGAGCATGGCTGGCGGGCTAGTCATACTAAAATATACTGAAATAATCAATAATAAAAATAAAAATGTTAAATATAGTTCAACAAAACTCTAACAAGTTGTGCAAGTGGAACAAAAGAAGGTTTTCATTACTGACAATGCAGAAGGGTCTCATCCACCATTACCTGATAAGAAGTCCACCACGACGCGACGACCAAGATCACTAGAGATTCGGTAGTCCTTCAAACCAAATTTCACTGATATAATTAAGTAGGCTTCTTCATAATAACTAAGTTAAACGAGGATGAAAGGCAATTCCCAGCAGCTATCGTAATATTGGCCCTCATTGCAACCTTCACTCTTCTAGAGAATCAGCGTCCTCTCCATCGTCCTGTGAATCAGTATCAGGAGAATAATATTCCAATCTTGGCCCTCATTGCAACATTTACTCTAGAGAATCATCGTCCTCTCCATCATCCTGTGAATAGGCTGTGTTTGATTTTCCCCACTAAACTTCAGTGGGGTCACATCGAATATTTGGACACTAATTTGAAGTATTAAATATAGACTAATTACAAAACCCTTACATAGATTGGGACTAATTTGCGAGACGAATCTATTAAGCCTAATTAGTCCGTGATTTGACAATGTGATGCTACAGTAAACATGTGCTAATGATGGATTAATTAGACTTAATAGATTCGTCTCGCGAATTAGTCACTGCTTCTGTAATTAGTTTTATGATTAGCTCATGTTTAATCCTTCTAATTAGTATCCGAACATTCGATGTGACACATACTAAAGTTTAGTGGGGAAACCAAACACAGAATGTCATTTTGATCTCTGGTAGCAAGAGTCAGATTCTTCACCCTAGCACATTTCATACGCATGCAGATCCTTATCCATCTCACGCACTGGTCAAAATAGCAAGAGTCAGATTCTTGACCCTAGTACATTTCATACGCAGCTCCTTATCCATTTCATGTGCAGAGTTGTTTCCAGTACTCGACAACAGCCAAGGATGGCTTTCAGCCCCCCTTATTTGTGTGTCCAGTCAAGGATGGCTTTCAGCCCCTTACCCGTGAGGACGCAGTCATACAGTTCTAAATTGTGTAACTTGGGCATCACTGGAATTTCTCCATCAGTTGCTTCCTTGGAATATTCATCCTAGTTGCACTCAAGGTCAAAGGTCCAAGCAAACATCAGAACAAGTTTGTTGAGATGAGGGCAAGCTTGGCAAAAACATTGGAGCATGTTCTCAACCCAAACAGCATCAATAGTATATTTGAAATGAATTTCAAGCTCCTCAAGGAGGGTGAGTTTCATGAGTGCACCAACTAAACCTTCACCTGTTTCATAATCACAGTAAATGTTCAATAATGCGGAGGCATTTCAAAGAGGGTGCTCTGTAAGAAACAGATATAGTCACTATTGCAATGTAGATAAACCATGCATGTGAAATGCTACATCACAGATTTATAGAACTTTTAAATTTTCCTATCTATATCTATTATATGACATAACGGTCAGAATAATCATGTCATATATATACAGTCTTCACATACATTGCACCATTGCCTGATACGAAATCACCCAAGAAGTGATGTCATTATTATTGCAACCAAGATCACAAGAGATTAGATAGTCCTTCAAAAACAAATTTCATTGGATATAATGACAATAGGATTCTTCGTAGCTGACATAAACGAGGATGGAAGGCAATTCCTAGCTAGCAGCTATCGTAATCTTGGCCTCATTGCAACCTTAACCTGTCACCTGTGTATTCCCTAAGTACTCCTCCGGTGAATCGGTATTAAAATAATAATATTCATCCTCTTGAATTGGTGGCAGCAGAAATTCTAGTAGGACGAGTCAGATTCTTCACCCTAGCACATTTCATACGCAGTATCCATCTCACGCTTGTCGAAATAGCCATCTATGCAGAGTTTCCAGTACTAGACAGCTGTCAAGGATGGCTTTTAGCCCCTCAACCTCGAGGTCACACTCGTACAGTTCTAAGGTGTGTAACTTCGGCATCACTGGAATTTCTCCATCAATTGTCTCCTTCAAATATTCATACTCGTTGCACTGAAGGTCATAGGTCGAAGCAAACATCAAAACAAGTTTCTTGAGATGAGGACAAGCTTGGCAAATGAATTGAAGCATGTTCTCGTACCTATCTTCAATAATATAACTGAAATAAACTTCCAACTCCTCAAGGAGGGGGAGTTTCATGAGTGCTTCAACTAAAGCTTCACCTGATGATTCAAAATCACCGTCATGTTCACTAATGCTTAGGCATTTTAAAGAGGGTGCTCTTCAAGGAACAGGAATATATACTCAGTAATGCTAGAAAGAGTAGCGATGTAGATAAACCATGCATGTCAAGCGCTACATCACAGATATATAGAACTTTTCAATTCTTTATATCTATTATATGTTATAATAGTCCAAATAATCATGTCATATATGTTACAGTCTTCACATACATTGCAAATTAACTTGCAAGATTATATAGGAGCGACCCAAAATCTGTTATATATACTAGGATCATGCCCGTGCGTTGCAACGGGAATAAAAACAAAAGACCATGATTTCTGAAATTTCATTGTGTTGTGTAGCATTACCAAAAATGATATACAAGTCATCAATTCCAAACGTTCAACAATGTTTCTTTAAATCATTATTGAGTGTCAAATGCTCAAAAGTCAAATGGGAATGGGGAAAAAGGTCATCAACCCCTGTGATAGGCGTCTTTCAGACAAAAAGTGGCATGTCGCACATATAGAAACTGAGAGCACATGGCAAAATACAGTAGTAGAAGGCTTGGCTTGCAAGCATCACTCACTCTATATTTGCTTACATATTTATAATGTCAAAATCAAACACAAAGGCTTAATTTGCTTACATAGTTACTTTATATGCAAGCTCAATTCTGTGCACAATCATACACATGCAAACCCAATTAGGCACTCACTCAGTTAGGAGAGAAATGATCAGCAGTCAAAGAAGAATAAACCAAAACCGTACATGCAATCAAACATTGAAACTCAAGTCTCAAAACTGTTGTAGAAGCTTGAGATTTTTTTGGCTGCATAGAAAATGGAGATGTCAAGGCAGGTTTACTGATTATACCTTGATGGCCTGAATGTTGCTTTGTGGACCTCCTGATTGTTGGTTTGTGGACCTTCGTTACCAACTCTAGCTTCAGCGAGTCATCTACTGAAACAAAAAAATAGAAGATTAAAAGAAACCTTTACTCAACCCAAACAGAATCAGAAGATCAAAACAAACGCTGAAAACATTTTAACTCGGCTTTATGGCAGGAAGGGAGAGGAGGTGGCATGGGCGATCATGGGGCGAGGACGACGGCACGGGCGCGAACGGCAAGGTTAGGCGACGATGTTTGCGACGAGGGCCTTCTCAGAGTCCATGTCGGACGGTGGTCGCCGCAGGCTCCGGCCAGCGCAATTGGGGTCGAGGTGGACTGAAATGTCTTGATAGCTAGAGGGGGTGAATAGCCTAATAAAACTTTCTACAAAAAGTTCTAGACAATTTAATTAGCAATAACAAATAGCGAGAAGCGAGTTTTGCCTAGCCTATGGAGTGTTGTAAGCCACCTACTCAACCGCACAAGTCAAACCGCAAGAGGAAAACTAGAAGGCTACTCTACTCAAGCTACTAAGCACTAGAGAAAACAACTAAGTACTTGAAATATAATACAAGAGTAGGGTAAGAAATATTTCACCGAGGGGCGATGAATTGAGCCAACCAATCAATAATTCCAAGTGATGATATTCAAGATAATCAATCCACCGAGACAAATCAATCACAATCAACGAAGTGAAGACACGATGATTTATCCCGAGGTTCACGTGCTTGCCGGCACGCTAGTCCCCGTTGTGTCCCCCTACACCACGTGGTTCGGTGGCTAATCGGTATCACACACCGAGCCTCTCAAAAGGCACCACAAGAACCTACCAAATGACGAGAAGTTCCGACACGAGCAATTCACTAGAGTTAGAATTCGGTGCTCCGCCGGGGAACCACAATAGCCCCTCACAACAAGCTCACCGGAGCCAGTCACGAACAATCACCAACACGTGCCGGACCTCCACCGCTGCTCCAAGCCGTCTAGGTGGCGGTAACCACCAAGAGAAACAAGAATCCCGCAGCAAATGAACACCCAAGTGCCAACTAGATGCAAACTCGCAAGCAAATGCACTTGAGATCACTCAATCTCGCTTTGATTAGGCAAACAAGCAAGGGAGATGAGTGGGAGGGGATGTGCTCAACTCAAAGGAGTGCTAAAATGATCAACAAGCCAAGAGTTACTCCAAAGAGCCGGCCAACACGTATTTATAGATGTACCCCTTCGAATAGAGCCGTTAGGCATTTGATTCTGCTGCAGTCGCCCTGACCGGACGCGCTGGTCTCACACTACCCACGCGCGTAGCTCGACCGGACGCGCTGGTCCCGTAACCGACCGGATGCGCTGGTCAAGCCGAGCAGCGCTCCAGCAAGTCAGCGACCGGACGCGCTGCAGAACAGACTGGACGCGTTACACCTGGCGTCCGGTTTGAGTCCAGTAAGCTCACACCACGACCGGACGCGTCGGTCCCGTGAGGCGTCGGACGCTCCGGTTAGAAACCCTAGCTGCCCCTCACGCTGCTCGCTAACACTAACCGGACGCGTCCGGTTACGCTGAGACCGCGTTCGGTTCAGCGTCCGGTCACCTCTGTGACCTCCGTTCGCCTCCGTTTCTTCGCATCCGGCGCAGTGGAAAATAGGCGTTCCATTTCCCGAAAAGCATTGAATCCCGCCTCGCAAGCTCGGCGGGAGGGAGAGAGGAACCCAAACCCCTCTCTACCGCTCAAACTCCACCGCCTTCGCAAATGTGCTAACATCACCAAGTGTACATCATTATGTGCATGTGTGTTAACATTTTCACAATCATTTTTGAGGCGTTAGGTTAGCTCTCCACTAGATCTAAATGCATATGCAAATGAATTTTTATCTAGTGGCACTTAAGTGATCAATAGCCCCAGAAATTCCCCTCTTTATAATACGGCTATCGATCCTAAGCCATCCACACCCTCTATGGTGTCTTGGATACAAAATAAAAATCCCTACATGATACATTTGCCTTGATCATCACTTGTTGCACCTTGTTCCAACTCCACCATCGCAAGCACTTGATCACATCACCATTGCTTGATCCTTGCTTCACCATGTCATTGCACCAACCACATCATAGCTACACACATTCTTATGCATATGTGGTTAGTACTTAGGCATCGTCACTAATTGTCAACACCAAACATAGGACTTTCATGGACGGCAGGGTTCGAAAGGGTTCGACGCCGTCTCACGACTCGTTGGAAACAAGGATGTGATGGCGCAGGCCATCAGCATGGCGAGACGACGAGGGACTGACGGAGAGCTACGACTGGCGACGGACGAAGGACCTGGGCTCGTCGAGGGCACGGGTCAAGACGCGATCGCGTAACTGGCAGGGGTGATCGTGGGATTAATTTTTGCCGTGGAACTGCTCCTCCGTTTGTTAGGGTGATTGATTTTTTTCCATGCGACTGTTCCTCCGATTGTTACGTGATTGATGATTTGACTTGCCTTGCTGTCCGTGGATTTCCTTGCATGTCGCATGGGGGAGGGGGAGAGGAAGAGCGCGAGAGGGATGCCGGGAGAGCAAGGTTAGCGAGCGTGCGATTAGCCGGGTGAACGATTCCCTTATCAATGTTTTAGTTGTAGAGATAGAGATATATATGCACACAATAGTGTTAAAAACAGTTACGAGATTAACAAAAAAGGAACCGCTGAAAAAGATCCATGGCATTGAATTTTCTGATGATCTTACATCTTAGACTAAATCAAAGAGTCTATTCCTAATACAGTCACTAGATTTAATAAAAGAATAAAGTTAGACTTGGTAATTTAACGATACAGATTAACAAAAAAGTCCATCCTAATACAATTAATAAAAAGCAAATTCAAAATAGTAAACAAATTAAGAAAAATATTAATTTGATTACATTCGATAGGTAGTGAGATAAAAGAAAATACGAGAGATAAATAAATATATCAAGTGTGTGCGAGAGGATACAATGGGGTGCATGGAGAAAAAACCAATACAATCAAACAGAAGAACAAAATTCTTTATACAAAAGATCTTTTCAAGTAAAAACTAATTATTATAGTGAGAAAACGCTAGCTATCTGTGCAATTTGCGTGGAGTTTATTAATAAATGAAAAGGTTATCAACCATCTCATGCAATGTGTTCTCTCAGATGCACAAATTTTGGGCTCAAAAGAGGCCATGTAACTTCATTACAATATGTTCCCATTTTTATGTCTAGCCACAAATAAAAAATTAAATATGAGGAAGGTCGATAGCATTTTGAAATTCTGAAACAGATAACGAAAACACTAACCGTCGGCACTTTTTTCCAAAAATAAGTGTGGAAAGTAAATGCATGCCATATTTGCAATGAAAGCACCTTCACAGTCGGTACTTTTTTCCAAAAATAACTTGTGGAAGGTAAAGACCATATTTGCATATGTTTGAACTCGGACACAAAAGATTTGTAAGATAGGCAAAATTCATCATAGCAAACACTATGAATGATGATGAATATAATCAGCAGACTATATATACTACATCTGGCTTGGAATGACCAGGAAGAAAGAAATCAAGGTTCTTTATTTCGAAATCATGTGGGTGGTAGAAGAACAAATTAGACTATAGCTATAATACGCACTTAAAAAGCACGAAGCAGAAATGAATGTTGTGATCCAAATTCCAAAGCACTGCTCCTATTGTCGAAACAAGCGCTTATTAGAATTGCTCTACAAATTAGGTCACCCTTAATAGTATAAGCTGGTTAATGACTCTAAGAGACAATTTTCTTAATGTTGTTAACTTTTAGCGCATAGTTTATAATATAGATAACCCCACGTAACACTCTCACATAAATTTGAAATGTGTGCATGAGCCTAGCTGTTAATCAAGATATAGCTTTTCTCTCTCTTCTGTTAGAATAGTTTTCCCTGTGTGTACTAAAAAATGCGCAGAAAAATTTATCACCCACAGGACTATTTGAGTTTCCAGTAGTGTATGAAATAATATGCTTAGAGGCTTAGAGCTAACTCATAAGTCACGATTGGAGCTTCCCTTAGACTTTATGATGCACATTTTTTTTAAGAAGTCAATGGGTGACGATAGTCTCTACCTAAACAATTTTGTACTCAAGCTAGCGAGGTGGGAATCGGGTGCCAAGCTCTAGTTACATGGTTGGGTCATGAACGGTGAGATACAAAGCAAGAAGGCGAGGAAAGAACACATGCAAGGAGAGTACACACCAACAATTCTATGATCCACAATTGAAAAGCACCAAGGAGAATATATTATTGTGATCCAGCACCACTCCTGTTGTCCAAATGATCGAGAACTCAGTAGACCTCTCTACATAAATATGAACCGGTTGTACTTTAGCTTAGACATCCCATATTTGTAGAGAGGTTTCTGCGCATAATGTAGCGGCCGGGCCTATAGCTAACAGAACAAAATTTATAAACTGTCATCTCCTCTACATAATGGTTAGGGAGACACTCTCACTCTCTGCTGGTGAGAGTATTCCAATTTTTGACTGAAAATAGATGCAAAATGAGGAGAGGTCATTCCAATCTTTTCGGTTTTCTTTTCCAGTAGCTAATTTGCAATAAAATAATCTGCGTCCCTTTAATGGTCTGTAAAGAAGAATACGGTAAAGCAAAATGTAGTCGTAGTACCTTTCCACAAGATTGAGCAGATAGTAATCGTCGCAGTATCCTTGGAAGGCTTCGCACCGTCCCACGGCGCGATCGACGGCGACGAGCTTCATGGCCATCTCAGAACTGCGTTGACGGCAAGCCCACTGCTTGTCGGAGGTGCTCTCCATCTCCATACCGACGCGGCGCCACAGGATGGGTTCCTCAGCGCGATGCTGCGCCACGGCTTGCAGGCGAACTCCGCGCCCAGCATGACCTCGCGTGGCCCCAGCCTGAGGAAGATGTCCAGAAGGATGTCCTGGGGCAGCGCAGCCCAGTCCCTCGCCTCCGCGGCCTGCAGGGATTCCGGCGCTGGCGGGGGAGGTGCCCTGCCGCCGCCGCGGCGGCTGGAGGAGGAGGGGGAGGGGGAGGGCATCGCTTATCCAGCACGACGTGGGCAAAGGAATTCCGGCCATGGACTGGCGCAGCTATATCATTGGCACGTGATGCTTGTGGGCCGTTGGGCTGAGGAAATAGAAGGTGGACCCCTGCTCCATACGTGGGATTTGATTTTTGATATACAAAATTATATACTCCAAGTCTCCAACAGTTGATGTCTTATCAAAAGTGGCAATTGTTATCACTGGAAGTAGACAGAAGGGCTCTAGCTATCATGGTCACGCCAGAGGAAGTGATGGAGTATATTATGAGGGTGAAGAAGGGAGGCGAAGAAGCGCAGACACATTAGCTCGATCGATCAGGCTATATGCAGCAGAGATATCTAAACAGCAGGAGAAGGAAAGCCCTAGTACTGAAAGACCAAAGCCCCAATGGAGCAGGCCACCGGAAAGGGACGGTGAAGTTAAATTGTGACGCTTCATTCAAGGCCGACTCAAAGACAGGCACAGTTGGGGTTTCATCATGCGTGATTATGAGGGCGATGTAGTACTCACAGGTCGGGGACGTATCAATCATCAGCTAAGTGCCTTCCATGCGGAGGTTATAGCAGGCCTGCAAGGGATCCAAGCAGCGCTGTCTATGGGGATTAGCAGGTTAATTCTTGAAACTGATGCACTTATGCTCCAGCAAGAGTTGTCATCTGGAAGTACCCTGTGCAAGACCTGAAGGAGGGTTGGTGAATGAACTTAAAGCTTCAGTAGATTCAAACTTTTCCTCTTTTGTTTGCTTGTTTAAAAGAAGAGAATGTAATAGGGCTGCTCACGCTTTGGCGGAGTTGGGTTATGAGTGTGTGGAAGGCACTACTACAATATTTTTAAAGGAGATGGGCAAAAAAGATTAATGGAGGCGGTTTTTGCAACTGCCTCCGAGATAAGGTCACGGTAAATATGACCATTAACCGAGGCGGTTCCATGCCTGCCACGGTTAATCCGAAAAACAAAACAAGAAAAAACGAAAACGCCCAGATCCAGCCCTTACCAGGCCTGGATCTGGGCCTGGCTCCAAGCCGGACCCGGCCGCCGCCGCCACCGTTGGGGCCGTGCTCGCCGCCTAGTCCTGCCTGGATCCGTCGCCAGGGGGGGCGCCGGCGAGCTCAAGGCCGGATCCGCTGGATCTGGGCGCCCCGAGGCCGGATCCGCGCGCTCCGTTGCTGCGGCTGCTTGCTCCATCGCTCAGCGCGCTCCATCCTACAGCGCCGCCGCTTCTCGCCATGACCGCCGGGCACGCGCCAGGGCGAGGCCCAGCCTCCGCATCACGCAGCCGCCGCTGGGGGCGCCTGCCGCGAGGGCTCCACCTCCGCATCTCGCCGCCGCCGCTGGGGGCGCGCGTGCGGATAGCCCCACCTCCGCATCTCACTGCCGCAGCCGAGCGCGCGCTCGCAAGGACCCCGCCATCGTATCTCACCGGCGCCGCCGCCGAGAGAGAGATTAGAGAGAGAGAGAGAGAGAGTGGCGCTGCTCTGAGTGGGAGGGGGAGAGCGCCCACTGCTGGTGATGTCGAGAGAGAGGAATGGGAAAGAGAGCGTCTGCGCGGCCGAGAGAATGAGGGATGAGATTGAGTGAAACCCTAAGTCACGCTATATATACTCATAGCGAGATATCGTGCCGATTTGGGCTTTCCTTTTTGGTACTAGGCTCGGCCATATTTAACCGAGGCAGGCCTTATAAGTGGCCCGCCTCCGAAAATAGGGGTATTTTTAGAGATGAGCCACTTATAAAGCCCGCCTCGGTTAATAGATTTTAGGAGGTGGTTATTTTTTAACCGCCTCCTAAAATCTATTTTGCAAGGCGGTTCTTTGTAACCGCCTCGGTTAATCCGAGGCATTAACCGAGGCAGTTGAATGTGCTGCCCGCCTTCGAAAAATTTTAAAACACCTCGCAAAAGATTTTTTTTGTAGTAGTGATGGGAAGAGGTGATCACTAGTTCCATCCCGAACTTTGTAAGTGTTATTGTCACTGCTGTGAGTAATGGAATTTTCCAGTCTAAAAAAGAAAGCGCCGAGTATGTATACTAACTTGCTATTTTGTCTAATGTCATGATTTTTTAAAAAAATTACATGGTACAACAACCCGCATGCACACTCACCTCTACATGTATGCAAACCCTATACCTATGGGCACCTCCGAAGGACTGAAATACTCTAGTTCCGACCTTAAGATCTTTAGTACATCAAAATCAATAATTAGTGTGACCTTCATCATCCCAATGTCAGATACATGCATATCATCAGCATCTTGAGGCCAACGGCAAAGTTCACTGTACCTCCATCCAGGCGTTCAATATTCGTTAATTAATTATTAGATCTTATTTGGTAGAGTTATAAGCTATTTTTTAGCACTCTGTTCGCTTGGCTGATAAGTCATGGCTGAAAGTACTGTTCGCTGATTTGTTGTGAGACAAAAAACGCTGCTGAATGCCTGGCTAATTTGGCTGATAAGCTCAAATGAACGGGACGAAATTGCCACTTAACATGGCTATGCGACCAGAGTCACAAGAAATTAGAGCCGCGCCAAATGGTCCACTAGTATAAAAAATGGCTTCTCCCCTCGGTAGTTTCTCTCCCAGCAGTTTTATTAGCTAGCATTTGGTAGGGCTTTACCTAAAATGCCAAAGAAATCAAAGCTGAAGCCCCACTACAAACCATGCTAAAAAATACCTTAGTCTATCAATTTTTGGCCCAAATTTCTCATGCCTTCATTACTCCTAGCCGCTCGATCCCAATTTGTTAGCCAACATTTGTCATGGCTTCATTATTAGTCGTAGCTCGATCCCAATTGGGTGAGACTGTGACTAAATCACAGACCATCTGTGGATCCAATCTATTCTTTGCTAGCAATTTCCGAGAACAAAGCTGCCGACTCAAGTAAGTCATGTTTTCTCTATTTTTAGAGTTCAAGAGGAACGAACATTTCAGGATTGGCAAGTATTACTCTTACTTCAAATGGCTTCTATGACAAGTGGGCAGCAATCCTCTCATCGAGAGCCACGATATAATATGAACAGATCGATAGAATGCATTATTCTTAATGAAAGATTATATTTAGTATGCCCAAAAAGAGTGCACACTAAAAGTTCCGCAATAAAACCATGCATTGCATTGCTCGAAACATACAGACTACACATAAATACAAAGTAGATCGGAGCCTCTTAAAAGCAAAATAGATCTCCAGAGCATAAAAAAAGGATGACATAGCTAATAGAAACTTAAGCATGTACTCAAATAGAACTGCAGCTTAAGCACTTGTGCTGTGCATGTGAATTGCTGCCACAAGATTTGAAGCCATATGAGTGCATCTAGTACCACACACTAAAAACTGAAAGTACTTTCAGAAATGTAGCATTAATGACCATAATGGACGACATACATTGCAAACGGATTCAGTGGTTCTTTAGATTTGCACTTAAGATTTGCCCAAACTAGTGCAGGTTGCCCAAACTACAGCAAAAAGTAGTGTTCAAAGTTATTTTTGAAGACCATGCCAATGTCCAAAACGACTCCCTTTGGGAACATGGAGGGACTCAGATTCATCATCACTGCTCCATTCATAACCCTCATCGTAGTGATATTCTTCGTGAAAGCCATCAGGAACTGGAAGGGTCAGGTTCTTCACTTTGGCACATTTTGCCCTTATCTCCGCATCCATCTCACCATCAAAATAACCCCTAATGAAGAGAGATTCAAGTACAGGGCAGTGATCAAGTATGGCTGCCAATCCTTCAACAGTGAGGTCACAGTCCAACAGTTCTAAGGAGAGTAGCTCACACATAGTTGTAAATATCCCTTTGATCTTTTCCCTGATCTCATCATCTGCATAATAATTTTCAACAATACTGAACCTGATTCCGAGTTTCCTGAGAAGGGGAAATGTTGGCACACAGATTCAAGCAAATTCTCAGTGTCAATGCTAAGCAACGAGGGAGATACTTCAAGATCCTCGAGGAGAGTGAGATTCTTGAGCACTACAACAAGCACTTGGTTTGGTCCATCGAAACATGAGAGATGGAGGCTTTTCAAAGAGGGTGCTCTGTAATAAGGAATAATGCCATAAATTAGAGAACCTATATATAGTCAACTAAATATGACAGTAATAAGAGTAGTAACAAGAACCTAACATTGCGTTCACAACAAGAACCTAACATAGCGCTATATCTTAACAACAATAAAATATAACCAGTTAGGCTAAAACATCATGGATATTACTTGCAAGAGACCATAATAACTCGGTAGAGTGGTAGACTGTAAACCATCTAGCACTACTGTCAATGAAACAGCCTGAACTTCCCCAAAAAATTTATCCAGAACATAGTGTAATCTACAAATTACAGAACTGCGACATGCCGATTGACAGTCATACTAAAAGCTAACATATCTCAGCAGTAAAACTGATCCGATTATGCAAAATCATCTTTTAAACTTCCACAGTTCAAGTTCAATATAGCTAATTCGACCTTTGTTTCAAAAAAAATATAGCTAATTCGACCTTTTAACTGAACATTTATCAATGTTTAGAAGCACAACGATGAAGCGAGATTTACATTCTTTTCGGGACGGATTGAGTTGAAGAGTAAAAAGTGTTACTGTAAGCGGATACCCCTACATAAATACACCCCTGCACTGTACGCCGAACAAAACCATGTAAAAGGCGTGTTAGTATAAACGAATACCCGTATATAAACACCCTTCCCAGCACAGTACGTGATCACTGATAATGAAATAAAATCTGACATGTTGTCACTTTGAACCATCGTTCGTGACACAACCACCACTAACCAGGATTCGGTTCGTTGAAATTAAAGATACTTCAGTTGCATGCCAACGAACAAAGACAGTGGATTTTTTTAGAAAACATGGGAGTTTATCTGAACCTCACACATGCTCAGGATAGGATCACACAATTTGTTAACTGAACGTGAGTAGATCTTCAACGAGTGACAAATCACGGCACGGTCAGAACATACGGTTTAATGTTATGAGGGTCAGTATTCTGCTTTTCTTATGACTTATTTAAAATATCCTTTCAAGCAAAATGCTTGTCACATTTTTCAGTAAAGAGACTAAAATTAAGAGTTCACATCATGTATACTTACAACACACATGAGGCAGCCTGCTAATGACAAGGCATCCGCAAAATGGGGAACATAAACAGGGTCGGCAATTGATGCAGAGGATCATTAGCAGAACGCATGGCAGAGGGGGAAAAAGAAGCAACAGCAAGCTGAACCACAGGATTTTACCTGAGCGATCGAAGAACAAGGCAAACACGCCAGCGTCGACTATCAATGATTTTTTACCTGAGCGATCGAAGATCAAGGCAAACACGCCAGTGTCGACTATCAATGATTAAGATTCTGAACTATGGTGGGAAATATCCAATATAGACTGACTGTGGACTATGGTGAGTGGTGCACCGACAGCACTAACAGCTCCCAAGTCCACTCCTTCCCATGTAGCGAAATGTTTTTTGCAACCAAAAATATACAACATTATTTAGGAGGCATCCATTTTTGTGTTGGAACAGCACTTGCAACATAGTAGGCAGGACAAATTCCAACAGAATCAACACAATATTGTTGCACAGTCATTGCGAAAGAAATGATGGTGAGCAGAAAATAAATAAAGCAAAGCACAGTGACATGCATTCAAAAGTAAAAACATGACAAAACGGTAAAAGTTCCATTATCAAATTATAACAACGACTAAGGCCATCCTGTGGACACAATTGATATCATTCATATAATAAAACAGTAGCCGTTATGGCAACCAGGATCACTAAGGAGCACAAAATCTGATTTGATGTTGTTCAAGGTTAATCCATAATTTATATAACTAAGCTCATCAACAAAATATTGATAGCAATGATGGTTTGCAATCTCCCAGTTTTCATAATATCGACTCACTGTCACTGTTGAATGTTTTAAAATTCATCTTCATCTTCTTCATCTTCTTCTTCATCTTCATCTGAGCTAAAAGGAAGATTCAGGTTCTTCACTCTAGCACATTTCGCCTGCAGCTCTGCATCCATGCTATCCGCACAAAAGCCAGTGATATGAAGTGATTCTAGTAGAGGGCAATTGTCGAGGATAGCAGTCAGTGCAGAACGACTGAAGATATAGTTAGACAACTCTAAGGAGCGCAGCTGGCTCATCAGTGGAGTCCTATATATGTCTCCATCATAACGTTCCTCAAGACAAGCCTCCCCAAAAGAATAGTCAGAGGGCATAGTGAAGCTTATTTTGAGATTCTTGAGAAGCGGACGAGCTTTGCATACAGATCGAAAGAACCTGTCAGAGGCACTAATATGTTCATATGGGGGTGAAATTTCAAGGTCTTCAAGGAGAGGGAGCTTCTTGATGGCCTCAACCAATACTTCATAGGATGCATCCAGGACACGTGATAGATGGAGATGGTGCATTTTCAAAGAGGGTGACCTGGAGGAGTGAATGCCCCAAAATTAGATTCCAGGCTGCGGAGACTGAGCCTCCTAGAGTTCATCATAAACTCGATCTATGAACATTATGCAACAAGCCAACAAATATTGCCAATGATAACAAACTGTGTAAATATTGCAAACACCGAATAACAGATGATCATTGGACTAATTATGCCATGTAATTAACAATAAGTTGCAAGTGACGCAAGAGATACGAGATATAAGAATACAAGACCCTTTGCAATTTTTATGAATGGCATTATTCGTCTAGCATTGTGATTTTCCTCTCAAAAAAATATGTTAATATATGTATATGTTCTCTAAAAGAACAGTGCAGTGCCCATCATTTGGTGTGCAAGCATAGAACATCTTAGTAGAATAACAACTGGTAAAACTTCCATGATTGCAAGATCTTTCATGAAGAAACATATGTAAAAACAATGCCATCATCTAGAAAATGTAAAAAAGATGTTCATAATTGAAAATTTTGCTACAAGAAATATACATAAACTTGAGTTATTGATCAATTATACGACAACATTAGATAAAAAGAAGATGGTTCTATAGGTAAACCTTTCAGCCAGATAGATGAGCGACTCATCATCCCAAGGCCCCGAGAATGATTCGCACAGCCCTGCACTACGGTCCACAGCATCACGCACAGCAATTTCAACGGATGACCATTCCGGGACTGCTGTGATATGAATATGGCGCCAGAGCTCAGGCTCCTCAACCATGACACGCCACCATGCCTTGCACACAGCCTCTGCCCCCCACATGATCTCGCAGGACCCCAACCTCAGAAAGATGTTGAGCAGCGCATTGTCAGGCAGTGCCGCCCAATCTCTCAACTCACCAAGGACAGATGACTCTGAGGGAGGATTCTTGCGGTGGCGACGGCGGCTGCTGCTGGAGATATCCATTGTGATCTGCAAATCTTCGTCTTCATCTTCTTCAGTTTCTTCTTCATTTTCATCATAGCTAAAAGGAAGATTCAGGTTCTTCACTCTAGCACATTTCGCCTGCAGTTCTGCATCCATGCTATCCGCAGAAAAGCCAGTGATGTGAAATGATTCTAGTAGAGGGCAATTGTTGACGATAGCAGTCAGTGCAGAATGACTGAAGATATAGTTAGACAACTCTAAGGAGCGTAACTCGCACATCATTGGAGTCCTATATATGTCTCCATCCAAACGTTCCTCAAGACAAGCCTCCCCAAAAGAATAGTTAGAAGGCATAGTGAAGCTTGTTTTGAGATTCTTGAGAAGCGGACGAGCTTTGCATACGGATTCAAACAACCTGTCCGAGGCACTAATATGTTCATATGGGGGTGGAATTTCAAGATCTTCAAGGAGAGGGAGCTTCTTGATGGCTTCAACCAATACTTCATAGGATGCATCCAGGACACGTGATAGATGGAGATGGAGCATTTTCAAAGAGGGTGACCTGGAGGAGTGAATGCCCCAAAATTAGATTCCAGGTTGCAGAGACTGAGCCTCCTAGAGTTCATCATAAACTCGATCCATGAACATTATGCAACAAGCAACCAATATTGCCAATGATAACAAACTGTGTAAATATTGCAAACACCGAATAACAGATGATCACTGGACTAATTATGCCATGTAATTAACAATAAGTTGCAAGTGATGCAAGAGATACGAGATATAAGAATACAAGACCCCTTGCAATTTTTATGAATGGCATTATTCGTCTAGCATTGTGATTTTCCTCTCAAAAAATATGTTAATATATGTATATGTTCTCTAAACGAACAGTGCAGTGCTCATCATTTGGTGTGCAAGCATAGAACATCTTAGTAGAATAACATCTGATTAAACTTCTATGACTGCAAGATATTTCATGAAGAAACATATGTAAAAACAATGCCACGATCTAGAAAATGTAAAAAAAAATGTTCATGATTGAAGAATTTGCTACAAGCAATATACATAAAACTTGAGTTACTGATCAATTATACAACAACATTAGATAAAATGAAGATGGTTCTATAGATAAACCTTTCAGCCAGATAGATCAGTGACTCATCGTCCCAAGGCCCTGAGAATGCTTCACACAGCCCTGCACTACGGTCCACAGCATCACGCACAGCAATTTCAATGGATGACCATTCCGGGACTGCTGTGATATGAATATGGCGCCAGAGCTCAGGCTCCTCAACCGTGACACGCCGCCATGGCTTGCACACAGCCTCCACTCCCCACATGATCTCGCAGGACCCCAACCTCAGAAAGATGTTGAGCAGCACATCGTCGGGCAGTGCCGCCCAGTCTCTCAACTCACCAAGGACAGATGACTCTGAAGGAGGATTCTTGGGATGGCGACGGCGGTGGTGGCAGCAGCTGCTGTTGGAGATGTCCATTGTGATCTGCAAATGTTGGATGACAGAAAACAAAGGAGGTGAATAGTGCTGTAGATGTCTGGTTTTTATGGACATGCACGGTCCTGCAGCTTTATTAGAAAGCCCACAAGTATTGTTCTGAGTAACAAACTCTTTCAAATCTGCACTTTTGTCAGACAAAAGATAAAATACGCACTTGTTATTATAAGTGCACGGTCCATTCTATTGTGCCAATCTAGAGGACAAATTACAGTGGATTTTTAAGCGTGGTGTAGAAAACCATTGCCATTCCATCCTAGTCACATCCAAGTTCAGTCTTCTATTTTTCAAAAAAAAAATGTACAGTCTTCTACTCCCTCCATTTGGCTTTTGTAGATACATTACTTTTATTATGTATCTAGACATAGTGTATATATAAGTGCATAGCAAAACTTATGTATCTCAAAAAACCAAAACGTCTTATAATTTAGAATGGAAGGAGTACTACCATAGTTAATTTGGCAACAATAAACTGAAACGAGTTAGCATGTCATTGTGCACATCACACCATCACGGATAGCGTGTGTATTGTGAAACTTACAAGCAAACAAGTTTAATGCAGAACACAAACATGCTAATTACTAGTAACAAAAACAGAGAGGAAATGCCAAAGTGAAGCAATCCAAGGTAGAAGCACGAGGTAATAACCAGCCAAGGGGTTAAGCTTGATTCATATGCATGCCGCCTATTTTTTCCATACAATCATTGGGAATAAACAATCTAATTGTTTTTAATTCTCTTAAACAGTTGCACTGTAGAGATCATGGACACATCAGAAGCTGCTATATACAGTATGTTCCACAAGTCTCTTGGTGCACGAATCATACTTATTTTTTCAAACAATCATTGGGAATAAACAATCTAATTGTTTAATTCTCTTAAACAATTGCACTGTAGAGATCATGGACACATCAGAAGCTCCTAGTCCTATATACACAAGTATCTTGGTGCACGAATCATACTTCAAAAAATCAACAAAGCGGCCTAGCATTTACTTTTGCACGTGCATACATAAATCGTAACCCAAAGAGTTATGTTTAGATGACGCAATATAGCCTTACAAAATCGATATCTAAAGCCATGTTTAATTTAATACATTTAGCAATCCAATTAAGCGGACCGCATTCACGGTGCGCAGTGGAAGTAAACAAAAGCACTGATAGAAGATAGATGTTTTTTTCTTCTCACCTTGAAGACTTCCTTCCTCAGCGGCACAGACGCAGATCTCCTTCTTCCCTTATGTCCGTCAAGCTTCCCTTCCACAGCGACACGTACGCGGCTGTCCTTTTTCCCGCTGAGACTTCCTAGCGACAATGGCGGCACGATCCAGCTCCTTGCCCTCCTTCCCGCCGATCGCAACTCCTTGCTTCTCTCCGGACGCAGCTCCTCCTTCTAGTCCAAGGTTCTAGGCGTAGGCGGCGGCGAGCGGGTCTGTCATCTGTGGCGGCTCTAGGGTCTGGGCGGCGGCAGTAGGGTAGGGTTTGGACTTCGGAATGAGAGAGGATTGGGGCCAACAACGGCTGTGTGGCCGCAGTGGCGGATCCAGGACAAAATCCTAGGGGGGCTGAACTTTATGGGTTGACTCGACCTTCGTCTTCAACATATGTCTAGTGTCCAACGTCTTCTTCCTAAGTTCCAATGACAAAACTTTCATAGGGCTAGGGGGGCTGGTTTCTTCTTCTTCCTCTCTTTCTCTCCATTTTTCTTTTTTCCTCCACCACTTCTTCTCTCTCACCCTCCCTATTTTCCATTGATGCATCAGCTGTAGGGGGCTGTAGCCCCCCAGCCCCCCCTTTAGATCCGCCCCTGTGTGGCCGTGTGGGGTTGGGCCGGCAGCGTTGGAGTTGGGGTCGTGTAGCCGTGTGGAGCCCGGGAGCGGCGCGACGGGAAACGACGGGGACTGGAACGGTGGCCGCGTGCGGGTGCGGGTGTGGTGGAAAATTTCACGCAGGATTCAGTATTTTCGTTCTCTATATGTCCTGGTCATCAAGATTCTCTTCTCTATTCTCATTTCTTTCGCACTTATTTATCCTCTATATCATCTTCTATTCATTATGGGGCTCACTTGTCACTTTATCTAAATATATCCATGTGAGATCTGGTTTTGAAGGATTTATTGAAATAAATTCAATGGTGTAATCGGAATTTAATTTGGTATTTTGGTTTGTGAGTTATAATATTTTTTGTTAAGTTAAAAGAGTGGGACCCGCCGCTTGCGCATGCTCTCTCTCCTCATCTGCATGTGTCGTGGGGCCGCAGCGTCCTTTACAGGACTTCCAGTACAACGCCACAAATTGGCGGACGACCGACTTTTCCAGGTTCGTTTGGCGTGGCCGCTGCAGGTGGATTTGCCCGCTATTTACTCGTGTGTCCCTTTACCGGACGTGGGTAGCGTTCCTAGTGCGGACAGTCTTAGCGCCCAGACCTGCGCGTCCGAACCTATCCGCTGATTTTTAGGCCCCATCACGGCTGTCTAGAGCACTCGCTTTGTACTCGCAGCACGCCCTGTTTGTCCCACCCTGCGCTCACATCCTGCTCCCACTGTGCCCCGACCGTCGCCCCAAGCGCGCCTCATTTGTAGGACACCGGTGCGTCCCATCCGCTAGGCCCTAGTTCGCCGCACCCCATTCCACGGTACCCGCAGTGTGCCACCATCACTCCCCGCGCTGAACAACATGAAAGATGTGCAACATGAGATACTTGAATGCAACATACATGTGCAACAGATGAAACATCTGAATATACACTTGCAACATATGTGTAAAACATATACAACTTTCAGATAAAGTATTTGCAACTTACAACATGAAAACACTTACTGCAATATAAGACTGAAATATTTGGAACATATTGTTGCAACATGTGTGTGAAACATATGCAACATCCAAATCAGAATGCTTGCAACATACATTTGGACAGATGAAACATTTTGAACAAACCTCTGAAATATTTGCAACGTGCTTCTGAAACACTTGCAACATATCCAATATGTGCAACATCCCCCGATCTGCTTTTGCAAACAACCATATGAAACAATTACAACATATCTCTGAAATGTCTGAAAATACTCGAAACATATGTCATTCATCACAACATCTCCTTGCTGAGGTCGCGCATCATGGCAGCCATGACGTTAACAGCGGCCACGACCTTCTAGTGGGGAACAACGGCGTCGACAGCACCTCAGTGCGCGAGGGGGACGGGCAACGGTGCGCAGCATCGGGGGCGCGACGCATAGCGAGCTGGAGCAGGCGCGGTGGATGATAGAGCGCAGCACTGGATGGGGAGCCGCGCTGTGTGAGATGGTATGCGTGGAGGAAAGAGGCAGCAACGAGCGCACGATGCAAGGCAGCACGCGATGGCGCGAGAGCGATGGGGAGATATCTTTTAGAGAAGAGATGGGAGAAATAGAGAGTAAGCAGACCTACTGGGCCGGTTCACGCAGCCTGAAAAGCGGCGTCCAGATGGAGCATTACCGTTTATCAGATGGTGTGGACTAGAAACGGGCAGAGGCGGAGCCAGGGGGGCTAGCAGGGCCGTGCCCCCCTAGCACAATAATTCATTTAAATAGCTATATAAATATTGGTATTTATAGCATAAAAAATATCAATTTCACCTATTTTTTAAAAATATCATAATTCTGGTTAGAAATAGTGTAATTTTTTTAAAAAAAGTTGTTGAAACATTTAGTTATGTATATTTTATCACACTAAAAAATGCAATCACATTTTTCTGGCCCCCCTAATCAAAATCGCTGGCTCCGCCTCTAGAAACGGGAGCACCGCAGTAGTACATTTTTTTTATCATCATAGCAGTACATTTGAGAAAAAAAATATTAGTCCCGTTGTTCCAAAATAAGTCTCCATCTCACATTTAAAACAGTTAATTAATCTCAACTTTAACTAAATGTAAAGAAAATAGTATTAACATTTGTATTTCCAAATAAGTTTAGTAAAAAAAATATTTGTGATACTAGATAAGTATCATTAGATTAAAAGAGTACTAATAGAATTGTTTAACTCCTTGAAATACAAGATGAAGACTCAGTTTGGGATGAAAAGAGTACTAAATTATAATTTGTAAGTCCAAATAAATAAGTACCAAAAAATATTTTCATATATTGCAACCGAAAAACATATAACATAAGAACATCTGTTCAAATTTGAACGTGTGTTATATCATATAAAAAATAATATTTCGATCCTGATCCATGCAACATTCTATTTGTAGCCAATAATCTGCAAGTTCAAATAAATAAATATCAAACATATTTTCTAGAGAGTTTAATAAAAAACTAATATGCATTTTTTATATATAAACTTAATCAACTTTTTTTTAAAAAATGAGCTTAGCATAATGACAAAAATAGATTAGAATTTAGGATGGAAGTAAAATTACGTTTTAGTATTCCTCTTCATTATGGTTTAGTATTCCTCTTCATTACAATTACGTTTCTTATCGGTAGAAGAAAGCCTTCAAATGTAGATATTACATTTGTTGATGGATGTAAAATTAATACTATATCAAAAGTACTTTGGGCATATATAAATCTATCGTTCCACATTTTGTACAATAAATAATAAACTCGCACATAATTTAGGCAGTGTTGCAAGGTGTTTTTTAAAACACAATTGTTGGGTTGATTTTAGGCAACGTTGAGGAGACCGAACACGCGAGATCAGTCACAAACACAACTTTGGTTGAGATTGCAGGCTTGTGGCTCCCCGTTGCACAACCCTTATAAAAAGAGGCTTGTGGCTCCCCGTTGCACAACCCTTATAAAAAGAGGCTTGTGGCTCCCTGTTGCACAACCCTTATAAAAAGAGGCTTGTGGTTGGTATATTTGGTGGGAGAGGAGAAAATTTGTCCACGGTGAAAGTATCAACCAGCCGGCGAGGTCAGCCATATCAATCGCTACCCTGGCAACAAATTACCAAAGAGCAATGCAGAAGACCGTCAGGCAGCGAGAAGGATGGAAAACGCCACTAGATGGAAAATTATTGATCAATGTCGATGGGAGTTTCAGAGAGGAGAATGGAAATGGTGGAACAGGCGTGGTTATTAGAGATGCAAATGGATCGTTCATAGCAGGATCATACACATACTTGGAGCACAGAGTGGATGCCCAACAGCAGAGGTGATGGCATTCAGAGACGGATTGCTGCCAGCTCAACATATTGGCTGCAATGGTTTCACTTCACAGTCAGATTGCTTAGAAGTTGTTGAAGCTCGCTGGGGTACTCAGCAGCAGCAGGTGCTCCGATTTTTTATGACTGCTTTCTCCTATGGTAGAATTTCGACGCAATATCAATTGAGCAATGCGACCGGGAAGCAAACAAGGTGGCGCACGAATTAGCTAGAGTAGCTTTATCTTTGAAAGATTCTTGTATTTGGGTCGACGAACCCCCTGAGTTTATTATTGAAACTCTAGTAAATGGTGTAACTATGTTTGAGAATCAATAAAATGCGCCGCATGGCTTCCATAAAAAAAAAGAGGCTCTCTAATCCTCATCCAAGTCAACGCTACGTGAGAGTCTAGACATGCCAAACCCTAAACACCCATCCCTCCTGGCGCTGGAGTAACAGGAAGGCTACCGCCTCTGATACGCCACCAACGCCGCCACAAGGACGACACAAGAACCAGGTGCGACTATATGGTTCTCATTTACACACGGGTCTTCGCTCGACGCTAGTAGCCACGATGGCCTCCTTATCCACTAACGAAGGCAGTACCCGAGAGCTCCTATTCAAAGTAGGTACCATAATAATCACGAACTAGTTATCTGTTTCTTAAGCCCTAAGTTCTAACAACAATATGCCTTACATTGTGTGAGTGACGAAGTACTTGACAATTCGATAAGGGGCTATTTGGATCCTTTCATTTTGGAGGAATTGAAATCTATATAACGGATTAGGTTATTTGGCTTAAAATTTGACATTCCATAACATTCCCAAGCTCACAAATAAGCATATCTCAAATTCATAGGGTGAGAGATGAAAATTGATTCTATAGATCACTATGATATAATTCTATTCTCCAACTTATAGCACACTCTTCAACTCACTTCCCTACGATAGAAATGCAACATATAAGTATGTCCCTTATATGCCTAATAATAAATATACAAATATATTCCATATATAACTATATTAGCTTAATTAATATATGTGTAAATTGTAATTCTTAGAATGAATTCAATTCCAAGGATCCAATAGGCCCTAAACGTAATTCAACATTCTGTGAAAAAAATAATTCATCAATTTAGAACTGTTTTATTCAACCTTCTGAGGTCAAGTTCGGTAAGTGGTGACACCTAATTTAACATAACTTTACTCCATCCTGTTGGAAAATATAGGTCATTTTAACAAAGTTTATAAAAAAATAGACCTACATCTATAACAAATTAGTTTGAGTCCGATCCACTATAAATTCCCCTGATAGATGACACTGTGTTTATGGGAGATAAATACAAAGTGGATCAACTAGATAGGAGCCTGCATCCCCAAGAACAATAGAGGGCTTGGGGTGTTAGTAATCCTAGAGATGTTTTGACAACAAAATCTGGGTGAATACAAAAGTACGTGGTGGCAACACAGAAGGCAGTTCACTTCTTGCACCTCTCCATAACGCTGGGGCCTTGAGGATCACAAGAAAACAAGGTTTTCGCACTCGGAATGACTAGGAGGACAGGAGCCTCAGGACGACATTGGACCATAGATCTTCCGCAATTCCACCTCCTAAAATTTATAGTCCCTATCGCATCGAATTTTTTTTAAAGGGAATATATATTAAAAATATCCCAGCCTCTCATATAGCTATTTTTTTATTACAGATACCAACACTACAACCCAATGCGAGAGCAGCTACCATAGACGCACACCAAAACAACATTGACCTGCCAAGATCCACGCGCACACACCACAACATTCAACTCTCGCCACAACATTGACGACCATTACAGATTGGGATTCCAAAGTGATGCCTCCAAGGAGGGATGTGACGCCATCGGCGCCACCGTCGCCTGACAAGAAGGTCAAGGCATTACACCCAGGAACAGCGCGCTACACAAAGGGGAGAGAGAGCCGATCGATAGACGCTTCCAAGGAAGAATGCGGCACTCAAAGGCGTCGCTGTCATCGGTCCCAGGGACACAGCTTTCGCCATGGCGGCTCACCCCGTGCGCAGCGTTGGCCAATGCCCATACTCACTGTGCCGTCCACCACCCATAAGCGAAGCCAACATGGCCCCGCTGCCACCAACCAAACCTTTGGCAACAACTGCCGACCGGTAGATCTGGCCCCACGCAACACCACAACACATCGAGGTCACTACAGATTGCCGCTGCTGGTTCTGGCGTCCGTCGTCGTCGCTGTTGGCCTCTCCAGTCAGCACGCCCTCGCCAGATCCCCGTGCGCCAACCCCTAACCATTGATATGCGTCAATGAGACTAGATCTGACTAGCGGAGATGAATTCGCTGTCCATGAGTCTAAATCCAAAGACCGAAGACCTCGACGACGAGCAACCATCTCCACCACCCATGATCCCTCCACGCCTCGCCGAATCACGATGCACCGAATCTGGTCCTCGTCACCGCTCAATCTGTGTCGCTGCGCTGCTCTCCTCCAGACGCACCAAGCCACGGCGTTGCCCCGGTCGTAGCCTCGCAAGGCAACGCACCAAGCTCCACCGTTGCAAGCACCAGCCCCGGCTCTGGCCGACGCCACCGCAGCCGCAGGGGGCGGCCCAGCCGAGCACCACGCTGTCCTAGCTCAGCCGCATCCCGCCGGACCACGATCACCCGCGCCACCACTTCGCTGTCGCGCAAGATTGTGTGACGAAAGAAGAAGAGCCTTGGAGATCGCTTGCACTGCCACCTTGCAGCAACCTCCGGAACCCTTTGCACCCCTGCCGGAGCCTCCAGAGTCACCTTCCCTGCAGCACTTCATGCCTCGGGGTTGATCCATTCTGGCTGGCTGGCGGCGTAGGCCGAGGATCGATGCCCAGACTTCCTGGACGTCACCACGGATAGCTGCTCCAGCATCAACCCTTCTCCACGCAAGCTAGTGCCCTCCTCCACGCGAGTTGATGCAGCTCTCCTGCACACGAGCTGATGCTCGCACGCCTCCCGCACGCGCTCACCCTGTGGTGAGTCGCGCCGCCCGCACTCGCGCTGCGCGTGCTTGCGGCGTCCACGCCGCGCCACCGCCCTCAGGTAACCCAATGGGGGCATGCGACGACGGGAGGTTCGCCGACATCTTCCTCGCCTTCGAAGGTGACGACGCCCTCAACGCCGACGCCCAGATCTCCGCCTATGGCCACCGCAGAAGCGCATCCCCTGTGCACCACCTCCCCAGGCTCGCCATCGCCATCTCGCCATCATCAACTCGCGTGCCAGGCCCCGCTGCCGCCATCCCGGCGAACCACGCTAGCCTAGCCGGCGGCCCACTCCGGCGGCGGCGGCGCGGCGGAAGAGGGAAGGAGGGTTGAAGGCGGCGGCGGATCGGAAGCCACCCGAGTCGCCTGCGTGGGGGCGACGCGGGGGAAGCGGATCTCCAAAATAATCAGAGGTTTGGTTTGAGAAAGTGGTCACTAATTTAGAAGTCAACTTCCCTATCACATCGAATGTTTAACACTAATTTAGAGTACTAAATATAGACTATTTAAAAAACTAATTGCACAGATTGCGACTTGCGAGACGAATCTATTAAGCCTAAGTAGTGCATGATTTGACAATGTGGTACTACAGTAAACGTGTGCTAATGATGAATTAATTAGGCTTAATAGATTTATCTTATGAATTAGTCACGACTTCTGCAATTAGTTTTTATAATTAGCTCATGTTTAGTTTTGGTGGGTTAGCCTCTGAACATTCGATGTGAGAAAGACTAAACTTTAGTCTCTGGATCGAGACGAAGGCTTAAGTGACGGAATGTGGCAGACGCTCTGCAAAACAACAATTGGATTCACAATCCATTGGTTGCTACGGTGCTGCACTATGATGAGTTTGTAACGCTTTTGGCGCAGAGTCTACAAGGTCAACCTGACACCAGATCAGAGTCTACGTGGTCAACCTGACAACAGATCAATTGGAGTCCGTCACTTGGAGCCTGTTTAGTTTGCAAAAAACAAATCCAAAAAATGCTACAGTACCTGTCATATCGAATCTTACGGCATATGCATGGAGTACTAAATATATGCGAAAGAAAAAACTAATTACACAGTTTGGTTGTAAATCACGAGACAAATCTTTTAAGCCTAATTAGTCCATGATTGAACATAATTTGCCAAATAAAACGAAAAGTGCTACAGTAGCCGAACCTAAACTTTTTCACCAACTAAACAACCCCTTGGAAAACTAGCACAGCATAGGCTGCCACCGGCTATATAAGGTGCAATTCGTTGGCTATGTACCAGAGAACATAGACAAACGACATTTAGGAGGCCTTGGCATTGCTAAAATTCAAGGGACCTGCTAGCGCCCGGATATCCATACGGGGCGCTAGCGTCCGGACACTGCCGCGTAGTGGGAGCAAATGAGCGCATAGCATATCGGGCTCACGAGGGAGCGCACCAGCAGTGAGCCCGCGCCGCCCCGGACATCGCCCACGCCGCCCCGAACGTCGTCTGCGCCGTGACCGCTTTCCATGCAAATCCCATGTGCAACACCCGATCTATTTTTGAAACATCAGGATGCAATAGTTGTAACATACAAAAGATGACAAATGAAACACTCAAAACAAGCACCTAAAATACTTGCGAAAACGCCTAAAAATGTTTCAAAACCATTGCAAACATATACAACATCAGATGAAACACTCGCAAACATACATATGAAACACTTAAAAACACTTAAAACATATGCTTGCAGCATGTGTGTATATACAACATCTGCAACATCGAAACATTGAAACATACGCGTATATCCATTACAACATGTGCAACATCCCGATCTACATTTGCAACATCGATATACAACACTTGCAATATTCATATGAAATTTCTAAAACCCTTAAATATACTATTGCAACATGCGCTTTCAGCCTAACATTTGTCTGCTTCTTGAACGAATGGAGGCTCGTCGACGCGAAGCTCGACGCTGGCACGGAGCTCAATGCTGCGGAGTGACACGAAGGTCGCCGGTGTGGAGCTCATTGGTGGCACGGACCTCAGCAGGAGCAGGGGCAGGCGGATGGAGCGCACCCACGACAGGAGCGTGAGTCTAGGCGGGGGCACGTGGCGCAGACGGGAGGCGTGGACGCGGGTGGGCCGGGCCACGCGGCGCAAGGTGTGGCTGAGGACAGGGTCTGTCCCAGAGCAGAGACGCGCAACGCGTTGAGCGAGCAGGCGATGCGGGCGGGGGCGGTGCGACCGATGTGCAAAATGGAGCGGGTGACTTATATAGGTCCGTCTGTCTGGACGGATGACCTGTAAGTAGCATTATCGAAAATTCAAGTTTTTTGCTGGGCTAGTCTCGTAAATTGGCATTTGCATTGGACCTTTGAAGGGCCTCTAGGCCGCGGATGGCCACACAACCGCGCTCTTGTCCACAGTACGCCATCAAACAACCGAAATAGCACACAACTTTTAGGGGAATACTGCAGGTACGCGAAAACAATCTGGATCTTCATTGCAGATTAGCTTGGACAGCCACTCATGTAGCCTACATCGTTGGGCACCTAGTGAGAGACCGTGCAACATTGGTGGCCCAGTGTGTCCATTTCATGAAAAGATCGGCGATGTCTAATGATGCTAGTAACGTAGGAAACATGGAAGAGGAAAAGAAACTTGGAGGTGTGTCCCAACTCCATGTGAGCGAACCACAACGACATTGTTCGTGAAATTAAAGAGGAGCTAGGTGACCACTTGGACTATGGTCGGGGCAAAACATTTTGTGTGTTTGTTATAGAACCTGGCTAGCCAAGATGTCAACATCTCTATCTGTGTAATTGCCCTAGTCATGTGCTCATTGGTTCAAAAAAAAACATCTACCATGAAAATATGTCTTTATAGTACATTTATTTGGTACAATATAAGTTAATATATTTTTTCTAAAAAGTTGATTAAAGTAAGTGGTGTTTGACTTGCTAAAGTCACATTTAATCTGAAATCGAGAGATTATTTCTCCTAGTTTTAAATTATAAGTCATTTTATCTTTGTCATAAAGGTTTATAAAATTTTATTAACATCTATAATTATCAAATAAACACACCATCAAAATATATTTCATAGTACATCTAATAAATTTAGTTTGATATTGTAGTTGTTCGCATGTTATTCTATAAATTTAGTCTAATCTAGAAAAGTTGACTGAAGACAGCTAAAATTGACTTACAATGTGGATCAGAGAAGATTTATGGAACCTTTTTATTGATTTTTTTCCCAAAGAAACACAAGAAGTTACAAACAGCTACTCTCTAACAACCAAAAAATTAACCCAGGTAAAAGTTTCTCAAATAATTTTGAGCATCAATTTGTTTGCCTTTACATGGAATTGATTAATTTTAAGAAATAAATATCCATCGATCTTTGCTATATGTATCAAAAGAATTTATAAGGTGTGAGTGATAAAATCATAACACTTCATCATAGGGTCCAAACAACACAATAAATTTCGTATTACTTTTTTCCAGAAAATTCTGACTATTTTTGTGAAATTAATAATTTTACTGATACCTGAGCTGCAAATCACCCTGGCTAATTGGTAGCTAAATGTTGTTCTTGAATTGAAAAAGGTCATATAGGCAGTTTTGATGCAGAATTTACAGAAGTTCTATGGATGTTGGAATAATTTGCGCATGTGATTCATGAATTGTCAGTTGGACCAAATCACTGTCCTGCCGATTAAACACATAGTACTAGTCACTTGACAAACTTCAGACACTAAACTTTGCTTGTTAAATATAAGGCCAGTCTCAATGGATAGATGGCGTTGTTTCCAAGATTGCCCTGTCACAAAGAATGAAATCAAACTTGGATGAAACACACACTCTCAATTCAAAGTTCCATTTCAAAGTTTCATAGGCATTTAATTTCATGACTCGTAGAGAGTTGATAATCTTACCAAGATGAAACTCATTTCTTCTCTCTCTTATTGAATGTCTATGTGACAACTTATTTAATGCAAATAAGACTCACATGAAACTTCCACTGTAGTAATTGTTGTCAATCCCCTCTGCGTGGATCGATTATCGCACATTCTAATATTTTCATCACTTCCGAGATGCATCACGGTTCACACCCTTTAGGAATTAGGACGCCATATATCAAGTGTAAATACATTGAAAACACTTGTTGTGCATCGAGGAAATTACCACTGGCAAAATATCGTTATTCCTCTAAGGTTGTCTTGCAAGCATTAAGGTACTAAGCACGAACCAATGCGTCTGATTCTGCCATTCTTGCTGACTCGTGTACGAAACTATTTTGTAACAGCAAAACAAATTCATCACTCTAGTCATTGCTACCAGTACTACTAGTATGCATGTTATCGCATTTCAGTACAAAAGCTCAGAGTAGAAAACAAAAGCTCGATCAGAGTAGACTTTGATAAGGAAAATCTAGCAAAACAGACCAGCCTGAATTTGAGATCAGTTTGGATATGATTCATCACCGAGGCAAGGGAAGATCGTACATAATCAACACTGTTGGCCAATTTGTTAAGGCCCATGGTCTTGGGCTGTCTTCTTGTATTGGGCCGAAGAGTTGCGGTGACGTATGTGTCAAGGGTCAGCGGTATATAAGCTGAGCCCGTTTCTTATAACAGACAGTGAAGAACAGATATCTGAAACTGTCCCCAAACTACCTGACTCCCACGGACATCAGCCGTGTTCTATCTGTTCTTCCCTAGATTCTCTGCTACGTTTCCCCCAATCCATCTCAGTTATCGGTGACCCTAACACAATTGCTCATATGGAGCTAGCATCTTGTGAACTTCAGCCCCCCACTAAACAGATGTTTCAGAGTTGAGAAAACTATCTAGTGAACAGACCTGCTGCAGCCTCAGAGCTAGTGGCAATGACCTTGCAAAGCTACGGATAGTCAGGTAAGAAAACAAGACAAATACCAGATCCAGCTGAGGCAACTAGACTCGTTGAAGCAGTCTGCGTCTATGTCAGAGTATCATGCGGAGTTTGAGAAGCTTGCCCACAGAGTTCTCCTGTACAATCCAGCCATCGACGACACCTTCTTCGTCACGCGCTTTGTGGGGGGTCTCCGTGACAACATCAGGTCTGCCATTCTGCTCCATCGACCTAGCGATGTGGATACTGCTAGTGCCCTGGCCTTAATCCAGGAGCAAGAACTAGAACACGGGCACGCCAAATCCTCTGGGTGGGATTTCACCAGAGGGGTGGCCCGGACATCATTAGGAGCAGATAAGACCAAGCAGACTGAACAAATGAAGCCAATCTTGCAGAAATCTGATGTTGATGACAAGTTGGCTAGCCTCAAGTCATTCAGAAGAAGGAATGGACTATGTTTCAAATGCGGTGAGAAATGGAGCCCAGCTCACAAATGTCTTGCCCATATCTCTTTGCATGTTCTAGAAGAAATATTAGATGCCTTGGATATTGTGGAGCCACTGAAGATGATAATAGTGAGGAGGGTACTGAAACAGCAACCCCAGAAGTCTTAGCAGTTCAGTCCGGGTCAGTGTCTCAGAAACCCAACAGGCAGACGATAAGCTTTTAGCCCAGATTGGCAAACATAAGGTACTCATCTTGGTTGATTCGGCCAGTGTGGGTACCTTTGTTAGTGAGCAGTTAGTGAATCATCTAAAGCTCCAGACAATTCCTTGTCAAGCTAGCACTTACAGGGTTGCTGATGGGGGTCAGATGCTATGTGAGCAGAGAGTACCACAATTGAAATGGTACATTCAGGGCCAAAGCTTTGGGTCTGATGCAAAGGTATTACCTCTAAGATGCTATGACCTTATTCTAGGAGAAGACTGGTTGGAAGGACCACAGCCCATTGCTGATTGACTACAAGCTTAAGACCATGCAGTTTTCTATGGATGAGAAGGTTGTCCAGTTACAAGGAGTGGTTGATGACACCACACAATGTACCCCAGTGCTTAAGCTCAAAGGTTTTCTTAAGCATGGAGCAGTATCCCATTGTGTGCAAATGTTATTGCCTATCACTTCTGAGAAACCCAGTATTGATTATGAGTTGGCACAGTCTGAGATAGAAGACAAGTTGCCAGAACCCATTTCTGCATTACTGTCTCAGTATGATCATTTGTTCTCTGAACCTACTGGCTTGCCCCCAACAAGAGCTGCTGATCATATGATTCCTTTAGTTCCTGGAGATTAACCAGTGAAGGTGAGGCCATACAGAAAAGCAACTCAAGCAAATGCTAGCTCAAGGTGTGATTAGACACAGTACCAGCTCCTTTGCCTCTCCTGTGTTGTTGGTCAGGAAGAAGGATGGTACATGGCGTTTTTGCATAGACTACAGGATGCCGTATGCCTG
Organism: Saccharum hybrid cultivar R570; assembly: GCA_038087645.1. Lineage (NCBI taxonomy): Eukaryota > Viridiplantae > Streptophyta > Magnoliopsida > Poales > Poaceae > Saccharum > Saccharum hybrid cultivar. The sequence continues at coordinate 1,459,496 of JAQSUU010000594.1, read as the reverse complement.
TAGTGGATGCTAGCACTATAAAAAAACAAGACCGTATGCCTGTAGTGGATGAGCTACTTGATGAGCTTGCTGGGTCCAAATGGTTCACCAAACTAGACTTTAGGTCTGGATATCATCAGGCCGTGCGCTCGGCCACCCCGGGTTCGAAACCCGGTGATCGCGGTATTTCCATGCACAGTGCACGAAATGGGGAGAAAAAGCTCCTCAGTTCAAAAAAAAAATGCATGGCAGCTGGAGAAGAGTACAAAACAGCTTTCAGGACACACAATGGTGTCTATTTGAGTTTTTAGTGATGCCATTTGGCTTAACCAATGCTCCTGCTACTTTTTAGAGCTTCATGAATGTGATTTTTGCTGAACTGTTAAGGAAAGGGGTGCTGGTGTTTATGGATGACATCCTTATTTACTCCACGACACTGCAAGATCATGCAGCTCTTCTACAGAAGGTGTTTCAAATCCTTGAACAACATCAGTTTTTGATAAAGAGATCCAAGTGCTCATTTGCAAAGAACACTGTTGAGTATCTGGGACATGTAATCTCCGATTTAGACAGTTAGTTTATGGCCAACACCAAAGACTATAATCTCTGATAGAGACAGGGTGTTCACAAGCTTGGTCTGGCAGCAGTTATTCAGGTTGACTGATACAAAGCTCATGATGAGCTCATCCTATCATCCGCAAACGGATGGTCAAACTGAACAGTTCAACCAATGTGTGGAAGGTTTTTCTTCGTTGCACCGTCCATTCGTGCCCGAGACAATGGAGTAAGTGGATTTCAGTTGCGGAATTCGGGTATAACACATCAATGCATACTGCTCTGGGCAAATCACCTTTTGAGGTGTTATATGGGTATACACCAAGACAACTGGGGATTGCTAACTTGCAGTTGAGTAATGTCCTGGACTTGGAACAATGGCTCACAGAACGAGACCTATCTCAACTAGTGAAGCAGCAACTACTACGAGCTCAGCAAAGAATGAAATCTCAAGCATACAAGCATCGCACTGAAAGGGAGTTTGCTGTTGGGGATTCAGTGTTTCTAAAGCTACAGCCGTATGTGTAGGCCAATCGAACCTGTCAGAAGCTCTCATTTCACTTATATGGACCGTTTACTATTCTGGAGCGTGTTGGTCAGGTGTCATACAAACTGGATCTGCCGGTGGGTGCCAAGATTCACTCGGTTGTGCATGTCTCGCAGCTGAAGAAGAATATACCAGCCTCTACGTCAGTAAGTTCAGACCTGTCTTCTGTTTGTGCAGACCCAGCTCAGGTCTTTCAACCAGAACGCGTTCTAGATCATCGCTTTATCATTCGTGGTGCAGCAGTGGTACCTCAATTGTTGATTCAGTGGACTGCATTGCCACAAGAATTGGCTACCTGGGAGGATGAAAGGATGATCTCGGCGGACCTAAAGATGTGTTCAGAGTAGTCTCCTAGTGAACAGCTTGAGGACAAGTTGCATTTTAAGTAGGGTAAGTGTTAAGGCCCATAGTCTTGGGCTGGCTTCTTGTATTGGGCCGAAGAGTTGTCGATGGTGTATGTGTCAAGGGCATAGTCACAAAGTTTTTGGGTCGATGGGGTCGAGGTACGGGGTCGCGGTACGTGGTACGCTGCTCGTGATAGATTTTTACACTTCGGGTCGAAAATGAACCCGTGAATCCGGGTCGGGGTCGATGAACCCGGGTCGAGGGTCGAAGGTGGTGAACCCGTTTTATGTGACTATGGTCAAGGGTCAGCAGTATATAAGCTAAGCCTGTCTCTTGTAACAGACAACGAAGAACAGATATCTAAAACCGTCCCCAAACTACCTGATTCCCACGGATAGCAGCCGTGTTCTATCTATTTTTCCCTAGATTCTCTGCTATGTTTCCCCCCAATCCATCTCAGTTATCGGTGACCCTAACACAATTGCTCATATGGAGCTAGCATCTTGTGAACTCCAGCCCCCACTAAACAGATGTTTCAGAGTTGAGAAAACTATCTGTTGACAACTAAAAATGTCCATTTTGTGAAATTATCAAAATGCGTAACAGACTTCACCATTGTGTTCCTCTCGTCGAGATGGTCAAAAAACATATATGGAACGCCCAATTTGGGGTCCGGATGAAAGAGTTATGCCTCCAAGAAAATATCTATCTGGGCTACCGGTACTTCCGGTCTGTACTTCCGGTCCGAGACCAGTTGGCGCGAAAATGAACTACCGGTACTTCCGGTCCGAGACCGGAACTTCCGATGGCTAGCGGAGGAAGATGCAGTTTGGCATGAAAATGAACTATCGGTACTACCGGTCCTTGACCGGTACTACCGGTGGAGCCTAACCGGAAGTACCGATAAGTGTTTATTCTGAATCTGACTTTCAAATCTCGAACCGATTTGTTTCTAGATCGGTTTTTGGACGTGGGAAACTTGGAAAATAAGCCTTGGAGAGGTTTCCTACTAGGATAAGACCATCCCCCTCTATATATATGAGAGGATCATGGCCGATTAAGTTCCCATCTATCCAATCGTCATACAAACAAATCAATCTACTCCTTTTACCCCTTTTCTCTTCTCCTTCAACCTCCATGTTGTTCATCCCTTGATCCATGACCAAGGATGATGTCCTAGGCTTGCCGGCCAACCTAGGGCAACCTGACGACGTCCTTACCCTGACGGGGTCCCTCTCGAGCAAGAGTTTCGGTGGTTCCTTTGCTAGTTTGCCTGAAAACTAGCCAGTTCTTCGTCACGCAAGCACGTTGGTTATCCTTTGGTGGTTTGCTTGTAAACCTCTCTGTTCTTCAACACGAAAGAGTGATATCCTTGCTGCGTTCTTCGGTCCGTAGCGGCCCGGGCGTCCAATGTCCTTTCTGGTGTGTGATTTGGACAACATCCAATGTCAACACATTTTTTGGTGACTCCGCTAGGGAAGAATTTGCTTCGGCTCTACTTTGTAGCTGATTCTTCTTGCCCTAGCCCTACTCCTCGCTAACCTATCTTCTTGAGCTCGCCATTACCGTTGCATCTGGCCCAAAAGGCCTATCGCATCTGGTTTTGACCCCTTGTGATCTTGCTTGCTATTTTGCAACATATTGTGCTGCTTATTGGAAAATTCATCAAGGCGGTCAAGTTCTAAATTATGGAGTACCAAGGTGGTTTATCATAAAACTACTATAATTACCCAGAGGTACAACTTGCAAATGCATCTTATGATCCTAATGGTTATTTTGCAAGTCATATAAGGTCTCATGTTGGTGTTGCTAGCTGTAATGATAATAGATATGTTGCATCAGCTGATACTTTTGATAATGTTCCTCACCATACACATAATAATTATGGATATCATGGTCAAGAGCTGATGTCAACTATGAATTTTTTGAGTTTTGATCCTACAGCAACATGCAACATGTAAATCCTTGTTCATCGGTTATAAGTTCACAATATGTGGTTCCACCACATGACCTACCGATGAATGAGAGAATTGGCTATGACAATGCTAATTATTTAGCTAATTACTCTCAAAATTCAGCACCTTATACAAATGCTCATATTCATAATTCGGCTTCATATGTTACTTTCAACTTGAGCCGAATTAATGAAAATTCAGCAATGTGTTTAAATGCTTGTTGACGATGGTTATCTACCATAATAAAAGGTTAAAATAAATATATATAGGGCTAATAAATGATCACCAACATAGGTTTAGGGTGTCAACTAATGAAATTCCATGACTTTTGGTGAATCTATATTTTGCAGGGGGTTATCAGAATAATTCAGGAATTGATATCTTTCACGAGAAGGAACCCACGTTAATCGGCCTAATCTCCACGTCACGAATACACAATAGGCTTCTAGAGGACACCAGAGGACTCCACAAGAAGGGCCACCACGAGGCGCCGCCAGGTTGGGCTGACCGGTCTCAACCCTAGGCCGACCGGCCCCTGGCCGCCGCCCCTCGGCTACTTCCTTTGCAAGCTACTTCAACTGCCTCCAAGGATGCATTCTAATCCTACGTGAAGGTCGGTTTGATCCAAGAGCCACGGTTCCATGCTCTAGGCTATATAAACGAGGCCCCAGACCCCCCTCTAAAGGGGAATTCATTTAATCAATCATCAACCAGAAAGCAGACTAGCAACTCTCATCTCCTTAGAGCTCCATCAGATCTAGGCATAGCTAGATTAGAATTAGAAGTAGAGGAGTCGAGCAGCTTTGGGCTCCAGATCTAGTCAAGAGGAGCTTGGTAAATCCAGTTCTTCTCTCTTGTATCAACATTGTTCTTTAGATATTCATCTAGTTCGTCAGTTCTTCTAGTTCTTGATCTAGTTCATGTTCTAGTTCTTCATGTTCTAATTGTTTATGTTCTAGTTCATAATTGTTCTAGTTCAACATTGTCTAGTTCTAGTTCATTGTTCCTAATCATTATTCTTGATACATTAGATATGATCTTGTTCTTAATCTATATTATATCCTTGATTATTATGAGATTAGTCTGCTTTGATTATATATTTGGCATAGATAGTTTATCATTATGTTTATACACATGTTTACAAAGCACTCACCTTATTGAGTCATGAGTGGGTGGTCAACATTGTGTAAGTGTGGTACTTATACATTGTTTACCTGCAAATACACTCTATACTTCGGGCCATGTGGTAGATCGCGAGTGTGACATTCCTATTGAGTCCTTTGTAGTCCACTCCCCGAGTGTAGAATTTAGTAGAACGTGGTCTCATTACTTAGTTGTTACTCTGTTTCTCAGCTTCGTAATGGAGATGTTCCTTGTTTATGGATATGAGATAACCTAGCCAATGATTGCCTGATATAATTACACTAATCAATGTAGATTATGACTAATAGTTAACGGATTACTTAGGAGTTGTTCTCTTACTTTATATTCTGATCAATGACTTGCCATATTAGTACTGCTCTAAGGAATATCATCTGAATGGTCTGATTATCATATATTTTATCTCTTTTTATTTGATTGATTCCTGTTTGAGAGTAAAGGATAGTGATTTTGAGTATTCATATCACATGTGTAGAGTAGCCTTTAATTAATATGTGCCCCTCTGTTTGTTCTCCTTTGGTTAAATATAAATAACGATACCTAGGATAAACTTGGGTGAAATGCTACAACGGGTGTATTTATCTGTGCGCTTGCGGATATATACTTTAATATCTTTATATAGTTAAGTGGTATGAGTACAATACAACCACACTCTTGGTGTCATGTTGGGGATGACAACCTAACGCAAGTGATGCTAAGAAGTGTCAACAGTGCTAATACTTAAGATTCAGTTTCACGTGTTACTAGTAACCATAGCCGAATCAATGGAAATTCAGCACCATATGCAAAGATCAATGCACACAATTCGGCTTCGTATTTTGCTCATGATCAAAGCCAAATTAGTGAAATTTTAGCAAGACATTCGAGTACTAAAACTCATGATTCGGCTCAACCTATTGCTAATAATTGTAGCCGAATCAATGAAAATTCAGCAATGGGTGCATATGCAAGCAATCATGATTCGACTTCATATGATGCTCTCAAATCAAGCCGAATCGAGGAAGATTTAGCCCACACTAGAAATCCATATGGCTCCTCTAAATGGAAGGTGCCCACATATCATAGACCGTATCCATTACACATTGATTACTTAAAAACTCCTGATGGTTGGTGGATACCTGATTTTTATGAGTTTAGTGGTAAAGATGATAAGACCGCTATGGAACATATTAATGTATATATCTCACAATTAGGTTTTGCTGGTAAAGAAGATTATATGAGAATACAAAATTTTTCTTTATCTCTTACTGGTATTGCCTTTGCATGGTTTATATCTTTGCCCCGGTGCACTGTTGGGTCATGGTCTCAACTAGAGGAGCAATTCTATGAATATTTTGAAAAGACTAATGAGAAAAGGCCGATCACAATTGAGTCATCAGCTAAAAGAGGATTGCTAGTGGGCATGAAAGAAAGATTTGATTCGGATGTAAGCAAAGGTTCATGTACAAAAGCCGAACAACACAATATCCTTTCAGAATCAATCATATCTCAGAAAACAAGTCTTGTTACAGAAAAGCATGGAAAACGATAGAAATCAACTAGACTTGATTTTTCAGGAGCTAAAGGGATTGTATACTTATCTAGTGATTACCACATCATTGATGAAGATCAAGCCCCTACAAGCAACAAAGGAGGATTGTCTGCCTGCTCAGAATGGGCTGAGCCAACTTTAAAGTCGGTCGGTCTAGCCGATTTCCAGTCGGCTAAGCTGACTTTCTCAGTTCCGGCAGCTACTAATGTGTCTTCGGATGATTTGACCCCTCTTGTTGATTGGTTTCTAGAGAAGAAGAGCAACATCATACAAATCAAGGATATGCACTTCTCCAACATGATCAACAAGGTAGAAAACACAAATATTTTGCTCAAATTCCAATCCGGTCATACTATTTTAATTTCAGCATCTATTAGAGATATCCTCACTAATAGTTATAATAGACCGATTGAGAATAGCAATTTATTTGTTGATAAAACAATTCAGATTCTATCGACCAATACATTGTGCCATATGGCAAGGGCGATAGTCCTAGTCTGTCAAAGCTAAGGCCTTCAAAGAGCAATTGCAAAGCTGTGGCCAAATGGATTGATAATAAATCTGATCCTTTCATTTGCCTAGCTTTGAAGCCGACTCCACAAAAGAATTGGCTTAATAAATTAAAATATAGCTTTGACTTTACTTTTTGTGATCATGTCTTTGATATCTTGCTCAAAAATAATTTTATTAGAATCATTGTTCATAATGTTTTGTCATCAATTCAAAACTTAGAAGAGCTTACATATTGCAAGTGGCATAATTCATTTAATCATAATACTTATGATTGCAATATGTTTCGTCGTGTGATCCAATCAACCATTGATAAAGGCCGATTGAAAATTTCTAAAGCTCAACAGATGGACCAAATGGATTCAATTGGTCTTGATGATAAATAGGTTTTGAATCGGCTTGCATTAGTCGATTCACTCAAAGCTCAAGGCTCAAATGCCCAAGAGAGAGGTGGAGCCCTCAAGTAAAGACAAGGTTATTGTTCATGAACAACAAATTGAAGATACTCAAGAGAACAGCAATGTTATCACAATTTCAGACGACACTGGGGGGCAGGTAAAATCTCTCTAATTAGAACAAAAGCCGATTGATCCCATTGAGCAAGGGGAATTGGCTAAGGATCCTCCTATGGAGCATGTCTATCAAGATAGGGAGAAGAAGGAGGATGCTCATAATGCTGATGGAGGTAAAGGCCATGACAAGCTAAAAAGTAGAAGGCCGAAGCTTAGCTTCGAGGAACTTCTAGCTAAATATGAGAAGATAGCAGAAACAAATGTCAACAATCAGCCAAAGAAAGTCCCATCATCAAAATTGCCTCCAATGCGCAAGTCTCAAGAGTGGAATTGGCAAGGAGATAGATCTCACGCAGCAGCAACATATTCTCCTTTTGAGCAGCCAATTCCTGTGTCAAATGGATCACAGTCCATATATTTTCATCCTTATTCATCTTGGGGCTGGTTTGATTAAGAGGCACATATTTCACCATATTTCAGGCCACAATATGTAGAATATGAAGCTCCTAGACATTCAGAGAGATCATCATCTTGTAAAGACCATTTTGATCAAAATTGGTCTGGAGCTCAACCAAAGAAGAAAGTGATAAAGCAAGTTTACCGTGTGAAGTATGATAGCCGAAAGAAGAAAAGTTTAGATATGAATTCAACTATTGAAAAGCCGATTACATTACTGAAAATTTTGGCTATTGATGGCAAAGAAGTGGGGAAATCATCTATTAATATTCTAGGTGCCAAATGTGAACAAAAGAAGGTGAGAGTGCCCAAAGTCAAGAATGATTTGCTGCTGTCCAAAACAGAAATAAAACCGATATGCTCAATCGGTTTACCAAAGTGGCAAGAAAAGAAGTTACAAAAGCTTAGTGCAGAGAAGCTAAAAGAAGAAGGATTTGCTTGGGTTCCTAAAGGAAGTATTCAAGCTCATAAGGATGATGCTCAAGTAAGTGGTGCGACAAAGGTAAAAGGAAAAAGAAGAAGATTCGAGAAGCAATTGCCAAGTTGGAAGTTTGCACCAGATCATCAGAGTCATTGGTCTTAGCATCAACCATGTTCTGTGCCTATGCTTATGTGGAATTCATCTCATGGTATGAATGGTTATCCCTCATCTCCTTACTTTGATCCCTGGTATAGATTTTTATGTCATGGAGGGTTGCCAAATTACTATGTTCACCAATGATCAGTAGCTGAAATATTCTATTTCGGCTGTGCATACTCTTGTGGATGAATTTATATGGTCGATATTTTAATATCGCGCTTAGTATAAAATATAGCCGATGAATGCTTGCAACCATCGTTCTATTAGAAAAGCCCCCATGGAACTCACTTTGATGATTTTCAGGCCCGAGGGGCATGATTTATGTATTTTGATTTACTTCATGGATGTGACAATATGATTAATCGGCTTGTAAATAAGACGAAGGTGTTGGCATGATAATTATTTCTCACAATGGTGCTATTAGAGACATCAAGCCGATTAGAAATTACATTTGCACCAAAATTCAAGCCGAATGTGATTTTCTTATTCGGCTTGATCATATTGCCATCCATGAGGTATGGCATGTTGAAGCCTGCGGTGATTCTTTACTGGTGGAATAAGTTGCTGGTGAATTTTAATGCTTAGAAGAGTCAGTAAAAGTTTGTCTTGATGCTTGCCTTGATATCATTGATTCTTTTGCCGAATTTTAAATTTGGCATATTCCAATGCATGAAAATCAAAAGGCCAATATGTTAGCGTAACAAGCATCTGGCTATGACGTCGGTGGGCGTAATTTTCATGTTCAAGAACAGTCGATGCATAAAAGTTTAGAATTTTCCAGTGCAAGTGCAGACTAGTCGGCCAAGCCGACTAACCAAGTCATTTTAGCCGACTCCCTTCTTATTGCAGCCAAGTCGGCTGAGCCGACTGCTATAGCTGGCCAGGCCAACTCCCCCCAGTCAGCTAAGCTAACTACCCCTGTCGGCTCAACTTACTCCCCTATGACCAGCACGGTCAATAAGCATGACGAGCTCTCAAATCGGCCTGACAAAACTTCCAGTGATGTTGGGGTCAATTTGTATGATTGGAGGACTCCTTTATTGATATATCTACGTGATCCAAGTGCTAAAGTTGATAAAAGTGTTCGGCGAAGTGCTTTTTAAGTATGTGTTCACAATGATGAGCTTTATCGAAGGACCGCCGAAGACTTGCTGCTGAAGTGCTTGGGATCTGATCAAGCAAGAGTGGCTATGGGAGAAGTTCATGAAGGTATTTGTGGTACACATCAATCGGCCCTGAAGATAAAGTGGTTATTGCGTAGAGCCTATTTCTATTGGCCTACTATTATGGCCGATTGTTTTCAATACTACAAAGGTTGCGAAGAGTGCCAAAGGTTTGGGAATATTCAGCTGATGCCTGCTGCTATGCTTTATCCTATTATCAAGCCATGGCCTTTTCGTGGTTGTGAGCTAGACTTCATTAGCTAAAATACATCCCCTATCTTTCAAGGGACATCGCTTTTGTATTGGTTGCTACATATTATTTCACTAAGTGGACCAAAGTTGTTCCTTTGAAGAATATGACACATAAGGAGATTATTGAGTTCATCACTGAGCATATCATTCATAGATTCAGCATACCCCAAACATTAACTACAGATCAAGGGACATCATTTATGTCCAAGGAAGTGAGGGACTTTGCCGAATTATATAAGATCAAGTTGCTTAAATCATCTCCATATTATGCTCAAGCTAATGGACAAGCTGAGTCTAGTAATAAGACTTTGGTCAAGCTTATCAAGAAGAAAATTAAGGAGAATCCAAGAAGGTGGCATGAAGTATTGTCTGGAGCTCTATGGGCACATCACATTTCAAGGCATGGTGCTACAAAAGTTACTCCTTTTGAGCTAGTATATGGTCAAGAGGCCGTGTTGCCCGTCGAAGTGAATTTAGATGCATACAGACTTGCTAAATAAAATGATCTATCAGCTGTTGTGTATCATAATCTAATGATGGATAATATTGATGAGGTGACTGATGTGAGATTAAAGGCATATAACAAGAAAGTCAAAAGCAAATCATTCCAAGTGGGTGAATTAGTATAAAAACCATATTATCTATTGGGACGAAGAGCAATCAGTTTGGCAAGTTGTCACCAAATTAGGATAGTCCTTATAAAGTGATCAAAGTCATGAGCGGTAATTCTTATTTGCTAGAGACATTGCAAGGTGAACGTCTTAAAGTAGCATTAAACGGGAGATACTTGAAAAAGTATTTTCCAAGTGTTTGGCAAGAAGCCTAAGTGCTTTCCAAATAATGGCCGATACATGTATCGTCCTTAGAACAAAAATGGTCGATGTATATATCGCCCTTAATCACCATGCGGCCGATGAGATAAGTATCGTTTCTGTTTAGTTTAATTATGTTTGTTTAATCAAGTATTTTTAGGTTCATGCATCATAAACCTAAAAGTAGGGGTATATGTTGACAACCAAAAATGTCCATTTTGTGAAGTTGTCAAAATGTGTAACATACTTCACCATTGCGTTTCTCTCGTCGAGATGGTCAAAAAAAATATATATGGAACGTCCAATTTGGGGTCCGGATAAAATAGTTATGCCGCCGAGAAAGTATATGTCTGGGCTATCAGTACTTTTCGGTCCGTACTTCCGATCCGAGATCAGTTGACGCATAAATGAACTACCGGTACTTCCGGTCCGAGACCGGAACTTCTGGTGGCTGGCGGATGAAGGCGCAGTTTGGTGTGAAAATGAACTATCAGTACTACCGGTCCTTGACCTACCGGTGGGGACCGGTACTACCGGTGGAGCCTGACCGGAAGTACCGGTAGGTGTTTATTCTGAATCTGATTTTCAGATCTCGAACCGATTTATTTCTAGATAGATTTTTGGACGTGGGAAACTTAGAAAATAAGTCTTGGGTAGGTTTCCTACTGGGATAAGACCACCCCCTCTCTATATATGAGAGGATCATGACCGATTGAGTTTCCATCTATCCAATTATTATTCAAACAAATTAATCTACTCCTTTTACCCCTTTTCTCTTCTCCTTCAACCTTCATACTGTTCATCTCATGATCCACGACCAAGGATAATGTCCTAGGCTTGCCGGCCAACCTAGGGCAACCCGGCGACGTCCTTGCCCTGACGGGGTCCCTCATGGGCGAGAGCTACGGTGGTTTCTTTGCTAGTTTGCCTGAAAACTAGCCGGTTCTTCGTCACGCAAGCACGTTAGTTATCCTTTGATAGTTTGCTTGTAAACCTCTCCGTTCTTCACTATGAAAGAGTGATATCCTTACTGCGTTCTTCAGTCCGTAGCGGCCCGGGCGTCCAATGCCCTTTCTGGTATGTGATTTGGACAACATCCAACGTCAACACTATCTAGTGAACAGAACTGCTGCAGCCTCCGAGCTAATGGCAATGACCTTGCAAAGCTACGGATAGTCAGGTAAGAAAACAAGACAAATAACCACTAATAACTGCTAACACTCGTTCTAGAATTCAAGTCATTCACGCCGTACAATGTATTGGGGCGGATGAACCTGAAACTCGTAGCCAGTCATGGGGGGAGTTTCAGCGTCTCAATCCTGGGACACTTGGCACAAATGGTGGCGCGATCCATCTTGACATTGAAGCATTGGCGAATGTCAAGGGACTCCAAATTGAGGCATCCATCAAGGATAGCAGCCATCCCTGCGTTGGTGAGCTCACAGTAGTTGAACAGCTGAAGGGAGCGGAGCTCTTGCATATTTGCAATCTCCTTGGCTTCCTCGTCCTTGTCATGACTGCCCCCTTCGATGCTGACAAAGACATTTTTGGTCAGTCTGAAACGCTTGAGGTTTGGGCATGATGCACCAACGACTGCAAAGGCCGCCATAGACGTTTGGACTGAGCGAAATCTACAGCTCCTCGAGCAGCGGGAACTTCGTCATGGCCTCCATGAATGCTTCCTGACAGACATCGTAGCAGGATATGAAACGAAGGCTCTTCAGCCATGGTGCCCTGCAATGCGGCGCCACAGCTCGGGCTCGTCCCGTGCGGCACGGCGCCAGGACCGGCACACCCGGCCAGCGCCCCTGAAGATCTCGATGTGGTCGAGCTTTCCGAGGATGGCCAGCAGCGCGTCCGGCGGCAGCGCCGTCCAGTCACGCGGCGGGTGGCCCAACCGGTGCCAGTTGCGGCGGCTGCGCGAGGAAGGCATCTCCCTGGGTCCCGTGCAGAGCCGAGCGGAGGCCGGAGGTCGCCGGACGGGCCGGAGTTGGAAGAGCCGAAGAGAGGCACAGTTGGGGGCCGGGGGCCGGCGCTTCCTGCTTTCCTTCGCTTGCAACGGTCGGACTGGCTGGCCACTGCCATTGCCCAGTGCAGAAGCCGTCCTCTGCTTTTCATGTGACGTCACGGTAATTCGAAACCTGTGTGGCTGACAGGGAGGCTCCATGTAACAAATGGGCAAACTATTTTCTTTATCTTTTAAGATGGACTCTCATTTTTTCTATTAAAACTGAGCTTTTTTTAAAAAAAATTCATGCCACCAGCTTAGAGCAACTATAACTAAAGCCATAAAATTGGCCCACTACACCGTCAAATGAGAGCTCCTCATCCATATTTAAGCCCTTATTTTTCCGTGCACTCCAACCTAACCCATATTTCAGTCTCCCTATGTTTCTCTCACTTGTATTTTATACATAACTTCTACCTATCAAGTCTAGCACATGTTATTTAAAAATTGGTATTATCAGAATGGATATTTATTAACAACAATTTTGTACAATATTGGAGGAATTATTTTTTAAGATAATTTGCAACCATTATTTTTCAAAGTCTTGGAAACACTATATATTTGAATTGTCACTCTTCCAATGGCTATGATCAAACCGCCCTACCCTTACAACGGCTATATTGAAAATGTTCTATCTCCCATTGTTATATTTTTTTCCACCTTTATACATTTATGGCCATTCCCTTTCCTGGATCAATCACTACATTGTGTTGCTTCTTGTCCACCTAAATCTACAAGGTATATTGTTTATGCCCATCTCACATTCATCTAGAAGCCAGGCCATTTCGAGAAGGCAACCATGAATGGCCCAACAACAAGAAGAGAATAGGGACATACCAGCTCGGAGAACTCCACGGTGACATGGGAAGACAGTCATTGGCCTGTTCGGTGGATGAGAGCCCGGAGCAGAGGCGCTCATATGTGGGGGATGAGGAGAGAGATATGGGAGCCCGTCATCCATCAGGGCTTGGATAGAAGACCACTTGAGGACGTGTTTTTATGTTTTGGACCCTCAAATGAGATAAGACTTCCAATAGGACACCGGTTGGAGTTGCTTTATCACAGTTATAAAGGGTCTTCTGTTTGGTTTGGGCCTCGACATACATGACTAATGTTCCTCAATTTAACTAATTTTATTAGTTGTAGCCATTAAACAAGAACTCGTAATGTATTTTGGGAACAAGATCTTCTAATGAATCTATATCTTCTAAAGTTCTTGCTCATGTAGGAGCATGAATTAATGGGCTAGTATATAAAAAAACAAACTATGGAACTTTTTCTATCCATAACAACAAAAGCCCCATAAATAAGTGACTGCCAAGAAATGCTAGCTAGCAATTTTCCTTGTAGCATCGAACATGGAAGGTATATTCCACTTCCTGAAAGTTCCTCGTCCCGGGAACAGTGGTATATGTCTGTGCAACGTAAATATCGATCTAAGTTTGTCAAAACCTATGGCTGTGTATATCCTCTGTGGATATATAGGCTAGATTAACGAATCCATTATTTAAAAAAAGTTTCTCAAACCCATCGATCAGGTAATTTGTACCTTAGTGGGTGTACATGTAGCGATTGAATCTACAACTTGCTGACAAAGAAAAAAGGAGATACTAGCACCCGGATGTCTGGACTAAAGCGCACATCCAGACACCCACACCTCCTCTGTCATGCGTGCCGCGGAAAACGCCGTGATCGTCGCTCCTTCCCTGACCCCCTCCTCTCTCTTCGCAAGTCCGAACGCCCATGCCTCCTCTGTAACACGCCCCCGCGGGAAGCACCGCACCCACCGCTGCTTCCCCTGACCCCCTTCTCTCTCTACGCGTGGTCAGGACCCATGAGCAGGGATGAGGACTAGGACACCCCGTCCACAAAGACCCCAGGGTGTGCCGTGCGCCCCGAAAGCCAGCCCTAACGTGCCCCATCTGCCAGCCCCCCGACTCACCACACCCCATCCCCCGACGTCCGAGCCATGCCCCATGACTCTACCTCTGAAGCATAAAACACATGCAACATAAAAGTAGATGAAACATTTGGAACATATACTTATAATATTTTTATGAAATATATGCAACATCTAGATAAAACACTTGCAACTTGCAACATGAAAACAATTATAGCAACATAAGAATGAAACAGCTGAAACATTTCGAACATACTCTTGCAACATATGTGTGAAACATATACAACATTCAGATCATGCAACAGACGTCTGAAATAGATAAAACATTTTGAATAAACGTTTGCAATATGCCTCAGACACTTACAACATGCCTCTAAAACACTTGTAACATATGCAACATCCCGATATACTTTAGCAACATCCATATAAAACACTTACAGCATACATCTGAAACATCTGAAACACTTGAAACATACAGTTGCAACATATGGGAGGGGAGGCCGGGGCCAGTCGATTCTGGCCTCAGAGTTGGGAGCTAGCGGCGAGTGGCGGCGCACGAGCACCACCAACATGGGCCGCACTTGTGGGTGCCCTTGGCTCGGGCGAGACCGACCTGAGGCGCACCATGGCAGCACCAGCAAGGTGGGCGTCGCCCCAGACGGCGTGGGAGCAAGCGGCGTGACGGGGGCGCACGGCCGGCTGGAGCAAGGAGCGGGAGGTGTAGGTGGGGCGTGTGACGATAGGAGCGAGGCGCATGGCGCAGGCTAGACGTGCGCGGCGTGGAAGATAAGGCAGCAGCGAGAGTCAGAGTGGGGCGCGCGGCGTCCCTAAGTCACTGTCAATAAATGTTAGCTAGCAAATTTTTCTTGTAGCAGCGAACATAGAACGATGTTGTATTACACTTCCTGAAAGTTTCCTCGTCCCGGCAACAGTTGTATACGTTTGTGCAACGTAAATATCGATCTAAGTTTCTCAAAGCCATCGATCCGGTAATTTGTACCTAAGTGGGTGAACATGTAGTGATTGTATCTATAGCTTGCTGACAAAGCAAAAAGCTTAATTAGCTACATATATAAAGATGTCACTTTCTGGTGAGCTGGCGGGACCAACGCACGTAACGCCGGTCTGGGCACGGATTCGGCCCGGGCCGTTGCGTTACGTACATGTAAAAGCCAAACCTGACGGCGATCGATCCATGGCTACATCTTCTTTGATCCGCCACCGGCCGCGGCCCCGCCTTTTTGAGCAAGACCAGCTTCCGACGCAGTTGCCGCTGGACGACGCCGGGGAGGAGGAGGAGGAGACGAGGGACTGGGCGGAGCTGCCGCTGGACGCGCTGCTGGCCGTGCTCCAGAAGCTGGACCATGCCGACGTCGTCATGGGCGTCGAGCTGGTGTGCCGCCCCTGGTGCCGAGCCGCGCGGGAGGAGCCCGGGCTGTGGCGCCGCGTCGACCTGCGCCGTCCCGTCCGCACCGCACTCTCCTCGCCCCACGTCAACAGCGAGGCGGTGGCGTTCGCGGCTGTAAGGCGCGGCGCCGGACGGTGCGAGGCATTCAGGGCTCGCGGCCTCCGCATCGACGACTCCTTCATCTTCTTCCTCACTTGGATGTGAGACCGGCCTCGCCAATCAATTTACTTTGCTTATTAATTGCTGAAGAAACCTGCACGAACCACCAGGAAATTCAACTCGGTGATAAAAACTCTGCATGCAGGGCTCCGCAACTGAAGAGTCTTCGTCTCATCTCGTGCTACAAAATCTCGAAGCACGGCCTGAAAGAAGCGATAAGGAAGCTCCACCTGCTGGAGGAGCTAGAGGTGTCACTCTTCTCATCAGGCCTCAGCCTCACCCTCGCCCGCTTCTTCTGCAGCGCCGTCGCCGAGGCTGAGATCCTCGCGGCCGCAGCCGAGGCCTGCCCTCGCCTGAAGCACCTCCGGCTGAACAAGCATCGCTTCCGCTGGCACTCTGGCGCCGCCGGCGACAGTGAAGCCACGGAGATAGCCAAGATGCGCGACCCCCGGACGGTCCCTGCAGCTCTTCGGCAACGGCCTCAGCAACGCTGGCCTGGAGGCTATCCTCCGAGGCTGCGTGCGTCTGGAATCCCTCGACATCCGCCACTGTTTCAACGTCAAGATGAACGATGAGGCGCGCGTGATGTGTGCCAGGCTGCAGACGCTGAGGCAGCCGGATGACTCCATGGACGGCTACGAACTCAGCTTTGGCAGGCCTGAGATGTGCCCAGCAGGGATCCCTTACTATGTGGTCGAGGCCGATCACCAATTCTTCCCAATGTAATAAATAATTCTAATGGTATGTTTGGAAGCCCGGTTTTTATCCTAGAACACTTGTAAATTATGGGTATGTAATTTTTTTCAGCCCGACTCAAAATTAGTTGTTTGGATGACCAGTGACTATACTAATTTTACATTTGGATTGGACCAAAACTGGTGTAAAACAAAACAGACCTCCTCTGGTCTATAAAAAAACGACGATTATCGGGCTCCACTCCCGCAGTCCACCACTTCTTCTCCGTAGTGCGTGTCTGGCCAAGAGCGTCCACTGAAAATTATTGTGCACTGAAAAAACAATGGTATTATTGTGCACTGAAAATTACAGATGAAAGTCATTTACAGATGGAAAAAATCACAAAGCATCCAAACAGACCATAAGAGTATAAAATTTATGGACGGTCCTTAAACTTGATGGTGTCACGAATTGCATTTTTCTTTTGTTACAAGAACTTTTTTTTGCGTTAATTTTAGTTACAAGAACTTGGTTCGCGTCCCAGTGGGGTTCCAAATGGGTGAAGACCCAATCCTATAGCATGCCACGTAGCTGCTCATGTGTATTGCATTGGGCGGAAGATTTTGCACCATTTTGCATTTGCATTTGCATTTTTACGGTTACCGCCGTACAAGATAGAAGGGGTACTTGGGGTTTTATTCTTACAGTCTGGCGTCCAGAGTGAAATCCTCATTATTTGCTGTCCTTGCTCGCATTGCCGTAGTCGAACCCTAGGGTCGATTCACCATCATCAGTAGCTCCTCATCTCTGATTCGCCATCGTTCGTGGCCCCTCATTCCTATTCGTCGAATGTACTCCCCGATTCACACTGTCCCTCTTCTAATCTCTAGTCCGTCATCTAGGCCAAAGCAGAGGAAGGGTATATAGGCCGGTCCTCCCTTTAATAGTCCGCACCGAGTGCAACTGTAGGAAGGTCAAGGCACTATAAGCAAAGACACCTGTGAATGATGAGCGCTTCTTTTACCTCTGCCCTGCTTACAAGGTGAGTTATGAGCTAAGATTGTATTGAATGTAATTGCAATTTTCATTCATTGTGTGATTGTTAGCAATGAATATTGCATTTGGTTGCAAAGAGATGTTGCAAAGAGATGGAACTGTATGCCCCTTTTGGTACTAAGAGGATGGATGAGGAATTATTGAGAGATAATGGCTACCTTCTTGCTAATTATCAACGCATGTTCAACAGAGAAGCCATTGTTGAGATTGCAGGCAATGGCGGATCCAAAAACAGATAGGGGACGGGGCGTGAAAAATAAAGACCGATGTCCAAAAATGTATCAAAAAACATGTTAGATGGTGGGTCCAAAGTATAGAGAGGGTTTTGGCGCCAAGAAGCAGCCCATGGCACTATACCACAGCCCAAACTAGCGTCTAACCAATGGTCGGTAAAAATATCGAAATAGCGTTGGACGGTCGGTCGGTATAGATTAGTGGCAGACGGTCGGACGCTATATATTTCTATTGCGTCAGAAGGTCGGTCGCTGTTTTTATTTTGCTTTATCGTTGAACGGTCGGTCGGTATAGCTGATTATCTAGGTCCGTCGGTCGGTCGCTACGTTGAATTGGGCCTGCGCGCCCATTATTAGCCCAATTCACGCCTAAAATTTAGGGACCCACACGTCAGATGAGAGTCGGATTTAGAACCCTAGCTTCAATTCTCCCAATTTCCCTCACAGCCGCCGCTCTCGCTCACACCCCGCCGCCACACCGCGACTACCGAGTGCCGACCCCGCTCCCCACGCAACGCGAGACCTGGCTTCGCACGCGGCGCGAGCGCTCGCAGACCCCCACCGCCGCCGCCCCTCTACCCTCCTCACCGCGCCCTACTGCCCCCAACGCTCTCCGCGCCTAACTCCCCTCGCCGTCCCCTGCGCCCGAAGCGCCCCTCGCCGCCAGCGGCCGCCGCGGCCGGCGTGAAGGCGGCACGCCCCTCGTCGCCGGCGTGAAGGCGGCGCTCCCCTCATCTTCAGCGGCGCCTAAGGAGGCGGCCAGCATCGCTGCCTGGAAGGTGTCGAGGGCAGTGGAAGAAGAGGAGAAGGCCTTCGAGGAGGCTTTCGACGAGCACCTGCGAGAGGTACTGCCATGACCGCCCGACATCCTTATTGCATTTCTCCTCACAGATCTAATGATGCTATGAACTGAGGCATCTTTACTAAGTCTGATTCGTGCAGATCAAAGCCTAATGGTAGCATCAAAGTAATTTTATCTTAGTTTAGACTTGTAACTAAGAATGAATCTCGGTTGGTTCTGTTGTGAATGACGGCGAATAAACAATGAAGAACACAACTGGTTACAACGCCGTATGACAGCTTACAAGAGAGTTATCAAAGTGGAACCCTAATCAGGGTATATGTACCGTACCAACAGAGTGCTACAGATCCTCGGGCCTATGAACCTGTTGAATATGTTCCAAATTTAGTTGTACATTATATATTGGCCGACTTCTGACTCCGCTTCGCTCCAGCCCTTGCCTTCGGCACTCTACGGGCCTCCGCTTCGCTCCGTCAGAAGTCGGCCAATATATAATGTACAACTAAATTTGGAACATATTCAACAGGTTCATAGGCCCGAGGATCTGTAGCACTCTGTTTTTATGTGCTTGCTTTTCGTTCCTACATCTCTTAGACGCCAACCTTACTTGAAACTAGTATTTTTGGCGAATATATGCAAACAAAGTTGCTTCAGATTTAATGAAGCATTAGTTATTTTACATTTCACTAAGCAAAGAGTCAGAGCTTAGCCACTAATTCTTTCATGAAGAGAACACGTAAGAAACTATTTTGACAGATTTGCATATGTGTCACTTTTACATTTGCACTGGTGGTTAACCTGTGGCAAATGAGCCATGAATATGTGTCACTTTTGCATGTGTCACTCTTACTAGTTTTAGTACAAGCTCAAAATATTCCTCATACATTCTCTTGTCAGCATCAACAACTCAAGATTCATAGATTATCCTGTGCTGACAATATTTTTTGTTGTGTTCATGGAGTGTCTAATGCTTTGGAATCCCTTTCTGTAACAGTTGGGACTTCTCGATAAAATCTGAAAAGAACATGCGTTACAGGAGGGAGTAGGAGCTGTGAGGTGTCGTTGTGCTGAATCCGGGAGTCTAGAGCTGGGAGGTGTCGTCCTGCTGGAACCAGTCAAGATCCGGTGTCCTGCAGAAGAAGTCATCGTGTTTGTTTGGATTCAAAGCAAGAGGACCAGGTGATGCTCTATCCCTGTCTCAGGTCTGCATGTGTGCTTATTTTAAGAACCATTAATTTGTGGTGCCCCAAGTTTCATGGATGGATTATATAATTTGGACAGCTTGTTGTTCTCCCCCTCAGTAACAATTGATGGATAAGTCTTGGATTGATGATGATGCTAGGTAAAAATAGTAGCTTCATAAATAGTGAAAGCGCTATATGTAGCCATATAAAATGATACTAATCGTTTCTCATATGATGAATATGTAAGTTCTCATGGTTCCTACAAATTTTTGCTTCTAGGTTAGTGGTGTTTTTATTAGTTGATACAATTCTCATACATTCATCATTTGCTTCAGATTGGCAGAGAAGTTATACTTTATCCAAACATGAAGTCTACTCAACCTGTGGCCAAGGGAATCGTTATTGCAACTAATCCTAGTTGCATGCTAGCAGGACAGGCTCTTGGAAGGCAATTTTGTCAAGTTGCTGTTAAGCATGTGATGAGAAGAGATGCTGTGTTGCCTCGCCCTTATGTTGGTGTTGAAAATATGGCCGATGCAAAGGACCTGGGAATTGCATGGCCATACAATTGGGTAATAAGCAACTACTCTTCTTGTTTCTTATTTTCGTATGTGATGAATGATGAGATATGTGTCTAACAGCTGAAGCTTTGCAAGACATCAAAATCATCCCAATCTGGTGAGGCTGCTGGGTTACTGCAGGGAGGACAAGGAGGTCCTGCTGGTGGAGTACATGGCCAAGGGCAACCTGGAGAACCATCTCTTCAGAAGTGAGCCACGCAGTAAGTTTGTTGCCTTCTTTTCTGATGCCCGATGCAAGTTGATAGCTTCATGTGACTAGATTCTGCAGTTTAATTAGATGATTTGCCAACAAACCTGTGACTACAGGTAGGTAGAATTCCCTAAAACTTATAGGTAGTGCAGCTATTGTTCTAACAGAAAAAATAATGGTCCCAGTAATGATTGTAATTTGCAAAATTAGAACCTGACATGAAGATCTTCAAAAACATACAAGAGGGCTAAAGCTGTTAACATAGTGATGGTGAGAAACCTGTGATTGCAGTCTTCATGTCATAAATGTGTAGTAGATCGTATGGTAAGCAGTTATTACTTATTAGGCACCAGCACAAGCAAAATTAATGGAAGACTTCTCTTGTGGTTTTTCGTAAGGTCAACTGAAAATTAAACCTGCTGTGGGCTAAATCATGTGTAGATTGGTTTGTCAGGGCCTTGAGTGGTATAAACTCCAAGAGTTCTCTATGGCCTGGCAGTCTGTAAAGGAGAGGGTGAGCCAGAGGGGAAGGCATTGCCACTGGACTTAACTTCTTTGTACATCTGATGGATGATTTATTGAAGAAACCGAAGAGGGCCAGCCTCAGTAATAACACTATTATTGCTGTAGTAGTAGGAACAGTGCTGCATCGATGTGCACCTCTCTCTAATGGAGATGGAGTAGCCGAAGTTGCATGCCTCATTGCCATTTCTGGATAACGCACATAGTCACATGCTATATACATTGGTTGTTAACTATCATTGTGCTATGTTGAACCTAATATATATTTGTGCTATGTTGAACCTAATATATATAGTCATTATCTCAAATCATGTGATGATTGAATGGTCAGGCTATTTATTGCATCTGGTTCATTCGAGGAGAATATTTTCTATGATCATACCCCAACCATGTCATCCATGAACAGGCTCCGTAAGATCCTATAAAGTATAAATGGAATAAGTCATGTGATATGATCCAATTCTATTTTTATTACACTTACTTTTTATTATAGCATGGAAATGCATTCATTTTCTTTGCATCGATTTTGATCCGCAATACTATCGGAGTAAAAGAAGGGATCTAAGGAAGAACGGAGGCTAAACTTTTTGATTTTTTATTAGTAACAAGTAAATACTTTGTTTGGACATAAGAAACTTGCGATATCGAGGGGATAAACACCAACTAATCAAGAGACAATCCACAAAGCAAATGATCATGATCAAATTTGTAAGCCCACTTGGATATTGAGCATTTAAGCATGCCTATACTAGTTCCATATTCATTTTTATTTATTTGGCAACAAAGAGCTAGCAGTATTTCTAGAAGAACTGATGGATGTAATCTTTTATTTGTAGGTGGGAGGTAATGGAAGAAGTGATGCATGCAGGAAGCAGTTGGATGGAAGTATGCATGGCTAGTGCATTATTTTGGGCCCCCTAACTAGAGATGAATGCTTTTGTTAAGACTTAAGTGATCATTTTGTAATGAGTGCAAGCAAACCATCTGAGATGTGAACTGTGCAACTAGTGCAAACATCTATGAGCTATGCATTATTCGATCTTGATGGCCAAACCGCATGCCTTGATGTAACTTGTTTCTACAAGTTGTGGAAAATGACACAAGGCAAATGCTTATGGATATGACATAATTGGGAGCTATATATGATGATCTTCATTATCGTGATTGTGTATTGTCCAAAATGATGAGCTTCATTGTCAAGATTGTGTATTGTCCAAAATGGAATTAGTGATTTTATGGTTCGTTGATTGTATGTTTGATTGTACGATTAGTACTGATCTTGAGGTTAATGGATAATTATGCTGTTATTTTCTAGTATGGATAGCGTCTGATAGTTGGACGCTATATGATACATAGCGTCTGACTATTGGTCGCTATAAGTTTCTAATAGACGTCGAACGGTCGGTCGGTATATCTTTAACGTTTTGTCGAACGGTCGGTCGCTATAAGTATAGTCGGACGCTAAAACTTATAGCGACGCCACTTATAGGGACCGGCCAAGTCGGACGCTATATATGTATAGCGACCGTCCGTAGGTCGCTATACCGACTTATAGCGACAGTCCGTAGGACGCTGTAGATAGTCTGTGGTATAGTGTGGGAGTGGCATAAGAGGAAGAAACAACAAAAGTTCCGAGCCCAGTTGGTGCCAAGGTTAAGATCATCCTTTCACACTTCAGTTAATAATCGTCAGTTCACATTCTCTTGGCAATGGCACGTAGGGCATGACAAATTTTACTCTATGGCATGTTAGGGGTGAAGGGGTCACATATTTTTTTAGTACCAGTTATAAAATTGAGTATTTTAATGGTGCAAAGGTAGAAGTCTAAAAAATATAGCATTCGGGCTGTTTAGTCGATGGTTTTTGCTGTTGATAAGCCGATTGATGCTGTTTTATTGTGAATACCCTGACTAATAAGACGGGCTGATAAGTTCAAGCTAACAGGGCGATTGTTCTTAGACGGTCTCCAACAAAGGATGCAAACCGTGACCCAAACGCAAAATAGGTCATTCACAGTGTTTTGCCTACCAAAAACAACGCTTCAACAGAAGACCCAAACACCTCACCCATTTTGCATACGAGGCTTGCCGAAATGCAAATTTGCGTCGTCGAGAGAGACCGATGCAAATCTCTGGCATCATAGTGGTGGGCCCGTAGGAGCGGGGCGCGGCGAGGCGCGGCGGGGTGGACTGCGGCGGGGAGCCGCCGCGGCGATGTCCGCCTCAGGGTGTGGCCGGTGGGTACTGCGGCGAGGTGGGGAGCGGGGCGCGGCTGTCGGGGAGCGGGGATCCAGGGTCCTCCTCGCCCATGACCGTCGGATCCAGGAGGGAGGGGAGGGAGGGGTGCTCAATGAGGGAGGGGAGAGGGAAGGTCGGCGCCGGGGTAGAGAGGGAGAGAGGGACGGGAACGGGTGGCGCGGAGGAGAGAGAGTAAGGAGAGAGGGACGGGTTTTTGGGTACACAGTTGGAGAATGCGAATTTTGGGTGCATGACCCAAACTATGGAATGGGTCCCCGATTTAGGTCTATGCTGTTGGAGATAGCCTTAGGTTTGCCGACAAAACCAGTGCTTATGTAGCAACTAATAAAGCCAATGAGATATGATGTCATTTTCCTGACGATATATGGATAAAGGGAGACCAAACACCGTAACACTGACGGCGAAATGGAACATTGAAGCTAACAATACTGCAATAGCACGTACCATGCATCTTGTATTAGCACGACGACAACGCGATCGGCCGGCGGCCAGCCGGCCGGCAGCCAATTAGGAGATTATTGGCGTGCACGCGCTGCTCACCTCATGCCATGGCAGCAACGGCTTGCTTCCTGGATATTATCACCATTCGCCCGGTTAAATCCTGAATCCGACTAGCTAGCACCACCGGAGGGGCATTCGCCGCCTACGCCTATGGAATAACGGAAGGCACGAAGCCACGGAGACGGAGATGGAAGCGAACGAGGAGGCGAGGGATTGGGCGGAGCTACCGAGGGACGCGCTGCTGGCCATGCTGATGTGCTCACGGGGCCGGGCAGGTGTGCCGCCCCCTGGCGCCGCGCGGCGCTGGACGAGCCCGAGCTGTGGTGGCGCTGCATCGACCTGCGCCGCCGCGCCGGCGCCGCACTCTCCACGCCCAGCGTCCACCTCGGCGCGCTGGTGCACGCTGCCGTGAGGCGTAGTGCGGGCCAGTGCGAGGCATTCTGGGCTGAGGCGGACGTCGTCGACGACAACTTCGTCGTCTTCCTCGGTCGCCGGTGATGATTCTCCGCGGCCCGCGGCTCAATTCACGTTTGATAAAAAAATTTCTTGCTGCTTCACCATCACCAATCAGCGAAGTTAGGAACCCATGATCAATTGCAGGGCCCCCAGATTGAAGAGCCTCCGCCTCATCTCCTGCAAGATCACGACGCAGGTCCTGACCGGAGCAGTAAAGGCGCTCCCCATGCTTGAGGAGCTAGAGCTGTCAATCTGCGCAGGCGTCGCCACCGCCCACCAGAGCGGCAGAACCTCGCCGAGACCTGCAGGGCCTCAGCCAAGGCCTGCCCGCTCCTGAAGCGGCTCCAGCTGAACAAATACTGCTTCCACCGGGGGTCAGGCGTCCGCAACAGCGAAGCCATGGAGATCACCGAGATGCGCGGCCTCCGGTGCCTGCAGCTCTTCGGCAACAACCTTAGCAACGTCGGCCTCGCGGATATCCTCGGAGGCTGCATGTGTCTGGACTCTGGAGTCCCTCGACATCCGCCACTGCTTCAACGTCGAGGTGAACGACGAGACGCGCCTGATGTGTGCCAGGCTGCAGACGCTGAGGCTACCAGACGACTCCATGGACGGCTACGACCTTAGCTTTGGCAGCCCTGACCCTGAGATGAACGTGAACCCAGGGATCCCTGGGTTGGGTTTTCCCGACAATCCTGTAATGGACTTCGGTTTTCGTGGAGATATACTCTGGGATTCATGGTAGTGCAACTGATTCTTGTGTAGAAAGAATGCTTGACGTGACACTGTGTGTTTTCATTGTAAGTTGAAAAGTTGCCTGGCTGTGTTTACTATCGATGTTGTACTTCTACATATCATGAATATTATTAGAAAAAAACATGATGAGTTCTACTTCAATATTGGTGTTCTCAAGAATTTCAACCTGGGGATGTTAGGTTGATCTCCACCGGACTTGGCTCAACGGCCATGTCTGGGCCCTGATCTCACGTCCTGATCGGGGACGCCCAACCCAATACGTGGCTGGTGGGCCCCGTCGCGCAACACTATAAAAAGGAGGTGGGGGCCAGGGGCTCGAACTATGAGGTTGGTCTGAGCCGCCACAGTACCTCACCGAGAAACCCTAATCTAATCTCGAGGGTCGTGCTGTGAGCGATGGGAAGCACCACTAAACTTCACCATCGCTGCTGCCACTGCGCTTCATCCCCGGTCGTCACTGCTACTCCCACACGGAAGCTATGGCGATGGCGGACTTCTCCTCCGAAGGTCAACTACTTCCGCCTATCTCTCTCTAGCTATCTCTATCCCTAGTTCATGTTTAGGAAGACAACTTGTTTATCCCAAATAGAGAAGTACACACCCTCCGATCTACACTCCTAGATGATCCACAATTTCTAACAATGGTATCGGAGCCAAGGTTTCGTGTAGATCTAGTAGGGAAGAGCAAAGATGAAGAAGAACTGAATTCGATTCGAAAAAGAGAACCCAAACCCTAACCCTAACACAGAGAAAAGGACGGAGGGGAAGAGACCGGAGGGGAAGAGGCCTATCTGGATCTTGTTCCCCGTTGTCACCACCACCGGCGTCTGCTTGATGCCGGCGGGATTGGACCGCCACCGTGCGGGAAAGGAGCCGCTGGTGGGCATGACCTCGCTGCTGCGTGGATGTGCTCGACCACTCGGCGGCGCTCCGCCGACGCTCGGGAAGAAGAAGCCAAGCCGCCAGGGAAGCGAGGCCTCGACACCAGCGAATCTCACTCGCTCGTGCGGGGATAGAACAGAAGGGAAGAGAAAGGAAAAAGAAAGGGGACTCGCCGGCGTCAGCTCCGGCGGGGCAGCAACCAAGCCGCGCACCGAGCACTGCCGCGCACCGAGCAGCCACCGCTGGCCTCCATGCGTGTGTGCTCAGGACACCATCGCTAGGCCGTTCGACGGCGATGCGCTCACCTTGCGATGGGCGCGCCGGTCGGTGAAAGGGCCCGCGGTGGCGCCGTCTCCTTCTTCCTCCAGGGTTGCTTGGAAGGCCGCTGCAGCTGCTGATTCCATTAGCTGCGGCGTTGGAGAGAGGAAGGAGATAAGTGAACTGGTCTAGGGTTTTTGGGGTGGAGTCGGCCAAAGGCTGGTTTTGTCCCAGCGAGATTGAAGGTCAGCCGTCCATCGCGATGAACGATCAGAAAGACTCGGGCCAAAATGAGCCCATGTGGGCGAGTGAAATTCTGGCCTAGGCCCAGGCCAGGTTGTGGCCTGGGCACGGAGGAGTGCGCCGCACGTCGAGTGGGCTGGGCCGCAAGGCTGCTACTGCTGGCCCACGGTGGTTTTTGCATGATCACGGCTGCTGGGCCAGAGCGCGTTTTGGGCCGCGAAGCCGCTGCTGGGCTACGGAGCCGCGCAACAGAGCGCGAGCGCGCCAATGGGCCAGAGCATGCTGCGCAGGAAAGGTGGGCCTTTGGGCCGTTTTGGCTTACGGGCCAAAGTGAAAAGCAGAGTTTGTGAATTGGGTTTTTTCCTTTTTTTAGAAGCAGTTTTTTTATCTCTAGTCAATTTTAAACCAATGGGATAAATTGTCTAGAGAGAAGATGAGTACCAATAAATGTTTCTGCAAAGTTAAAGTTTATTGTCTTCTCATTAAATCCGAACCAATAGGAGGATTTAATTTGAAGAGCAGTTACAGTTATTCAATGAATGATGAAAGGTTTATCCTCCAGTTAAAGTTGGAACCAACACGAAAATTTTAATTGGAGGAATAGTCGGTTTATAGTTAAGATAAATTATAATATTATTATTTTCTGACCAACGTTGATGATAATAATATTATAAGTTTATTTATGAGTTTAAGTTTAAAGTTAATTATGATATTATTATTTTCTGACCAACGTTGATGATAATAATATTATAATTCTATGAGTTTTTTGTTTAAAGTTTAAATCTCTGATAAAATTTGCATCAAAGTGATCAATCTTTAGAGAATAGATAAGAAACAAGAGATGCTCCAGAGCGTACAGAATGTAATGTATTTTTATGTTTCCGCTGCAACGATGATGATTACCTTCTAATTAAATTCGAACCAACGGGAGAATTTAGTTTTCAAGAGTAGTTGAGTTTTCCATATGTTAATTCCATTTCTGCCTAACGGTGATGTAGAATTAATGTAAAAGAATGATGTTTTATTCTATTTCTGTCCAACGGTGACATAGAATAGAACTTAAAGATTTCAAAGTTTATTGTTGATTATTGATGAATATTTTTCATACATAGATCTTCATGCTTTCATTCTTGAAGGTAGAAAAGAAAGTGATATAGGTACTTGTGACTCAGATGGTTAAAAGACTAAGTGCAAGTTCTATGAGAAAGAAGGTCATTGCATGAGGGACTTTGTTCTCTTTAAGAGTGGCTTGAAAAGAAAAGTTTTCAAAGATTTCAGGGATATTGATCCAAGAAAAGAAATAGAACGATAAGAGTTTAGTTTAAGAGATGCCTTTTATGTACTCTTTATAAAGATTAATTTAGTTTTAGTTTTTATCATCATGATAAGAGATGTAATAAGTAATATTTTTTTTTCTCTTTCTTAATCATCATGATATGAAATATAATAAGTGATATGCATGTTTAATTTGACAAACATCAGATTAAGCATGTGTGTTAAAGAGTATTCGGATTTATTCCTAAATTTGATGATTGAATATGAGCCAATTCTAGCATTTATGTCCCTTCAAGGGAATTATCTCGCATGGTGGGAAAAAAATTGTGATAGTACCCGCATGGCGGGAAAAGTTTGAGAAAATACCCGCATGACAGGGTAAAGTTGGCATAATACTTATGTTAATCTATCCTGCATGGCGGAAGAAGTTTGACATAGTACTTGCAGAAGAAAGTTGTGATGACTCATGTGCTTGACAATGCTCTTCTATTGTGTCATAGTAATTAAGCACTCAATGAGTTTAGGAAGAACAGAAAGTTACAGACAAACCTCAAGACAAGAATGACATGCAAGCGTGACTTGCGAAAGTATTAATGATAAAAGACTCTATTGCGTTCTTGAAGTGAAATGAGAAAAAATACTCCCAACGAATTAAGAAATAATTTCGTTTGCATGATGTAATTATGTGGATGAAGTAAGTAATCAAAGTTTCCTCATTCACAAGAGTTTTGAATAGTTTTCGAAATTATGGTAGAAAAGTTCATACCACATTTCAAGGGGGAGAAATGTGAGATTAATTAAGAAAGACAATTAAGAAAGATACTTTCCCATACTTCAGATAATGCGATGCATACTATTCATCGAAGACAAGAGTGATCTATAAAAGATGAATGTGATCGTCGGGGAGTAAGATGGTCATAATAACGATACCCCTAAAGTAAAGAAATAGTTAAATTCATGGACCTTTTACAGTTTCAACAAAAAGATAGCATAGTCGGCCAGTATTCATACTAGACGCGTTCAGAGTTATTAAAGCGGTGCTAAACGCGCCATATGAGTTTTAGCAGATTAAACCCAAAATAAGAAAGTTTGAAGATGGGATAATCTGGAGGAGCATGGTATAAAGAGACCTAACTCCGCAAGAAGCATGAATAATGTAAATAAGGATCTTGTTACACAGGACTTTGTAGAATCAATTGTCTTTTGGCAACAAAGGTCAAGAAAGTCTCAAAGAATAAGAAAATTAGATATTTCTAATGACTATAAAGTCTATATTATTGAAATTCAAATGGAGAGTGATCTCACCTAATTTGAAGAAGCCACGAGAGATGTTCACTCGTCCAAGTGGCAAGAAGCAAAGGAAGATGAAATGAAATTGATAATACCAATAATATTTTGGGATCTAGAATAAATTCCTAAGGAGCCAAAATAGTAGGCTGTGATGGGTCTATAAGATAAAATGTGACTCCAAAGGGAATGTGTAAAGATGTAGAGCATGACTTGAATCAAAAGATTTTGCGCGAAGCGAATGAATAGATTACAATGAGTGCTAATGACATATCATGATCTGAGTTACATCAGATAAAAGTAAAGACAACATTTTCCAATAGGATTTGTATGAAAATGATTACATAGCACAACCCAGAGGTTTTGTCATGAAAAGAAAAGAACGTAAGGGATGCCACCTGTAGAAATCTCTTATGGACTAGAGCAAATTTCTAGACAGTGGCATTTAAAGTTGAAGAGTCAATTAGAAATTTTAGATTAAAGAGAATAAGAGGACAATTGCGTTTGTATAAAGTTATAGAATGGGAAATTCATTTCCTAATCCTATATATGTGGATGACATCTTACTTGTTAGTAGTGATGTCAATCTACTACATGAGAAGAAGTTCTTGTCCTCAAGGTTCAATAAGAAAGTTCTCGGTGAAATATCTCTCATTATAAGAATTGAAATTTACCGAGATAAAAGAAAAAGGGGTATTAAGACTATCACATATGCATGCTAAGAAAAGTTTCTAAAGAAATAAAGTACCTATGCGGGTAAACCTACGCCTGTTCCCATAGTCAAGGGTAAAAATTTTGAGAACTTTAGTGTTCCAAGAAGCAATGTGAGATTGTTATAGATGGACGTCCTATATGCTTTAGCTATTGGAAACTTAATGAGTACACAGATAAGACCTTACCTTGACATAATTCACGTATCCGGGTTGTTTTGGTAAAAGTCCAGTCCAGATATAGATCACTAGAATGGAGTTAAGAATATCGGCCTCATGCTAAGAAAGAAAGAACAAGTACTCTCGAGTAGTTGTGGGTACAAATGTTAAATTTTGGCGAGATATTTAGTGAAACCCACATAGTAGCTAACACTCGCAGTTGGAGTTTTATTGTGAAAAAGCTCCAAAGAAACAATTTTAGTATCATCAGTGATGCAAAGTTACAGTATAGCATGATATGAGACTGCGGGACAGGCAAAATAGTTAAGGAACTTGTACCCGGAATTGATAATGGTTGTCAACAACAATAATCATTTAAGTAGTTTGCTCCTATGATAACGAGTCAGTGTGTTGCCAAACACATTGACATTAAAGTTATACGTTGTAAAGGAGAAAGTCCGGAATCATACTAAAAGACATTGAACGTAAAAGTAATAAGCAAGTGCTTGCGGATCCGCTTACCACTCAGTGTGTTCAGAGAACACATAGTCAACATGGTTTATGGTATAGCCTATGATTTCCAGACAATAAAGGGTCCAAAGTTAAAGAATCTGTTTCAGACCAGAGATGTGTATTGTAGCTGTTAAATCTATCGGCGACTGACCGTGACGATGAGGCATGCTCTATGCACTGATCTGTGATGGAATAGTAAAATAAATGAGTGTGAAATAAAGTTTGAAGTTTAAAGTAAAAGATGAGATCAAGGGGGAGAATGTTAGGTGGATCTCCACCGGACTTGGCCCAACGGCCATGTCTGGGTCCTGATCTCGCGTCCTGATCGAGGACGCCCAGCCCAATACGTGGCTGGTGGGCCCACGTCGTGCAGCACTATAAAGAGGAGGTGGGGGCCAGGAGCTCGAACTATGAGGTTGGTATGAGCCGCCATAGTACCCCACCGAGAAACCCTAATCTGATCTCGAGGGTCGTGCTATGAGCGATGGGAAGCACCACTAGACTTCACCATCGCTGCTGCCACTGCGCTTCATTGCCGGTCGTCACTACTACTCCCACACTGAAGCTATGGCGATGGCGGACTTCCCCTTCAAAGGTCAACTACTTCCGCCTATCTCTCTCTAGCTATCTCTATCCCTAGTTCATGTTTAGGAAGACAACTTGTTTATCCCAAATAGAGAAGTACACACCCTCTGATCTACACTCTTAGATGATCCACAGTTTCTAACAGGGGAACCACATGTACATGATACTGCTGCGCAAGAACAATGAACCCCAAGACTTTCGCCATTACACAGGCCCATAAGCCTGATGCATAGTTTTGGGAAACTGGTGGTGAAATGCTTGGCCTCCTGACTCGCCAAGGTTCTAGATAAGCTTATACGTCATAACCAAAGCGCATTTATCAAAGAAACGACAGCTTCCGTGTTGTACAACTATCATGCAAGCTGCTTAAGGTTGACATTGCCAGTGTCTTCGACTCCGTATCATGATCATGGCCTTTCCTTCCGGAACTCCTGCAACACATGGGGTTTAGCTGGCGCTGGCGAGATCCGGATTTATGTGCTACTTTCTACCGCCAGCACTAAGGTGCTCTTGAACCGTTGAACGGTCGCCCAGGTCATCGCATTTGCCATGCGCGAGGACTCGGGCCGAGGGATCCTCTCTCCCCCATGCTATTCATCGATCATCGTCATGGAAATGTTAAACAACCTAATCTTATTTTCAGATCGTGAAGGTTTTTTTTGTCCTTGATTGGCCTCCCTCTTCTATGGAATCATGTGTCGCTTTTCGCGGATTATATGGTCGTATTTTTAGCCCTAAATCACACTAATTTGATGGTGCTTCAAGAGATCTTTTCCAGTTTTGGTAACGCAGCAGGCGTATTCACCAACTTGGATACTTGTATTGCGACTCTGCTAAACTGTTCTAACGAGGAAATCGCACTTGTCCAAAATGCCCTCTCATGCAAGATTGATAGCCTCCCATGCCGCTATCTTGGCATCCTTCTATCAGTCCATAGACTAAGGAAATGTGAGGAGTAGCCCCTCAACGGTGCGGTCTCAAACAGGATCACACAGTAGAACAGCAGTTTGCTTAATGGTAATGCTACGTCTGGAAGGCCGGACGCCTCATTCCACTCACTCCCGCATGTGCCGCTCGCCTAAAAAACAAAATCAACTCCCGCACTCCTCGCTCCGCTCCGTTCAGCTCCCGCCCTTACCCCTTTTGCATTCCCCATCCCTGTCGCGGCACACCAACGCCCAGCACCCCCCCGGGAGCTCGCAACGCTCGCAGATCTAGCGACCCTATCTCCCACTCCAGCGATTCATGGAGCAGGAGCGAGATCCACTTGCCTCCGGCGAGATCCATGGATGTGGCGCGGCAGTGTTACAGGAGAGTGGGCGGCTCTCCTCCACCTCGACGTGGCGCCCTCCCCACACCCCTGGAGGCGCCCTCTCTCACCCTGGCCACCGAGCTCCCATGACCCCAGCGGCCATGGTGCTCCTCACCCCCCCATCCCCACCTGTCGCCGCTGAGCCAAGCCTGTTACGGGTGGCGCTGGCGGCGATGGTGCTCGTGCGCCGTCGCTCGCCGCCAGCTTCGACCCCGACGGTTGGAATCGATCAACCCAGGCTTTCCCTCCCCTATGTTGCAAATGTATATTTCAGTCGTTTCAAAGGTATGTTGCAGATGTTTCTTAGGCATGTTGTAAAAGTAGATCGGGGGATGCATATGTTGCACATGTTGCAAGTGTTTCAGACGCATGTTGCAAGCGGTTGATCAAAATGTTTTATCTGTTTCCAGACGTATATTGTAACTGTTTTATCTAGATGTTGCATATGTTTTCACACATATATGTTGCAACAGAATGTTCCAAACGTTTCAGCTATTTCAGTCTTATGTTGCAGTAAGTGTTTTTCATGTTGCATTTGTTTTATCTGGATGTTACATATGTTTCACAAACATGCTTCAAGAGATATTTTCCATATTTTGTGACTCAATAGACCAATTCACCAGCTTGGGTAATTGTATTGTGACTCTGCTAAACTGTTCCAACGAGAAATCGCACTTGTCCAAAATGCCCTCTCGGGCAAGATCGATAGCCTCCCAAGTCACTACCTCGGCATCCCCCTGTCAGTCCACAGACTGAGGAAATGTGAGGAGCAGCCCCTGAACGATGCGGTCTCGAACAGGATCCTAGGGTGGAAGGGCAGTAGAACTACAATGGCAGCTGTCACACTATCCTCTGTACTCGTGCACCTGTATATCCGTGGGCAATTGACGCCATTGACAAGAGAAGACGGGCATTCGTGTGGACATGCAAGGATATTGTTAGAGGTGGACAGTGCTGCTTGTCATGGGAAGTCGCATGCCGACCAAAAGAGCTGGGGGGCCTTGGCCTGCTAGACCGGCGCCGTTTTGGCATTGCGCTGAGATTTGAGATCGGATTAGGGTGTATTCACTTCGCGAAAAGTATGTGAAAAGTTACTGTAGCATCTTTCGTTGTTATTTGACAAAATTTGTCCAATCGTGGACTAACTAGGCTCAAAAGATTCGTCCCGACATTTACAGACAAACTATGCAATTAGTTATCTTTTTTACCTACATTTAATGCTCCATGCATGCGTCGAAAGATTTGATGTAATGGGTGTAAGAGGAAATATTTTGGGTTGAAATGGGGAAGTAAACAAGGCCTTAGCTGTGTAGAGTTGACGGCTGTCGTGCATGGGCTCAATTGTCGGTGTCCACTGACTGAGAGGACGGTATCGGCATATTTGCGGCCGCCACAGAGTCGCAGGTCAAGGACGGCTCTGAAACTCTCTTCTGGACTGATCGGTGGCTCAATGGGCTGAACATCGAGCAAATTGCACCGGCTCTTTTCTCCTCTGTCCGGAAGTCAAGGCACAAGCGGCATGTGGCGGAGGCCATGGACGGAAGGGCCTGGGTTAGAGGTATCAAAGGGCCCTTGTACAAGTGCTGACCGGATATATTAAGGTCTGTGACCAGTATCACGACGCGAAAAGGCCAGAGCGTACTTATTTTTTGCCCGCTTAATAACAACGAAAAATCTCTCTATTTTGATGGACCACATTTTACAGCCGTCTGTTAAACCTACCAAATAAGATAATAATTCTGAAACAAGTCCATATGAACCGCAGAAGCATCAGTGGTTTCAGGTAATATATTTGTATTGCTAAAAGACCAAAGAGGTTGTAATTCATATTGAAGACAATTTGTAGTGTTTTCTGAGTTAAAATATTTTGCATAAAAAGAAAAGAGGCATTGTAGTGGCTATACATATACTTCCTATTTTCACTGCCTCTGTGCACTTCTCACTTTACTAGCATATATTGGTTTTCTCAATATGAAATTGCCAATTAATTAGTATCATTACCTAAAGTCTTCCTCCAACTTAGCAGGGCATCAATATTTCCTTAAACTTTTTTTACACCAAATTTAAGTGATGTTAGGGAAGAAATCATGATGTTTAATCCATGCATTTTCAAAGTGGAAAGGTCTTAGGTCATGCACTAAAAATTTGTTCTGGTGCGGATGCATCCTCCACAGACATCTATGATGAATCATAATTATGAAGACGGACAAAGGAAGGGATCACAATTCTACTTCTGCTTATACATCTGCAGCTAAATGATGTAATTTTCATTAATTTCCTGGGAAACATTTTGCTCTGCATTCTCCTAGCTAGGTGTTATATCTTAAGATTTGTTCATACTTAAGATCCATAATGCAGAATTACTTTTATAAACCAACCAGGATGATAATGAGTATGCACTCAGTGTGGGGAGCGCTCCTGGATGGTGAGGTGATAGAGGCATACAAACTTCTCGCTCCAGAGGAGAAGAATGATGTGAAGACTCTCAAATTTGAACCATTACTGCAAATGGAGTTGGACATAGTGGTACAACCAGGTCTCATAAGTTAGCTGCCTGACAATTCCAAGGT
This sequence comes from Saccharum hybrid cultivar R570, assembly GCA_038087645.1. NCBI lineage: Eukaryota > Viridiplantae > Streptophyta > Magnoliopsida > Poales > Poaceae > Saccharum > Saccharum hybrid cultivar. The sequence continues at coordinate 1,424,655 of JAQSUU010000594.1, read as the reverse complement.
TAATGAAGGCTGGATTGCCATCAGCATTGGGTCAGGTGTGATTTTAGACATCACACCCGATGTGGTACATATGATTCCCAAGTTACCACGTGGTACCAGTCACTACTGGAGCTGGCGGCTTTGCCGAGGGCTCCAGGCTCTCGGCAAAGCCTCTCAGACCCTCGGCAAATGCTTTGCCGAGAGCAGCTCTCGGCAAAGCTGTCTCGGCAAAAACCCGATCGACAAAGCCTTTTTTGCCGAGAGCCGTTTATCGGGCTCTCGGCAAAGCCTTTGCCGAGAGCCAACGCGGCCCTCGGCAAAGAAAAGGTGCCGTTAACGGGCCCGCTTTCTTTGTCGAGAGCCCATTTGGCTGGCTCTCGGCAAAGAATTTTCTTTTTTTGAAAAAAATTCTTTGCCGAGAGCCAGTCTGGCCAGGCTCTCGGCAAACTTTTTTTTTAAAAAAAAGAAAAATGTTTGTCGAGAACCGGTTCTCGGCAAAGAATTTTCTTTTTTTTTAAAAAAATATTTGCCGAGGGCCAGTCTGGCCAGGCTCTCGGTAAAGCCTGTCCTTTACCGAGTGCAACGGTCATTGCCCCGAGTACAAACTCCGCTGTTTGTGGTTTTTCGATTGGGCCGACTCTGCTCGTATATCGCTGTGTGGAAGCGATATCCATTCACGTCGTAACCGTTAAATGACTTGAACCTACGGTCAAAGCCGTTTGCAACCTGTCTCAGCTCTTGACTCATAGACGCATCAGTCTGAGCTCTTGACTCATAGACGCATTAAGCTGCCACTACATTATTCACGTTTATTCAATATTCATGCATGAGCATGATGTTTGAACAGTTTACCAATCTTCTAGGACGGGGAACGAAGTTAAACCATGAACTTGTCCAGCAACCCTCAGCTTAAAAGCTTACTACACCACCACCCAACCACATGCTTTGCTCATGTCCAGCAAATAAAGTTAGCCAGCTCTCCACTAAGCTCGTGATCGACAAATAGCTAGACACATCAGATATTGAGAAATAGCACTGCACCTTTACTTCTCTCACTCTGCTACCACAGCCAACAGAAGCAGGCCCGTAGATTGACAGGAGCAATGTGGGCAACTGTTCAGGGCCTCCATAATTCAAGGGCCTCCAAATTTGCACTTTGCTAATTATCAATAGCTAATCCTTAAAATAAAAAATAAAATGGTGGCATACCCAAACAAGCTTGCAATTCCTGCATCGTTAATTTGATCAACTCAACCTAAGGCCCAAATGGTCATGGTCATGGTCAATCAAAGCCGGTGCTATTCAGTGGAACAAGAACATCAATCCGTCCATGGGAAGTATCCAAATTATTTATCTTTCTTGAAGGCAAGCGTGAGGGAGACGTCCACTAAGCCACTAGCTAGTCGAGCACGCAGGCAGGCATTGCATTATTGGGTCCTAGATTACCGGCCGGCGGGTTGAAATCTGAAGCTTTTTTGGGCAGCAAAAGACGACGGGGGCGCTTTACAGCGTGGTCATGCAACGTCGACTCCGCTGCGCTCGCTCAAAGCGTGTCGTTGCTGCGTTCCGGCAGCAGCAACAGTGGGCAGTGGCGGCGGTTGATCCTCATACGCATCTCTCTCTGCTGCTATTCGCGAATCAAAGCCGGGCGGCCCACTGAACGGAGATGCAACAGACAGGGAGGGGGGAGGGAGAGGGAGGAAGTAACTGAACGGCGGCGGCTCCCCTCCGTGGACGGCGGTGGCTCCCCTCCGTGGACGGCGGCGCTCTGGGCGAGGACGCGGCCGGGCGGTCGGGCGAGGACGCGGCCGGGCGGCGCTCCGTGGACGGCGGCGCTCCGGGCGAGGACGCGGCCGGGCGGCGCTCCATGGACGACGGCGCTCCGGGCGAGGACGCGGCCGGGCGGCGCTCCGTGGACGGCGGCGCTCCGGGCGAGGACGCGGCCGGGCGGCGCTCCGTGGACGACGGCGCTCCGGGCGAGGACGCGGCCGGGCGGCGCTCCGTGGACGGCGGCGTGGGGGCGGGGGCACGGCCTGGCGGGGGCGAGAGGCGCGGGTGAGGGGCGCGGGTGCGGGGGCGACAGGCGCGGCTGACTAGGGTGAGGGGCGCTGGTGGTGGTTTTGATTCAGATATCCTCTTTGCCGAGAGCTAGATCAGACGGCTCTCGGCAAAGAGTTTTTCTTTTTTTTTGATTTTCTTTGCCGAGAGCCCCAAACCCAGGCTCTCGGCAAAGAAAATAAAAAAAACTCTTTGCCGAGAGCCACGTGACCTAGCTCTCGGCAAAATATATATAATTTTTAAAAATTTCGTCCGGCGTTCTTTGCCGAGAGCTAGGTCAGGTGGCTCTCGGCAAAGAAAATAAAAAAAATAAAAACTCTTTGCCGAGAGCCACCTGAACTAGCTCTCGGCAAAATATATATAATTTTTAAAAATTTCGTCCGGCGTTCTTTGCCGAGAGGGGCTCTCGGCAAAGAGCCTCTTTGCCGAGAGCTTTAGAACGCTCTCGGCAAAATATATATATATATATATATATATATATATATATATATATATATATATATATATATATATATATATATATATATATATATATATATATATATATATATATATATATATATATATATATATATATATATATATATATTTTGGATTTTTGCTCTCAATTTTTTCCTGCAGCCTTGGTATACTACTAGGTGGTCATGTTTGAAATTTGGTGTATTTTCCATTCTTCTTGCTATATTTCGCGCATTTTCTTTATTTTCTTGATTTTTTCCGCAAGACGCACATTTGAAGTGCAGGTGCATGAAATAATGAATCTCAGCGATTTAAAAAATGATATTCATTCTTCTGAGAGTATTTCAACACCATATCTAGGGACAGACGCGGAAACTCGACCATCTCGTGCATGAGACATAGCGACCAAGTTGTGTAGGATTTGATTTAAAAATATATAAAATGCGAACGGAGTCGGAAAATCATGAAAATAGACGGAAGGCCTTGACATGATACGTAGAGTTTATGGAAATAATTTGGGAATGTTTGGAGCAAGTTGTGACATAAGATGGTTGAAACCCTGAGATCTCCGCATGCGATATCTTGTTATCACATGTGGAGATCTAAGGGTTTCAACCATCTTGCGGCACAACTTGCTTCAAACATTTTTAAATTTTTTTTATAGCTTCTACATGCGATGTCAAGGCCTCCCATCCATTTTCATGATTTTCTGACTCCGTTCACATTTTATATATTTTTAAATCAAATCTCATGCAACTTGGTCGCCATGTCGCGTGCATGAGGTGGTCGAGTTTCCGCGTCTGTCCCTAGATACGGCGTCGAAATACCCTCGGAAGAATGAATATAATTTTTTTGAATCGCTGAGATTCATTATTTCATGCACCTGCAGTACAAATGTGCGTCTTGCGGAAAAAATCAAGAAAATGAAAAAAATACACGAAATATAGCAAGAGGGATGGAAAATACACCAAATTTCAAATCTTGGCTTCTAGTACTGTAGCAAGGCTGCACAAAAAATTTGGGACCAAAAATCCAAAAAAAATTGCGAGAGCCTTGGCTGAGGCTCTCGGCAAAGAAAATATTTTGCCGAGAGCCTAACAGCAGGCTCTCGGCAAAGATGACGGCGTAAGGGTGCCGTTTGTGGGGGTTGAGGATTTGCCAAGATTTTTTGTTTACCGAGAGTCGAGCTCTCGGCAAAGTTTGTCTTTGTCGAGAGCCAATCTTTGCCGAGAGTCGAGCTCTCGGCAAAGCTTGTCTTTGCCGAGAGCCAATCTTTGCCGAGCGCAGGCTCTCGGCAAAGGATTCTTTACCGAGAGCCTGATATTTGGCGCTCGGCAAAGCATATGACACTCGGCAAAGATACTGTTTCCGGTAGTGAGTAGCGCTTTGACCCGTCACGAGAGTACCAACAGCACTCCCACCCACTGCAAGAGTAGTATAGGAAATGCAGAATTCAATAGCTTATGCAGCATGCTTAGTTTAGGTAAAATAGAAAAAATTAAAATCGAGGTTCTAACGAATAGGCTTCAGGACAAATCTGTTGTCAGTACTCAAGGCTCAGATGCTTCTTCTTGATAGCATTCAACAAATTCCTGCTGCCAAGCATGACAAGAGACGTCAATATGTCAGCGGCATTGCACATTAGGGATCTAAACAAGATCCCCTAGTTTGACTGGTGTGATGAAATTTATAAAGATTTGAGGAATGTTGTCCAAGCTTAGAAGAAACCTACCAAGAATAAGGAGAAAGTCAGTGAGAAAAGGAGAAAGCAACATTGACCATCCCGGTTGTTCAATTATCTTGCTGGTAAGCATCTAACTTGTCTCATTGGTTTACTAGGACCATGATGTCCGAACTGTTAGTTTACTAGAACCATGATGTCTGAACTACATTTTCTGCTTAAATCTGTGAAGCAAAAAATATATTTCAGACATGGTTCATGTAAACTAAAGTTCAGACATCATGGCCCTCATAAACTAACAAACCACAATAAAACAAGGTAGCTGCTTACCATGAAGATTATTGAACAACCGGGGATGGTCTTTTCCTTTTCTCACCAACTTTCTCCTTATTCTTGACAGGTTTCTTTCAAGCTTTGACAACATTTCTCAAGATTTATAAATTTCATCAGACCAATCGATCTCAGGGATCTTATTTGTACCCCCAGTGTGCAATGCCGCTGATGGACGTCTCTTGTCGTGCTTTTCAACTAGAATTTGGTGAATGTTACCAAGAAGCATGTGAGCCTCAAAGTACTATAAGTAGATTTGTCCTCAATCGTTTTTGTTAGAAACTCATCTTAATTTTTCCTATTTTTCATAACCCAAGCATGTTGCGCCAGCTATTGAATTGTGCATTTCCTTTACTACACTTGCAGCCGGTGGTAGTGATGCTAGTACTCTCACGGCGGGTGGAGCTAGTGCTGGTACCATGTGGTAACTTGAAAATCATGTGTACGACATCATGTGTCAAGTCTAAATCACACCAGACCTAGTGTTGATGGCAAGTCGGCCTTCTTCAACCTTGGAATTGTCCGCAGACAACTTATGAAGCTGGTTGTACCACTATATCTAGCTGTATTTGTAGTAACGGTTCAAATTTGAGAGTCTTCACAACATTCTGCTCCTCTAGAGTGATAAGTTTATATGTCTCTGTCACTTCGCCAAGAGCACACCTCACAGCGACCGCATACTCATTACCAACTATTTGTTTACAAAAATAATTCTGCATTATGGATCTTAAGTATGAAAAGTCTTAAAGATATCACACCTAAGTAGAATAACGCAGTGCAAAATAAAATTTTAGTGCATGGCCTAGAACCTTTCCAGTTTGAAAATGTATGGATCATCACGATTTCATCTTTGTTCTCGTTGAGCTCATCTTAGGACACTTGCATTATCTTTTAACAAAATGCCACCCAAACCAAACTCTCCACCTAACAATGTCTCCCGCTAGACAGGCCCAGCATGGCCAGGCCTTAGAGCCAAAAGAAGGGGCGATGCCACTTCCAACGCATAGAATAAGTAAAATATCATTAAAAGTAGTGGTATCTACCATAAGAGAGTCATAGAACATTGGGCAGGGATCACATTGCATCTACTTCTGTGGGGACATTCACAATTCTTTATTTTTTTATATTAAATAGTTCTAAGGCAGGGTTGTTCAACACCCGAGGAATGCCCCCAAGAGAGCCATTCCAAGTCTATCCCCCAGCGGTCACATGGTGGCCCACTCCCGCTGTGGGAGCAACTCGAGCAGTCCGACAGTAACCAATGGGTTCAGGGTCGGGATCCCCAAGCCCAACTGTCAAAGCCAATCCTTTTCCCAAATTTACGGATCTGTTTTGCCAACTTTCCTTGCATACATTGATCCATATTAGCCAGAGTGGTTCACCTTGGAGACCTGATGTAGTTATGAGACCATTAAGCAAAAAATATAACCCTACCTCTGGACTTCCTATGCCACTCTCAACCATCATGTCCTGACTCAGAAAATCTTAACCTGATACCCTTTCTGGCAACATGTGAGATTACACTTTCACTAGCAAACAAAAGATTTTCTAAGACAGAAAAAAAATTCTAGAGGCGGGCAAGCGGTCCATCTCTATCCTAGCGCCACTATTAATCAGTATTAATAGAGGCGGCACAATGCTCGCCTCCGTAAATCGAATTAAAAAGAAAAAAAGGCAGCGCAATGCGAGTCCATATAGAGCCAACCTTCGAGCCCAACCAAGCTCGCCATTGCCTAGATTCGTCGTTGTTGTCGTCCTTGTCTGGATCCACATTGCAGCACCGCGGTTGCCTGGATCCATGCACGCCACCAGGAACCGCCCTCTTCGCCGTGGCCCATGTTGCCACTTGGAGCCACAACCCTCGCCATAGAGATCCACTGGGCTAGCTGCCGTATCATGCACGGAGGCGCTGGGCAGTGCGGCCTCAGCCACTGGAGCACACGCGAAGCTATTGGGGCACTGCTAGATCCACCTCGTCACGGCCTAGGACTAGCCGCCACTCTTGTTCTGCGCCATGCCTCCACTCAAAATCCACATAGCTAAGGAAGAGAGGACCTAGGACTGGTTGCTTGTAATTCGTGCAGCCACACCTATGACCAATCTCTGCTCCTATATTGCATAGCCACAGCTGCCGCTCCTGCACGGCTTTGAGGCGGGCCATTGCACCACCGCCGCTCGAGATCCCTCATGGCTGAGGAAGAGAGGGGTGCGAGTGGTGAAAGAGGGAGGCATGGGAGAGGGCAACTGAGGAGAGGAATAAAGGAGTACAGGGGAGGAGCTCCAAACCTTTAACTCATTATTATATATATGCGACCATCATATTGGGCCTAGTGGACTTCGAGTCTCTTAATTTCTAGAGGTGGGCCTCTTAAGAGGTTCACCTCTGAAAGTGGTCTCTATTTTTAGAGACGGACCTCTTAAGAGACCCACCTCTATTAATGGATTTTGAGAGACGAGCAGTTTGCGATCGCCTCCGTAAATCCATCTTAAAATACGGGCAAATTTGCGAATGCTTCCATAAATAAAATGACAGCCTCCAAGTAAAATTTTGTTACCGACTCTGTTAATAGAAGTAGACTATCTCCCAAAATATTTTTTGTAGTAGCGTATCTTTTGAGGTTACTTCGGCCCTTAGGATCGGCTTACCCATATGCAACTGCCATTCCACATGGAACCTTTATGCTATTTGGCCTTCAAAGTTCTCATTTGAATATTGCTACTATGATAAACCTCATTAGGGTCAAAACAAACCTCCATCCCATTCTCTGATAACTACAAAAGCATTTGCCAAGGATTTTGCATTAATGAAGAATGAAAGTTGGAAACGAAGACCATCAGATACCATCCTAGTCTCAACCATAAATGATGTCGACCAGGGAAAACGGATGTTGCTTGTAGGACTTCACGGACAACTTATGAGAAATCAAAGTCTTTGGGTTCTAGTGGGGTATGGTCACAAGGCTGGAATTGATGGGATGGGAACCACCGGGTGTGTGGAGCCTGCTACTTTATTTGACTCAACATAGGGAAACTTATTAGATCCAGGCATAGGAAGGATTCATGTGAATCGCATAGGAAGGATTCATGTGAATCGCTCGAAGCTCAGGAAATACAGATGAGTACACGGTGTACGATATCCTCTTTGGGTCATAACTTAGTTTTCAAGATGAGGGTGGGCTAGGCTGACTGAGAATGCGGGTTCTACCTAGGGTGCCTCATCTACTTAGCGTACAAGGCATAATAAGTAGATAAGGACAGGCCACGCGTGCATGGCGTCAGGCCATCAATAGGTAGCCATAGCCCGTCATGGTCGCATGCTAGCCTCCCACAGCCGACAACCAACTAGCAATGACCAGGAAAAGCTTGACACGGCTGCCTGCCGGCCAACAAGGGAGGCTGAGGACCGATGGAGCTATCTTGGCAAAAGCGCCTGAAAAACAGTGGTTTTGCAATGGTTTACCAAGGTCTGAGCCACACGAAACTCTCACCCCTACTATACCTGAGGGGCTTCCACCTTCTTTGGTGTTCTGGGAGTTTCCCTTCCTTACATCACACAATTTTGGAAGACAATATGAAATCCATGTGATACAAAGTTTTCCACATCTTTTGCTTAGAAACTGGGGTTTTCGGGAATGGGGGAGCACAGGAGTTGTTTTGGCCACCGGTGGAACAGACCTTGGACTTTTCATTTGCCAGCTCTATAGGCGGGTCCCTCGGGCCACCCCGGTAGGACCAGGCCCCGTGTCCTATTTTTGCCCATTTTTTCCCTTTTCAGTCGGTTTCTCCCTTTTTGGCCTTTTTTTCCCTATTTTCACCTGTGGCCACCCATAAACCGTTTTAGCCTCCTGTGTCCCATTTCTAGACTGACTTAGCAATTTTCACAACCAGCTTGGCTCAACCTTGTTTTTCTGACCTCTTGTTAGCTGTTCCTGGCTCCACGTGACCCGTTTTGCCTCCCGTGAACCGTTTCGGCCCGATATGAGCTGTTCTGTCTCCCATGACCCGTTTCTACCCCGACGTGAATCGTTTTCACCTCCCATGACCCACAGATAGCTTGTGGTAGTTTGCCAGGTGATGACAGCCCTTTCCATCCTAGGTATTCCACCAAGTTTTGTCTATTTCGTAAAGCATAGGGCTGTTTGCAGTTTGTTATATTAATGTTGGTGGTGTTTGGGCTATGCCCCAAAGTGCTATCAAATCCTGTTATTTCTTGGTTTATTCTTACTAAAGTTGTTCTTAGGAGTAGAAGTAAATTAGGACTCTTGTACTCTCTCGTTGTTCTCTCACAGGCTACGCCTGCTACCTTGAGCATCTTTTTTTACCTTACCTTTACCATAAAGCAACATGCATCGTTGCCGTTAATACCCGTCTAGAGTCGGACGATTGCTTGAGCCTTAGTCTTACAAATCATATTCATCGATCATCTTAACCATACGCTTTCCCAATGGCTAAATACAAATCCGACCTTAGTATACTCCCAAGCGAAATGTTGCATCGATATATTCCGTGCGCTTGCAGAATTGTCCAATAGAACACAAGGAATATCAACAATTAGTACTATGTTAGAGAGCAGGCCGAGTAGGTTAACTAGCTAAATGTATTATTACTCCCTCCGTCCCAAAAAAGTGATGTTCTATGATTTAAAATTTGTCCAAAAAAAATTATATTCTGAGTTTTAGACACACGGTTGGCCCACAGATCTGGCACCAAATTACCAATTGAGATGCGTGCCTCAGACCTCTGCATGCTTACATGCAGCGCGTCTTAATTAGGAAGTAATCCACGCGGCATCCATTTTTTTTTAGGACATTAAGTGTGACATACTAAGAGTATTAGGAATATTTCTCTTCTCCACTAATCTGTCTAAAAAAATCTTAGAACATCACTTTTTTGGGGACAGAGGGAGTACTAATTTCTCTTTGAATCCTTGCTTTTGTATGACCAATGTGGACTTATGATGTCCATAATAACTAGTTGGCTAAGACTATATTACATCAATGTTCATGTATGTCTATCAATCTAAATTGTGGTGCCATTTGAGCAAACGCTCTACTAAGCACTGTTCTATGACAATCATTGTATTACAAACTGGCAGTGAGTAATTGTACGGGCGACAGTGGTATGAACAAGCCATCGGTAATAGAGGTTCCTTCCATACATAGGTCCATGTGGGCTAGAATTTTATCAATGAAATTTTAGTTCTCCCAAGCCCGCAGCTCGACGCACCTGCACCTGTTTGGTGGCACGACCGCAACCCTTCGCGGCTCCTCACCATTTTGTTCCCACTTCCCAGTCGCCGAGGTCCCTACCAGCCTCCGTGTCCGCTCCCCTCAACCCGTACTCACTAGCGCACCTGGTCACCGCCGCCCTTGCGTATTGAGTCTGCTCACTTTCATCGTCTTCCGGTGAGGGGCTGAGGATTCGCCGCCCCGTGCAGTTTTTATAGCTGAGGTGAGTAGTTTTTCTTTAAAAACATTCGTTTCAGTGATGATCACAATCCAGCCAATATAGTTAATGTCTGTATATTTCTGATTTTTACTTTTTTTGTAATTTATCTTTTTTCTAGAATATCTTGTATACTAAAGCGGAGTCGCCAAAATAGCATTAGACGTAGCCGGTGAGTAAAATATTACATTATGTTACGCTAGCCAGAATTCTGACACCATAAACATCATCTCCGAGTGAGATCTTCCTCTTCAAAATCGACAGTAGATACAGGGCATATGGAAAAACGGGGCACCTTGCCGGCCAGCTAGACAAAAGCTTCAGCTACTATAATAATGTGTCGAGTGTACACGCTGCATCAAACAGTTCATCTATACCAAATTAATTAAATCAGATATGAATATTGATGCGGACGTAAACCCATGGTTGAACACTGTTTTGTTTCGAAGACCCTAAATGAAGTAACCAGTAAGATAAGACAGGACACTTCAACTTCAGCTAGCTAGTGAGAGATAGACACACGCTCATTTGTCAATTCTTATCAGAAATTCGATGCCCATGACAGACTTTATTACTGTTGCAAAGAGATTTGACCAAACGCATCAATACCGGTATGAATTTAAATAGGGTTAAATGCATGATAGGCCCTTGAACTTGTCGGAGGTGCCCCTAGGTCCACGAGCTCTCAAAAAACGCATTTCTTGCACTCTACTGTTGTTTAAGTGTGCCACTTAGGTCCATAACAGTTCGAAAGCTAGGTTTTGATCTACATGGCGTCACCAAACGTGGTGTGTTTTGCTAGTGCAAGCTGGAACACATGGGACGTGTTTTTTTTAATAATTTAATAGAGAGCGGACTCTGAGCACGCAAGTCCAAGCAGGAGTGCATCACAATCATACAGCATAGACAAAGTGAGGCCGTGACTTTTCAAACATGTCTAAACCTAATGCGTATGATTTGGTCATGGCCTGATGAAATAAGTCAAGGAATCAGATTTGTCTTATTATGGAGTATATATAAAATCTTCCAATTAATCAAACTTGAAAATAGATGTCACCTAGCCATTATTATTAGACGCTGGACTCAGTATATAGGTTGCAAACATGACAAGGAGCTTGGAGCGCATCATAGCTCATCAACGGGTGTCAACAGCAACCGGCGAATATGTCGTCTCATGCTCAAGAAATTCAGCTCCAAACCATAATAGGTACTACTTCAGAAGATATCCTCTTTCTCTTCCTAGTTACTGTATATGTGAATTATGTGTTAAGTGGGTCTTCATCAAGCACTCAGTGTCTGTTTTCGTCTATTTGATTGGTTTCTGATCATAAACTTCACTGAAATTCTTTTTTTTTTCGAAAATCACTTCACTGAAATTCTGACTACCGGCCAATCTGTTTTGTTTGCACCAATAATTAAGGAGTCCCGGAACTGGAATCCGGCGACGGGAAGGACAGCAAGGATGGCCAGAAAGCCCCCACACGGCGGACGGCGAAAGGCAGCGTCCGTTGGTGGATCTTGGTGGCGGCAGACATGCTCATGCTACTCTGCGGCGGGACCGTGGCCACCCTACTCAGCCGCCTATACTATAACTCCGGCGGCAACAGCAAATGGATGAGCACGCTCACGCAGTCCGGCGGGGCGCCGCTTCTGCTCATCCCGCTGCTCCTGGCGCCGCCGCCGTCAGACCCAGGCTCATCAGGCGAGGAGGAGCGCCGCCAGCTGGCACCAGCGGCGTCCAAGCTGGCGGTCGTCTACGTGGGCATCGGGATCCTGATCGGCTTCGACAACCTCATGTACGCGTACGCGCTGCAGTACCTGCCGGTGTCCACCTTCTCGCTGGTGGCGGCGACGCAGCTGGCCTTCAACGCCGTCACGTCGTGGCTCATCAACGCGCAGCGCTTCACGGCGCTCATCGCCAACTCCGTGGTCGTGCTCACCTTCGCCGCCGCGCTTCTCGGCGTCGGCTCCTCCTCCGACGGGACGTCGTCGTCGTCTGACTTGCCCCGGGGCAAGTACGCGGCCGGGTTCGTCCTCACGCTGGCGGCCTCCGCCACGTTCGCGCTCATCCTGTCCCTGCTGGAGCTCGCCTTCGACAAGGTGGTCAGGGCGCGCACGCTGCGGTGGGTGCTGACGGTGCAGATGAACACAAACCTCGTGGCGTCGGCGGTGGCGGTGGCGGGGCTGCTCGCGTCCGGGGAGTGGCGGACGATCCCGGCGGAGATGGCGGCGTTCAAGGACGGGAGGGCGAGGTACGTCCTGACGCTGGTCGGGACGGCGGCGTCGTGGCAGGCGGCGCTGGCGGGGCAGGTGCGGCTCATCGCCAGGGTGTCGTCGCTCTTCGCCAACGCCACGGGAGCCGTGCAGCTCCCGCTGGTGCCCGTGTTCGCGGTGCTGCTGTTCGGCGACAAGATGACGGGCATCAAGGCCGTGGCCATGCTCATGGCCGTGTGGGGGTTCCTCTCCTATGTCTACCAGCACCACCTCGACGGCCGGCGCGCTGCTGCCGGGACGGCCGCCGGGGCTCAGTTCAAGTGCTGCGTCTGTGCTGAGCGGACGGCAACTGACGAGGCTTCGCACGCTTGAGACACTGTTGTGGATGGTCGTCTGTTTATCAGATTCTTGATTAGCTTTGCCTCGCTGTCATGGAGATTAGTCGAAATGGAAGCTTGACTCCAATATACTACTAGTAGTAGTTTGGAACTTGGCTTGATTGTGACTATTCATACCAATGTTTTAAATAGCGGGCTAAGGTGTTTAGCGGTATAAGTCTAAAACAGCTAATAGCGGAGCTATATCGGGCTATAGCGGGATATAGCGGCTAAATTGTACATGAACACAAATAGCGGCACCCTGTCTTAAAAGGCTATAGCGGGCTATAGCGGCAGCTTTAGCGGGAGATTTAAAACTATGATTCATACTGATATCGACCTGTGCTAACACCAATAATTCACCTCCATCCTCACTGAAATTCTTTGATCTTTTCTGGTCTCTCGGTGCGTATAACCCCCATATCATCGTGCCCCTGGTCTTCATCTTATTTGCCACCTCAATCCATCCCAAAGCATAGGATTGCTTCCCTCGCTCTCTCAAGAAAATGGTAAAATACCCATTTCCTTCTCTTGGCTGGATGTTCATTAAAAAATATTGTCAATTATCTCATAAGAGCAAATACAATTATACATCTAGCCAAACCAACTCAGTAAAGTCTTATGTGGAAGAGAGAATAAAGTAGAAAGAAGGAAATAGGCACTACATGATCAAAAATGTATTGCAGCACTAGTTGCATCCAAACTCCCTATGCAGCCTGTGGGCCTACCACCACCACCTCTCGTCACATCTTGCACGCAGTCTGTGGTGTTCATCACTATCACCTCCTCACAACCCATGCACTCGTTTCTGTTACTGCTCCTGCATATGCTGATGTGGTGAGCCTAGGTAATAAATGAATCTATGTGAAGAGGTAAGTTATTATATGACTAGTTTACAAGGCTAGTCTCTTGATGACATTGCTCGCCTATAAGATAAGCTTATTAAACTTGCTCTAACATGGTAAAAATGGTACAAGAAAAAGGAAGTATCAAAGTTATTACATAACTGTGAAGAATGCAACAATGATGAAATCTGGACAATTGTGAATTTTATAGGCTTCTTGGACAAAACTATCATCAACAAGTCAGCGAGACCCTTGCTTAAGCCCTCATACTACTTTTGAAGGCTAACACGAAAAATAAAACATTATCTCGACAAGATTCTTACTCAAGCTCTCAAAAGTAGTAAGATAAACATACTTTTCTTAGGTTCTCAAAACAATATTGTCCCGACAAGATTCTTACTAAATAAAGCTCTCAGAAGTAGTAAGATGCACATACTTTTATATGGTTCTCAAAACATTGTCCCAACAATACTCTTACTAAATAAAACTCTCCAAAGTAGTAAGATATCACATACTTTCCAAAAATTTTTAAACATTGTCCCGACAAGACTCTTATTAAACCTCTCAAATATATCCAAGCCATCATAAATAGGGACCATTCCAAGGTTTCCTACTTTTTTTGTTTCTACCGTTTATGGTCCCTTCTGGACCCTATGCCAATATGGATTCGACATTGATGCTAGAGTTCCTGGTGTCACCCCTTCTGGCGAACCATGGCTACGTCAAACCGAAAAACAAACACCCACCCTTCTACACACCCCTATGATGTTGCCCTGCTGTATTGTGCCTTGATCAGAACATAAAGCTCCAACGTCGTCCACAAGCTCTTGTACTAGAGCTTGTACCATAGCCTAAATTGACCCCCAAGCTCATACTACCCAACCTAGAGCTCTAGCCAGCTCTGAGTTCTAGCCACACACCCCCGCGGTCCAACTCCCACGCGCTCGCTCGACAATAAATGCATGCCCGCTTACCCTCAAGCTCAAAATCCACCTCGGCCACTCAGCCTTCTACTTGACATCAATAGCACCCGGCCTCTACCCTAGCAGTGGCAGCACCCTGGCCACCACTTGGCTCCAAGATAAGTCAATTTGTATCAATTTTTGTGCAAATTAGTTCAATATATTTGTACATGGATGTTTTCAAGATGTAAATCGTTGAATCTTTCAATTGAATGTCAAATTGATTGTCACTTTGGAGTATCAAGAGTAAATTCAAGCTCCACCATGGCCAAATATTGTACAAGACACATCGAGCTTGTGATCTATGGGCACCAAGAGAGGTTAGCCTAGCTATAGAACACTTGGTTACATTGATTGTATGCATTGGAGGTGAGAATTGTCCAACAACATGGAATCTATAATACTCGGGGCATGTGGATGGGCTGACTATCATACTAGAAGTTGTTGCGTATGAGAATCTATAGATTTGTCATTCTTTCCTTGGACTAGAAGCTTGTCATGGCACTCCCAAGAGGCATCATCGGCTTATGGAAGTCATTTCTACAGTGGCAAATAGTGGAGAAACTGAAGCCACCATAAGTTGTGACATAGAGTACCTCAGTTGTAGAGATAGAGAGACGATTATAGGAGCAGACGAAAGTCGTTCACATTAATAGTTGTATAGATCATTATGAGGCTCATTGAATGATATCAATGTCTTCACAGATGCCCACTTTTCTAGTGGCTAACTTCAAGTGATTCATCGCCTATGTAGTACATGGTGAATGGAAAAAGTACTCCATGGGTAGTATAATTTGGAGGTGGGAGAATTGCCCAACAACAAGGGGTATGCCCCTGTATGCCAAGGCATACCCAGATTTGAGAGAATGAATTAATAAGTATACACATCTTTATACATATCTTCATACATTCACATTTCTGGCTTATAGGCCCAATAGAACATCCACTTCTAGCAATCTGGCAGCCCACAAAAGCAACAAAGCCCAGAATACACATTGTCACTTGCATTGCCCCCTGCCCGGTGCCCCTTTCCCTGCTTGCGCTTGCTGCTCCAAGCCGCAGCATGCAGCCACGCACGCTAGCACGACACCCGCCACGCGCCACCTCCGGACCTCCCTCACTCCAGTGACTGGTGCCGGCGGGCAGCACCTCGCGTCCTTCCGTCCTCGCCATCTCCCCCACTCCAGCCGACTCCCCCTTCCCCTTCCCCTCCCCCTCACCGCTCACCCCTAGAGTCCCAGCATGAAGGAGCCGGCCACTGGCGGCGGCTGGGCGGCACCTCCCCATCTGCAGCACCGAGCACCCTCTGGGCTCCGGCGACCGGCCCTTCTTCTCTGCTCAGCAGCTTCAAGCAAGGTGAGCATAGCAGATGCAGAGCACCCTAGATTCACTCCTTAGTGAACTATTGAAAATTTGTTTTTCTAATTCTTTTGATTGTATTCTTCATTCTTGTAATGTAGATGAAGAAGAAGGGTGTTAGCATATATGCATTGTGGGAGAAAGCCGCAAAGGCAAAAAAACAATCTCCACATACGCACCAAATGCTCGTTATGTTGAGATTGAGAGTAATATTTCTTAATTATTTATGTTTCGAACTTGTACTTTGGTTATTACTATGGATTTGTTTAAATGTTATGACTATTATACTTATCGTCCATCATATTGCATATTTGCTTCAAAATTTTGTACATTTGGCATACCCAGCCGCAAATTGCGGCGCACGCCGACCTGTGTCGTGCCCTGCGCGGCTTGATCTTGTGGGCTGGGCCTCCCCTGGCGGCCTGGCCCATGTACAGCCCTCTGGGTATCGGGGTCATACGCCCACAGATTACCCTCTTTGGGCAACAGTTGTGAGGAGCTATCAAAATTCACAAAAGAACAAAAATTTCATTTGAAAAGAATCTCAAGAAGCTATGAGAAAGGATGGAGAAACCATTTGGTGTTCAATCTCAATTTTCCTATTGCGTGTGGTCCTGCTAGAATTTGGAACAACGAAGCCCTTTGGTACATAAGTTCTGACCAAGCACAACATGATCGCTATTGCAACTGGTGAGAGTTACAATTATGATCAAGATGGTGATGAGGTGATGAGTACCAGTGTCATGATCCACTTATGTTGTCAAAGTTCCTCATAGTGCATAAGAAGATTAAAGACAGGCAACCACATGAGATACATCGAAATGATCTTGCCAAGCATCTGTGGTCGGAAATGCATGTCCATGTTACCAACCGTACCTAAAAAATGTTTTCTACATACTTTTGGGGTTGTGGCCCATCTCCAGAAGGAACGATCTGTTACATGTAGTTGGGAATGTGGCCCATCTCTAGAAGGGGTGATATATTAGCTTGGATTATTTCATCCGTCTTTTTACTCATTATAATCCCTACCCGCCTCTCCCTATCTCCACTGGTGAAGCTCAGTGGAGGCCAAACTGGACGCCTGCCCCTATTAGCTGAGAAAGACTAATAAAGAGTCCATCTAGAGAGCTTGCTAGGCTAAGCATGATTTCCTACAAAATTGTGTGTCTAATGGCCTTATAGCCTGTCCATATCTCCATAAGTAGTACTAGCTGACCACAAAAACTACATTTAGTCTAGCGATAATGCTCATTCTATCATATTATTGATGAATAATTTGCTAGCTCTGATTATTAGGCACGCTTTACTGTTGCCTGTCTCATATGTGATCCAAACACGCAGCATGTGACGAGACGAGTTAGAACAGCACGTGTCCAATAACAAGATGAGTCAAAGGATGGTAGTAAGGAGCTTGATTTGAAAGATATTAATTAGAACAAATGATGATCGTTCAATAAATTTGAGTCGTAAATCATCTAGATGACCGTACAAACTATTGCAATACATGGGCACATTCTATTTCAAAATTTAAAAGGAACCGATTTCAAGACGGGCAAGTGAAGGGATGGTAATAATTAAAGGAGCTCCATTTCGAAACATATTAGAACACATGACGACCATTTAATAAATCTGCAAGCCATAAATCGTCTATGTGACCGTACAAGCTGTACAAATTATTGCACATGTGGGCACATTGTATTTCAAATTTGAAATGGAAATAAGATTCTTCAGAAAGTCAAAAATCAACAATTTGAAATGTATACACGGGTGATCAGATCTTCCATCCATTCATGCTGTTCCGGTCTTGTCTCCAAGTTGCCCTGACGAACCTGGCTCCGAATCCGAATCGAGATATCCAATCTGACGCTGCCCAAGATCTGGATCCAGATGGAAACTAGAAAGAAATCAAATATATTATATCAAGATCAAACCACAGAGGACGAAACAGATCAGTTACATAGAGATCTCGTACCATGGACACTTTAGATCTGAATCACTAAATGGAAGCAAATCAATTATTGGGAACAAAAATCATCAGAGCTCAATTTTTCAAACGTAACGGATACTGTAACACCCTAAATTTTTGAATATTTTTAAATAGGAGAATTTGATTTAGTTATGCATTTGTGTGTGCATGAAGACTTAGTGAAATAATAATTTTTAATAAATAAAATCAAATACAAGGATAGATACGTGTTTGTGCATACATGCCGCTGCATATTTTTATTTGTGGGATTGGTTTTTATTTCAAGAAGAAAATTATTTCAAAAATCATTTGAAAATGTATTTGAAATATTAGAAAAAGAAAAGGAGATAGGAATTTACCTTTCCTCAGTTTCGGCCCGAAGGCCCGGCTTCTCTCCCCTCCCTTTGGTCCAGCCGCGCCTCCTCTTCTTGATTGGGCCGAAGCCAGCGAGCTGTTTTTTTCTCTTGGCCGTGGGCCGCGTTACGGGCCGGCCCAACCGGCTGCTGCCGCAAGCCGCCGCGCCCCTCCTCTCTTTTGTCTCTATGACACGCCGGGCCCGCATGTAAGCGGTCTCTTCCACCTCCCGCTCGTAACCGAGCCGGACACCCGACAATGGAGTCCGCCTCTGCCCCGACGCCTTGATGGCTTGAACCGCACGCCTAGCCTCCTCATAAGTAGCCGGTTCCACCTCCATCTCAACCCTAGTCGCGAGCCACGCCTCAAAGTCTAGCTCTCGCAGCCGCAATCGAGTAGCCGCCGCTCGAGCTTGGAAGTAGAGCGACGAACTCGCCGACCCGGTCGTCTCCGTGAGCTTTCGAAGGGTTCGGGTCGCTCTTTCTAAGTTGCCAAACCCTTTTTCTCCTTCAAATATCACCAGAGTTGCTTATTTGTTCATACTACCGTGCATAGGGGGTCCGCCGCCCGCCATTGGAGGTTGCGCGTCATCCACCGCTCATTCTCGCCTCCGTTTTCACCTCAGGTGAGCTCGCGTTCATCTCTTCTATCTTCCGGTGAAGACCGTTTGTCAAATCATGCACCGTGTCGCCGGATTGCACAACGCCGACGAGCAATTGCTCGCCGCCGGCCGGATTTCCGCCGCCGGTCACTGTTGGTGGCCGGAATCCCCTCTTCCCTCTCTCTTCGTTCAATCTCGGTCGTCCGATTCTAATCTAACGGCTAATAATAGCCGATACCCCTTTGCCTGGTTTTTTTGTTAAAGAGTCCCTCTGTTTCTTTATAATCTAACCCGCAGTCCATAGGCGTAAAGTACGATTACGCTTTATACTTTTGAAAGCGTAAACTCAGTTGGTTTAAGTAAAAATACGTTTTTAATATTTTTCAGAATTTATTTCAATCTTATTTTGCTTATAACTTCTCCGTTTTAACTTCGATTTGACCCGTTCAAGTTGCGTTAGGTTCATAATTTCACACTCTACATGTTAGTACTATTGTTTAGTAGGTTTTCCACTTTTAAATTTTGAGATTAGGTTTAATCTATTACTTTAATAAAGTAAATCTCGTTTAAATAATAACTTTTCCGTTTTAGCTCCGATTTACGTGTAATTCGCGTATGTGTGATCCTAGTGCGATGTAGATTTGTTTTACAAACTTTTCATCTTATTTTTCTACTGTTGGTGTACTGTTCTAACTGTAGCTTTGTTTGCTTTGCATGATTACTCTTGGATGGTTGTTGTTGATGTGTTAATCGAGAATAGATGGTGATCAGTTAGTTGGTGATCAAGAGTACTATCACTGTAACATCCCAGTTTTTCCGAAACCCAAAAATCGCAACTGATTTTTTTTTTTTGCAAATATGCCCATGTTTGGTGAGTGCCATGTAGGAAAAACCCTTCTGTTTAGTTGCACAAGTAGCACCTACTAGTGGTTGAGCATTGGCATTCTAATAATTAACTTGTGAGTTGGCTCTTTTCGATTATTGTGTGTTAATAAAATCAACAACCTTGCTAAATAAATCAATTAGATAATTAATTAATTAGCCTAAGCACCTACCCTTGGGTGGAACCATACCACCCTAAACCCCTAGAGGACCACCCCTAAGGGTGTACACACACACACTTGGCACTTTTGTACTTACATGTAGAAAACCTTGGTATAGATATGAGATAAAAGAAAAGATTAGAGGAGGCTTTAGAAAACCAGCTCTTTGGAAAAAAGGTCGTCGACCCGAGTAGCCAGTGGCCGTAGCAGGCCGGCTTGCTGGCCCTTGAGTCGCTGGCCCAGCTACGCCTGGCCCCGCTAGCCGGCCCATCCGCAGGCGCGCGCGCGTGCTCGTTTGGCCTGGTGGGCCGGCCCAATGAAGCCGCACGCCCACTCCATGGCGCGATGGGCAAGCCGTCGTGCCCTTCCACCTCGCTGACAGGCGGGGCCAGGAAGTCATCCCCCACCTTTAGCTCTGCCTCCCCTGTTTTGCTCCGAAGCCGAGCGCAGGCTCTGTGGTGGGATCCTAGGCGCCGACTGCCGCTCCTGGCCATCTGCTCAAGGCGCCTGCGGCACCAACGACATGGATGGGTGACACGCCACCGATCCACCCACTCCTGAACCCTAGCCAATTTCAATTATTGGCCACAGTGACATCGTCGATCCCCTCCTGCCGCCGTGATGCCATGAACCCACCCCCCTTCTTTCTCTTTTGACAGGACGAATCACGCCCGGCTGTCTTCGCAACGCGCCAAGGAGGAGAGGAACCCTAGCTGGGAGGAGGGAAAGGGGCTTGCCTGCCCTACACGTGTCCGCGATGGTGCCCCGGCCGTCCATGCCCACCATGAGCGCCGCCCACCTATAAAAGGGGTGCTCGACCACCCGGCGCCCTTGCAACACCCGGCCGCCACTCCACGGGGCCTTCGCGAGCTCACCGGGGCAAAGAGAAGGGAGCCGAGGGGAGAAGGGGGGAAAGGAAAGAACGAGGAGTGCAGAACCGGAGCCGTTCGTGCGAGGAGCCACCGGAGCCGGACGCGACGGGAGCTCCGCCACCGTCTTCTTCCCGTTACACGGCACCGCATCAACTCGTCCCGGCCTCACCACAACGCTGCACCGCCACCCTCTCTTCACCGCCACCAACAGTGAGCCTCGACGATGCCTTGCTCTCGATGCCCGCCGTCGTGCATGTAGGCGACGTCTCGATGAACCCGTGCTGGGGGAAGTCAAGGCGAAGCACTGAACCCCGCGTTGCCTTTGCGAGCACACGCACACACTCATGACCATGACAAAGGCGGTGTCGAGCCGGCACCGGTGCGGGAACGCCACCGTGGTTGCCAGCACCGGGCGCGCCTGCCATGGCTAGAGCACGGCCATGGCGAGGCTGCACCTTCTAGCCGAGGGCAGTAGGGGAGTAGGAGGAGGCGTCTTGCGTTCCGCCGCGGCATGAGCCGAACCGAGCACAAGGAGGGGGAATGGGAGGAGAAATAGAGCCACCGGGCACCCCGCCTTGCCGGAGCCGCCGCGCGGCGGTGCCGCCAAGCCACTGCGCCACCGACACCGGGCGCTTGGAAGCCCAAGGCGGTGCCTTTTTCACCTCGCCGTGATCGTGGTGCCCTTGCGGAGTCCTAGAATCCTTCGGCGCCCTCGCCCGCTTGCTGCACCGAGCCGTCGACCTGCTCACCGCTGACGGGTTCACCATGCGGGTGAGAACAGAGGGGTGAAGGTGGCAGTTGGGGACAAAGGTGCACACGGTCCACCTGGACCGGGGAGTAGGAGGGGGGACGGTGGATCGAGTCCACCGTGAACCAAGTCATTAGCTCATGTGCTGCCTCTGCCTTGTCCACCATGTACTGGCCGCCCGTGGACCCGAGCCCGGTGGAGGCCCATGACCGCCACGTGGTCAGGCTCTCACCGCGACACGTGTCTGGGCCTGGGCCGGCCCAACCCGGCCCGATCAACTTTGACTGTTGACCGGTCCCACCTGTTAGTCTCTCTAATCACCGCAGCCAATCACAAGCCGCCACGTGTCACCTCTAGAATAATCAACCTGTTTTTCCTTTTTTAGAAATTATTAAAACCTTCAAAAATTCATAACTAATTAACCGTAGCTCGGAAAAATGCCAAACCAGAGTCCAAATTTTTCTAAAAATAAGCTCTACGTCATAGGCCTATATTTGAGTGCATTTGGATCTTTTGATTTTCCAGTTGCTTCTTTATGCATCTCTATAGGAGCCGCTAACGCGGCCGTATGTTATGATTAACAGACCCGGAGGAGCCACCGACTGAGGAGTTCGACCCTGACTACACCGACGACTTGGGTGACGACCTGCTAGGTGCCATGCCCCACCCACTCGTAGATCCTATTACGCATTGCAAATGCTTAGAATTGCTAGTATTTTACTTTCATGCAATAATATAACTGATAGGGATGCATGGTAGTTTACTGCTTTCTGAGCCACTACCTTGATGCAACCTCACACCTGCTCACCCTGCTGTTAGGCTAGACGCTGCCTTATTACTTGCTACTTCTGCATTACTCTTACTCGCATTATATCTGTGATGTGATGCTGGTGAGTGAGAGGCGCTTGAGATAAGGCACGAGGTGCTGTAAACTTGTTAATAACCTGGTAATGAACTTGGGGAGATCTTGGCATGAGTCTTGGGTGCGTGTGGTGAGGGTCGAGTCGACCGAGCAGGATCTACGATGAGTCGCGAGGACAAGTCTTGTCGGAGGATGCTACCTGGGCGTTCGCCATGTGAAGTGCCTGTGGCAGGTACATGTGACAAGGAGAGGTCCCGGGGTGGAGTGTCTTCGTGGGATGAAGCCCCGGGATGGAAGGTGTTGTGATGGCACGGGGTGCCGGGTGTTCCGTTGAGCGGAAAACGGTTTCCCCTTGTGAAGATATCCTGCTTAGTCACCCTAAGGACTGTTACGTCTGTGGACCGGGTCTTAGGAATCCTTGCACATCCCCTCGCTTCTGTGGGGAGGAGACGGACATTCAACTTGCTAGTGCGATGCCACTACTATCGAGAGGTTAGCGGATAGTGTAGGGAGGTACGGGCAAGAGGACCCACACCCTTCCAAGACAGCGTAGTACCCAAGGGCCAGGTACTATGTCTCACAGTCTTAGCGTGTCAGCGGTACTCCGACACGGCCCCAGTTCTGAGTGATAGGGTGGTAACATTTCTAGTCAGAAGGCGGCCCGGAATCAGCTTAGACGAGGCATCGTCGAGGATAGCTATCTTGTGGGATGTGTAAACCTCTGCAGAGTTTCTGGTTGATCGATCGATACATATGCCGAACCTTTCGGCTATGGACCTTTCCTAAGTACAGCTTCATTTGACTAGAGAGAGAGGACTCCTTCTACCTTCCCCGGGATTTCAGTGTGTGATCCGGCTTTGGCCGTTGAGACATGGACGAGAGGGAGTTGTCCATGCCGAGGAGAGAGTGAGAATAGATGTGATGTGGAGATGTGTGCTGGGATGGGGTATCGTGTGTGAATGAGATGGGTTAATTTTTGAAGAACTTATTATTAAAATATTGATTACTCACATAGGAAACCACAGCCAAAGATAGGTTTCTCTTCTCAACCCCAATTGCATCCAGTTCCACAAAGCAAATGCATCATAGGGTGGGTGATGCGTGGCCAGTACCAAGTGTACTGATAGATTTTTGGCAGGCTCAGAGCCCGAGTACGACGAGGAGGATGGCTGGGAGGAGTAGGGGTTCGCCCTACGCTCAAGCTTGGTGCGAGGAGTCCTAGTTTCCGCTGCTATCTTCGAGAAGTTGTTCCGGATGCTGTGTGTGAGCATGTTCTGCCCTGCGTGGTAATGATAATAATTAATGTAAACCTTCTATTTGTACTTTGATATTCGTGTATGACTTTGTTATTTGACTGAGATTTGGGTAATGGCATGAACTTGTTCATCTATTACACGTCGAATCTGTGGCATTCCCTTCGCGGAATGCAGGATCATTTCATTTGGTACCAGAGCCATGCTTGACCCTAGGACAAACCCTTAGGATTGGCCGATAGAAATAGGCATGAATCCAAACACCTTCAGTTATATTACCGACCATGCTGCATTTTCTTGCATGGCTTACCTCATTTCACACGTCTTACCACAAATGTTGCTTGCTTTCTTACCTGTCATCGCTCTCCATCGCCCGACTTCACTTCACTTCAGGCTACTTTCCTCTACTTCGCTTTGCTTCACCCTGAGTTACTTGACTCACATAGTTGGATTTCCTATGTGATACCCCTGTCCTGCCCTGTTTTGCCTTATCTTATCGTGTTGTGACTCAGACTTACTCTGTTCTACCTAGTTACCTTATGAGGAATAACCTGCTAACTCTGTTTTTACGGTTGTTTTGTAGATGGCTCCACTTGTTGAGCTTGCTGTTGACGCACGAGACTACCGTGGGTTCGCCACGATCCTGTATGGGGTGCTAGACTCGCTGGGCGTCCCCACTGAGAGGATCACGTGCATGTGCCGAGGTGGGGCTGGACCGGACGGACTTCTTTAGGGTCACGTCATCGTCCACCTCTGGGTCCCTGCCAGCGCATACGTACCCGTGCTTCACGCCTTCAAGGAGGTGGCTGTGGAGAGTTCCGTCGGTGCTTGCGTGCAGTCCGTTTCGTGCATGGCTCTCCGTAGCGTGATGCGTGACGCGCACGACTACCTCTAGACTAGGCCCTACCATCTGTTGCCCCGTGCCCTCAACCTCAACCAGGTCACGGTGCCGCAAGATGCTACTGCTAACTACACTACGCGTGTTGAGGTCGACCCCTGTCTGAGTGCCTCCGCGCAGTACATCCTTGCCCAGGACAACTACATCATGGAGGTGGAGTCACAGAACCGCAACCTTTGAGACTTCTAGTTCCAGCGCGACGACATCTTAGCCCAGGAGGAGTGGAAGTGTGAGTTGGTGATTCGCGACCTCATGAAGGAGCGCGAGAACTCCCGCAAGATGGAGGTCCTCCACGAGTCCCGTGAGAGGATACTCAAGGCAGAGATTGCCGAGCTCAAGGACAAGGTGCTAGAACACGAGCTCCGCAATGACTACCTGTCCTCCCAGCTGCTTGAGTACGAGGATCACATCGAGCGTCAAAGGCGTATCTTAAAGGAGCTTTAGGAGAAGGAGAAGAAGCATGCCCTCGCCAGGTGTGGCTTGCAGGATCACTAAAATGCCCTGGAGGATGAGGCAGAGAGAGTTGCCATTGCTTCCACCTACAACGAGCACCACCTTACCCACTATGTCAAGTGCACCGAGTTCCTCCAAGACAAGGTGAACCGTCTCCATTAGGCCTGGGTCATCACTGATGCTAAGCGTGTCCAGGAGATCAAGATGATACAGGACCCTCTTTCGCCTGGGACGGGCAGGAAGCCGCGCAGGCAGACTTTCCACGTTGAGCCCACCAAGCTCAACCTGGCAGCATGTTCGTCCACGGACTACCCTCAAATTCCACGGACTGAGATGCTGGAGCACGCTCTTGCTCGTGTTGCGAGGATCCACCACACTGACGACGAGCTCCGTGCCATGGACCGCACTTCTGAGGCTTCCGCTTCTACCGATGGACTGTCTTTACCACCCGTTACTTTCGGACAGGAGTAGTTACCCTCTCGTGATCATGTAATAATGTAGTAGTAACCTTGATGAGCCCTGCATGGCCATGAGACATGACTCATCCCTCAGAGTAGAGTAGATTGTCCACCTTTTGAGCTGCCTGCGAGTAGCACGATTCCCATGAGTCTGCCAAGTGTAGCTACTGGAGACATCGCTTTGTAATAAAACCACGTATTGACTGTTGGATCTTATTGCGTCTTATGGTTCTTATCGTCTTCTTGTATTGATTGTTGGATAGCAATCTTTTAAAAATTTTGATCAATTGTGAAACCACTTAATAAACTATTGTTTTTGACCTAACCATGCAGCGAGATGTCTTGCCACCGCTCTGCTCGTCTGAACAACCGCTCGCCTTCCCCAATGCCCATGGGCCGTGGGCGTGGCCGTGGCCGTGGAGGAGGCCGTGGAGCTCCTTTCGCCGTTTTCGCTGCCATGGTTGAGCCTGTCCCCCTGGAACCCGCTGGAGAGGCAAGAGCCACTCAGCCTGGAGGTGGGGCTGGAGCCGCCCAGTTTGGGGAAGAGAATGCCGCGCTTGGTGGAGATGTACCACCGCTGCCGCCAACGCCACAGCTGGCAGAGGTGATGGACCGCCAAACCCGCCTTCTGGAGACTTTGGCTGAGGGAATCCTACACCGCCACGGAGGGCAGCTGAATGACTTCCAGAGGAAGTTGGAGGGTTTCCTCAAGCTGAGGCCCCCTACCTTCGACTACGCTGACGATGATCCTATCACCGCCGAGGACTGGCTGCGGGAGATCGAGAAGAAGCTGGACCTCACTATCGGCACTGATGAGGAGTGTGTGGGAGTCACCGCTCACCAGCTCACTGGCGCTGTGCACGCATGGTGGGATGGCTACTGTGATGCCCATGATGACCCCGGGAGCATCTCATGGGAGGAGTTCACTGAGGCCTTCCGCGAGCACCACGTGCCCGAGGGCGTCATGGATGCCAAAATGGAGGAGTTCCGCAACTTCACCTAGGGGACTCTAAAGGTGCAGGAGTACACCACCCGCTTCATTTGCATGATGCGGTACGCTCCTGAGGAGACCAGCACCAACAAGAAGAAGATTTACCACTACAAGAAAGGGCTGAACTCGCGCCTCAAGATCGCCCTCTTGGGCCATGAGTGTCGTACCCTCTGGTAGATGATCAACAAGGTGCTAGAAATGGAGAGGGATCGCCTGGAGGCTGACGCTCAGAGGGAGCACAAGGAGAAGAGGCGTTGGGGCAAGGGTTCCTCTCGCACCCTGGTCCAGAGGCAGCGTGGTTCTGCTTTGCCGCAGTCCCGCTCTCGCTTTTCCCAGGGAGCTGCTCCGAGTCGTGGTGGTGGTACCTACTCCGCCAACTACCACCGCCTCGCTCAGGGTCGCCCTGCTCAGAGCCCGAGCTCAAGTACGTGGAAGGCACCTGCGCCCACCGCCGCAGGCAGTGTGCCCTTCGCGTGCTTCACCTATGGCCAGCCAGGTCACAAGTCTGCGGTCTGTCCATAGAAGGCTACACCTGTGCAGACCCCTACGAGGCAGGCACCGACCCCGGTAGCGCCACGCAAGCCCGCCGTGGGAGCCACCCGCGGCTGTCTTACCCACCTGACCGCGGAGGATGCTCAGGATGCCCCCGACGCGGTGTACGGTATGTTTTTGGTATAGGGAGTTTTAGCATCGGTTCTTTTTGACTCTGGTGCTACATGTTCTTATATATCATCTAAGTTTGCACGAGAGCATCTCATACCTGTTACACCACGGAGTGTACCCATAGACACCATATCCCCCTTAGGTACCACTAGATCCACCAGAATCTGTAAGGGAGTGAGTATCACTATAGAATGTTGCCCCTTTCTAGCCGATCTCACCTTACTTCCATCAGAAGGTCTGGATGTTATCTTGGGTATGGATTGGTTGACTCTGCACAAGGGAGTAATATCTTGCTCACCTAGATATGTGGAGATTACACATCCGAGTGGCCGAGTAATCAGATGTGAGTCGCACCACAAAAGGACAGATGCCTTGATGAGTGCCCTGGAGGCCAAATCAGTGGAGGAGGTGCCCGTCGTGTGCGAGTACCCTGATGTGTTCCCCGAGGAGTTACCGGGTATGCCACCTGACTGGGATGTTGAGTTTGTGATTGACTTACTGCCTGGTACCGGGCCCATTGCTAAAAGGCCCTACCGCATGTCAGTTGATGAGCTAGAGGAGCTTAAGAAATAGCTCAGGGAGTTGTCTGACAAGGGGTACATCAGACCCAGTGCTTCACCCTAGGGCTCCCCTGTCTTGTTTGTGAAAAAGAAAGATGGCTCTATGAGGATGTGCATTGACTATCGGAATTTAAATGCCGTGACAGTCAAGAACAAGTATCCTCTGCCAAGGATAGATGACCTCCTAGATCAGTTGAAGGATGTCAAGTTCTTTTCCAAGATTGACCTTAGATCTAGGTATCATCAGATGAAGATCAAACCAGAGGATATCCCTAAGACAACCTTTGTCACTAGGTACAGGCAGTATCAGTTCACCGTTGTGTCTTTCGGTCTCACCAATGCCCCAGCCTATTTTATGAACATGATGAACAAGGTGTTCATGGACGAATTGGATAAGTTCATGGTAGTGTTTATTGATGACATCCTTGTCTACTCATCCACCGCTGAAGAGCATGAGCAACACTTGAGAGTGGTTCTAGAGAAGTTGAGGCAAAATCAGCTGTATGCTAAATTTAGCAAGTGCGAGTTTTGGCTCGAAGAAGTCACTTTTCTCGACCATGTACTCACAGGTGAGGGTGTTGCTGTTGACCCCACTAAAATAGAAGCCATGAAAGAGTGGGAGCAATCCCATAACCCGACAGATATCTGTAGTTTCCTTGGGTTAGCTGGTTACTATTGCAGATTCATCGAGAACTTCTCTAAGATAGCCAAGCCCATGACCAATCTCCTAAAGAAGACCAATGAGTTCGAGTGGACACCTGAGTGTGAGCTTAGTTTCCAGACTCTGAAACAGAAGCTTACCACCACTCCTATTCTTGCCCTGCCTGATATCCGACAGGACTCCGTGGTCTACTGTGATGCCTCCAGACAGGGACTTGGTTGTGTTCTGATGCAGAATGGGAAAGTCATTGCCTATGCATCCCGCCAGTTGAAGGACCATGAACAGCGTTACCCGACTCATAATCTCGAGCTAGCTGTTGTGGTGCACGCTTTGAAGATTTGGAGACACTACTTGATTGGGAACAAGTGCGACATCTATACCGATCATAAGAGCCTCAAGTACTTCTTCACCCAAGAGGATCTGAACATGAGACAATGTCGATGGCTGGAGTTGATCAAAGACTATGACCTGGAAATCCACTACCATCCGGGGAAAGCCAACGTAGTTGCTGATGCCTTGAGCCGTAAGAGCTATTGCCACAGTCTATCCATGGAAGTCATACCATCCGAGCTACATCAGGAAATGGGTGAACTTCGCCTCAAGATCATACCCAAGGGCATGTTGAACGAGATACGAGTGCAATACGACATAATGGACCGCATTCGTAAGGCTCAAAAGAAATGCCCTGAGACCTTGCAGCTTCGTGAGTGGATGGAAGCTAGTAAGTACCCCGAGTTCCGAGTAGATGAACGGGGAGTGTGTTGGTGCAACGACAGAATCTGTGTACCGTCTGATAATGCCATCCGTAAGGAAATCCTGACAGAAGTGCATGACTCTAAGTATTGCATCCATCCTGGCAGTACAAAGATGTATGCCGATATGAGGAAGATGTTCTAGTGGAAGGATATGAAGAAGGATATTGCAGGTCATGTAGCCAGATGTGATATATGCAACAGGGTTAAAGCCGAACATCAGAGACCAGCTGGTTTGTTGAAGCCACTAGATGTACCTGTGTGGAAGTGGGAATGCATATATATGGACTTCATCGTGGGTTTGCCTCGATCCCCGAAAGGACATGACTCGATTTGGGTTATAGTGGACAGGTTGACCAAGGTAGCTCACTTTGTACCTGTCAAGGTTGACTACCGTGTAGAGAAGCTGGCAGATCTGTATATCGGGCACATTCTTTGACTTCACGGAGCACCTGTTAGCATCGTATCTGATAGAGGAACACAGTGGACGTCTATGTTCTGGTAGAGTTTGCATAAGTCGATTGGCACTCGTCTCGACTATAGCACCGCTTATCACCCTCAGATAGATGGGCAAACAGAGAGAGTGAATCAGATTCTCAAGGACATGCTACGAGCTTGCGTACTAAAGTATGGGACAGATTGGGAGAAGAGCTTACCGCATGCAGAGTTCTCGTACAACAACAGTTATCAGGCTAGTCTTCATATGTCACCATTTGAGGCCTTGTACGGGAGGAAATGCAGAACACCGTTGATGTGGTCTAATGTAGGTGAGCGAATGTTCTTTGGCCCTGCTAAGATCAAGGAGGCCGAGGAGGGAGTAGCTCAAGTGCGAGAAAATTTGAGGATTGCCCAAAGCCGACAAAAGAGCTATGTAGATAACCGTCGGAGAGACCTCGAGTTCCAGGTGGGAGACCATGTCTATCTCAAGGTCTCGCCTCTCCGCGACACCTTCTGGTTCCATGTGAAAGGGAAGCTAGCCCCTCATTACGTTGGTCCCTACCGTATCTGCAAAAGGATTGGGAAGCTAGCGTACAAGCTTGAGTTGCCCGAGGAGCTAGCAGGTGTACATCCCCTGTTCCATGTGTCACAGCTCCGCAAGTGTCTAAAGTTACCAGAGGAATAGGTTCACGCAGATGCGCTGGATATTCAGGACACACTTGAGTACCGAGAGTACCCAGTTTAGATTCTTGACAGAGCAACCAAAGACACACGAAGCACCACTATACCAATGTGCAAAGTTTTGTGGAGCAATCACACTGAGAGAGAGGCAACATGGGAGAAAGAGTCAGAGTTACGGATCTGTTACCCCTACTTGTTTGAGAGGTATGTCACACTTTAAATCTCGGGATGAGATTCCAATGAGGGGGAGGACTGTAACATCCCAGTTTTTCTAAAACCCAAAAATCGCAACTGAAAATTTTTTCACAAATATGCCCATGTTTGGTGAGTGTCATGTAGGAAAAACCCTTCTGTTTAGGTGCACAAGTAGCACCTACTAGTGGTTGAGCATTGGCATTCTAATAATTAACTTGTCAGTTGGCTCATTTCGATTATTGTGTGTTAATAAAATCAACAACCTTGCTAAATAAATCAATTAGATAATTAATTAATTAGCCTAAGCACCTACCCTTGGGTGGAACCCTACCACCCTAAACCCCTAGAGGACCACCCCTAAGGATGTACACACACACTTGGCACTTTTGTACTTACATGTAGAAAACCTTGGTATAGATATGAGATAAAAGAAAAGATTAGAGGAGGCTTTAGAAAACCAGCTCTTTGGAAAAAAAAGGTCATCGGCCCGAGTAGCTAGTGGCCGCGGCAGGCCGGCTTGCTGGCCCTTGAGCCGCTGACCCAGCTACGCCTGGCCCCGCCGGCCCAATGAAGCCGCACGCCCACTCTGTGGCGCGATGGGCAAGCCGTCGTGCCCTTCCACCTCGCTGATAGGAGGGGCCAGGAAGTCATCCCCCACCTTTTGCTCTGCCTCCCCTATTTTGCTCCAAAGCCGAGCGCGGGCTCTGTGGCAGGATCCTAGGCGCCGGCTGCCGCTCCCAGTCGTCCGCTCAAGGCGCCTGCGGCACCAACGGCATGGATGGGCAACACGCCACCAATCCGCCCACTCCTGAACCCCGGCCAATTTCAATTATTGGCCACAGTAACATCGCCGATCCCCTCCTGCTGCTGTGACGCCATGAACCTGTCCCCCTTCTTTCTCTTTTGACCGGACGAATCACGCCCGGCTGTCTTCGCAACGCGCCAACGAGGAGAGGAACCCTAGCCGAGAGGAGGGAAAGGGGCTTGCCTGCCTTACACGTGTCCGCAATGGCACCCCGGCCGTCCATCCCCACCATGAGCGCCGCCCACCTATAAAAGGGGTGCTCGACCACCCCGGCGCCCTTGCAACACCTGGCCGCCACTCCACGGGGCCTTCGCGAGCTCACCGGGGCAAAGAGAAGGGAGCCGAGGGGAGAAGGGGGGAAAGGAAAGAACGAGGAGTGAGGAACCGGAGCCGTTCGTGCGAGGAGCCACCGGAGCCGGATGCGACGGGAGCTCCGCCACCGTCTTCTTCCCGCTACACGGCACCGCATCAACTCGTCCCGGCCTCGCCACAATGAACCCGTCCCACTTCTTTCTCTTTTGACCGGATGAATCACGCCCGGCTGTCTTCGCAATGCGCCAACGAGGAGAGGAACCCTAGCCGGGAGGAGGGAAAGGGGCTTGCCTGCCTTACACATGTCCGCGATGGCACCCCGGCCGTCCATCCCCACCATGAGCGCCGCCCACCTATAAAAGGGGTGCTCGACCACCCTGGCGCCCTTGCAACACCTGGCCGCCACTCCACGGGGCCTTCGCGAGCTCACCGGGGCAAAGAGAAGGGAGCCGAGGGGAGAAGGGGGAAAGGAAAGAACGAGGAGTGAGGAACCGGAGCCGTTCGTGCGAGGAGCCGCCGGAGCCGGACGCGACGGGAGCTCCGCCACCGTCTTCTTCCCGCTACACGGCACCGCATCAACTCGTCCCGGCCTCGCCACAACGCTGCACCGCCACCAACGGTGAGCCTCGACGATGCCTTGCTCTCGATGCCCGCCGTCGTGCACGTAGGTGACATCTCGATGAACCCATGCTAGGGGAAGTCAAGGCGAAGCACTGAACCCCGCGTTGCCTTTGTGAGCACACGCACACACTCATGACCATGACAAAGGCGGCATCGAGCCAGCACCGGTGCGGGAACGCCACCACGGTTGCCAGCACCGGGCGCGCCTGCCATGGCCAGAGCACGGCCACGGCGAGGCTGCACCTCTAGCCAAGGGCAGTAGGGGAGTAGGAGGAGGCGTCTTGTGTTCTGCCGTGGCATGAGCCGAACCGAGCGCAAGGAGGGGGAATGGGAGGAGAAATAGAGCCACCGGGCGCCTCGCCTTGCCGGAGCCGCCGCACGGCGGTGCCGCCAAGCCACTGCGCCACCGGCACTGGGCGCTTGGAAGCCCAAGGCGGTGCCTTTTTCACCTCGCCGTGATCGTGGTGCCCTTGCGGAGTCCTAGAATCCTTCGGTGCCCCTCGCCCGCTTGCTGCACCGAGCCGCCGACCTGCTCACCGCCACGGGTTCACCATGCGGGTGAGAATAGAGGGGTGAAGGGGGGGCAGTTGGGGACACAGTTGCACACGGTCCACCTGGACCGGGGAGTAGGAGGGGGACGGTGGATCGAGTCCACCATGAACCAAGTCGTTGGCTCATGTGCTGCCTCTGCCTTGTCCACCATGCACCGGCCGCCCGTGGACTCGAGCCCAGTGGAGGCCCATGACCACCACGTGGTTAGGCTCTCACCGCGACACGTGTCCGGGCCTGGGCCAGCCCAACCCGGCCCATCTAGGCCCAAGACCCGGCCCGGTCAACTTTGACCGTTGACCATTGACCTGGTCAATGTTGACCGGTCCCACCTGTTAGTCTCTCTGATCACCGTAGCCAATCACAAGCCGCCACGTGTCACCTCCAGAATAATCAACCTGTTTTTCCTTTTTTAGAAATTATTTAAACCTTCTAAAATTCATAACTAATTAACCGTAGCTCGGAAAAATGCCAAACTAGAGTCCAAATTTTTCTAAAAATAAGCTCTACGTCATAGGCCTATATTTGAGTGCATTTGGATCTTTTGATTTTCTAGTTGCTTCTTTGTGCATCTCTATAGGAGCCGCTAACGCGGCCGTATGTTACGTTTAACAGACCCAGAGGAGCCACCAACTGAGGAGTTCGACCCCGACTACACCAACGACTTGGGTGACGACCTACCAGGTGCCACACCCCACCCACTCGTAGATCCTATTACGCATTGCAAATGCTTAGAATTGCTAGTATTTTACTTTCATGCAATAATATAACTGATAGGTATGCATGGTAGTTTACTGCTTTATGAGCCACTTACCTTGATGCAACCTCACACTTGCTCACCCTGCTGTTAGGCTAGACACTGCCTTATTACTTGCTACTTCTGCATTACTCTTACTCGCATTATATCTGTGATGTGATGCTGGTGAGTGAGAGGCGCTTGAGATAATGCACGAGGTGCCGTAAACTTGTTAATAACCTGGTAATGAACTTGGGGAGATCTTGGCGTGAGTCTTGGGTGCGTGTGGTGAGGGTCGAGTCGACCGAGCAGGATCTGCGACCAGTTGCGAGGACGAGTCTTGCCAGAGGATGCTACCTGGGCGTTCGCCATGTGAAGTGCCTGTGGCGGGTACATGTGACAAGGAGAGGTCCCGGGGTGGAGTGTCTTCATGGGATGAAGCCCCGAGATGGAAGGTGCTGTGATGGCACGGGGTGCCGGGTGTTCCGTTGAGCGGAAAACGGTTTCCCCTTGTGAAGATATCCTGTTTAGTCACCCTAAGGACTATTACGTCTGTGGACTAGGTCTTAGGAATCCTTGCACATCCCCTCGCTTTTGTGGGGAGGAGACGGACGTTCGACTTGCTAGTGCGGTGCCACTACTATCGAGAGGTTAGCGGATAGTGTAGGGAGGTACGGGCAAGAGGACCCACACCCTTCCAAGACAGCGTAGTACCTAGGGGCCAGGTACTATGTCTCACAGTCTCAGCATGTCGGTGGTACTCCAACACGGCCCTAGTTCTGAGTGATAGGGTGGTACCGTTTCTAGTCGGAAGGCGGCCTGGAATCAGCTTAGACGAGGCATCGTCGAGGATAGCTATCTTGTGGGATGTGTAAACCTCTGCAGAGTTTCTGGTTGATCGATCGATACATATGCCGAACCTTTTGGCTATGGACCTTTCCTAAGTACAGCTTCATTTGACTAGAGAGAGAGGAGTCCTTCTACCTTCCCCAAGATTTCAGTGTGTGATTCGGCTTTGGCCGTTGAGACATGGACGAGAGGGAGTTGTCCATGCCGAGGAGAGAGTGAGAAGAGATGTGATGTGGAGATGTGTGCTGGGATGGGGTATCATGTGTGAATGAGATAGGTTAATTTTTGATGAACTTATTATTAAAATATTGATTACTCACATAGGAAACCACAGCCAAAGATAGGTTTCTCATCTCAATCCCAATTGCATCTAGTTTCACAAAGCAAATGCATCATAGGGTGGGCGATGTGTGGCCAGTACCAAGTGTACTGATAGATTTTTGGCAGGCTCGGAGCTCGAGTACAACGAGGAGGATGACTGGGAGGAGTAGGGGTTCGCCCTACGCTCAAGCTTGGTGCGAGGAGTCCTAGTTTCCGCTGCTATCTTTGAGAAGTTGTTCCAGATGCTGTGTGTGAGCATATTCCGCCCTGCATGGCGATGATAATAATTAATGTAAACCTTCTATTTGTACTCTGATATTCGTGTATGACTCTGTTATTCGACTGAGATTTGGGTAATGGCATGAACTTGTTCATCTATTACACATCGAATTTGTGGCATTCCCTTCGCGGAATGCAGGATCGTTTCAATCATGAACCGGATCAACAGGATCAGCTAGATCAAGGCAAGTATAGCATGGGATTATCCTTGTTACCTACTCACTTTAATTCACTTAATTCATACTGCATGTGTCTCCTTGTTAAGGATGCCTTAGTATTGATCTTGTTCCTTGAATCCTATGGTTATGGCATTGGGTAGTGGCTAGTGCTCACATAAACAATAATCTTGTAATTTGACTAATGATATATGCAATAACACTAAAAGATGATTTTTAGTAACAGGGAACAAGCGGGCTAGAGTTCTCTCTAGATTCCTCTCCTTAAGGACTTATCTGTAAGCGAACATCCGGGACTTACAGTATAGCTGTGAGGGCTACATGGCTCTGGCTTTAGTCATATAAGAGGACCTTTTCTAGCTTGTTAGTGGTTACCTTTAAGGTGCAAGAGGGGTTGTGTTCCAGGTCGGGTGTTGTGCGGCTCCTGTCCTTATGAGTATAGGCTGCGTGTCATTGTGCCATACGGAAGGGGGGCTCTACATTTGCAGGGCACAGAAACCTAGCGGCCCTAACTTGTTAGACGAACCTTGGAAAGACTTCATAGTGAAACTTAACTGTCCAATGGGGAGTCATGACCTTGGACTTTTGGGATCGTGACTCACAATGAAAGTGTACAACCTCTGTAGAGTGTAAAACTGGTATATCAGTCGTGCTCACGGACACGAGCGGTCTTGGACCCTTACGGAATAGAGATCACTATTAATTTACTTGTTCTTACTATTCACTATTCTCTTTACATGATCATGTGTTTATTATGGGGACATCACCTATTTGATGCTACTCAAATGCTTAAAATACGATCAACTAAAAGCTACATGCAGTTGAACCAGTGTCTATCCTACTTGAGCTTTATGAACCCCATGTTACACTTGTTGAGTACTTTTGTGCTCACCCTTGCATTCCCCCACACCACAGGATGGACTCCCGAATGTGCAAATAGTGATTACTACTACTTCCCTAAAGAATACTAGACTTGTGGTCAACCAGTTGACGTGCCTGTGCTATGGAGCTAGCTACCACAAGAACTATTCTATGTTTCTGCTTAAATACGTGAAGACTCTGTGATATTATTCGTTATGCAATAAACATTTGTGATGATACTATTTACATTTGTCATCTTATGTGTGATTGATCTCTAGGCGTACATAAGATTATACATTCCATTTGTTCCTTAAAAATGGGTGTGACAGATTGGTATCAGAGCTATATTGACTGTAGGACGCAAGCCTAGTTAGTAATGGTCGTCTTAGTTCTCTTTTCTTCACTTGTTTCATGCTTATCACTTTACTCTTGATAATTGCTAAATTGTTATGCTCCTTTCGCCTCATTCTATTATGAAAATATTGCTTCTATTCCAACTTACTCTTGGCTTAAAATCTGTAGATGCCTCGTTCCCGCAAGACTGCTCGTATCACCACTGGAGGCTACTATCCACCCCGTTCCCTGTATGAACCAGAGGAGCCTCAGGAGGAACTAGACGACACTACACCAACCCCGCCACCATCACCAGATCAGGCGCTAGAACCAGTTTTGCCCCAAGAAGAACTTGAACCTAAAGAGGAGGTTATCTATTTGAGTGATGATGAAGATGTTGAGCTTGCCCAAGATGGAGAACAGCCCCCGTCGCCTCCACAAGATGGTTTTGCTGAAGTTGGTGTGCCGCCCCTTCCTATGGGTTGGATTACAAAGATCCATCACAAGTCAAGCCATGATACTCCTTCACACCACCGACTGGTTGGCATGCTTAGTGCCTACTTCACAGATTGGGATCCTGCATTTGAGTATGTCTGCTGGGAGCATAAGCATCCTTTGGAAGCTACTTACTGGAAGTGCAATGTGTGTATCTTCGTTAAGAACGAAGAGATGGATACTTATTTGCTGGACAGGTGTTTTTCCCATAGTGGTCGTCGTGCCACTATAGAAGATGGCATAGAAGATGCAGCCTTTGAAGCATGCTTGGGACTTTGTCACCTCCGCTATGAGGTTATGCAAGATGATCAGTATCGCTATTTTCCCCGTGGAGACCCAGAGTAAGGATGGGTAATGATGAACCCTGGGAATTTGGAATTAATTCCTCGAGTCATGGTGGATTTTGGTCATGACATGATGGTGACGAATCGTCGGTTGGTAGCCCTAGTTAAAGCTTTAGGAAAAGACGTCAAGAGGTACCAAGAGGTGATAGATGGTCTAAGGATTGACCAAGGCATGGAGGCGATCTATGACTATCATGAACATCAAGCCCGCCCATAGGAGTTGGAATACCATTTATGTAATAATACGATAGTACGAGTAGTGTTGAGTTAAGTTGAGTTTTGTGATGTCGTGTGAACTTTGTGTGGTTAGTTGAGTTATTATTGTGCCTATGTGTGAGTTGGTTTTTCCATGTAATGAGTGCTGGAGCTTTTTGGGCTTGTCTACAAAAGTTCCTAATTAAAGAATACTAAGTTTTGGTGTGATAAATAAATAGTTTAGTTGGGTTAACCTTTCTCTCTGTTCTGTCCTTTCTGGAGCAGTCTGTCTTTCCTTTTATTCTTGAAATTAACTGTGCAGCGAAAAATTCTGAAATTTTTATGAGAGTAACTAGACCCACGTAACTTTCCAATGCCTCTGGAATAACCTTTTTATCTGTTTTGGATCATGAGATATAATCGTTACAAGATGAAGTTACTGCACAGTCTGGAAACCAGAAACAGTTTCTGTTGTGTCCTGTTTTTGGTTAACTTCGTGACAGAATCTGGAATTATGAGTTAAATAAAAATTGTATATAATTTCATAAGCTTTCCAACCGTATAAAGTACACCTCTACTGGATATATGTAACTCGAGATAGGTCTGTTTTACCGAACCGCTGAAATTGGGATATGTTCAGGAGGTTATCAGATTCTTTTCTCTATCTCTAGAATTGTCTATAATATGGTAATCTCTAAGATTTGATATTGTATTGGATAACAGATGTCTGGAAGAGGACAAGGTCGAGGTCGTGGTCATGGAGTTGGGCCACCACCTACTATTCATGAGCTTTTGGCAATACATACATAGTTGATGGAGGCTCTGGTGAACAATCAGCAAAATCAGCCAGTTGGAGGAGCACCTGCGCGTGATAAGCGTGGTGAATTTTTAAAGGGTCATCCCCTAGTGTTCACTCATGCCACTGATCCATTGGAAGCCGATGATTGGCTTCGTGCAGTGGAGAAGCAGCTCAACATTGCTCAGTGTAATGATCAACAGAAGGTGTTGTTTGCTTCGGGACAACTTCAAGGAGTAGCTCAAGACTGGTGGGATTCATATCAGTATGGCCGTCCTGCCAATGCTCCAGCCATTACTTGGCAAGAGTTTACAGAGAGTTTTAGGTCCTACCATATACCAGAGGGAGTGATAGCGCTGAAGGTAGAGGAATTCCGCAATTTGACACAGGGATCTATGCCTATAGCGGAGTATAGAGACAAGTTTGCTCAGTTATCACGTTATGCGCCGAATGAGGTGGCTAATGATGCTAATAAGCAGCGACTTTTCTTGAAGGGTCTACATGATGGTCTTCAATTGCAGCTAATGTCTAATGCTTACCCAGATTATGAAACATTAGTGAATCGCGCTATTGTGGTGGATAATAAGTGCAAGGAGATGGATGCCAAAAGGAAGAGACTTCAGGGACACATATCTGGAAACAACACTCGCCAGCGCACTGGTTTTCAACAAGGCTATCAGTAGAGGTATCCGCCTAATCAATGGAACCGTGGTCAACTTCCTCCACGTAATCAGTTTATGCAACGTCCTCCTTATCAGTCGCAGAATGGCAATCAACGCCCTTAGCAGCAGAATGGGAACCAGAATCAACGTCAGAGTACCCCCAACAGCACCCCAATGAAGACTAGTGCTCCTAATACTCCAACCAAGTGTTTCTATTGTGGGAAGGAAGGTCACCTGTCTTATAACTGTCCTGAGAAGGCCAATCAGCAAACCCCGCAGAAGCAGAACAGTAACCAGAAGCCACCATACTACGGGAAGGTGACTCACGTGTCTGAGGAAACTGCAATGGCAGAACCTAAAGTTATGCTCGGTATGTTCGATGTCCACTCCATTCCTGCCACTATTCTTTTTTATTATGGAGCTTCGCATTCATTCATATCTCAAATATTTGTTAAGACACATAGCATCCCTTTATGTGCCATGAAAAACTCCATACTAGTCAATTCGCCTGGGGGAAGTATGCAAGCTTCCTATCGATGCCTCCCTATTAGTTTAATTTTAAAGGGGGTAGAGTTTAAAGTGAGTCCTATAGTGTTGAGAACAGCTGGGATTGATCTTATTCTGGGACTAGATTGGATGAAGCAAAATCAGGCAGTGATTCAGTGTAAGAAAAAGGCAGTAGCCCTAACCACACCGAAGGGAGATCGAATTAGTGTGGAGATTGTAGTGCAGAAGCAGCAGACAGCTATAGTAAATCGACTTGATGATAATATTAATCAAGAGGATCTAGTTGTGGATGAATTTCCAGATGTATTCCCCGACGACTTGCTAGGTATGCCACTCGACCGCGACATTGAGTTTATTATTGAATTATTGCTTGGAACTGCACCTATAGCTAAGCGTCCATATAGAATGGGGGTTAATGAATTAGAGGAACTTAAGAAACAAATAAAAGAATTGCAAGAGAAAGGTTTCATTCGTCCTAGCTCTTCACCGTGGGGAGCTCCAGTGATCTTTGTTGACAAGAAGGATGGTTCTCAATGGATGTGTGTTGATTATCGGTCACTCAACGAGGTGACTATCAAGAATAAGTATCCGCTGCCAAGGATTGATGACTTGTTTGATCAGTTGAGAGGTGCTTGTGTGTTTTCTAAGATCGATCTTTGCTCTGGCTATCATCAATTGAAGATTCGTGCTACCGATATACCAAAGACAGCATTCACAACACGGTATGGTTTGTATGAGTATACATTAATGTTTTTTGGCTTGACTAATGCTCCTGCATACTTTATGTACCTGATGAATAAGGTATTCATGGAGTATCTCGATAAGTTTGTAGTAGTATTCATTGATGATATACTGGTATACTCTAAGACTAAGGAAGAACATGCTAAACATTTAAGGTTGGTCCTGCAGAAGCTCAGAGAACATAAGCTCTATGCTAAGCGTAGTAAATGTGAGTTCTGGTTGAAGGAAGTTGCTTTTCTAGGTCATGTGGTCTCTAATGGTGGAATTTCAGTGGATCCTAGCAAGGTAAAGGATGTGTTGAATTGGAAGCCACCAACCGATGTGGGAGAAATTCGTAGTTTCTTAGGATTGGCTGGATATTATAGAAGATTTATTAAAGGGTTTTCTAAGCTCACCAAGCCAATGACAGCATTGTTAGAAAAGAATGCTAAGTTTGTGTGGTCTGATAAGTGTCAGGTTAATTTTGAGGAGCTGAAGAAAAGATTGACAACAGCCCCGATGTTAGTTTTGCCAGATCCGAGTAAGAGTTTCTCTATCTATTGTGATGCATCTCGTTTGGGTCTTGGTTGTGTGCTTATGCAAGAAGGCAAAGTAGTGGCCTATGCATCTCGACAGTTGAGGAAGCATGAGTTAAATTACCCTACTCATGACTTGGAGTTAGCAGCAGTGGTGCATGCTTTGAAAATATGGAGGCATTATTTGATTGGACATAAAAGTGATGTTTACACTGATCATAAGAGTTTGAAGTATATTTTCACCCAATCAGATCTAAACTTGAGACAACATTGCTGGTTAGAGTTTATTAAGGATTATGATTTGGAGGTACATTATCATCCGGGTAAGGCTAATGTTGTTGCAGATGCTCTTAGCAGAAAGAACTATGCTAATGAGGTACAAGTAATGCCTATGCCAAATGAGTTGTGTGCTGAGATTAAGCATTTAAACTTGGGTATTGCCATTAATGCAGTGGAATTAGTAGTAGAGCCTATGTTAGAGCAACAGATACGCAAGGGTCAGTTGATAGATGACAAAATAAAGGAGATAGTGAAGAATATACCGAAAGGTAAGGCACCTGGATTCCAGTTGGATGATAAAGGAACTCTATGGTTTGGGAAACGATTATGTGTGCCTGAGGACAAAGCTATAAGAGAAGCAATTCTACGTGAAGCTCATGAGTCCGCTTACTCTATTCATCCCGGAAGTACTAAGATGTATATGGATTTGAAAGAGAGGTATTGGTGGTATGGTTTGAAAAGAGATGTTGCAGAGTATGTTGCATTATGTGATACATGTCAGAGGGTTAAAGCTGAGCACCAAAGACCTGCAGGATTGTTGTAACCGATGCAGATACCTAAGTGGAAGTGGGAAGAAGTTGGTATGGACTTCATAATGGGGTTACCACGCACTCAGAGAGGTTTTGATTCAATATGGGTTATAGTGGATCGTTTGACTAAAGTTGCTCATTTTATACCGGTTAAAACAACGTATTCCAGTGCAAAGTTGGCTGAACTATATTTGGAAAGAATAGTAAGTTTGCACGGAGTTCCAAAGAAGATCATGTCAGATCGAGGTACTCAATTTACATCATATTACTGGCAGAAAGTACAAGAATAATTAGGGACTAAGCTGAATTTTAGCACAGCATATCATCCTCAGACGGATGGGCAAACCGAAAGGATTAATCAGATATTGGAAGACATGTTGAGAGCTTGTGCTTTGCAGTATGGTACAAGTTGGGATAAGAGTTTGCCATATGCTGAGTTTTTCTACAATAATAGTTATTATCAGAAAAGTTTACAGATGGCACCTTTTGAAGCTTTGTATGGTAGGAAGTGTAGAACTCCGTTGTTTTGGAATCAGACAGGGGAAAGTCAAGTGTTTGGTCCCGATGTGCTTAGGAATGCTGAGAAACAAGTAAGGATGATTCAAAACAATTTGAAAGCAGCTCAGTCATGACAGAAAAGTTATGCCGATACTGGACGGAGAGAGTTGACTTTTGAAGTGGGAGATTATGTCTACCTGAAGGTGTCACCTATGAGAGGTGTGAAAAGGTTCAATCGGAAAGGAAAGTTAGCACCGAGGTATGTCGGTCCTTTTAAGATCTTAGAGAGACGTGGTGAAGTGGCATATCAATTGGAATTGCCTAAGAGCTTAGCATGTGTGCATGATGTGTTCCATGTGTCTCAGTTAAAGAAATGTTTGCGTGTACCGGAAGAACAAATACCGTTGGAAGAACTCACTGTTAAGGAAAATCTCACTTATGAGGAGTATCCAGTAAAAATCTTGGAGACAGCGGAAAGAGTTACCAGGAGACGAGTTATAAAGATGTGTAAAGTTCAGTGGAGCCGATATTCGGAAGCAGAGGCTACATGAGAAAGGGAGGAAGATTTAAGAAAAGCATACCCACAGTTGTTTGAGTAAGCATCGTCTGAATCTCGGGACGAGATTCATTTTAAGGGGTGTAGAATTGTAACAGCCTAAATTTTTGAATATTTTTAAATAGGAGAATTTGATTTAGTTATGCATTTGTGTGTGCATGAAGACTTAGTGAAATAATAATTTTTAATAAATAAAATCAAATACAAGGATAGATACATGTTTGTGCATACATGCCGCTGCATATTTTTATTTGTGGGATTGGTTTTTATTTCAAGAAGAAAATGATTTCAAAAATCATTTGAAAATGTATTTGAAATATTAGAAAAAGAAAAGGAGATAGGAATTTACCTTTCCTCAGTTTCGGCCCGAAGGCCCGGCTTCTCTCCCCTCCCTTTGGCCCAGCCGCGCCTCCTCTTCTT
Source organism: Saccharum hybrid cultivar R570 (assembly GCA_038087645.1). Classification (NCBI taxonomy): domain Eukaryota; kingdom Viridiplantae; phylum Streptophyta; class Magnoliopsida; order Poales; family Poaceae; genus Saccharum; species Saccharum hybrid cultivar. Next base: position 1,382,117 of record JAQSUU010000594.1, on the reverse strand, counting down.
GATTGGGCCGAAGCCAGCGAGCTGTTTTTTTTCTCTTGGTCATGGGCCGCGTTACGGGCCGGCCCAACCGGCTGCTGCCGCAAGCCGTCGTGCCCCTCCTCTCTTTTGTCTCTATGACACGCCGAGCCCGCATGTAAGCGGTCTCTTCCACCTCCCGCTCGTAACCGAGCCGGACACCCGACAATGGAGTCCGCCTCCACCCCGACGCCTTGATGGCTTGAACCGCACGCCTAGCCTCCTCATAAGTAGCCGGTTGCTCCACCGCCTCCATCTCAACCCTAGCCGCGAGCCACGCCTCAAAGTCCAGCTCTCGCAGCCGCAATCGAGTAGCCGCCGCTCGAGCTTGGAAGTAGAGCGACGAACTCGCTGACCCGATCGTCTCCGTGAGCTTTCGAAGGGTTCAGGTCGCTCTTTCTAAGTTGCCAAACCCTTTTTCTCCTTCAAATATCACCAAAGTTGCTTATTTGTTCATACTACCGTGCACAGGGGTCCGCTGCCCGCCATTGGAGGTTGCGCGTCATCCACCGCTCATTCTCGCCTCCGTTTTCACCTCAGGTGAGCTCGCGTTCATCTCTTCTATCTTCCGGTGAAGATCGTTAGTCAAATCATGCACCGTGTCACCAGATTGCACAATGCCGATGAGCAATTGCTCGCCACCGGCCGGATTTTCGCCGCCGGTCACTGTTGGTGGCCGGAATCCCCTCTTCCCTCTCTCTTCGTTCAATCTTGGCCGTCCGATTCTAATCTAACGGCTAATAATAGCCGATACCCCTTCGCCTGGTTATTTTGTTAAAGAGTCCCTCTGTTTCTTTATAATCTAACCCGCAGTCCATAGGCGTAAAGTCCGATTACGCTTTATCCTTTTGAAAGCGTAAACTCAGTTGGTTTAAGTGAAAATACATTTTTAATATTTTCAGAATTTATTTCAATCTTATTTTGCTTATAACTTCTCCGTTTTAACTCCGATTTGACCCGTTCAAGTTGCGTTAGGTTCATAATTTCATACTCTACATGTTAGTACTACTATTTAGTAGGTTTTTCACTTTTAAATTTTGAGATTAGGTTTAATCTATTACTTTAATAAAGTAAATCTCGTTTAAATCGTAACTTTTCCGTTTTAGCTCCGATTTACGTGCAATTTGCGTCTGTGTGATCCTAGTGCGATGTAGATTTGTTTTACAAACTTTTCATCTTATTTTTCTACTGTTGGTGTACTGTTCTAACTGTAGCTTTGTTTGCTTTGCATGATTGCTCTTGGATGATTGTTGTTGATGTGTTAATCGAGAATAGATGGTGATCAGTTCGTTAGTGATCAAGAGTACTATCATAAACCGGATCCACAGGATTAGCTAGATCAAGGCAAGTATAGCGTGGGATTATCCTTGTTACCTACTCACTTTAATTCACTTAATTCATACTGCATGTGTCTCCTTGTTAAGGATGCCTTAGTATTGATCTTGTTCCTTGAATCCTATGGTTTTGGCATTGGGTAGTGGCTAGTGCTCACATAAACAATGATCTTGTAATTTGACTAATGATATATGCAATAACACTAAAAGATGATTTTTAGCAACAGGGAACAAGAGGGCGAACATCCGAGACTTACAGTACAGCTTTGAGGGCTACATGGCTCTGGCTTTAGTCATATAAGAGGACCTTTTCTAGCTTGTTAGTGGTTACCTTTAATGCGCAAGAGGGGTTGTGTTCCGGATCGGGTGTAGTGCGGCTCCTGTCCTTATGAGTATAGGTTGTGTGTCATTGTGCCATACGGAAGGGGGGCTCTACATTTACAGGGCACAGAAACCTAGCGGCCCTAACTTGTTAGACGAACCTTGGAAAGACTTCATAGTGAAACTTAACTGTCCAATGGGGAGTCATGACCTCGGACTTTTGGGATCGCGACTCACAGTGAAAGTGTACAACCTCTGCAGATTGTAAAACTAGTATATCAGCCGTGCTCACGGACACGAGCGGTCTTGGACCCTTACGGAATAGAGATCACTATTAATTTACTTGTTCTTACTATTCACTATTCTCTTTACATGATCATGTGTTTATTATGGGGACATCACCTATTTGATGCTACTCAATTGCTTAAAATACGATCAACTAAAAGCTACATGCAGTTGAACCAGTGTCTATCCTACTTGAGCTTTATGAACCCCATGTTACACTTGTTGAGTACTTTTGTGCTCACCCTTGCATTCCCCCACACCACAGGATGGACTCCCGAATGTGCAAATAGTGATTACTACTACTACTACTTCCCTAAAGAATACTAGACTTATGGTCAACCAGTTGACGTGCCTGTGCTATGGAGCTAGCTACCACAAGAACTATTCTATGTTTCCACTTAAATACGTGAAGACTCTGTGATATTATTCGTTATGTAATAAACATTTATGATGATACTATTTATATTTGTCATCTTATATGTGATTGATCTCTAGGCGCACATAAGATTATACATTCCATTTGTTCCTTAAAAATGGGTGTGACAAATACATGCATGTACCGAAAGCTTCCATTTCTATACGTCCGTGTGCATGAGACGTTATGGGCAGCTTGCCATGTTGGAGATGAAGGATCTTGAGCAAGGGTACGATAGTGGATGATGTAGGCCGGGTCGGTGATCACCTGCATGCCACAGTGACTTCCAAGTTCCAACTATAAATGTCCATGTAGCCCGAGGCACGGCGGCCCAGCACGAAGCCTGCAATTTTGGCTCGGCCCAAGCACAACCCGACCCGGTGGTGTGTGGGCCCGGGCTGGCACGGCCCAGTAGAGCAGGTCGTGCCTAGGGCTTACCCTAGGCACAACGTGCCGGCCCGGCATGGCCCGACCTTCAGCGTATGGCCCGGGAGTGGCTCGACCTCCCCCCTCTCTACCTATCCCCCTCAACGGCCCAGCGGCCCAGCAGCCCCAACGGCTCCCCGCCTCTCCCTCGCATATAAGCGGCAGGATGCAGCACCCTCCCCCTCATCTCGAACCCTAATCCATTTCACTCCATCCGCCACATCGCTCTCTCATCTATCGTCTTGCCTCGCTGTCTCCTCTGCTGGCGTCTGTCCTCCCTAACTTCGGTGACCTCGATCCGCCTGCCGCCGGCGAGCCACTCCCTTCTCCACCTCCCTGATCCCCTCCCTCTCTGCCTCTCCGGCTCTCCCGTCTCCCTCTCTATCGACTAAAGATGCTTGGTAGTCCACCGAGGGGGCTACCCATCACGATGGTAGATTGTGTTGGTAGAGGTGCGCGTGATCAGGAACTAGATGGTAACAGAGACACAAGACACAAGATTTATATAGGTTCAGACCATCAATATAACGTAAAACCCTACGTCCTGTTCTATGTTGGTTTGTATTGATGGAATACAAGATGAGATATGGGGATATCGACTAGGGGACCCCTGCCCCTCCTTATATACTCTGGAGGAGTAGGGTTACAAGGAAAGTATCCTAATCGGTTGTATGGTAGGATTACAATATCTGTAGTATCCGATCAGATCTTCTAGGTGCCTTGTGGTGTACGCCGAGTAGTGCCGTGCGCCGCAAGTCTTGATGTCGTGGGCTGGACCGTCCCCGATGGTGCGGCCCATGTCCCTTGCCATGGGTACCTGGGCTTATACCCCACACACTCTCCCTCTCTCCCCTCTAGATCTTGGTGATTATGTGAGTTCATGTCACTGTCTGTCCCTCCTCTGTCGCTCGCTGTCCTTGCTAACCAGTGTGTCGTCTCCTCTAGGTGGCCCTCGTCTTCTCTGGCACCGGGCTCTGGTTGCGCAGGGACTAACCCAAACCCTAACCCTCCTCTTCTTCTATTCTGATCTGTTCTTTTCCTCCTCCATCTCTTTGCACAGGTCGGTTGCCGATGTGTTGTCCTCTAGCTGTGGCATAGAGTGACCAAGGTAGCCCCGCGCACCGATGAGGAACAGGACTAGAGAGCCCTTCGCAGTCGAGGGCGCCATGGCTGCTGATGACGATATCGTCTGGCTGCTCATCGGCAACAATGACCCGGTCGTGGCAAGCCTAGCCCCTGAGAACGACGATGACGCCTGTGAGGACGCTGCTGCGTTGTTCGGTATCGATGTCGGTAGCGGCTCTGCTCCGATCGATCTAGACGGCGGCGGTGGTGAAGGGGCGACAGCGACTGGGACCCCAGCCTGCTCCAACGGCTCAACTCCATCTGTTGCTACTACCTCTTCTGGTGTTGGTAAGCGTAAATCTGCTGTGTGGGCTGATTTTGATGAGATCTTTGAGATTGTGAATGGTAGGGAAATTTGAACTAAAGCTACCTGTAAAAGGTGTAAACATACTTTGTCTGCAAGATCTAATGCTGGCACTGGCCACTTGAAGAGGCACCAGAAATCTTGTAGGCAAAAAACTAATCAAGCTGCTAGGGTTCAGTCTAGGTTTCTTACAATCCTTATGGTTTTGTACATAACTGGGACTATAAACCTGATGTTGTTAGATCTGAGTTGTGTCACTTAATTGCTAGGCTTGATTTGTTGTTAGGTATTGGTGAGACAGAGACCTAGGAGGAGTACATTGTTCGTGCTCATAACCTAGGTTTGTTAAATCCAATAGGTTGATTCACGTAACCTAAACTAGACTAGGACTGGTCTCAAAAAAAACTAGCCTAGACTCTTCTATTCGGTTGTTTTATTCTATGATTATACTCTGGGGAGACCAACCGTCCTATAAAAGGATAAGGGGTGACAGCCGACTAAAAATACATAGTTCATACAAAACAAATATGTTATTATCATTCTTTTACTTTCTTATATTATACTTTTTTTGCATCTAGATCAGTAGTCATGATTTGCCAGTTTCCCATAAACAAGCCGAGTGCTCCAGCGTCATCAGAGTATCACTGAACTGGCCATGAATTGGCAATATGATATGTTAGAGGCTCCATTTTTTTCCTGTAAACAAGCTGCGTGCTCCAGCGTTATCAGAGTATACCTTGAGGCCACATTCACTGCCCTCAGTTGTCTCGGGCTTCCCGCATGCTGGCCTACCGGCGGTCATCTGCATGCGGCCTCCTGCAGCTACCGCCGCCGTGCTTTCGTGCGGGTGCTAGCCTACCCACGACCTCTACGGTGTGGCACGTCAAGGCCTGCCGCTACGCATCCCACCGACCGTGCTAGCCTGGCGACGCCAGATGTCCGTTCGAGGACTAGGCTAGAGTCGCTGGGGTCCCGGCGTGGTGACAGCGTGGTCATGGGCTACCGCTGGGGCGTTCGCGCATCGTGGCCTCCCGCTGGCATGCGTTCCACAAGGAATTGCTGCTCCCGTTCCGAGCATCGAGCAATTGCTCGCGGCCGCCAGGGACTTGAGAATGGGCTTGGATGGCGTCAGAAGGGGCGGGGGACTTGGTTAGCGTGATGGGGGCAACGGCGGGGTGGTGTGGGTGGAGGCGAGGGAGGTTTGGGGAGGCACACAGGGCAGGAGCGGAGTGCGCGGGGTAGAGAAGGGGTCGGCATGGGGGAGAGGAGGAGTGGCACGTGGGGGAGAGGAGTCACGCGTGGGGGGTTCTGAGTCGCGGGATGGGATGAGTGATGAAACATTGTGGTATGATCCAAAGAACCTTGTCTATTGGATTTGAGTCAGTAAGAGGAAGTAGAGGTTAGAGTGAAATCTCAACCGTTCGTTTCTAATGAGTATTTTTATTGGGTACAGTTGCATTAGCGTATGTAGAAGATATTTATGACTGCAGGGGACACTTGATGGTGTGGCTGCAGTTAAGATTACAACCGGTGCATTTTTATAGAGGTCGATAGAGATACAACTTCTATACGGACAAGTAGGTAGGTGGTCCACAATGAACTGTCGTCACTCGCTCGTCAGCACATGCACCGCGGCGGTGCCACAAGGAAGCAGGCCCTTGACCTGGAGGCTGGTGACCGTTTCGTACAGGCAGAGGCCGGCCTCTGTGACGCCGACGCCGAGCTCGGCCAGCCGCCGGCTGCTGAACCGGCACCCTACCTTCGTCTCGCCCGCGCCGCCCTTGCACTCGGTGGGCACCGGGTACTCCGGGAACAGCTTGGCAAGGACGCGGCACACCTCGCCGCGGTGCATCGTGCGGCCTGCGCAGAGGTACCGCCCGCGGGCGCCTGGGTCCTCGTACACGCGCGCGTGCGCGTCGGCGACGTCGCGCACGTGGACATACGCCTGCACGGCATCCGCGTACGTCCGCACGGAGCCGTCGAGGTACTTGAGGATGTGCCGCGTGCTGGCGTTCACCGACGGCTGCAGCAGCGGGCCAAGGACCAGCGACGGGTTCACCACGACCAGGTCCACCTGGCGCTGCCTAGCGAGCTCCCAAGCCGCCTGCTCCGCCAATGTCTTGGCGTAGCAGTACCAGTTCTTGGTGTTCTTGCAGTAGTCGAGGTCGCTCCAGCACGTCTCGTCTACCTCCGCGCCGGGGCCGTGGCGAGGGTCCATGTACACCGCGCCGATCGACGACGTGAACACCACGCGCCGGACGCTGCCGACGTCCGCAGCGGCATTGATCACGTTCTTAGTCCCGTTCACCGCCGGCTCCATCATTTTCTCCTGCGTGCATTTATATAGTTTGTTTGAATATATATATATATATATATATATATATATATATATATATATATATATATATATATATATATATATATATATATATATATATATATATACACACACACACACCTTGATCACCAAATAAAAGGAGATTAGTCATAGCGAATTACCGCGTCGTCGGTGACCGGGGAGGCGGCATGGAAGACGCCCTGACAGCCTTGGAAAGCCGCGGCGAGACTCTTCTTGTCCAGAAGGTCTGCGCGCACTAGGGTCAGCCGCTCCGCCGCTCCGCCGCTCCGTCTAGCGCCCTGAGGTGCGCGTTCTTTGAATCATCATCTGGGATTGCCTCGCGCAAACAACAGATCATATATATATATATATATATATATATATATATATATATATATATATATATATATATATATATATATATATATATATATATATATATATATATATATATATATATATAACAACCATGCACATGCTGATATGGCCGTGGCAGGTAGCAGTTGTTTGTTTGTGGAAGCTAAGGTGACAAGAACAGATTAGTGAAGGAGCAAATAGCAATAGTCACTAGCTAGCTACTATATAGCTAGGCTCTATAGAGGCGCCTGACCCAGTCGCCTCTAATTTTCTAGCAGAGAGACTGGTTTGGTTTGGACCAATTTGTAGAGATGGCTACAAATGCTCAAATCTATCTATTGTAATGAATGGAACGTATATATATTGTTGCTCTCTATCAATGCAATTTTAGCAGAGACCACCTGGGTTGCGGACAGTGCCGCGCACGGTGTAGCCTTTCTCAAGGAGGAGCTTCACAAGCCAGGATGCTATGAACCCACTGGCGCCGGTGACGCAGACGGTTTGGCCATGGCCGGATCCGCAGTTTGTGATGCTGCTGTCCAAACCCATGTTTTGCAGTTTTCAGGAGTACGTCCGGGCTAGCTAGGTTTAATGTGTAGGTGTCTATCGGATGATGAAGGAATTGGGTGCCCTTGGGGTGCTATGTATATACCTAGGCCGCTCTTCCCTGGAGATAGCAGATCGAGATTATGGTTGGTGGGTGATGGTTGGTGTGGGAGCTTAATTCATATGATGGCCTGCTATGTTGTTCATGCATGCAAGAATACCTGCCTTGATCTCGACCTCCCAACGATCTCGCTAGCTAGTGGACAATATATGTAACATATGCGTGTTTCATGTACGATGTATGATACGCATCGGTACGGTGGTTAGTAATAAGAGATGTCAGATATGCGATTTTGTCGTTTAGAGATTAGCTAGGTAGTGTGTTTTTTTTATATATAGTCACACGAGTAGCAAAGAAACTAGTGATGATGGAACTTGATTTCGTCTCCTTCTCATGGGGCAGGTAGGCCGTGGGGGACATAATTTTGGGACGCCACTTATTCTTTTAATTAACCTCTTAATTTAATAATAACGTTGTGCAGCTTTTAGCGAAGGTCCCCGAGACCCAAGGTTTGAGGCGAGGAATGATGAGCTCTAGGAACATTTTGTAGTAGGTAAACTATCATTATTGTCAATGTACTTTTTTAAGATAAAAAATCTTGGTGTAACTGCTAGCTGATTTCAAAATTTGAAGTTAGGAACACATTCTGTAGTAGGTAAAAATCAAGTTGTATGGCCTTCCAATAAATATACAAGTAAACCTCCCCCCCTCCCCCCGCCCTTTCAAAATCCTCAAATCAACAGCGCATGTTGATTCCAGAACAGAATTGCTATACCACAACCGAGTGTTTTGGGGCAACTCAACACTCGATTTCTTGCGCCCTGAGATTAGCTTGGTTAGGGTTTGGGGTTGAGTGCCCTTCTTCTCCAACTCTAGCAGGCCTAGAAAGAGATTTTTTTGGGGGGAGGAAGGCAGGCCAGGTGGTGGAGATGGTGGGAGGGCAGCGGTCAGTTCACAAACCACAGAGAACCAAGTAAAGCAGAAATAGCCAACCAGATCACAGTGAGAAACCTATTACAAATTTAGACATATCACAAATTGCTTCAGTCAAACAAAATAAAAAATTCATATACCGCTAGTAATAGAACATTAAAAGACATAATAACAAATTTCCTATACAGCTTAGCACACCATAACTAGTGAATCAAAATGCAAAATAGAGCATCTATAGCAAAATTAGTCACCGGAAACTTGTGTTATGTCTAAATTTGTGCAAAATAGAGCAGCAAAATTCATTGACAAGTGACTTAATCTGTATATATAGAGCAGCAAAAAATAGTCACTAGACATCAATCAAAAGCACATCTAGATGCAAGCTTTGAAAGAATTGGAAGCAAAATATTCAGGTCGTTACTACAACCAAGCTTTGATAGTGCAATATTGGTGCAGGGATCAAAACAGCTAGCAAGGAGATAGCAGTTAATTCACCACAACTAGTCTAGCACAGATCAAGAATATATATGCTACATGGTGGTCGTGGTCTGACCTTGCTGTCCGTCAGTGAGAGCCAAATTGTTCTGCCAGAGTTGGTGGTTCAGAAGCTAGAGTTGCTCCAGCTCAGCTCGTCAGGTGATGCAACATGAAAGAAGCTCCCCATGACATTCAAATGCCACAACTGACAAAATCGAGTCAGATGAGCGCATCAATCAACAAGGGCAAGAAGAAAATACAAGATCCAAAATTGATTGGGGATCTGAAGATGGGGAAAAATCTAAATTGCAATTGGAAAAGTAAAGATGGAGCATGGTACGGAGGTAGAGGGGGCTGCTGTCCTTCAGGTCGGCGTGCGGCGGCGCTGTTGCCTGTTGTTGAGGGACGGCCGGCAACGTCGTAGTTGATTGGGATGACACTGTGGTGGCTGCGAGCAGGCCGCAGCCGGCGGCGGCGGTGGCTGGCGTTGCAGCGAGAAAAGCTGCGGGCGGCGGGCGGCAGCTATGGCTGGGGGCGTGCCGTGGTGGCCGGCTGCTGTGGCTCGGGGCGCGCCGCGGCGGGTGGATGCGCGCGGCACTAGCTCGTGGGCACCTGGGCGATGGACGGGATCTGGAGGCGGGGTGGATGTAGGGTCGAGATGGCGGACTAGAGGGAGGATGAATAGTCCTTTTTAAAATTTAAATGAGTTGGCTAACCAAAACAAATACGGAATTAAACTTATCGGTCTAGCTAAGACTACACCCCTCTAACTAAGTTCACAAGCACCTTACAAAGATCCTAATTAAGCAACTAAGGTGCTTTCCTTAGCAAAAGCTCTCCTATTTAATTCTAGAGCAAGGTCACACAAACCTATGCACTAGTACTTTGCAAGCAAGAGAGACTCCTACACAATTCTAGTAAGCAAAGCGCACAAAGCCTAAGCTCACTAGCAATGCTCAATAACAAGGCAACTAATGCCAAATTAGAGAGCGCAAATCACTTAGCTACACAAACTAAGCAATGTGACTAACAAGGTTACACAAACCAAATTAGTCACGCAAGCGGAAGCTTCTAGCTACACAAGCAAGAAGACAACTAGCAAGCTACACAAGCAAACTAGTTACGAGAGCAACTACACAAGCACAAGTATATATGAAAGTAAATACAAGCTTGTGTTGCATGAAGCCAAACCACCGAGAAGAGTAGACAAAGTTGACACGGTGATTTTCTCCCGAGGTTCACTTGGTTGCCACCAAGCTACGTCCCCATTGTGTCGACCAACACTTAGATGGTTCCTCGGTGTGACCCTCAAGTCACTTGCCCCTCAAGGCACGCCCCGCAAGGCACCGCAAGACACCACTCTCAAGTGAGGTAACTCAATGACACGCTCAACTAGAGTTGCTCTTCGTGATCCCCGCGGGGTGAGCACAATCCCCCTCACAAAGCTTCTCCGGAGCCTCACACAATCTTCTTGCGAGCTTCGACAGAGCCACAAGCCACCAAGCCGTCTAGGAGGTGGCAACCTCCAAGAGTAACAAGCACTACCGGCTTGTAACACGATCACCTAGTGCCACTCGATGCAACCTCACGAAGCAATCGCACTAGAATCGCTCTCTCACTCGACCCGATGAACACTATTAAGCATGAGTGAGTTAGAGGGCTCCCAAGCACTACCACACAAGCCACCAAGGCTAAAGTGTGCTCAGCTCCCAGCCACAGCCGGCCAAGGCATCTATTTATAACCCCACGGTCAAATAGAGCCGTTACCCCTTCACTGGGTCCTTTTTCGGGACGACCGGACGCGCCAGTCGTAACTGACCGGACGCGCTCAACCGCGTCCGGTCGCCCTGCGACGTCCACGTGTCCCTCAAATTTCAAATGCGACCGTTAGATCCTCCAACGGTCACTGCGCGCCAACGGTCAAACGCTATGACCGGACGCGCTGCTCAACCGACCGGACGCGCCGGTCGCACAGCACCGCGCGCGCGAAGCAACGACCGGACGCGCTCCTCGCAACGACCGGACGCGCCGATCCGCACAGCACCCGCGCCCGCGAAACAACGACCGGACGCGCTCCTCGCAACGACCGGACGCGACAGTGCCAGTGTCCGGTCGGAGTCCAGTAAGCTCCCTCGACGACCGGACGCAAACCCTAGCCCGCGCGCCCGATACCGCGCTGTACTGACCGGACGCGTCCGGTCACACTATGACCGCGTCCGGTGCAGCGTCCGGTCACCTCAGTGACCCCGTTCGCCTCCGTTTCTTTTCCGACTTCCGGCGTAGTAGAAAATAGGCATTTCATTTCCCCAAAATCGCACGCTCGGCGGGAGGGAGAGAGGACCCCAAACCCTCTCTACCGCTCAAACTTCATTGCCTTCGCAAATGTGCCAACACCAACAAGTGATCACCACCTTGTGCACGTGTGTTAGCATTTTCATAATCATTTTATCGAAGGAGTTAACCACTCAACTTGCCACGCCACTCGATCCTAGCAACGATGCATAGTTAGATCACACGAGTGGCACTAGATGACCGATATGCAAACAAGTTTGCCCCTCTTGATAGTACGGCTATCTATCCTAAACCCGGTCATAAACTTCTCTACACACCTATGACCGGTGAAATGGAAATGCCCTAGGTTATACCTTTGCCTTGCGCATTCCACTCCATCTCCTCCGACGTTGATGCAACATATGCACCAACCATATCACAAAATGATATGATTCACTTCATATCATCACGTGACCGTATTGGTTCATCGATCTTGACCTCACTTGCTCTTCACCGTTGCATTGGTCCGTCGGCGCCAAGTCTTGCCCAAGCTTCACCATCGCATGGTCCTTCGCTTCGAAGCCTCAACTTGCCCTTCACCTTCACAACCGGTCCTTCGAGCCAAGCCTCATCTTGATCTTCTCCATCTTGTTCACATGACTCCATGTCATGTCTCATATGCAATGAGCTCCTTCATGGCACCATCACATGTGGACTAATCTCCTGTGTATCTCACATAACCACATATTAGTCCACCTAAGTTGTCACTCAATTACCAAAACCAAACAAGGACCTTTCAATCTCCCCCTTTTTGGTAATTGATGACAACTCTACAAAGATATGGAAATTAAGCTTTTTCAAGCTAGCACTTCACACAAAGTGTAAATTGCTAACTTGTTTTGGATTTAATGTTACTTATCCAACTTTAAGCTCTATGTCAAGATTTGGATAAACATCATAAAATCCGACTTGGTAGTGATAGCTCCCCCTACATATGTGCTCAAATGGTTTGGTTTCAAGCTTGCACATATGCATAAATATGAAATTTGTGGGAGGGTTAGCACTACTAAGTGATGCTAAGGTGTATAGAATAAACCTTTGTAGCTTGATACCAATTAGTAGGTTGATACTATTTGAAAATCACAAGTTTGCCATCATCCTTAGCATCATGAGTAGCTAGACATCAAAAACACTAGAAACCCCATGAGATCACATTATAAGCATGGTTCTAGTTTTTGCATGATAATCACAAGTCTAGCTAACATCCTATGCATGCTAGTTATCAAATCATCATTCAAGTTCTATAACTAGCATACACCACACAAGCATGCATATTGAATTTAAGAACTTATGCAATGCAAGCAAGCACATGAATTATGCACATATCAAATATAATCAATCAAAGTTCATGAGCTTGCTCCCCCTACTTGTGTGCTTTCTTTGTCCAAGAATGTTTGATCCCCTTACATTCTTCAATGTTACTACCTCTTTGTCCATGTCCATGTCCAATGTTTCCAATCTCTTTCATATCTTTGTCCAACTTCTCCCCTTTTGTCATCAATTTCCACAAAAGGTGTTCTTCTCAATTGATACAAAAGCTTGCATTGGGGTAGATGTTTGAGACTTGAATATTGCATTTTTGATGGACATTACCACATATGTTGGAATGACAAACTTTATGGTTGCTCTTGAGATTCCACATAGGATCTTTGACCTTGATACCAATCGGTGGGGCTTCTCCCCCTATGTCATAGCATGTGTCATTCACTTGAGATATCACTTGAAGATGAGGGTAGCATTGCTTGATTTGATCACTTAAGGTTGAGGATCACTTGTGAAACCATCGTCTTGCATGAATGATACCACGTGAAGATACCATGAGTAGGAATGTGATACCATTTGAAAGAATTTTCTAGTATGGATCCACTTTGAAGGATTTGGCAATAATATTCACTTCTTGAACATTTGCTATCTTCATGAGTACCATTTGTAAGATATCACTTGTAGATCATTATCTAGACACCACTTGTACATACCACTTGGAAGATCAATTTGAGTCTAGATACCACTTGAAACAAACTAGATATCTATTTTCATTGTTGTCTGGTGCGTGTACTCTTATCATTGTCATGAGCTTCTTATATGACTTGAACTAAGTTGATTTGCCTAAGATTCCAAGTCCGGTTTGATCCAATGACAAGCTTCTTCACACCTCATGCTAAGGGTTATCTTGCCAATGTTGTACTTGTCACTTGTTAGCAATCTAAACTAGATCAAGTACTTAGGTTCACTAGCTCATGAACAAATTCATACTCATACCACTAGATCATTTAGACAATCAAGCAATAGTGGTAGGCAATGAGTCTAAAATTTTCATTTGTCATGCATGATCCTAATAAGCATGTACTATATGCACTAACCGCATACTAGTAAGGAATGAAATGATCATGCACATTTCAATGATACCTTTGCTATGTTGGAGTAGAGGATAGTCACATAGATTCCAATTCATTACTGCAATAGCAATGTGAAGTCTAATTTATAAGATTGGTGAAGACCAATTATCATAGATAAATCCATTCTTCACCTATATGAAATGAAAACCACTTATGATCAAGTGCACTTTCTTGTTGTGGTTGGCTTGCTTTATTATATCATCTTTGCTTGTATGAGAGAACTACTTAGAATACCACTTGAAATACATGACTAGCTCTCTTTTGGGTGTTGCTTGCTTTTCTTGATCAATCCTTTTGATTGCTTCAACTAAGCATCACAAGTTCCTCGGATCACCACTTCCATGTTAGCCTTCCAAGTCCCAAACTTGGTTTCACCTACATACGGTGGCAAGCCCCTCACTAGGGAGAAGTGACCTTTCTCCAAAGAACCACTCTTGATACTCACTTGAAATGATATAGTTTGATTGATCCAAATGATGAACTCAATCTTGATTAATAATCCTTGAATCTACATTTGAGTCCAACTCTTTCTACTTGTTTAAGTCCTTTTCTTTCTACCAAATGATCTCTAATCATCACTAGAACTTAAACTTCATCTTCATCTTAAGTTTGATCTTGATCTTCAAATTGAGTACCAAATAAGTACACCAAGTACATTCCATAATCAAATGTTCTTGTACTCATTGCTTTTCATGCTTCTAGATCAATCCAAAACCAAACTTAGGTACCTCAACCACTTATAAACAAGTTTCCAACTTGAGGACCTTTCAATCAAAGTGACTCTAGATTAATCCAATGATTGTCACTTTTCTTGGCAGATTCTGTACCCTTCAAAGAATAATTCATATCTCACAATGTACGGGTCTAAATGCCATGAAATTTGGTGGGGATGTGCTTCACTAAGTCATCTAGCAACTGTAAAAATTTGAACTTCTTTTGACTTCTAGATTTCTACTAGATTTCAAATCTTCCACCACTGCTACATGCTGAGAACTGCTGCACTATAGCTGACAAGATGCACTCCAAAACTGAAGCATCTCTTATCCACTTCTCATGAAATTTCTACAGAATCTTCTTTCATAAGTGTAGAGCATGTATACCAAATTTCAAGCCAATCCAAATAGATTTGTTCACTCAAACATGGCTAAGATCACTGCTAGCTCAGATTTTTAATTTTTAGACAGATTTCAATACATTGAGCAATACTTCATCAAATATGAATCAAACTTGAAACTAACTTGTTTGAATACTTTCACAAGACATATATCCGTCCAATCCACTTACTAAATGTCATCTCATGAAATTATCCAATACAAACCAATCCAAACTTAATTACTAAGCTTTTTAATCCATTCAATAATCTCATAGCAAGCAACATTGCACATTTATCCAATTCAATCAACTCATATGCACCCAAATGAAATAATCAACAAGAGATATACCTTGGTTAGCTCATGATTATTCATAGCAAGCTTTCAACTTGAATATTTGCAAGCCATCAAATAATTCCAATAAATCATCCACAACTTGATCATGACACTTGTATGTTGTAGTACTTTGGACTTCACTCATTTTGACTTGGCATTGGGATAGAATTGCAATAAGCTTCAATACTTGAGTCAACATATAATGATAAATATGAAATCAATTTGAGTCAAGCCTCCAATGCTATGGTACCTACACACATTCATCCACTTTTTGATGGTACCCAAACAAGTTTGGGTACTCTCAAGTTAGGTGCAACATACTTAGGCATTGCCTTAGTATGAGTAGCGGGATGTTTTACAATAGCAACCATAGAGGTACCATTTACATCCTTTCTAAGTACATTAGTATCATCAATTGAAATATGCTTAGAAGTGTTACCTAGGGGACATGAATGTGCCATGTGTCCCCTTTCCCGGCATGAGTAGCATCTTCTCTTTGATTGAGCCTTTTCTTCTTTGCTCATATGATGCTCTTCATTCCCTTGCCTCTCATGAGTTGCTTGAGCCTTCTTCTCAAGCTTGGTAGGACACCCCGAGGCGAAGTGTCCCATGTCTCTACATTTGAAGCACTTGATGTGAGCATGTACTTTCTTCTTATCTTGATTCTTGCTCATCATCTTGACATCTTGAATTTGCATTGGATGCCTTGCTCTACCACCCCTTCTTATTTTCTTTTTTTTCTTCATCATCAAGTTACCATCATCTTCATGGTTAATCTTGATTTATTCTCGGGGTGTTTTCTCTTGCTCAACTAGTGGCTTTGGTTGAGGCTTTACTTGTTGCTTCACCAATTGCTTGGTTGGGCACATTGAGGTGAGATGACCCCAAGTGCGGCACTTGAAGCACTTGACATGCTTTAGCCTCTCTTCTTCTTTCATCTTCTTGAGCTTCTCAATGTTTGGGCAACCATTAGCAAGATGTCCCGCTTCATGGCATCGATAGCACATGGAATGCGAGAGCTTCTTTTGGAGTAGCCTCTTCATCCCCTTTTCTTGCTTTCTTTCACCCCTTGTCATTTTCTTCTTGAAGCCAAGGCCACTTTTGTCACCAACGTTTCTTTGAGTCTTCATCATGTGCTCAAAGGTGACTTTTGAGTTGTAGCACCTCTCTAACTTGTTGCTCAAATTCTTCACTTCACTTTTAAGCTCATTGTTCTCCTTCAAAAGGTTAGTCTCACAAGACATAGAAGTAAAACAAGCATTTAATTGTGAAGAACATGGCATATCTAATAAATCATCATAAGAGGTGGATACATGCTTCTTGCCTACATCACAAGGGTTAGTAATATGTGATTGATCATTTGACCCAAATGATGAGCTCTCACTAGACTTGGTTTCTTCATTAGAAGGCTTCTTAGTGAGTAAAGCATGTTCTTGTGCCAAATTATCATGAGCAACACTAAGTTCCTCATGAGCCAATTTTAGCTCCTCATGTGAACAAGTAGTAACATAAAGTAGATGCTTTTGTTGTTCACATGTGGTTTTTAGAAATGAGTTTTCATTTTTCAATTTACTTGTTTTTGCCATCTCATTTCTTAGGGCCTTTGAGAGTTTATATAGAAGCTCAAAATTTGAACCATCACAATCAACAACAAAACCACCAATAGATACCTTAGTGTCACCATGTGACATGGAACAATGTGGTGATGTTGAAGAGCTTGTTGAAGCATCACTCTCATAGCCATCATCTTCACCATCAAGTGTGCATGGAGTAGAATCATTGCTTGCATCACTTGTGGCATTATCATTCTTCTTGTCAAGTGATCTTGTGATATGATCATCTTTGTCATCACTTGACCGTGAGGTGGAGCAATCCTCCATAACCACCTTGTTGTGGTCATGCTCAACATCCTTATGTACCTCTTCCTTGGGCTCATCATCATTGGAGATCATCCCATATTTCTCATTTAGAAACACCCAAATTTCATGGGCGGACTCGAAGTCTATGATCTCACAAAGTATGCTACTATCCATAGATCGATATAAAGTATTAGTAGCTTGGCTATCGAGATGTAGGCATTTACTTTGCGCTTGAGTTGCATTCTTTTTATCAATTGCAAAGGAAAAGCCCACATCTACGATCCACCACATTTGAGGAGAAATAAACTTAAAATTGCATGTCATCCAATTTCTCCACCGTGCAAAGTGTGTGCCATCAAAAATGTGTGGACACTCAACATCTAGCCCATAAGCCGCCATCCTCTCGGGTCAGTGAAGACCACAAATGAGAGACCCGGCTCTGATACCACTTGTAGGGTCGAGATGGCGGACTAGAGGGGGGGTGAATAGTCCTTTCTAAAACTTAAACGAGTTGGCTAACCAAAACAAATGCGGAATTAAACTTATCGGTCTAGCCAAGACTACACCCCTCTAACTAAGTTCACAAGCACCTCACAAAGATCCTAATTAAGCAACTAAGGTGCTTTCCTTAGCAAGAGCTCTCCTATTTAATTCTAGAGCAAGGTCACACAAACCTATGCACTAGTACTTTGCAAGCAAGAGGGAGCTCCTACACAATTATAGTAAGCAAAGCGCACAAAGCCTAAGCTCACTAGCAATGCTCAATAACAAGGCAACTAATGCCAAATTAGAGAGCGCAAATCACTTAGCTACACAAACTAAGCAATGTGACTAACAAGGTTACACAAACCAAATTAGTCACGCAAGCGGAAGCTTCTAGCTACACAAGCAAGAAGACAACTAGCAAGCTACACAAGCAAACTAGTTACGAGAGCAACTACACAAGCACAAGTATATATGAAAGTAAATACAAGCTTGTGTTACATGAAGGCAAACCACCGAGAAGAGTAGACAAAGTTGACACGGTGATTTTCTCCCGAGGTTCACTTGGTTGCCACCAAGCTACGTCCCCGTTGTGTCGACCAACACTTAGATGGTTCCTCGGTGTGACCCTCAAGTCACTTGCCCCTCAAGGCACGCCCCGCAAGGCACCGCAAGACACCACTCTCAAGTGAGGTAACTCAATGACACGCTCAACTAGAGTTGCTCTTCGCGATCCCCGCGGGGTGAGCACAATCCCCCTCACAAAGCTTCTCCGGAGCCTCGCACAATCTTCTTGCGAGCTTCGACAGAGCCACAAGCCACCAAGCCGTCTAGGAGGTGGCAACCTCCAAGAGTAACAAGCACTGCCGGCTTGCAACATGATCACCTAGTGCCACTCGATGCAACCTCACGAAGCAATCGCACTAGAATCGCTCTCTCACTCGACCCGATGAACACTATCAAGCATGAGTGAGTTAGAGGGCTCCCAAGCACTACCACACAAGCCACCAAGGCTAAAGTGTGCTCAGCTCCCGGCCACAGCCGGCCAAGGCATCTATTTATAACCCCACGGTCAAATAGAGCCGTTACCCCTTCACTGGGTCCTTTTTCGGGACGACCGGACGCGCCGGTCGTAACTGACCGGACGCGCTCAACCGCGTCCGGTCGCCCTGCGACGTCCACGTGTCCCTCAAATTTCAAATGCGACCGTTAGATCCTTCAACGGTCACTGCGCGCCAACGGTCAAACGCTATGACCGGACGCGCTGCTCAACCGACCGGACGCGCCGGTCGCACAGCACCGCGCGCGCGAAGCAACGACCGGACGCGCTCCTCGCAACGACCGGACGCGCCGATCCGCACAGCACCCGCGCCCACGAAACAATGACCGGACGCGCTCCTCGCAATGACCGGACGCGACAGTGCCAGCGTCCGGTCGGAGTCCAGTAAGCTCCCTCGACGACCGGACGCGTCCGATCGCGTGTGACCGGACGCGCCCCGCGTCCGATCGTCCTTGCGAACCGCAGTTCCTTCTGGGTTGCAAACCCTAGCCCGCGCGCCCGATACCGCGCTGTACTGACCGGACGCGTCCGGTCACACTGTGACCGCGTCCGGTGCAGCGTCCGGTCACCTCAGTGACCCCGTTCGCCTCCGTTTCTTTTCCGACTTCCGGCGTAGTAGAAAATAGGCATTTCATTTCCCCAAAATCGCCTCTTGATGACCGATATGCAAACAAGTTTGCCCCTCTTGATAGTACGGCTATCTATCCTAAACCCGGTCATAAACTTCTCTACACACCTATGACCGGTGAAATGGAAATGCCCTAGGTTATACCTTTGCCTTGCGCATTCCACTCCATCTCCTCCGACGTTGATGCAACATATGCACCAACCATATCACAAAATGATATGATTCACTTCATATCATCACGTGACCGTATTGGTTCATCGATCTTGACCTCACTTGCTCTTCACCGTTGCATTGGTCCATCGGCGCCAAGTCTTGCCCAAGCTTCACCATCGCATGGTCCTTCGCTTCGAAGCCTCAACTTGCCCTTCACCTTCACAACCGGTCCTTCGAGCCAAGCCTCATCTTGATCTTCTCCATCTTGATCACATGACTCCATGTCATGTCTCATATGCAATGAGCTCCTTCATGACACCATCACATGTGGACTAATCTCCTGTGTATCTCACATAACCACATATTAGTCCACCTAAGTTGTCACTCAATTACCAAAACCAAACAAGGACCTTTCAGTGGAGTGGATAGGGATGGGAGATTTTTTGGAGGATAGAGATAGGTTCAGGATGGTTGGACTGGTCAAGGGCGTGGCCGCGAAATATTTCGCTGGACTCGCAGGCGCGCGTCTCTTTTTGGTGGACCAGCAGCGCGCGAGATCTTCGTTCCTACACAGCACGGGAGAGCCTGGATTGTGTGCGCGGAAGGCTCAAAAATCGCTCCGGGACGGAAAGCACCGACGGGAGAGACTTTTCGGCACAGTCCAGCGGCAACGCGGGGGATGCTTGTGCGCTTCTGACGGAGGATGCGCAGCCGTAGGGAGTGCTCGAGGCCGACGGGAGAAAACTGATATGGAGTGGTGGCAATCTTCAGGAATATTCAGCCGACTATTGTAAATGCAAGAAGACAGTTCCAGACTGATTTTGCTTAAGTTATCCTTCGAGCAAAGAAGACTTATGAACCTTTTATTAGTCAATGGCTAGAAGCTTATGTGCAATTCCTTTGATCTTCTTTGTAACCTTTTTTTGTATCATTGATGTTGGGTGTAAACTTTTATAACCTTTTAATCAGGGCACAGTAGGGGCCTATCCAATAGGAGCATGAGTGCCTGCTGGATGTATTGTACCGTTGAAGATGTGGAATAAAGAATTTGGTGATTAGACAGGGATTAAATTATTTTGTTCGTTGAGGGGTTGGACTAACCAGGACAAAGAGGTAAGTGTGTATATATACTATTGGTTGTTTAGTCAGTTTTGCAATAGTTCTGTGTTCATAATGGAAAATTATAGATCAGGATAAATAATACTTCCTCTGAAATACATCAAACAATTTTCAGATAAAATAAAGAGCATAGCAAAAGATCACCTTGTTCCTCACTAATTAGGATATAGGGAGTAGTTCAGTTATTACTTTCCTTAGTTACCGGCGGTTGGCGGTTTTGGGTGATGCTAAGCTTAAAAGGAATCTCAGTATTTACTAACGAAAAAAGACAATGAGAGAGAGGGGGTTGAGGACCCAAAATACCTTGTATTTGGTATAAATTTTAAACCCGGAATCCTCTATATTTCAAGATGGAGGAAGTATACATTTTCAACAATGTGCAACTCATAATTGATCGATTGAGATATTGTCTAGTGATAGATATGATTAGAATTTCCCAGTTCTTTGCGGTAGCCGATACGATTTTAATATATAAGTTTGATCTAGTACCTTTGTAGCTCTACATGTACTAATTGTTTAATTGTTTCTTTAAATTTAATTGTTGTCTTGTCATTTAGAATTTATGCATCTAGCAGTGAGGAAAAAAAGAGAAATCAAATTGATCGGTCAATAGATAGATTTTTAGAAACAACAACAATTCATTGATAAATGGTTTGGCAGCTTTATGCATAAATGCATCCAGAAAAAATTACGGGATGAGATTAATATAGATATCATCACCAATGGCTTTGCATATATAGGATTTTAAAGATATATTTTATGATAATACATTAAATTATTTAATATGATTATTAATGTCTTTGCAATGTATTTTAAGTATCCTTTTTTTTATAACACTGCATATATAAATAAAGTAATTATTATTATAATGATATTTATATAGAGGGGCCTCATTTCTAATTTTGCTCTAGGCCCTTGAAACTATAGGACCAGCACTGTGAATGCCTCTCCATAGTGCCAGAGCTCATCCAAACAGGGGCAATTATTGTGTAAAAAAGACTGCGAAGGCGGTTGGCCCTCGTGGCTCCTGTAACAGGTGATGAACACTTTGTAAGTAAGCTTGTGTTTCCTTGAGTGTCACCATGATTGCTGAGTAACCAATGGAGAATCCAATGGCTAGGGCCAGTAAAACAAAAGCAACCCTCGGGGACCCTCAAGCTCACTCCATAAGGATTGGTGGCCAAAGAGATACCTAGTAGGAAATAGATATATAAATCTAGCTCAAAGAGCGGGCCAACCTTATCCAACAACCCCTTCAAACCCTCCGCGTCAAACCACTCTTCCAAACCCTTCACTTACCCAAAATGCCTTGACTAATCAACCAATAACAAAACAGTGCGGGAAGGAGAAACAAGGCTCAAAGCCCAACTTAGAGCCAATGCATCAAACCGAAGCCTGCCCAATGGGTCGGAGCTTCTTTTGAGGGATGAGGGCCTTACCTCTGAGGAGGGCAAAGAGAACAGAACGAACCAGTCCCATACGAGCCGGAGCTAGACCTCCTACATGCATGAAAGGTTCCATGAGAAGAGAAGAAAGGTCAGTGAGATCAAGCAAAGGGACAGGATCGATGAACTCATGGCTCCTAAAACTCCATTCAAAAAACTGGACGAGTACATCCTAAACAATGAAACCAGTGTCCCACAACCCATCATAGCCCAGCAACCAGCTCAAAACCAGCAAACCGCCAGCGCCACCAAAACATAGAACCTTTGCAGCACGAAAACCCGAACCTTAAGAAACTCGCTCAAACTTAAGAAAAATAATTTATCTTAAATCTAGAATTTCATTCTTCTTAGACCAATTATTAAAAATAAAAACTCTAACACCGGTTACGAAAAAAGCCCTGAGATTCTCACCAGTGTGAAGGAGCACCACTGGCGCGATCAGCAGTTCAGCACCACCAAGGCACCAAAGTCCATCAATCCTTCATCTGTGGTGTGCGCCCAAAGTCCCCAACAGGTACGCCTCCCGTACGTGCAGACGTTTCGTCTTCTCGAGTCAGCAACGGCTGTGCGGCCCCAAAACACCAAGCAGCAGCAGTTGTACTCCTTCACCTTTCCCGAGCTATTCCTATCTCGAAACTCTCAGCCACCGCCACCGGTGGATGGTCTGAATCCTTAATTGATTATAGGTTTAATTACTAGGCAGTAGGCACTAGCTGAGCAAAGGAAACGTCTCTTGCTGCCACCATAAATTTGAACCGCGGAGAACACAGATTCATTCACAGAGTAGAGCGAGCTCTTTTCTCCTGGTGGTGGTCTGGTCACCGGTGGTGCTATTTCGCCGGCAGTGAAGAAGTTGAGGATCATATTCACCGCGCTCATGAGTTACCTAACCACTAGATAATCCCGCATCTTCATTCTCAGGGAAATCAATTTGACTGGATAGGACAATAATGGAGGCTCAGCAAGCGCCGCCTTCAGGTTCAGCGAGGGACGGGTCGGAGCTGCCCCTCGACGCCCTCGCGACGTTCTTCGCCAAGCTCGGCGCCATTGAGATCCTCATGGGCGCGGGACTCGTGTGCCACTCGTGGCTCCGCGCCGCCAAGGTGCCCTACCTGTGGCGTTCCCTCGACATGGAAAAGAGCAACAGCAATGTCGTCACAGAGAGATGCAGGTCTGGAGCTGGAGGTCGACATGTCCTGCGCGCGATGGCGAAGGAGGCCGTGGACCGCGCCGCCGGACAGTTGGAGGTGTTCGTTGGAGAGGAGTTTCCTGACGATGACCTCCTCAAGTACATAGGGAGCAGGTATCATCTTAATCTACTTTGGCCGTCCAATAATCTTTGAATGCATGCAAAGAGGTGCTCTTATATGAACTGTGTTTTTTTATATAAATAACTGAATTGTCATATTAGTTATTATTATTATCTATATATACTATAAAGACAAACCCCACTAAACTAATTATCTTGAACCTTCTTGCGCCACGTCATCCACTTTCCCCTTTCAATTAACACCGTCTGATCATATGCATGCATGCGTAGTAGTAGTTCATCTTCCAAGTTCATGCACGCAATATAGTAGTAGATATATTTAGTTGTCCACATCAGAATGCTAAAATATAGATTTCTCCTTTATACCCGCGGTAACGCGCAGGGAATCCTCCTAGTATTACTCGTTTCCAACAGCCAAACATGTGTTTCGCCCGGCATTCTTTGATAGTTCGATTTCCATTCCATCATTTATTTATTGAGATTTGAACCATACATATGAATACTCAAACACAACGTTTCTTCAGGAGTACAGATATGGATTTTGATGCGCGGTTAACTTCAATCTTTACGATTTTTACAAATGAGAGTTTCTTCATCAGCTAATATGGGAAAAGATCTCTTCACTCTTCCAATATTTTGAATGCATTGGAAGACAAAAAAATGGCATCTAGGTTATAACTTCAGTTTTTTTTTGTTGCCATCTTGTTTCAATACAGGGTTGCAAGAAAGTTTTAAATTTTCAGGTTTCACTCATTGTCCTATTTATATCCTCCCACTCCCTTCATCATTTATGAATACCACTTTTTCTCCCAAAAGTTAGCAACCACAAGGCACATGGTCGTCATTTCACTTTACTATTCTATTGGTTTCATCCAAGTAAGGATTGTAATTTTAAATGGCTCGGAATCGTAGTATTATATATGGAAATGGATGGTTATTTTAGCATAATTATTTTCTTGGATCAGATGCTTCATCAAGATAGTTTCAAGTTCAATGCAGGAGAAATGTTCCTTTTCTAAGTAAATATTGGTGGTGGGTGCTGGATAATTTTAGATACAATTGAACTTGTTATCCTACTTTTTTCATATAGAACATTCTACACCTATTTAAACATTTACTTTTAGTACAACTTGCTTTTATGTAATTTTCAGAGCTCAACTGATATACATGTACCATTATACAGAGCTTCATCTCTCAAGGTTCTTGGCCTGACATCTTGCACCGATATCCTCAATGAAGGATTTGTGGAGGCAATAAACATGTTCCCTCTGCTTGAAGAGCTTAAGCTTTCTGCATGTGGAAGTATATGTGGTCGTGCAACCTATGAGGCTGTTGGAAAAGCGTGCCAAAACCTTAAGATCATTGAACTTATCAAAGACAGGCACTGCAGGTTGTTCGGTCCTATCCAATATAGTGCTGAAAATTTTGATGCTGACGAAGCCCATGGAATTGCAACCATGCATGGACTACGCTCCCTGAAGATTTTTTCTGACGCCTCTCATCTAGGTACAGATATCATATATGTTCATGAACAGACACACACCAACATCACACACACTCACTCACACCCCATGTACACAAACAGATCCTATAACTATACCTAGATTCGAAGATCGCGTCCTTAAGGAGATCACTGAAACCTTCCAAGGCTTCGTAGGCGACGGCCGCGTCGCTATCCCTTTCTAGCTCCATGCAAGAGAGGCTGCACCTGTTAAATATGGGGAAAAACCCCCGGTGGGAATGATGAGTTGAGCAGAGCTCGAACCCACGACCGGCTGCTCCACCACCTTTAGCGTTTACCGCTCGAGCTATGGCTCGAACCCCCGCTCCCTGAAGATTTAGACCTTGTTTAGATCCAAAAACTTTTCATCCAAAACTATCACATTGAATCTTGCGGCACATGCATGGAGTATTAAATATAGACGAAATAAAAAAAAACTAATTACACAGTTTGCGTGTAAATTGTGAGACGAACGTTTTGAGCCTTGTTGCCGCAACATTGTTATGGATGATGCCATGCTAGCAAAGTGTGCAGGCATCAAGATGTCTCTGCATCCCAATATTTACCAACTATGCCATGGCATCCTTCTCTGATCAGATGTGGATCTATATTAGCAGTGATGATTCAGATCATTGTGGTACTTATCATTCTGAATCAGCAAGAAGATAATTTTGATCGCTACCTATCCGAGTTTTCTGGTTGAGTGTCAACCTCAAGGAATATGTATGCTCTTTAAATGAACCTGATAACCATATTGATTACTTGGAAAGGACATGTTGCGTTCAGAACTATGCCAATTTTTTTATTAATGAATGGTACTTGTTGGATGCACCTTCTACATCAAAACATAAAATTGTTCCATGGTTGGGCACCAAAAGGCCCATGGAATCCTACTAGTAAAACTGAATCTTCTTTTGTCACCACCTCCCGTCTTCACCTTCACTCGGAAAACCAAATTTCCACCCACAAGAACGCTGAAAAAATGACAAAGATTTTTCTTAATAGGCCGTAACCGACGTGTCTAGTGTGTTAGGGAAATAAGTTTGAATTGACTTCCCTAACATGGACAACATATAGGGAAATTAAAAGTTGTCAGGTTAAGGGTTTATCCACAGCAAAAAAACATGCTATAGAATTTTAATTATTCCATCAACGAAGTCAAGAAGGGCATGCACAACTATACAGACAGTCACCATCACAACCCTACACATGGGGTTACGATCTAGTCGGCAAAGTGCATAACACAACGGACAACTCACGTTGGGAAAACCATACCAAAGGAGAGAAACATAGCAAACTTAAAATCTAGTGTGAGTTCTTTTGTGACATGTTCTGCATATACTTCGCTCTCAACAATGTCTTACGCCATGCACAGGCTATGATCTAGTCAGCAAGGTGCATAATACAACAAATATCTCACAAAGGGAAATAACATATGTTATACCTTGTCATATTTAGAATATTGAATAAGTACTCACTGATGTTTTTCTCCTCACGTTTTAGGATATACTTCGATTGGACGGAGCATCCGAGTAGTGAGTCCCTAAGTTCTTCGCATGGAGAAATCCTTCCCCATATGCAACAGTAACTCAATACTATGAGCCTATCTCCTATGCTTGGGGGCTAGAGCAGTCGACCAAGGTGCTTAATGAAAAGATACTATCCAATCTAGGTGTATATTCTGATCCAAGGCGCTCCACTTCAAGATCTATTATGATTCATTTGTTCTGTATAGATCTCGTGGGAATGACAAGTGGTTAGCATTCGATCAATCTAATTTCGGCAGACCCTCGAGGGATGACTGTTGATTTGATGCAAGACAAAGAACCACTCGGCATTAGGGATGACTATTCTACACGTGGGTGCAGGTACCCGCGGGTATTGTACACACAAAGGGTGAGGGCATGAGTGCAAATTTGTACCCATAAGTACGGATACAGGTATAAGATTTACCCAAGGGGTATGGGTATGCGTATAATATTCTGCCACTGGTATGTGTGTGGGTACGTCCTTCACCCATCAATGCTTAAAACACATAGAAATCAATCTATTTTATTCACAATCTACCTTAGCTTGCGAGTGCGGGTACTTGCAGATATCATACCCGATGGGTTTGGGTATGGGTGCAAAATTTTACCCACAGGTATGGATGTGTGTATGAAATTTAATCTGTTAGCCAATTCATTGCGGGTGGGTATTTACTCCACCCTTACATTACCCGACACACTACAATGCCTGCTTCATGTGTGCCCAAGGGTTGAGTACAGACTTGATGCTAGAAGATCGCTCGGTGCACTTCCATGAAGGACGCTTGCGAGTTGAGGTCCAGCCAGTGCGACCCGCTGCCGTACAAATCGAGGCTTGGCAGTGAGGGGTTCTCCTCCCAGCAGCTGAGGTCGTCTTCGCTATCCATCTCCAGCGGGCCATGACAAGGGAAGGAAGGAGTGCGGCAAGTGGGTGGAAACAGGATGGAAGGAGTGCGGTAGGGGAAGGGATAAGGCAGTTGAAGTGTTGGCGTGGTCTTTAATGGAAACGCCTGCGCGTAGTCTTTAATGAGGGCAGATGGGTATTTGTGCAAAAAAAAAAAATGGTAAAAGCTAGGTCTCATCAACTTCTTGGTTTCTAAGAATCTTGGTAGAGAGATTTTAAAAACTCCCCCCAAAAAATTGAGCTGTTTGGATCTCACCCAGTTTTTAAAAACTAGATTCTTAAAATCTGGTTGGATCCAAATATGACCTAAGCTATCCAAAAGTCAAGCAAAAGATCCTCCACCTTACTTTACCAAGTCAGGTGGAGGCTCGAGGGCTACCCCAACTGGGTGCGCTCGTCGCGCACCCAAGGATCAAAAGAACACAAAGAAGACTAGGATAACTTTTTTCCAGGACACGGGTGGGCCAGGCCGATTGACTGAGGTGTGTTCTGCCTAGCATGCCTTATCTACTTGGCATACAAGTCATAACAAGTAGATAAGGACACAAACCAACTAGACCAAGACTCTATTGTAACCGTTTAGGAAACGAATCCGTAAATCCATTAGACTATAACTCTATCTGTAACTCTACCCAAGACTATATAAGGAAGGGCAGGGAGCCCGCTGATCGATATCTTAGACTCATCACATCTCTCCTACTTGTGCCGACCTCAGCATTTAGCGAAAAAAGTAATACAAATACCTACATAAATTCGAGGCACGACAGCCCTATCAATAAACCTCTGTGTCTCGTGTGCTACCCGTCTAGTTTACTATGCATGATTCTTATATGACTTGTCGGTAGTTAGAAACACCAACAAAAACATGCCCCTTTATATTTGTAATTTTAGGGTTACCTTTTTTTGCAACATTTTAGGGTTACCCTTGTGAGCTCTCTTCTAATATGGAAGAATGAAGGGGGTTGGTTAAATACTGGGTGCTATTTTAGAGGACGTTGTAAGGTTTGTTGCATCTGGTAATCAATTTTTAGAGGCGTTCGTTACTTGTGCCACCTAGATGCGTCTTTAGAGGTGGTTAATGATGCAACCATCTATGGAAAAAAAAATAGAAGACTATGGAATGATTCAATTTCCATAAAACATATAGGTATATATGCAAGTGATTCTCTATGATGTTTTCGTAAAAATGAGAGACACATGTATTAATGTCCTGTAATAAAACTTTCATGTTAGATTTAGCTAGTTAATTTTTATTGTTTTGACATTTCTCCAAAAGGTTAGTAGGAGACCATGATTTGATGCGCCTTTGCTATTTTTTAGTTTTTTTAAGAAACATCACCCTCTTTATTGACGGAGGCCTTGTTTAGTTTCTAATTTTTTTTTGTTTCTATAGTAATATCGAGCGTTTGGACACATACATGGAGTACTAAATGTAGACGAAAAAACAACTAATTGCATGGTTTGGTGGGAAATTGCGAGACGAATCTTTTAAGTCTAATTAGTCCATGATAGCATTAAGTGCTACATTAACCCACATGTGCTAATAATGGCTTAATTAGGCTTAA
Organism: Saccharum hybrid cultivar R570; assembly: GCA_038087645.1. Lineage (NCBI taxonomy): Eukaryota > Viridiplantae > Streptophyta > Magnoliopsida > Poales > Poaceae > Saccharum > Saccharum hybrid cultivar. Next base: position 1,353,513 of record JAQSUU010000594.1, on the reverse strand, counting down.
TAAATTTGTCTCGCAGTTTTCAAGCGAGCTATGTAATTAGTTTTTTTATTAGTATCCGAAAACCCTTTCAGCATCTCACAAAACATCAAATATGACATCTAAAAATTTTTCTATCCCCGACTAAACACAGCCTGAGTTGGTCATACGAAAGAGATCATGCAGCGGCTGTTACAAGAGACCATGCTCCTAGCCAGATTGTGGGATTCACATAGAAGCGTGTCATTCATCATCCAGAAAGTAACCCCCGCCTATCTCCGCCCGATTCCTCCATTTCATTTCCGCAACCGCAATCCCGCGCACTCCCTCGCGAAACCCTACCCCTCCCCATCCCTACCGGCCACCGCCAATGCCCACCTCCTCTCGCCGCCGTCGCGGGCGTGGCCGAGGCCGTAGGAGCGGCCGCAAGAAGAGGAACTGGGCTGACCTGCCGCTGGACGCGATCTCGGCCGTCCTCCGCCAGCTCAATCACGTCGAGATCCTGATGGGCGCTGGCCAGGCGTGCCGCTCCTGGCGCCGCGCCGCGCGGGACGACCCCTCGCTGTGGTGCCGCATCGACATGTGCGGCCATGCCGACCTGTTCAACAAGGTCAATCTCCACGGGATGGCGCAGGCCGCCGTATGCCGCGCCAAGGGCCAGTGCGAGGCCTTTTGGGGCGAGTACGCCAGAGACGACGGCTTCCTCCTCTTCCTTGGGGAGCAGTAAGATTTCGTTCCTCTAATTCTCCAATTATTATGGTTTTGATCCTGCTCGTGTTTAATCCGCAAAAAAACACGACTCTGGAGTCTTGGATGGATTCGTTTTTGGCCTACAATAATATTGTAAGATTTTGTATAGTTATGTATCATGGGTGCTTCTGATCATACTATGGTTGTGGATGGGCTGTTACTTTCATCGAATAAGAGTTTTAGTTAATTTTCTGAAATGAATTTCAGTAAGAGGACAGATGATTGATCCTCCCAATTTCCTTGTACTACTAACAATCCACAGGCACAAACTCAAGTTGCTGAGAAATATAGTCTTCAGCATCATTTTATCTTTTTTTTCTGCAATAGATTATATTTTGTTGACACTCTTAAGCATATTGGTCTCTAGTAATATTTCCTGACACCATGAAAATAAGGGAGGTGACCATTGTTAGTGTTATGTCTTTTTGTTACGAAACAGGAGGGGTCCCCCCTACTGAAAATATATTAAGAAAAGAAAAGTCTACCGAGTAGAGGGTTCAAGAAGACAAAAAAAGGAAACAAAGAAGATAAAAAAGATTACAAGGGGGTCGCTCCTACTGTTATGTGACTTTGGATGACAATAACTGTCATGTTCAAATGATGGGTGTGTCTTCTTTTGAAGGAAAAAATGTAAAACACCAATAGTATGTTGGTGTATCACAGAAAGTGTCTGATCATGGGTCTGGAAAACTTTTCATCATGTATATCGTAGCATTGGGATTGGCAACACGTGAGGGACAAATCAAATAGTGTCAGAGGTGGCAACACATAGATGTTTCTATGGGGTTATCTGTCAAATTGCCTCAAGTTTACACCGTTGAATATTCCCATCATTTGCCACCTTTGCGAAGTGCGCACAATCACACATCACCACCTAGAAAAAGTTCTCGTCATTTCCAACATAACTTACGATAGTGTCAACTTATGTATTAATTTGGCAATATTAGCTTCTTTGAACGTAAGAACATTCTTTTAAATTTGTCAAAAACAAAAGTTACTTGAAGATAGAGTTGCATTGATTAGAGGCATTAGCAGTACTAGGTGAAATGATGAAACTTCCTATAATAAATTACATATTAACTATGCAACAGAACTCAGGTGAATATTATGTGCCAAGTAAAGAATTTATGCTACAAGCAGTGACCAGAGGCTAATTGAGATTTTCCTCATTTGAAGTCTGACATTTATTGTCTTTGACGGTGATAGTCCTTGCTTTCAAAAGGTTCTGCTTGTAGTTCATGAGGAGTGTAATCTGTGGTGCTGGGCTGGTGCTAAGGCTTTACATCAGCTCCTTTGTAGGTCATTGCCATCGGCTGTTTAGGCTCCTGAAGGATTTTTTTTTGTCGTGTTTTCATTCCAGTGTGGCGTTGTTAGCCTTGTGCTAGGTGGCCTAGGGGGGTTGGCTCTGCCACTCCTTTGGTTCTTTTTTCTCTACTCAATGAAATGACATGCAGGCCTCCTGCGTTGTTCGAGGAAAAAAACTGACAATCAAATCATTTTTCAATTAGCCTTCTAAATGCTGAGACTGTGATGGTATTTTAGCATCCTCTAAACTGCCTTGATCTTTATATTTTCACCTCTAAATGTTTTGTTACATATTGGTGATTGCTGCTATGCAACTCTATTGAAATAAGAATAGATCTGTCCTTGCATGTTTGAAATGGATTCAGTATAATATTTCTTTTTTTAGCATTGTAGTTCGGTTGTTGTTTGTTCAGCCAAAGTTCTGTCTTTTCAGGGCACCATCACTGAAGAGTCTTCGCCTGATCTCTTGCTATAATGTCTCGAATGAAGGGTTTGCAGAGGCAATAATGAAGCTCCCTCTGCTTGAAGAGCTTGAGCTTTCACTTTCAAGTAATGTATTTGGGCAGGAAGTGTTCGAGACTGTTGGCAAGTCCTGTCCACACCTCAAACGCTTCAGGCTCAGCGAACACAGTTTCTACAGTTTTGAAGATGTTGACTACAACAAGAATGGGGAAGCCCTGGGCATAGCAACAATGACTGAGCTACGCTTCCTGCAGATCTTTGGCAATAACCTCACCAATGAAGGGCTTACAGCCATCCTGGACAACTGCTCTCATCTGGAGTCCCTGGACATACGCCATTGCTTCAATCAAAATGAACAACACCCTCTGAGCAAAGTGTGCTGGTATCAAGACTCTGAGGCTTCCCAATGACTCAACTGATGACTATGAATTCATAGTTTCGGATCCTGTTTGGGCCAATGACCCCCAGACTCACAGTGAGGATGACTTTGATGGCGACTACATTGGGTATGATGTTTACTACGACCTGGACACTGAGCTCGATTCTGATGATGATATCTATGATCCTTCCAACTACATTGATGGTATAGATGAAGATGATGAAGAAGCTAGGATGATCCTCAGGGGTTTGTGGCCGCTGATGAAATGAAATATATATATATCTAGATGCTGTGATGGAAGTGCCCAGATGAATGTTTCTATTGCTCAAGTTCCTGCAAATTTGTTTTCACTGGGCATGATCCATCCTTCAGTGCGTTGGTGGTGGAATGGATCAATGTGTTAGGTTATGTATCACCTTTCGCTCAAAGATTGCGCTGTTCTATTGATGTTATGTGTACTCTTTGTTATTGTGTTTATTTGTTATGTGACCTTGTGAACGCCATATACGGTTCACAGTAGTGTTGGGAGACTTTTGGTAAGTCTGGCAATTATATGCCTACAGTTTTGGGAGTCTTTGGTAAGGTCTGGCAATCTATATATGCCTGCAGTGCAAACAAGACTTTGTTGCTTATCATACATTACTCGCAATTGCACTGTGTGAACTCTGACTCGGGACCAGGATAACTGCTATACCGTCTTTGGTGAATCTGCCATTGGATGAATATGAAGATCCGTTGTTAATCCTCAGGGCTATGACTAATTTGTGCATTCCTGAGATGAACCAGACATGCATGTTGTTGCCATTGCCATGGTAATTTTGTCCTTCAAATGGAATCACCTCTCGTTATTTTAGAAACGATTATTCTTATTTTTGGAGACAAGAAAAACTGTGAATCGCTTTTATTTGTCATTCTGTATAATGTGTTTGAGCCGGGTGACTTTTGAGCCATAATTTTTGGAGTTTCAAAATCAGATCGAGGTACTACTAAAAATGTTAAAGTCAGGATTCCTAGTAGCTCAGATAATTTGTCAATAAGGGGGAAAAAAAGAAATCAACTCCAAAATCGCAAATAGAAAATAAACTGCTCCATATAGTGCTCGAGGAAACTTCAATTCTGAAATACAATTTAGTAACTTTTACTCTCTCCATCCTAAAGTAAATCAACTCCTAAAATCACTCTACTATGTCAAACTGTCATAATTTTAACCAACTTTATAGAAAAAGAGATATAACATCTATCACACCAATAAATACATTATGAAGATATATTTCATGATGTATCTAGTGATATAATGTAGGCTCATAAATACTGATACTTTTTTCAAATTTAAAATTAGGACACCTCTAAAAATTTATTTATTTTAGAATAGAAAGAACATTTAATTGTAATAATTTTAATTTTCCAACTTTCAAATATTACATGAGAAAACTTTAAATATATAAAGATGATGCGCATTAACAATCAATAGTGAAGGAAACTTATCATCTCGAGCATCTATGACCTGTCATTGATGACATGGAATATATAAGGAGGGGCAAGGAACCGCTGATCGGTATCTTAAACGCATCCCACACCTCTTCTACTTGACACCGACCTCAGCATTTAGTGGCCAAAGCAATACAAAGTTACAAACACCTACATACATGAAGGCAAGGCACCCTGTCTATAAATCCTTGTGTCTCGTTTGTTACCCGTCTAGTCTACTATGCATGGTTCTTATATTACTTGCCGGTGGTAAGAAACACCAACAAAAATTTGCCCCTTTATATTTGTAATTTTAGGGTTGCCCTTGTGAGCTCTCTTCTGATGTGGAAGAAGGGGGTTGCTTATATATTGGGTGCTATTTTTAGATGCGGTTGTAAGGATAGTTGCATTTGGAAATCAATTTTCTGAGGCGTTCTTAGTTGCCACCTAGATAGATGTGTCTTTAGAGGCGGTTAATGATGCAAAACCATCTATGGAAAAAAAAGAGAAGACATCTCTAAAAGTCATTTCTGTAGTAGTGAATGTAAAAATATCTATGTGATAGAAAGACTATGGAATGGTTCAATTTTCGTAGAACATTTAGGTTTATGCAAGTGATTATCTACGATATGATGTTTTCATAAAAATGAAGGACACATGTATTAGAATCCTCTAATAAAGCATTCATGTTAGATTTAGCTATAGCCTTTTTTATATTCCTCCAAAACGCTAGTAGCAGTACAGGATTTTGATGCACCTTTGCTATTTTTTATTAGTTTTTTTTAGAATCTGTTTTTTTTAGAATTACACAGTTAATACTAAAAGTTAAAACACGGACTACTAAAAGTTAATACTGAAAGGCCCACCAGAATCCCACGATCTTTTCACGTAGAAGCGTGTCCTTCACTCCTTCATCTTTACTTAAAGTAACCCCCGCCTACTTCCACCCGATTTATCCATTTCATTTCCGCAATCCCGCGCATTTCCTCTGCGAAACCCTACCCCTCCCCATCCCCACCGCCAATGCCCTCCTCCTCTCGCCGCCGTCGCGGGCGCGGGCGCGGCCGAGGCCGCAGGAGCAGCCGCAAGAAGAGGAACTGGGCTGACCTGCCGCTGGACGCGATCTCGGCCATCCTCCGCAAGCTCAATCACGTCGACATCCTGATGGGCGCCGGCCAGGCGTGCCGCTCCTGGCGCCGCGCCGCGCGGGACGACCCCTCGCTGTGGCACCGCATCGACATGTGCGACCACGCCGGCCTCTTCCACCAGGTCAAGCTCCACGGGATGGCGCAGGCCGCCGTGCGCCGCGCCAAGGGCCAGTGCAAGGCCTTTTGGGGCGAGTACGCCGGAGACGACGCCTTCCTCCTCTTCCTTGGGGAGCAGTAAGAATTCGTTCCTCTCTGAGTCTCCAATTCCTAGGGTTTTTCCCGCTCGTTTTTTAATCCACAAAAAAAAGAACACGACTCTGGATGGATTTGTTGTTGGCCTACAATAATATTGTTAGATTTTAGATCGTCTTGTATCATGGGTGCTTCTGAGTTCTGAACTTCTGATCAACTAGATATGGTTGTAGATGGGCGGTTATTATCATTTTATAGAAGTTTTAGCTAATTTTCTGAAATGTTTTTCAGTAAAAGGAGTGATCCTCCTAATTTCTTTGTACTACTAACAATCTAGAGGCACAAACTCGTGCTTCTAAGAAATAGTCTTCAGTATCATTTTACCTCTTTTCTTCTGCAATAGGTTATAGTTTGTGGACACTCTTTAGCATACTTGCGTCTAGTAATTCTTCCTGACAGCGTGAAAATAAGGGAGGTGATCACTGTTAGTGTTATGTAACTTCTTTTTAAGAAACATGAAGCCGCTATAGCATCAATTACCGGTGTTTTTCATGATTTTTTTTATAAAAAACGCTATTTATCGTAGCGCCGCTATAGCTTCATATCTGCTGGAAAAAAGTTGCCGCTATTTTCAATAGTCTGCTATTTTAAATTATGCCCCCTACTGATAATATATTAGGAACAGAAAAAACTACCAAGTACAGGGTCGCTCCTACTGTTATGTGACTTTCGATGACAATAACTGTCATGTTCAAAGGATGGGCATACACCAGAGAAGGACATCACTGTCGGTTCAAAACCCCCCTTCACTGGTGGATTTTGAACCGCTATAACCAACTCGGCAGTGATAAGCTGATCACATCACTGCCGGTTATGCCAAACCGGCAGTGATAGCTCGTGTATCACTGTCGGTTCGTGTTACAAACCGGCAGTGATACTTGAGCAATCACTGCCGGTTTGTGTTACAAACCGGCAGTGATACTTGAGCCATCACTGCCGGTTGTTTTAACCAACCGGTTGTGTAGATTATATTATCACTGCCGGTTTTCTTTGAACCGGTAGTGATATACTTTTCACAATTTGCATTTTAATAATTGTTTTATTTTCATTTCGAGGGGAGGTGGTGGGGTGGGAGGTCGGGGAGGTGGAGGTGGTTGCTATCGATCAATTTGATATCGATGTGGAGGTGGTTGTGGATCAGCGACAATACAAACCCATCAACATTTGTATTACAAAAGTTCCAAAAAAAACTTTAAGTATCGAATTAAGAGTCGCATTACAATAGCCTATCGATGTGGTCTCTTCCGTACTGGGCCTTGTACTTCTTAGTCCTCGCAATGTAGAATGATCCTTTCTTGGTCAATATCTCGTCCATCACAAACCTTGCTATCTCCTCTTGAATTCCTCTCATCTCAAAATCTAGCAACTGGTTGTGATTGTTTGCTTTGCGCTGTAATTGAAGCAAGATGATATTGAGATGCACAAACGTAAGACAAAACAATAGAAATGGGATGCCTACGTACCATATCATCTTCATTATCTGTTTTTGCGCCAAAGTATTTTAGCATTGCCCACATCACATAGAACCCGCATTCGTTGTTCTCCATCGGTTGATCTAGGGTCTTGAGATCCTCCATATACTTTACACTGAATGGGGCACTCCATTGCTTTTGCATCTTGCTATCGAGATTTTTTCAATCAGGTAATGCCTTCATTCTATGTGATATTGTAAATGAAGTATAAAGGCCGAGGACATTACAATATCCTATGTGATTAGAAAGTGTTGTGATATTTGGTTCACTTACTTATTCAGCAATTTGACTAGAGAGTCAATAAGAGAAAGTGGCTTTTTCTTTGAGTCCCACATCTCGATATGTGAATCTTGAAGATACATATCTACGAGGATGAAATGGTTGCTGCAATCACAAAGTCCATGTTATTGAATGACATATCAAGAAAAGAAACACTAAAATAAGGGTCGAGAACACATACTCGCGTCGAGCGGCGGCGGCGTGCACTGGCGGACAGCGTTGAGCGCGCAAGTGTCGTGCACTGGCGTTGGAGCGCGCTAGCGCCTTATATAACCCACGCATCCAGAACAATATCTACAACATATATAGTTTTAAGCATCTCTTTATTTCTAGCACACAAGTTTCAGTACTCAATAATATCTCTATCCTTAGCATTGTTGGATAATGAGTTTGGTAAGAACTCATCATTTGGAACTAGAAAAATAATTTCATCACAATAAACTAGTTGATTGGTGTATCATCGCTTAATAAGATTTGTCAATATAGGTATGAAACACAAAAAATTCTACTGAACTGACCTGTTTAGAGACAAGAATGTATGACCCCACTTAAATTTCCCAAGCAGCAAATGTGTTGTATCTTTCTCCCCACTGCAAATATGTATATAACATAAGCTGATGCCTGACAGTAACTAATTATAAATCAAGCTACACGATTATATGACCTACATATTCCAAACAATATTGTTAGGCAAGGCATAAAAAAATTACCATATTATGAGGGCTGCTGATAAAGCTTCCACACAAGATAGTTCACATGGCCGACAATAGTTCACAGGATTTGCCGCTACTAACCATGGTACTTCAGCTTGTTTTAGAGGCAGAAATGGTATGTAGTAGTCAGCTAAGTTCTTGCTTTCAGACTAATTAGTAACTTGATGCAAGTTCCGTTGGTGCTCATAAAGCAAATGGTAACGGAGACAAAATAAAACTCACGAGGATTGGATCCAGGGGAACAGGTGTTTACCTGTGTTGAATAGAGTGAGCTTCTCCTTCCCAACGATGAGCTCGGACATCTGTCCCGGGCGTGGCGCTGACCCTGACATAAGAAATCCCCAAATTTTAATCCAAATCCCCACCCTTAAGATCAGCTAAGACCCTTATTGCTTACATAAGACGTCGCTGGGCTCGGTTTTGGCCTTAGGGCCCTGCTCGGCCACGGCGACGGCCACAGAAAGGAGCTGCTGCACCGCCGCCCTTCTCCTATGTGTGCGCGCGAGGCCGCCCCGGCGCCGCCGGGGAGGGCAGCGCTTGCTACCATGGCGCGTGGCCCTCCACCTCTGGGTGCGCGTGCGAGGCCACCCCGCCGCCATGGCCGTCGAGGGAGGGAGAGGAGAGGGAGCTCAGGGAGTGCGGCTGCTGATGGGAAGAGAGAGTGCTGCTGCAGTGGGGCGGAGATGAGAGATCCTGTGAGGGAGGGGGAGCCGAGAGTTAGGGTTCACGAGCAGTGTTCTATTCCGTTCGGACAGAGGAGAGAGGGAGGTCGAGCTATATGTACTGTGGACATATCACAGGCGGTTTAAACCACGAACCGGCAGTGAATCTAATTATCACTGCCGGTTCATGGTTGGAACCGGCAGTGAAGCTCGTAATCACTGGTGGTTCAAAAACCGGCAGTGAACCTTATTATCACTGCCGGTTCCAGCCACGAACCGGCAGTGAAGCTCATTATCACTGTCGATTCTAGCCACGAACCAGCAGTGAAGATTCACTGCCGATTCCAGCCACGAACCGACAGTGATAATGAGCTTCACTGCCGGTTTGACCCCTACCCCAATTATTTGAATGTCTGTCAGAGTTTTAACCGGTAGTGAAGATTTATCACTGCCGGCCCAATACAATCCGGCAGTGATGGGCCGGCAGTGATGTTTGAATCTGTAGTAGTGATGTCTTCTTTTGAGAGAGAAAAAAATGTAAAATACCAATAGTATGTTGGTGTATCACTGAAAATGTCTGATCATGGATCTGGGAAAACTTCTCATCATCATATGTCATAGCAGTGGGATTGACAACACGTGGATAACAAATTAGAAGTGACAAATCAATCAGTGTCAGAGGTCGTAGGGTGACAACGTATAAATGTCTCGATGGGGTTATTTGTCAGATTATTGCCTCAACTTTACACAGTTGAATTCCCATCATTTGCTACCCTTGCAAAGTGCGCACAATCACACATCAACCCCTAGAAAAAATTTTCTTCTTTCTCAACATAACTTACGATAGTGTCAGCTTATGTATTAATTTAGCAATATTAGCTTCTTTGAACATTCTTCTTTGGTTTGGTCCAAAACAGAAGCTACTTCAAGATAGATTTGCATTGATTAGAAGCATTGTTAGTAGTGCAGTACTAGGTGAAATGATGGAACTTCCTATAATAAATTACATATTAACTATTCAACAGAATCAGGTAAATTTTAGGTGCCAAAGTACAGAATTTATGCTACAACAAGTAGTGGCTAGAGGCTAACTGACATTTTCCTCATTTGAAATTTGACAATTAAATCATTTTTCAGTTAGCCTTCTAAATGCTGACATGGTGATGGTATTTTAGTGTCATTTAAACTGCCTTGATCTTTAAATTTTCACCTCTGAATGTTTTGTTACATATTGGTGATCGTGGCTATGCAACTCTATTGAAATAAGAATAGATCTGTTCTTGTGTGTTTTATTTGGATCAGTATAATATTTCTTCTTTTAGCATCATAGTTTGGTAGTTGTTTATTGAGCCAAAATGCTGTCTTTGCAGGGCACCATCACTGAAGAGTCTTCGCCTGATCTCTTGCTATGATGTCTCGAATGAAGGGTTTGCAGAGGCAATAAAGAAGCTCCCGTTGCTCGAAGAGCTTGAGCTTTCACTTTCAAAAAATGTATTCGGGCAGGAAGTGTTAGAGACTGTTGGCAAGTCCTGTCCACACCTCAAACGCTTCAGGCTCAGCAAACATGGGTTCTGGACTTTTGAAGATGTTGACTACAACAAGAATGGGGAAGCCCTGGGCATAGCAACAATGACAGAGCTACGTTCCCTGCAGATCTTTGGCAATAACCTCACCAATGAAGGGCTGACAGCCATCCTAGACAACTGCTGTCATCTGGAGTCCCTGGACACACGCCATTGCTTCAACGTCGAAATGGACAACACCCTCCGAGCAAAGTGTTCTGGTATCAAGACCCTGAGGCTTCCGAATGACTCAACTGACGACTAAGAATTCATAGTTTCAAATCCTGTTTGGGACAATGACTCCCAGACCCAGAGTGAGGATGACTTCGATGGTGACATGGGGTATGATGTTTACTACGACCTGGACACTGAGCTCGATTCTGATGATATCTATGATCCTTCCAACTACATTGATGGTATAGATGAAGATGATGAAGAAGCTAGGATGATCCTCAGGGGTTTGTGGGCTCTGACGAAATGAAACGTATATATCTAAATGCTGTGATGGAAGTGCCCAGATGCATGTTTGTATTGCTCTAGCTCCTGCAAATTTGTGTTCACTGGGCATGATCCATCCTTCAGTGCCGTTGGTGGTGGAATGCATCAATGTGCTGGGTTATGTATCACCTTTCGCTCAAAGATTGCTAGCTATTCTATCGAAGTTATGTGTACTCTTGTTATCGTGTTCATTTGTTATGTTGCCGTTGGTGATGGACAATGTGCTGGGTTAGGTACCACCTTTCACGCAAAGATTGCTAGCTATTCTACCGAAGTTATGTGTACTCTTTTTATCGTGTTCATTTGTTATGTGAGCTTGTGAACCCTATATATGGTTCAAAATAGTGTTGGGAGTCTTTTGGTAAGGTCTTGCAATCTATATATGCCTGCACTGCAAACAAGACTTTGTTGCTTATCATACATTACTCGCAATTGCACCGTGTCAACTCTGACTCTGACAAGCATTACTGCTATACTGTCTTTGGTGGATCTGCCATTGGACATAGTTAGATGAATATGAAGATCCGTTGTTAGTCCTCAGGGCTATGACTAGTTTGTGCATTCCTAAGATGAACTAGACATGCATGTTGTTGCCATGGTAATTTTGCCCGCGGGAGGAGAAGGCGGCCGCTGTGGACGCTAGGGTTTCGCCGAAGCTCTGCGGCAGGACGGTGGGCAGCGGCGAGGACGAGGACGACGAGGAGGGCGCCGCCGCCGGCGCGGCTGGCCTAGCGCAGCCCCCTACTTGATTTTACCTGATGTGTGGTCTACAACGACTACACTAACACAGGCTAACTCTACCCGCACATGCTGCGGCCTGCGGGCCGTAGCAACTAGCTGGTGGTCTGTGCACTCGGTGTACCGTACCGACCGGAGGACCTTGCATTGTTGGTTTGGAGTCTTTTGTCTGTTATGCCGTCACCATCGTGTGATTCTGCTGGAGTGCTGAATGTTGATGCTGATCGGCTGATATTTTTTTTCTCGATATATGGGTTGCCGGCCTGACTTTTGTGGATCTTGCCATGGCCGCGTTGCAGTTGCACAAACACGCCACGCCACCATGGATCGACCTCATCCACCACCTCGCACTCGCAGTCGCAGCACCTAGCACCATATATCTGCGCCTAGGCTACGTGTCCCATGATCGTGATCCCATCCCCAATCATGGCCTCCACTGCCGGCACCGACCGCCTCACCCAGCTCAAGGCCTTCGACGACACCAAGGCCGGCGTCAAGGGCCTCGTCGACGCAGGCGTCACCACCGTCCCGCCCATCTTCCATCACTCGCCCGACCCCCACGACGACGCCTCCGACGCTCCTGCCGCCGCCGCCGCCAGCCTAACAACAATCCCGGTCATCGACCTCGGCGCCTTTTCAGCGACCAATGACCACGTGCACGACGCCCACCACCAGCAGCTGGTCGCCCAGGTCAAGGTGGCCGCGGAGACCGTGGGCTTCTTCCAGGTCGTCAACCACGGCGTGCCCGCGGAGCTCCTCGCCCGCATGCTCGCGTCCGTGCGAGCCTTCAACGAGGAGCCCGCCGACGCGCGGCGGCCCTACTACACCAGGGACCCGGCGAGGCGCGTGAGGTACCAGAGCAACTTCGACCTCTTCCACTCGCCCGCCGCCAACTGGCGCGACACCATCTTCATCGAGTCCGCGGCGGCGCCGCAGGAGATGCCGCCGGCGTTCAGGGACGTCGTGCCGGAGTACGCGCGGCAGGTGCGTGCACTGGGCGCGCACCTGCTGGCGCTGCTCTCGGAGGCGCTGGGCCTGCCGCACGCAGGCTACCTGCAGCGCGACGCCGGGTGCCTGGACGGGCCGGCGCTCGGCTGCCACTACTACCCGCCGTGCCCGGAGCCGCGGCTCACGCTGGGCACCACCAGGCACTCCGACCCCAGCTTCCTGACGGTGCTGCTGCAGGACGACGCCGTCGGCGGCCTGCAGGCGCTCGTCGGCGGCGGATGGGTGGACGTGCCTCCGCTGCCCGGCGCGCTCGTGGTCAACGTCGGCGACTTCCTCCAGCTCATGTCCAACGACAGGTTCAAGAGCGTCGAGCACCGGGTGGTGGCCGTGCCTGGCACCGCCGCCGCGCGGGTCTCGGCGGCCTGCTTCTTCAGGCCCACCGGCGCTGCCGCGTCCTCCAGGGCGTATGGCCCCTTGCCTGACCTCGTCAAGCCGCCGGAGGCCCCGCGGTACCAGAGCGTCACCGCCGTAGAGTTCCTCGGCTACTATAGGCAGAAAGGTCTCGACGGGCGATCTGCGCTCGACCACTTCAGGCTGCTGCTCTGAGCCTCTCAACCCAATTATTCGATTCCATCACTACTAGTCTCTTTACCTGTCCATTTTTACAATAAAGAGTCCTTGTACTTATGAATCTTTATTAAAAAAGATCACAATTTTATATGCCTCACTAAACAAATTTGTGAGACTCTCATGATACTGCTCTAAACTTTTTTTCCTCCATGTCACTTGGGTCTAGCTATTTGGTTACAAACCGCGTCAAACAGCAAATGAAATGATCATTTTGCCTCTAACTTAGGGTCTGTTTGGTTGGGGGTGTTAAAGTTTAACAAACACTGTAGTACTTTCGTCTTATTTGACAAAAAAGTTTCCAATCTTGGACTAATTAGGCTTAATAGATTCGTCTCGTAAATTACTCCTAATCTATGCCGACATGCATGCGATTAGTCTACATTTAGTACTCTATGTATTTGCCGCAACATTGATGTAATGGGAGTTAAACTTTAACATGTGCAAACCAAACAGAGCCTTAATTGGCCTTCCAATTTTCTTCCACTTCAACTGGTGCCACTCAAGTCCTTTGATTTGAGTCCGTTGGAGTTTTAATTTTCTTCTATTGTTTTTTAGTGTCACTCCGTCCAAATTATTATTGGTACCAAAGTTTAATAACCTTTTTTTAGGGAGCGGCTAACACAGGCACGCCGCACGGCCGCACAGTCGTTCGCCTCCACCGCCACCAGGACTCTAAACCGCAATCCCCTACTGTCTAGCCGGCCTTCCTCCCCCCACCCCCCAAAAAAAATTTCTTCTAAGCCCACCGGAGATGGAGCTCCTTCTTCTTCGACTCCGGTGGGGACCCAGGTGCGGCTGCCGGGGAGGAGCTCATCGAAGATGGAGGATCTCCTTCTAAGAGAGAGGTTGAAGACGATGTGGTGTGTGGGGAGGGAGACAGAGGAGGTGGGCATGCGAAGTGCCGAAAAGACGTCTGGGCGTGATGAAGTCTTACCAATTAATTAATTACCCCGACACCACTAAGGGCACACCCACAATGGTATAAGCTAATTATTAGCCTAAGACAACTTCTTCAATAGTGTTAACTCTTAGCATATAGCTCATAACATTGATAGCCCCATATGACATTCTCACATGATTTTAGATTGTATGTATGAGCCTAGCTCTTGATCAAGAACTAGTTTTTCTCTCTTCTATTAAAATATAAAAAATGATAGAGCTAGCTTATAAGTAACCCAGGTGCCCTAATATATTCAGCCCACCATTCGATTCGAGGTCGTTGCATGAAGATTAGATTCCTAGAGCTCTAGGTTATGTTTTTTTTAACCAAAAATAAAAAGCGCAGCGATTTTTTTCTAGGTGTTTGCCACACTTGGAATAAGAAAATTCACTCGCGTGATTGGTGATTTACTCGTGAGTAATGCCATTAGCACATTATCTTTTTCCAAAGTATGGGACCCATGTGCATTAAAACTCTTGTGGGTTCTTGTCTCTTTCAGAGGCCAAGTGGAGGGTGAGGGTGTCCCACAGGAGAAAGGAATAGCAGGGGTTGTACTCTCACGAAGGATTGGTGTGAGATTAAACTGAAATTTTGTACCATAGGTTGTTGTCTGTGCTAAATTAACGAGTTGAAATTGTCTTCTTTCTTTTAATTGCTCCCATTGATTTTTTTTTGTATCCTGCGTGCTAGCTTTGGAAGGATTAGCATGTTCCTTAGCATTTCGTTTTTAGCTAGTATCCTAAAATAATGGGTGGTGGATGCAGAAAACATTCCTTGTTATAAGGGCAGCTCCAACAATCGATTTTTAACATAGCTCTAAGTATTTTTCTCATATTTTAATAGAAGAAACAGAAAAAATAGCTTTTGATATTAGCTCTTGCACACACTTTAATGTTACACGAGAGTGCCATGTAGAGCCATCCATGTTAAAAGCTAGTACTATGTGTTAAAAGTTAGCATTATTGAAGGAGCTGGCTTAGAGCTACTCCCTCCATCCCAAATTATAAGGCATTCCAAGAATCTTAGAGAGTTAAAGGATCTCAAATTTGACTAAATTTATATGATAAGATAATAATATTTATGACACCAATTAAGTATCATTAGATTCTTCATTAATTATATTTTCATAGTATACCTATTTGATGTTATAAATTTTTATAAATTTCTCTATAATTTTGGTCAAACTTAAGATGTTTTGACTCTCCAAGATTCTTGTAATGCCTTATAATTTGGAATGGATGGAGTAGTTGCCGGTGCCCTTTTACTATTGTGCAACTCAGGAACCACGTCCGTCGTCGACTTCGTTGGCCTTGTCGGTTCAACGGCGGCAACCATATTTTTGAATTTTCTCATGAAAAGGATCAACAACGTCTGCACAAATCCGTTGCCATGTGCGTAGATAACTGCGGGCCGGCGATCAATTACGCATGTGTCCTTTTGTACCAGCTGAGTCAGCCGATGAAAGCAACCAAGTACTGTACAAGTGATAAGCCTTAAGGCTGTCCGCACCGCTCATCGCCAAAGCTCCCAGTACGCTACCGGTAGCGTGCGCGGGGTGTGCACCGCGCCCCTGTAAACGGCCCGGTAGCGTACCGGTTGCACAGTAGACCGCCACAGACCGCGCGTGGGAGAGCTGCCGCTAAAACACTGTAGCATTACTGTAGCAACGAGAGAAAGAGTTGTGGAGAGAGAGAAAGAGAGAGAGAGGGGAATAAAATATGGAATAGTTGGTATAGAGTATGTGATAGAGATAACACGGGTGCAGAAGAAATAAGTATAGAGTAAAGAATCTTGATGACTATGATAGAATATTCCTTTTTTGAGATGGAAATAGAGGTCGACGAGTGCGGATAGCCTAATGCTTTATAAAAAATTTACAGTATTCTGCTCAATCAAAATTGCAGTTAATGTTCTATTTGGAACGTAGGAATTCTATAGGAATTTTATAGAAATCAATTCATTTTCGCAGAAAAAACACAGGAAACCGGAATTTTACCGCAATGCAAGAGGCCTAAATAGGTAAAACCTGTTCATCCCGCTCGGCCGCTCCCCATTTAATAATAATCGCTACTATAATAACATACGGAGCACCGCTATTCTTGTTGTATTCCTTAAGCGAGACGAGTGCGCAGCTTCGGATGGCATAAGACTACCTGCACTGTTGTGCGCTAAAGCTTCCGGTAAAGCAGGTGCAGGATCATTTACCGTAAAATATAACTGCACCGCCGTGCGCTAAAACACGCGTTATGCGGACGAGTCCGCTATATTTAGAGAGATGACGTTCGTGCGCTATAGCCGGCTGACAGAGAGAGGAGGGAAAAAGGTGGAGAGAGAGAGAGAGCGCATGTGCTGCGGGTCCCACTATTTCAACACTCAAAAAAATGTTATAACTCACAAACCAAAAATAAATAAATTAAATTCCGATTGCACTATTAAATTCATTTTAATAAATACTTCAAAACAAGATGTCACATGGATATATTTAGATAAAGTGATAAGTGGGCCCCAAAGTGGATAGAGGATGATATAGAGGATGGATGGTGTCGACAAAACCTGGTCGGCAGCCTACCGAGGGGTATGCCCAAGGTAGTAGATTGTCGGCAGACAGGTGTGCAAGCCACGAACGAGATGGTGATGCAGAACAACACGCGGGTTTATCCAGGTTCAGGCCGCCGTGTGGAAGTAATACTTTACGTCCTACTCTGCTTTGTTATTGCTGTCTCGAACAATGTATTACAAGCTAGATTGCCCTAGAGTATGTTTCAATGTTTTTTTGAAGGGGTCCACTGCCCTCCTTATATAGTCCAGGAGGCAAGGTTACAGATCTGGAAACTAATCTTAGCCGGTTACAATTGTCATATGGAGCCGGATAAGGATTCCTAACCTAACCGACCAAGACCTTGCTTGATCTCCAAGTCTGGTTTGATGACTTGCGCGAGACACCATCTCGATGATCTGGATCGCGCGTCGTCATGTAATAGGCCGGCGAGCATGGCAGCCGTGGGTCATGCGTGACGGCAGCCGGTTTTGGTGCACACGCACACGCCATCACCATCAGGACGTACGAATGGTTGGGGACTTGGAGAAGGCAGCAGGTAATTTCTTCTTCTTCATCCCGTAGCGGATCTTTGTTTCGTTTTGGCCGCAGTTTGGGAGGTAGTGGCCGCACTGGTCGCCACGCCCACGTATTATGTACATATACATGATGACGCCACGCAGTGCGAAGGCCAACTGTGCATGGACCGGTGTGAGGAGCAACGTGATGCTGCGTGTTCTTTCTGCTTGCTCCTTGGTCCACACCGTAATTTACTTTACATTTATCTTTCTAAACTTCAATAGTGAGTACTTGTATTGAACTTGGGAAGAAATTGCCAATGACTACCACTGATTGCTAGGTTACCAATTCGTTCTATTTAATTTTCTTTTACTTCTTTGATTTCCCCATTGGGCTCCTCAGCCTGCGGCACATGGCGCCCTATGTCCCACACCCGACATCGCTATCTCTAGTCCCTGGCACCGTGCCTACCACATGGTCCCCCGTGCCTACCTGCATGGTTTTGGCTTTCCGTGCCCGCCTCATCTTCCTCGAGCCCCGCCTCATCTCCCCCTCGCCCTACACACTCAGCTTCTTGCGCGCCCCCACCGCCCCTGCGCCATGGAAGACAAAGATGTGAATGCCATGGCTTTTGGGCTTGTATTCTTGGCATATGAATCCAAGGGCACAAGGGGTAATTGCAACCAAAACATCCAATTTTTGGATCTGGAGATGTGCAAGCCAAACGGATTTACTAGCTCTATGATGGGAGCCTAGCTTCAGAGTGAAGCTGCTCTACGGTGGAATGTGCTCTAGAGCTACTTTTATAGAGTTGGAACTCTGCCAAGCAAGTCCCCAGGGCATATAAGCATGTGTTTGGTCGAGGGGTTGAAGTGGGTTTGGGATGTGTTGGACCCAATTTTGGGAGTGTTTGGGGGAGTAGGGGGTTGGGTTCATCCCCTAAAGGGAATATCCTTGTTAGATGCAGGTCGACCCGATTCCTCGAGTCGAGCAGACAGGGTCGACCCACTTCGCACGAGCGAGCCTGAGTGAGCAGAGGCCGAGCAGAGGCTGAGCGGGGCCGAGAGAGCAGAGGTCAAGCAGGGCCGAGCGCGAGCAACGGTGTGTGGGGACCAAGCGCGAGCTACGGCACTGGGCCGAGCCCGAGCGAGCAAAGGCCGAGCGCGAGCGGTGGCGGCGCGTGGCCAAGCAAGCCGCACGTGGATGACGGCCAAGCGCGGCCGCGCGTGCGGCGAATGAGCACGGTGCGGGGGCTGCGGCGCGACTGTCGGGTACGGTACGGCCTGAGCGAGAGGAAGGAGGGCATAGAGGCTGACGTGTGGGGCCATGTCGTAGGGATCTCAACCAACATCCCACCATGTATCTCAAACCAAACAAGAAACCGGGACAAAACCGACCCACACAACCAAACAACAAATGGGTTCACTCCATTCCAGAAAATCAGGGATGGATCCCGCCCAACCCAGGAAGTCCCACAACCAAACATACGCTAAGGTATTCATGGAACTTAAGATGAGACCCACGTCTACTAAAAGGTCTAGTTTTGTATAATATCTTCATGTGCTATAACATGGGTTCCACTTTTCTCCTTTGTGACATTAAGTTGTCACGTGGTTCTCTCTATTTAAATTATTTCATCGCTTAAGGCATGATCTTAAACTTGAGATGAGACTTTAGCTTCTTACTAGCAAACATGTCAGTATGTTGCACAAAATCCAATACATCTTGAAATTAGTTGTCGTACCATCGCTGGACATGAGTTGTTCTAACTCTTATAAGCACATGTCATGAATCGAGATCACATATATGAGATAAGAGGATGCGAGGGTAGTTTGAGAATGAGAAGTAAAAATAGCAGGGCGAAAGAAAGGACCACGTGTAAGGATGTTTTTTTAATAAAAAGCATGTTAGAAAAAAAACTTCGCATGGAACCCAATACACCTTGGAGTTAAACTATGTATCATCGCTGAAAGCGAGTTGTTGACTTGTCATAACTTGTACGAGCATGGTCATAAATCTGGTAACATAGGAGATACAGAGGACATGAGGTGTGAGGACAATTTGCAAAGTAAAAGAGGCAGGACCAAGAAAAGACCGCATACGAATATTTAGGGACTATAAAGAAAACTAGTTGAAAGAATGCTTTGCTCTTTAGGAGAGATTTTTGGGAACTACGGTTGTAGTGTACTATAAGGCGACTCCTAAAGTTCGCAAAATAGGACTTGGTCTCCTTTTTACCAGTACCGGTGCCGGTACTCGAGAGAGGACGCTAGGAAGTTACCATGTAGTAGCATCTAAATGATGGTGAGAATGTTCCAATGTTCCATCTCGTGCAGAGGCGGACCGACCTATAGGGCGAGCTTGGGAGGCCGCCCTAGGTCATCTCCGGTGAGCACCACTACTACCCCTTAGTCCTCCGGCTAGCGACAGCATCCCTGAGTCCGTCGAGGTCGAGCTAGCACCACCGCGTGAGGTTGAAGACGAATAGAAGATGGCTGGGGCGCTGGGTACCTGCTGGGCCATCTGGCCAACAACTAACAAGTCCAATTTTCTGGTTCTGGCCCATTTTGGCCCTTAGGTCTAGGCGAAGGGGCAGGGGTGCACCGTGCATTCCAATTTCGCATCGCACATCGCAGTCGCTGCTCTAGCTCGGGCGCTCGATGGACAGCGACGGCGGCGCTCCAGGCCACGGCAGACTGTGCTCTTTCCTCCCTGCCTCCCCTACGCTGGTGGGCGGCGGCCAGCGAGCAGCGGCGGGTGGCCCAGTGCCAGCGACAGCAAGCCATTGGGCGGCAGGCAGCAGGCCAATAGCAGATGGATGGGAGAGGAGATGAAGCCATTAGGGGAACAAATGAAGGTGGAGCTAGCAATGCGTCTAGCACGGCGAGGACGAGGAGGCCGGCAGCTCCAACTCCATTGAGCCAGAAGCGGTACAAGAAATTAGGTACCACCATTAATCCATATCCATTGCAAATTGTTTGTCAATTAAATAGATAGAGATTGATCTCTGATTAGTGAAATCAATTGAATTGTTAATTGGTTTTGTAGATATAAAAAGCTTTTTTCCTAGTACAAATTCCACAAGTGGAAGCAACTTGAGGCCAAGTACTCGTGAAAGCGGTAATGTTGCTATTGCTCAACTTGAAGAACAAGAAAAGCCACATCCAATAGAAACAGTACAAGGTGTTGATCATCAACAACCGTCGTCACATGAGCAAGATGTTGAAGGTATTGAAGTTTTCAACCCGGATGTTGATCTTGTTTTTGATCTGGCCCTTCATGTAGCAATTGATCAATTCCATCCAGACATTAGAGATGATGTTAGGAGGGCTTATTTGGTGAAGGGCCCAACCAAACCTTATGGCCATAATTTTCCTTGGCTTGATGATGACTTAATAACTAAAGAACATCATTATCGTGTTGACACTTTCTTGGCTGCACTTGATGCTATTCTCACATAGATGGATCATCGCTTCAATAAGGTATCATCAGAGTTACTTATTTGCTTCTCTTGTCTTGATCCAAGAGATTCATTCTCCATGTTTGATGTGGAGAAGATTGCTCGTCTAACGGAGATCTATGATCAAGATTTTTCAATTGTTGATCGTTCTAATATAAGGGATGACCTTGAGACATTCATTCTACATGTTCGAAGAGTTGATGATTTCAGAGCTTGTCATGATTTTGCAAGTATGGCCATGAAGTTGGTTGAAAGTAAGGCAAACCTTCTTTTTCCATTAGTCTATCGCATCATTGAGCTAGGATTGCTTCTTCCAGCGGCAACGACATCTGTTGAAAGAGCTTTCTTAGCTATGAATATACAAGACTGATTTGCAGAACAGAATGAATGATGAGTGGCTTAAGGGCTTGACTTTGTGCTACATTGAAAAGGAGATATTTAGAGAACTTGATCCTGAAAAAATTAATAGTATGTTTCAATCCACAAAAGATCGGAAGATGAGTTTACCTCCAAAGCGGCCTCGATGTTCTTAGAGTTATAGGATTGGTATGTTTCCTACAATGTTTGACACTTTTTTTACATATTTCCTCACATGTCACTTACTCATCACTAAATTTATTTTAATTGCTGGTTGTTTATGCTTTTTTTCTTTTGATCATTTGTTGTATGGTAAATTATCTGGACTGGACTATGGAAAAATATTATCCTTATGTGCTCTTCATGTGAAAGGTAATCATGTTCAAACTTCTTTTGTGTCTTTTGCTTGTTAAATTACATATTAGAACATAATTTTTATGTGATATTACTATATATATATATATATATATATATATATATATATATATATATATATAGACACACATATGAAGACCGGTATATCGGTGAATTAAAATGGCTGAATTAAGCCTCTGTATATATAGTTAGACCGATAAATCGGTGAAGTTTTGTATCTGTACATAACGATCCGCCCTAGATCATGTTTCCGGCTGGGTCCGCCACTGATCCTGTGGGCGGCCGGGCCATCATCCAATGTTTTATCCGTCTCCGGGCCCCGATGGTAGGGATTAGTCAGTCACTCATTCACAGTTGGCAGTCCCCTCTTCTCTCAACCAGGACTCGGCGCCACCGCGTCTCCGACCCCGAGCTCGACGACGACGAATACGTTGGCCGGAGCTACGTTCTCCTTCTCCGTCGCCGCCCAATAAGGTAACCAGGCAAATTAACCGTCGATCTGTTTCGTGCCTCGATCGTACGTAATAACTTATAAGCCAAAGCTGCTAACGAACTACTAGTCCGTAGTCTCCTTTTCGTTGCGAGGTGTTGCTGTTGCCGAAGGAACAAGGATAATGGAGCCTGGAACTCGCTCCGAGCCCGAGCCGACGCTGTCCGACGGCAGCAGGGACTGGTCGGAGCTGCCCCTGGACGCCCTCGTGCTTGTCTTCGCCAGGCTTGGCCCCGTCGAGATCCTCATGGGGTCCGGCCTCGTGTGCCACTCATGGCTCCAGGCGGCCAAGGAGCCTTCGCTTTGGACATCCCTGGACATGTCCAACCACAGAGCCATCGAAGAGATGCGCGCCGGCGTCCTGCGCCAAATGGCCAGGGTCGCCGTGGACCGCTCCAACGGCCGGCTGGAGGCCTTCTCGGCGAAGTACTTCGTCACCGACGAGCTTCTCAAGTACATATCGGGCAGGTCGTCGTCAGCATCTCTGAGGAGCCTTAGCCTTGCATCGTGCAACGAGGTCACCAACAAGGGCTTCACGGAGCTGGTGACTCACGCACCACAGCTAGAGGACCTGTCGCTGGAGCTGTGCCCGAACGTGGGCGGCCGCCACGTGTTCGAGTCCGCCGGCAGGGCGTGCCCGCGGCTGAGGCGGTTCAGCCTGCGCCGGGGGTGCTTCCGGTTCGCCCTCAACTACTCCCGGCGCACCGCGGAGGCGCTCGGGATCGCGGCGGCGATGGCCGGGCTGCGCAGCCTCACGCTCGTCAGCTGCAACATCAACAACGACGAGCTGGCGGCCGTCGTCGAGGGATGCCCGCGCCTGGAGACGCTCTGCCTGAGGGATTGCTACAAGGTCATCGCTGATGGATCACTCCGGGCCAAGTGTGCCGGCATCAGGACGCTGACGCTTCCCGACTCCCGAGCTTGATGCGTCCGGCGGCTCGGGAGTCGGGACACAGCAGTAGGTCTGCTAGTCTCCACAACCACCACATGGCCTGGGCCCCGGGCTGTATGTATCAGGAAATTACACAAGTTATCTGATGACTGCGGTTCGGTTGTCTGTACTCTATAGACTATATTTTTCTTTTTGAAAACTTTACTCTATAGACTATAGTATACACACAAGAGCTGTATACCTCTAGTTGTCAGGACTCAGGACTTTGTTTGCTAGTAGAGCATTCCATTGTGTGCTGCGACTAGATAGCATTTGACCATTTTGCCAAAAGAAAAAAGAATTAAAGTCGCCTTTCCTTAAGGCTTTAACGTGCTACTATGTCAGCTTTATGTTTTGTGTCCTTAGGGGTGTTTGATACAGGGACTAAAGTTTAGTTGGTGTCACATCGGATGTTACATGGAGTGTAGCATGTGGTGTTCGAATACTAATAAAAAAATAAATTACAGATTTCGTCAGTAAACCGCAAGATGAATTTATTAAGATTAATTAATACATCATTAGCACATGTTTATTGTAGCACAACATTGTCAAATCATGGACTAATTAGGCTTAAAAAATTCGTCTCGCAAATTAGTCACAATCTGTGCAATTAGTTATTTTTAGTCTATATTTAATACTACATTCATGTGTCCAAACATCCGATGTGATAGGTGCTAAATTTTAGCACCCTGAATCAAACACCCCAGTTTCTTTGTAACAGTAGTTCAATACACTGAATAAAACACACACAGAGAAAAAGCGAGTCACCAGTGACAGCTACAGGGAATGGGTTGACCAGGTGACCTAAAAACATCTCCAACAATTCCCCGATAGAAACCCCAAACCCCATAAAACTGTCATATACGGGAGATGAGGTAATTTTTTTGCTCCAACAACTCCCTAATTGAAAGGACTGATTTGATGCCCAGAGGGGGATGAATAGGCTCTACAAAAATTCTCAATGAATATTAGCACATAAACTCACCACTGAGCAAACCCGACCTAGCCGGGGTGTGATCCCGGCCTAGCCGACTTAGGGCCTAAACCCGGCCTAGCTGGGTTATAATGGCGGCCTAGCCGGGTTGTCTGAACTTCTGGCAGTCGGGACTTCCGACACTTGTCAGAACTTCCGACAGCCTACACTCAAAAAGGGGTTTTGAGCCTCCTCCTCCTCCTCTTCTATTTTGATGCAATTTGGTGTGTAGCTTTCTTATGGGTATATGAACACTTTCACACACCCCCTGCAAACACAAATTACATCACCCGAGTAGCACAAGTGGAAATACAGATAAGAATATGTGATATGAACAAATTCAAGGCAAACCGAATGGGAGACGCGGAGATTTGTTTGACCAGAGTTCGGACCACCCAAAGGTGGCCTACGTCTCCGTTGTGGAAGCCGGTGAGGACCCAACCAAGGTCAACTCGTGGCCGGACCCGAAACGGTCTCTTTCCACCAATTCCACTAAGGGGTCTTCTTTCCTCTTTCAGCGGGGAGACTAGCCCTTCTTATAAGACCACCACAGCAACCCACACACCCTCGGGTGCTTGCCGGTGACACTTTGCCACCTAGGAACAAAGTTCCAAGAGAAACGAACGCAACGAACCAAAGATCTTCAACTTGCTCAAGTGCTCAAGAATGGGACAGCTCTCACAAGCTTCTCAGCTCACTAATGCCACAAAGGCTAGCTCACAAAGGTTGGGATCACTCTCTAATCAAGATTTGCCTTCTCTTATCAAGTCACTCACAAAGAGAGGGAGAGGAATGCCCAAGGGCTATTCTGGTCGTGGATGAAGAATGGAGAGCATCAGCCGCTTCAAATGGGAGAGAGGGAGTA
Organism: Saccharum hybrid cultivar R570; assembly: GCA_038087645.1. Taxonomy (NCBI): domain Eukaryota; kingdom Viridiplantae; phylum Streptophyta; class Magnoliopsida; order Poales; family Poaceae; genus Saccharum; species Saccharum hybrid cultivar. The sequence continues at coordinate 1,328,826 of JAQSUU010000594.1, read as the reverse complement.
GTATTTATAGTCACCAACCCAAAACTAGCCGTTGGGTCTGAGTCGACGAACCTGTCCTAGCCGAGATGAAAACCCGGCCTGGCCGGGAATTCAAACCAACTAGCCGTTAGGGAATTCAACCCAGCCTAGCCGACATGGCAATCCGGCCTAGCCGGGTTTGGCTAAGGCAGGGAGAATGTTTTCTTCTCACTCTTTCCTTTTCTCTCACTCTTTGGTTTCTCACTAGGTTTTTCTTGAGCACCATTTGCTTATCTCAACCTTGGTGAAGCATCCCTCTTGATATTGTGGCAAACTCAACTCAACTCAAATAAAAATAAAACTTTGATCTCCACTTGAGCTTTTCTTCATTTCAAATTTGATTGCCACTTTAATCATTGAATTGTTGAGGGTCTTCATCACTTTAATTTCTTGAGCTTGTCCATCTTGAGCATGTGACTTGTGTCGAAGGTTTCAAGTTACTTAGAACATTTGATTTGATCTTCCACATTGACAAACACCACTTGATTAGTGCCTCGACTAAATGCAAGTAAATTTCTTCTTCACTTTTAGCTAGGTCAATCGGCCGCCAAAACCATCGCTTGCCCTTCACCTTCCGCTTAGTACCTCAAAGAGATTTCCTTGTTGTCTTCACCTTCTCAAGATTTACATTACTTGTCAATGCTTCTAACCATGATATGAATACCATTTCATTTGCATCGTTGTCTTGTGCTTGAACAAGATTGTTTCCAATAATCCTCACAAGCTTGACAACTATCTTTGATATTAGTTATTGCAAGTTTTATAGATGAGACCATTCCATATGAAATCCATTTATGTCTCATTTATTTGATAACACACTTGCTTGCAAATCCTTGACTCACAATAAATCTTGAACTCAATTTTGACATTTATATGATCACCACACATTATATGAGTCCAACACATAATAAACAACCTGGGACTAAATACCTACAAGTCTCATAAATATTATTAGTCCCTTAATCGTGTTGTCATTCAATGCGCCAAAACCCACAAGGGCCTAGATGCACTTTCATTAATATGGCACCTTTTTTGTGGCCACCAAAAAACACCTCTTCTCCCCTCAGATAGAGGGGGAGTTGCATCTCCCCCAATAAGCTAGGGCCCACGCCCCAACTGTCACTCTCCTCCCTCTCGCTTCTCTCTTTGCCATGGTGTCGAGGTCGAGCACACCCTTCGGCTCTGGCCCGCCGCCGCCCCCGGCCAGCTTCCACTGCCGCCACCCCCCGGCCAGGCCCGCGCGCCACTACGCCTTGGCCAGCCGTGACCATGGCTGCCGCCGCCCCTGGCTAGGCCCGCGCGCCGCTATGTCATGGCTGCCCCCAGCTAGGCCCACGTGCCGCTACGCCATGGTCATCCTTGCCGGAGATCTCCACCCCGGCCATGCCATCACCAGAGATCTCCGCTCCACAGGCATGCAAATCTCGTGGGGACAAGGAGGGAGGTAGAGGTCGCGGACATCACCGGCATGCCGCCGCACGGGGGCAGCTCCTCCATTGTAGCCAATGAAGAGAGAAGAGAGAGATGGACGAGGCAGGCCACGGCTCGACCGCTCGGGTCGTATAGCACGTCGGGAGGAGGACAAAGGAGAGAGGAAAGGGATGAAAAAATGAACTAATAGGTAGGGCCCATTGTATTGGCGATGAGTATTGGGAAACTGTTGGAGTACCGCCTCTAATAAAACACAAAAACAGTATTGGTGGCTACCAATACAGCTGTATTGGGGGAGATGGATTGGGGGCTGTTGGAGATGCTCTAAGTGAGAGATAGAGATGGGCGGTCACCAGTGAAAATTATACCTTGGTCGCGTCGGAGGAAGCTCGAACGGGGCATCACCAGTGCACAAAAGGGCAGTGCAGGCACATGGATGAAGGTGACGTTTGGTTCCACAAATGTGGCAATGGCAACGCAAAAGGAATAAATACTACAAAAAATTGATGGGGTCGGTCCCATGGAGCAACTATGAGTACTTATCATGGATTTGCGACACGTGTTCATGTGTATGTTTTCAACAAATAAAACTATTGCTTAAATTTAGGAGGAATAAATAAATAGAAAGGAAAGCAACATCCCTCCAATGTGTTGGACGCATTAACATAGACACGTATGGTAAATCCATGGTGGATGTCCACAGTTGCTGCATGGGACCGTCTCCATCCAATTTTTTTCCAAATACCCACGGTAGTTGGAAGGGAAGCTTTGATTGTTTGTTTTGTATGGTTGTAGGGGAATGCCTAAATCATTCTATGGAAATGTTACACTTCAAAAGGGAGAGGAACCTGGTTACTAAAGTGTGTGGCCCCGTTGCCCTACATTAGAGTAAGTATAATAGCTAGCTGTAAGCTGGCTAAATACTAAGATAGAAAAGAGAGGAGAGGAGAAGCGGGCTGTAAGGTTATAGCCGGCTCAAAGAAATTTATGAGAGAGATAAGTAGGTCATGTAACTATTATATAGATGAACTGAGAGAAGTGTGAAAAAAAACCTTACGGCCAGCAAAAAAAAAACCCGGCTGTTATACATTCACAGTGGCCCTTATCACGCTAATAAATAGCCGAACCAAACAGCTTCGAAGTTCGGACGGATCCAGGTGGGGTGTGGGCCGTGGCCATCGCGCGCACAAACGAGGCGCGATGAGCTGGCGTGGTCGAGGCGGAGCAGGATTGACCTGGCGAGCTGAAGCAAAGCCCAATCGCCGGTAAGACTACCCGTAGTGGGTAGTCTAAAACGATACTCTAAAGCTTTAGAGTATGAATATAGAGTAAAAACTGCTGCACTGGGTACTCTAAAACGATACTCTATTCTTTCTCACTCTATTTTTAGAGTAGTACTATGCTTACTCTATACTTTATAGTGGCGGGCCTCACTAGTTAAACAAAAGAAAAAATGTTATAACTCACAAACCAAAAAATCCAAATTAAATTTCGATTTCACCATTAAATTCGTCTCAATAAATCCTTCAAAACTAGATCACACATGGATATATTTAGATAAAGTGACAAATGAGTTCCACAGTGGATAGAGTGGATAGAGGATGATATAGAGGATGGATAGGTGCGGAAGAATTGAGTATAGATGAGAGAATCTTGCTGACTAGGACGTATAGAGGATGAATATAGAGGTCCATGAGTGCTGGGCAGTGGCCCTTTGTCGGCTGCAGGCCGCCGGTATGTGCGCATGCATCCGTGGGTGCAGCTTTGCTTCCATCCCCGTTACCGTCGTGGGGCAACTCTCCGTATGTTTGACCTGTTGGCAGCATCTTTCTTGTTGTACGGCCGGATCCTTGCTGTTGTACGAATTGATCCTCACGTTCGCTATTACGCTTGCTCCTGCGCTTTCTTCCAGGGCGGGACGTGATGCCAACCGGTGCCAGAAGCAAAGGTACAAGGAAACAATGGCGCCGGATCATGGATAAATAAAAATTTAAGAAGGGCCTTAAGTTGACACGGCGACAAGGCACGGAACTATGTGTCTAGAAATCTACGGGCGTGTTTGAATTGCTACCCCAAGTTGCCAAATCGTGCCACAGCTTATACGCAACTTGCGGCGGCTGTTTGCTTAGCGGCCGCACTTGCCCCACGCCACAACACAACCACGGCGTAGTAGTTCAAATTCTATGCCACAGTCTGCCAAAAGCTCGGTGAGCAAATTCTGCGCCACAGGTTGGTCGATGCCGGCTGTTGCGAACCGTCGGTACATGGCAAACAGGCCCTAAACAGTCCATACAATTTTCTACTGTGGCAACTATCGTCCATATGAAATCCATCTCAGCTGCTAACCGGCGCTCGTATTAGATGAACATACATACAAAATTATAGGGGGCCATCTTAGTCTGATGTATCATTAACTATTTTCAAAAGTTAGTGTGTAGATAAACGACAGCCATCTTGAACTAAATATGAGTTAGCATCGATATGACTATCAGTATCTCGTATGATATGCATGATTATAACATTGGCACATCGCTGATCCCCCGGTAAATTATGTCGTATGTATTTCAGATATTAATGAAATATTACATCTATAGTAAAATAAAATAGAAATAAGATAAGATGCACATGAAATCCTCACCGACGAGGCATTTCGTCAGACACCTCATAGTCCACCGTCCACGACTCCACCAGGCACAACAACCGCACAAGCCTCAGCCCCACCCTATCTCCGTGTGCCCACCGCACCTGCAGCAGGTCGTGTCTGGGCGTGCCTCAGCCAGCCTTGGGCCTTGACCAGCTACTTTGTCAGCAAAAGTGTATGGTTGCCTGCCCGGGCGGTCGGTCCAGCTGCCGCGTGCCCGCCTGCTCCGTTGAGCTGCGCGCCTGCTGCACCGTGACCGTGAGGCCTGCTCGCCGGAGTTGAGCCAGCTCCCCTGCTTGCAACCGCTGGCCCGCGCCACCGCCCGTTGCAGATGCGCCACTGCCCGCCACCCCGCCCATCAACTCGTGTGCCATGCCGTGCCGATTTATTAGGAGTTGGGGATTAATAATTAAGATAAGAAACGACCGACTTTCATACGGCGACTGCAGTCCGTTTTTCCACGTCCACTCATGAGCCCACGCTAGCCGGACATTTCTTGCCTGCGCCTGTGGCTCGCGGCCACGCGGGGGGCCCACGCCGCATGCCCGCGGCAACCACCCGCGTTCCCTCCAACTTCCCACGCGTATCTTATGTACAACACCCAACCGACTTTGAAACATTCGGATACAACAATTACAGTACAAGAAAAAAACACATGAAACATGCGTCTGAAACACTTAAAAACATTAAAAAACAATTGGAAACATACACAAACATCCATATAAAACACTTGCAACATATGCGTGACAACATATGCAATATCCAAATAAACACGTTTGCAACATACGTATGAAAAACAGATGAAACATTGCAACATACATGTACAACCATTGCAACATATGCAATATCCCAATCTACTTGCAACATCCGTATGAAACGCTTGCAACAAACCTCTAAAACATCTGAAACATTTGAAATGTGAGCTTACAACATGCATCATATCCCGGTGCGACATCCTCCCCCGTCTACATCAGGATACCGTAGCCATAGTAGGAAGCGAGGCTACGAGGCCGAAGGGCTTTCGCGCCAGAGCCTAACGCTTCTCCTTGCGCTAGCAGCACCTATTGCGCGTCGTCGGGTCGGGCGAGTGGCGAAGCAGGCGCAGTGGGCGCGGGCAGCAGGAGCAGCAAGACAGGCGCCCGGAGCAGGAGCAGTGGCAAGAGCAGCGGGGCAGGCCGCGGAGGAGCAGGAGCAGCGCGGGGCAAGCTGCAGGAGCAACGGAAGGGGCGTGAGCGGCAGAGGATAAGAAGCAGCAGCGTGAGGCTAGCGGCAGGAGCAAGACGGACGTGAGGTTTATTGGGTCGGCTGGTCCGCAGGCCCAGGTGCACGACATCAAGATGGGACGGACGCCCGCGTCCTATCATTTCCGAACGAGAAAAAGTCGGATCTAGTATCGAGCTCATCTACCGAGGCCTCGTGAGGATCCTCCGGATTCTGAGGGTCTGAATAAAAAAAATTCATAATCTTATATTCTTATTCCAACGATCTGTTTTTTAGAATTTTAACTCATAGATTTTTAGAATCTCGAAATCCAAACTGTTGAGTTTTTTTATCCAAATTCTTAAAATTACTTAGGGTCCAAACGACATTGATCCATAGGGATTTTAAGAATCCGGATAGAAAAAAATCTTAAAATCCTAGAATCACATTCAAACACCTTAGGATTATAGAGGATTTTAACACACAAGCACATAATCTAAAAAACATCAGAGCTTATTTTTATTCAGAATCTGGATTTTAGAATCTCATCCAAACACTGACTACTTGTGCAGTTAGGTTCAAATTCTCCCACGTGGCCCAACTCACGGTGGCTGGTCTTATTCAACCTCCAATCCGCCTCAACTCCTCCGTCCCTTCATCCAATCTATCTACATGACCTTTATAGAGGCCACTAAACATCATTTATTTTATTGCTATAAAGTTAGGTCCTCATAAAGCCACGTATCTTAGCTTCTTATTCATCCAGCTCGTCCTCTCCTCCCCTTCCCACGGGAGCGCCAACCACCATGGCGGAAATGCAGTTGTGCCGCGTTCAGTGCGGCTAAACGGGTTAGATACGAAAATAAGACGGTGTTAAAATTTTAAGAAATGTTTTTAAAAAAGATGAAAAATTAAAAAAAATCACCATTTCTTCTCCACTCCAGTCACTCTACCACCGTAAATAAAGCCTAAACCCTTCTGCCCCCTCGTCCCAACTCCCCAACGCGATGCCTTCCACCTCTCGCCGTCGCCGCCGCAACAAACCTGCAACGCCCGCGCCGCATCCGGAGGCTGTAGGGCCCGCGGGGGGGCACCCCCGCGAGGGACCCTTCATGGGTACCGCGGCTTCCTCCGGCCGCCGCCTTCGCACACGGGCTCCACCCCGCCCCGGATGCGGCAGCGGTCGCGCGGGCGAGGGGCGGCCCCGTACCGTCGCCGCAGCTCCCTCCGCCCGCCGTCTTTGCACGCAAGCCCGACCCCGCGCCGCGCCCGGCTCCGCCAAACCCTAGCCCACTCGAGCCCGAGGCTCGTGCCCCGATGCCGCCGCCGCCGCCGCCCTCGTCGTCGTCCTCCTCCTCCTCTGGGCGCCGCCGCCGCCGCAACCGCGGCCGCGGCCGGAAGAAGGACGAGGCCCAAGAGGAGACGAGGGACTGGGCGGCGCTGCCGCTGGACGCGATATCGGCCATCCTCCGCAAGCTCGACCACATCGAGATCCTCTTGGGGCCGGGAAGGTGTGCAGCTCCTGGCGCCACGCCGCGCGCGACGAGCCCGCGCTGTGGCGCCGCATCAACATGCTCGGACACCCGGACCTCGACCGCCGGGTCAACCTCTACGGGATGGCGCAGGCCGCCATCCGCCGCGCCAAGGGGCAGTGCGAGTCATTCTGGGCCGAGTACGCGGCCGATGACGATGCGCTCCATCTTCTCGGCGACCAGTGAGATTTCGACCCCCCGATCCAAATTCTCTCTTAAAAATCTAGTTTCGTGCTAGTTGGTTTGGTTACGCTTACGGTATGCCCCTATGCTTGATTTGGCCCACCAATGGAGTATATCAGTTGTACATTTTGGTAGGCGGTTAGAGTAATCAAAATATTAAGCTGCTACCATAGAACGGTACATTTAGGTAAAGGAAAAAGTCTAATTGACCCTAACTATTGGGGGTGGTCTAGTTTACCCCTCAACTATGAAACGGTCTAATTTACCCCTGAACTTTGCAAAACCGGCCAAATCACCCCCTCGAGCGGTTTTGGACGGTGGTTTTGCTACAGTAAAACGGGTTGCTACAGTAACCATGTTTTGTCCTTTTCTTTTTATTTATTTCGTCTGAATCTTTGAAAAATCATAGTAAATCACAAAAAAATCATAAAATGGAAAATCCAATTTTGTTGGACTCCACATGAGTATATCTACACAGTAAATATATAATATAGTATGCTTTAGTACAAAGTTTTTGTTGTATGAATTATTCAAATTAATTACAGAAAAAAATAGATCAAAATTTACAGCAAAAACTTTGTACTAAAGCATACTATATTATATGTTCACTGTGTAGATCTACTCATGTGGAGTCTAACAAAATTGAATTTTTCATTTTGTGATTTTTTTTGTGATTTACTATGATTTTTCAAAGATTTAGACGAAATAAATAAAAAAGAAAAGGACAAAATCATTATTACTGTAGCAAACCGTTTTACTGTAGCAAAACCACCGTCCAAAACCGCTCGCGGGGTGATTTGGCCGGTATTGCAAAGTTCAGAGGGTAAATTAGACCGTTTCATAGTTGAGGGGGTAAACTAGACCACCCCCAATAGTTGGGGGGTCAATTAGACTTTTTCTTTAGGTAAAGCTACAGATACATTACTCAGTTTTGACACAAAAGATATGTTGACGCTATAGACGATATGCAATTCTCTTCCTGTAGAGAGTTTTAGTATCCCATTAGCATGGAATGTCTTCTTTCAGAATTTTAGTCTAATACTAACTATTATTATTTTAGATAGTAATGGTTAAGAGGCATGATTTGTCTTAGTTTACTTTTATGGATGATATAAAGTGTCATCTTCCACAAAGCATGAAGCATTGGACTGTGATCCATATCATACTGTATTCTTACATCATTGCATTGATATTTTAGTGATACGTTCCTGATTGTGAATGAAATGAAATGTATCTAATGGGTGGTTCTGAATATCTTCATGTTTAGTGTTTTATATAATCCATTGTTGGATGTTCTCCAGCCTAACATTTAACTAAACCTCAGATCAACTTTACTTGCAAAAAATATGTGTTATGCACTTATCCTTACAATTAATGAAGAAACTTATGTTGTTGTCATCTTATATGCGGAATGGTCTGAGGTTTCCTGAAGGTGGTCTTTTGTCTAACAAATTTGTAGGTTTACCTGCTATCAACTTTTTGATAAAATGGAACAGTCTCTTTAATTTGAAACGAACTGCAATTGGGTTCTAATGTTTCCAGTGATGGCCATGTGAAACAAGTGGAACAAACTCAATGAACTGGTGGAGTGGTGCTGCTATCTTAACTTGTAACTGCATTTCCGGCCCAGTGTGTCCATGTACTGTTTCTCATGCCAAATATAAAAGAGTCTGGTACCAGTAAAGTCTTCCAAATTATGACTTGTCATTGTATGTGATTATCCTCTGAAATGACTTAACCCCTGTTTACACTCATTTTTTAATGCTCTTTTGTATCAGGACAAGGATGGTAGCTAGTTATTGTTTTGCACATCATACTTTTGCCTCTCTTTTTGAAGGCTCTGTTATTTATTGTTTAATCTTGTACTTCACTATAGTTATCTCCAACTGTTGTTTCATAGCAAATAACTGCAACTTTATCACAACAAGAATGGGTGCTTGTTATACAGAGTTGTTTGTAGAGCAAAGGTGCATTTATTGATTAGTGCCTACTAATGAACAAATACTACCTTTGCAGGGCACCGGCCCTAAAGAGTCTCCGCCTCATTTGTTGTCAAGACATTGTTGAATTTGAAGAGGAGATAAAGAAGTTTCCTCTGCTTGAGGAGCTCGAGATTTCACTCTTTACAAATATAGGTGGGAAGCATGTGTTTGAGGAGGTTGGCAAAGCATGCCCAGTGCTGAAGCATTTCAGATTTAATAAGTACCGTTTCCACAACTTTGGAGACATTGAGTACTCTGAGGATGATGATAGCGCGTTCAAGTACAACAAGGATGATGATGCCCTGGGGATTGCAAATATGCACGGGCTGCGCTCTCTGCAGCTCTTTGGCAATGACTTCACCAATGAAGGACTGACAGCCATCCTTGACAATTGCCCCCACCTGGAATTCCTCGACATCCGTCACTGCTTCAACATCCAGATGGACGATGCCCTACGGGCAAAGTGTGCTGCAATCAAGACTCTGAAGCTTCCCTATGATTCAACTGATGACTATAATTTACAGTTTGAGGGACCAATCTGGTCACCTTCCGGGCTTGGTATTGACTTTGACACTGACAGTGATGGTTGTGACTATATTTTGGACTCGGACGACTATGATGATTACTGTGATCCAATGCGCTACCTTGACGGTGTCTAATAGTCCGAGCTTGGCCCAGAAGATCGGATGTTCCTCAAGGGTATGCGCATGCTAATGAGAGATGATGACGATGATGATTACTGAGTTATTGTGGTCCTTACCACCTCAACCTTTGATATGGCGTCTATGTGGACTTCTTGAAGATCTGATGTTCTTCGTTGGTCCTCACATGTTCCTGAAATAAATGTGACATGGGTATTGCTGGCGCTTGGGATCTCAAACCTTTTTTCTGTAACATTGCTTGGCAACTTTATCACTGATGACTCGTATTTGTTTCTTTTCTCTGTGTTCGTTGCGTAATAATGTGAACTTATAGAGCTGACAGTAGTTTTTTAAGTGCTTCACCTGAGATGTTTCTAGCACAGTTGGAATTGGCAATGTCTGCATTACTGTAGATCTGCCATGTGTGGCTGGGCGAGGAACTGGTGTCCAACGATATATCATGTCTACATTTGCTACCCTTCAAGAAAAAATGGTATATTAAAAAAAGTACAATGCATATATAATTGAAAATCCTATATGTTTGCATGAATCATTTAATCGACTGGTCCAACACCTTCCTAGATCCAGCCCTACAGTTTGTTCCGCTCGCATAACTTGACTCGTTCGGTATAACTCAGCTTCTTTAATGGTTTTGGCTCCAAAAGCAGCTTTACTGGCAGAGCTGAAGCTGTTTTCATAAATATTTGGTAAAACAGCTTAGAAGATAGCGGAGAGAAAGCTTATATTCTCAGCTTCACCTAGGAAATTGTGCCAATGAGCAGAGCTGAAAAAAACTAACTTTTAGGAGGAGAAACTGAAAACAGCTTTGTGAGCCTGGGAGCCCAACCAAACAGTCTATTATATAAGCGGTTTTATGGTGCGTTACTAGGTTAGCATGGTAAATGAAAAAAGTCTAATTGACCCCTTCAACTATTGGGGGTGGTCTAGTTTACACCCTCAACTATGAAACGGTCTAATTTACCCTCTGAACTTTGCAAAACCGGCCAAATCACCCCTCGAGCGGTTTTGGACAGTGGTTTTTGCTACAGTAACAACGGTTTGCTACAGTAACCGTGTTTTTTCCTTTTCTTTTTATTTATTTCGTCTGAATCTTTAAAAAATTATAGTAAATCACAAAAAAAATCATAAAATGGAAAATTCAATTTTGTTGGACTCCACATGAGTATATCTACACAGTAAATATATAATATAGTATGCTTTAGTACAAAATTTTTGTTGTATGAATTATTCAAATTAATTACAGAAAAAATAGATCAAAATTTACAGCAAAAACTTTGTACTAAAGCATACTATATTATATATTCACTGTGTAGATCTACTCATGTGGAGTTCAACAAAATTGAATTTTTCATTTTGTGATTTTTTTTGTGATTTACTCTGATTTTTCAAAGATTCAGACGAAATAAATAAAAAAGAAAAGGATAAAACCACTGTGACTGTAGCAAACCAGTTGTTACTGTAGCAAAACCACCGTCCAAAACCGCTCGAGGGGGTGATTTGGCCGGTATTGCAAAGTTCAGGGGGTAAATTAGACTGTTTTATAGTTGAGGGGGTAAACTAGACCACCCCCAATAGTTGGGGGGTCAATTAGACTTTTCCCATGGTAAATACCACCATAGATCATAGATGACAAATACCTTCGGCCATTTATTTCAGCATTTTTGAAATCTAAGGTGGAGTTTTACCATACTACCATTAGACTAATAAGCCATGTTATATAACTTTTGAGGAGGGAGACAAATCTATATCTCTTATAAAGCTAATTCTTACTACATGTTCTACCTCAATATGCAAGCCATCCACATCATCTTACGTATCCACGTAATCTCCCACTAATAGCTATATCGTCCTGCTGACTTCTAATATTTTAATGCAATCAATTTTAATAAGAATGGATGTAAGAATATATAGATGATTTATCTCATAACCTCATACATTTAGATCATCTCCAGCAATACTACCCAAATCAGACTACCTATTTGTCTATTTAGGTAGCTGCCTATTTTTATACTACCTATATTTTGTTGTTATCTCCAGTAACACTACCTAAATCAGGCTACCCAAATCCATCTTGGCATAGTATGACATGCAGGACCTACATGTCATCCTCTTCATTTCTTTGTTGCTATGGAAAACTCGGCCATTAGCCCTAGGCAAATTTAACCGAGAACCGAAAACCGAACCGAAAGAATCAGAACCGAAAAATTCGGTTCCTTATTTGGTTCCTGATATCGAGTAACCGAAATAACCGAAGAAAATTGGTTCCTACTCTCAGTTAATCGAATTACATGAATTATACTTCACTTGTATTTTGTAAGATTATGTTTAGTTTATGTGTAGTATTTTATATTTGAACTGCTATATATATGTTACTATATTGCTATTGTTTTCTTATACATTATTATTATTATAAAAAAATGAATATAGTGTTGCATAAATTTGTCTCATAACATGTATATTTATTGTTGTCTTGAGGTCCTCTGAAAAAATTCGGTTAGTTCGATTAGAACCGGAACCGAACATAAATAATCGAGAACTGAAATGCTCGGTTCCTATTTTTTTTGGAACCGATCGGTTCCCATTTTCTAGGAACCGAATTTCATCAATAACTAAGGTAACTGAACCGAAACCGAACCGAGAACCGAACGCCCACCATAAGCCATCATCGGAGGTGGGGAAGGGGAAGGACCGACCACGGCCATCATCAGAGGGGAAGGGAAGGTTCGGCCATGAAAGCCCAAGTTTGGTTTTGAAAATTGAGCGACACCAAAGTTGCTAATGTTATGTGATCAAGTGTGATTAAACAAGGCATAAGCAACATGTGATAGAGGTGAAAATGGCATGGAGAGATAGCCACAAGACCACATGATTTGGTGCATGAAATGATGAGCAAGATCATGAAGGAATGCACATAAAATGATGGACATGATGATTAAGTGGAGGAGAAGGATCTAAAAGCGCAAGGCAAAGGTATAACCATAGGGTTTTCTTTTTGCCGGTCTAAGTTGAGTAGAGAAGTGATTGACCGGGTTTAGGATATATAGCCGACTATCAAGAGGGACAATCACGGTTAGCTCGGGAATCAAGTGCCACTAGATCAATGTCTTGAGCATATGCATTAGGATCTAGTTAAGAGCTAACATAACCCTTTGAAAATGTTTATGAAATGCTAACACATGCACATGATGGTGTACACTTGGTGGTGTTAGCACATTTGTGAAGGTGGTGGAGTTTGAGTGGTAGAGAGGGGTTTGGGATCCTCTCTCCCTCCCACCGAGCTTGCAAGGCGGGATTCGGCGCTTTTCGTGGAAATGAAACGCCTATTTTCCATTGCGCCGGAGACAAGAAAACGGAGGCGAAAGTCCAATGTGTTTCTCACTGGAAAACAGTGACCGGACGTGGTCCAGGGTGGACCTGCGTGTCCGGTCAGCTCAAGTCGAGGGCAGAGGCGCAGCGCGCCTAGGGTTTGTGACCGGACGCTGGTCTGGCCTGACCAGCGCATCTGGTCAGTTCACCTGGGCGTAGAGGAAAGGCACGCGACCAGCGTGTCCGAGGGTCCCCAGGACCGGAATGTATGGTTAGCTTCACTTGTGCGGCTTGGTGGCGTGACGCGAAGCAGATGCGGTGGCACGTCCGGTCACGTGCGACCGGATGCGTCCGATCGCGCGGGGAGCTCTCTGGACTCTGATCGGACGCCGGGTGCAGCGCGTCCGGTAATTTGGTGAAGCGCGTCCGGTCACGGCAATGGCTCTCTCTGACGCGCACTATTGTTGCTTGTCTTGTAGTGACCGGACGCGTCCGGTCACCCTGACCGGTGTGTCCAGTCATCACGTTTTTCACTGCGTTGTCCGGTAATTGCTAGTTGCTTACCCCTTCGCTATAAATAGAAGTTGGTCGGGGTTTGGGGGTAATCTCTTGCATTCTTGCTGATCTTGAGACATCCTTTGAGCTAGAGAACAACCCCTCCACTCATCTCTTTGCTTGGTTGCACATCTTGAGTGAGATTAAGTGAGATTCAAGTGCATTACTTGAGAGTTGCATTCTAGAGGCACTTGATCTTCGAGTTGCTGCGGATTTCTTGTTACTCTTCCGTGTTTTCCGACGCGGTAGACGGCTTGGAGCAGCGAAGGTGATTGAGCTCGCAATTGGAGATTGTTAGAGCCTCACCAAGTGTTGTAAGGGGTTTTTGATTCTTTCCCGTGGGAGTTCACGAATTGGATACTCTAGTGGAGCTCGTGGCTTGGAGGATTCCCATCTTGTGTGCGATTGTGCGGCGCCCGCCGAGGGCTCGACTCTTGATAGTCGATTAGCTCGTGAACCGACAAGTGGGTGTATCGCCATAACGAGGAGTAGCTTACCGGGAAGCAAGTGAACCTCGGGATAAATTCGTGTGTCGTTCTCTTCCTGAGGATTTCTCTTGTGTGATTGATTGATTGGTTCTTCTCATCTCTACACGACGGTATAATCACTCAAAGCTCTTCTCTCGCATTACTCCTTGTTTCTAGCTTATAGTTATTGTTGTATTTAGTGGATAGCCTTGTACTAGACTTGTGTAGGTGGCTTGCTTAATTAGTTAGAGCTAGTGCATTTTGCTTCGTCACCTTTTGTACTAACACTTGTGGTTAAGTAAATCTTGTAGAAGTTTTAATTAGGCTATTCACCCCTCTCTAGCCTATTTGGATCTTACATGCCACCACCATCATCGGAAGTGGGGAAGAGGATGGTCGGGCCTTCAGCAGAGATATAGCAGCACATCGACGAGGGCGGGGAAGGCCACATCCTACATAGGGAAACGCCTGCAGGCCACCGACGAGGGCAGGAAGGCCACATCCTCCACCAGGAAACAGCCGATGGAGGAAGAAGCCACCGACGACGACGAGAAATTGCTCGTGGGGAGAGCCCACACCAGGGTGGCTATGCGGAGGAGGAAGGGCGGGTCGCGGATGGGCGGCAGAGGAGGGCCGGCGCTGGTGGTAGAGGACCAGATCCAGTGCCCCGGAGGTCGGCGGTGCCGGTAGAGAAGTCCAGCGGAGGTGCGGGTTGCGGCCGAGCGAACGCGAGAAAACGACAGCGCCTGTACGATGGGAGATTTGGGTAGTCCCTTCCGGCCCAACAAGAATAGGTAGCGAGAGGGAAGATTTAGGTAGCCAACAAATTTGTTGGGTCCAGTAGCTAGTCTGTTGGAGTGGATTTTTTTTTGCTCTCTATTACCTAAATTAGAGATAGGTAGTGGGATAGGTAGTGTTGCTGGATATGCTCGTGGGATAAATTAAGGGGTTGTTTGGTATAGATTCTCTAATAGCTCCGGGAGCTGTTTTTCGGCTCTCTCAACCAAACGCAAAAAAAAATGAAGGCGCTCCTCGCGCGGAGTCCCGGAAAAGGCGCCGAGAGAAGAGGGGAGAGAGGGAAGGAGCCAGAAAAACTAGTTTCGCTCGGCTCCGTGACCTGCTGTGGGTCCAATCGCATGACGATGGCAGATTTGCCTGCACTGGCCGCGCAGGCGCAGGGTCAGCGGGGGGCGCGACAGTGGGAGCGCAGGTCACTGAGGACCGCTACTGAGTGAGCGCCGGTCGTCGGGGCCCGCCATCGCCGAAGCACGGGTCGCCTGGGGCCGCCACCGATCGAGCGCCGATCGCCCGGGGTCGCGGATGTGCTGCACCACATGGAGGGCGGAGCTGGCGCTGGAGCAGAAGTGCGGCACCGCCGACGGCCCGTGGTGCGTACGTGGCCGCGTGAGGAGATAAGGTTGAAGAAGATGCGGATGCGGTGCGTACCTATGACGAGTGTGGAGCAGATAAGGTCGGGAAAGAAAAGAAAAAAATAAAAAAAATAAAAAGGGTATTATGGACATTTCGTCCTTCTACACTAGCAGGTGAAGCTGTTTTGTCAAACGATAAAAAAAAACTTATTCAGCTCCCTAAATAAATCTGATCCACAGGTGAAGTTACTCCCTCCGTCCCACAAAACAAGTAATCCTATAATTCAAATCGTGTTCAAGCCATTTTTTAGGTAGACTTCACTAATAAAAAACATTATACCTTTGAAAAACCATGGAAACATTATACCTTTGAAAAACCAAGGTATCCCATGCTATATTTTCAAGGAATATTCTAGATTGCTCTTGAGCTCTATCGCATGAGAAGAAGGATATACGAGGCACTGGGAGTATTACATTTTTTTAAGGACGAAGGAAGTACAACTAAGGCATTGTTTAGATACTCAAATTTTACTATACAACACATCAAAATACTGGCACATATATGGAGTATTAAATGTAGATGAAATCAAAAACTAATTGCACAGTTTTATTATACTTTACGAGACGAACATTTTAAGCCTAATTAATCAATGTTTGGACAATTATTATCAAATAAAAACAAAATTACTACAGTATAACGTGATATTTACTATGTAGATTTGGCCTCTATACTTTGTAATCTAAACTAGGCCTAAAACTGTTTCGGCTGAAACAGCTATGCCAAACGGACCCGAATATCCACGTGATGGTCTGACCTCCCTCAGACCGAAGTAGTATTTTTTTTTACTTTTTTTTTAAGTAAAAAAGAGAGAAGGAAGCCCCAATGATTCGGCGGTTGTTGCTCGTCGAGAATTACACTCCCCCTTTCTACTAGTTTTAGGGCTGCGATTCGGCGGTTGTTGCTCGTCGAGCTCGCGTTCCGGCACCGCCGCGGCCTCCCGCCGAGGTACGGCGAACGACAGCTGCTGTTCCTCACCTCCTCGTCTCTACCTACCTGGAACGTCCGTGCAAAACCTAACCTTTTTCTTTCGGGTCTTGGGTTTCTTGGCGGGGGCTGGGTGGTAGCGGTTCTTCCTTAGTGGCGGCATCTATTAGGTGATGCGGACGTTGATTACGTGACCCTTTTTTTGATCTTTTCCGGTTGCGGGTGTGATTCCGACATCGGGCTTGCCGGATGGGGTTTTTGTCCTGTCGGATTTAGTTTTTATTCGTGGTCCTGACGGTGACGGATGGCGATTAGTCGCCTGCGCGGCTAGGCTGTTGTATTTTTGGCATGCCTGGAGTACTAGTTTATTGCTTTTATTTGGAGGCTACTACATCCTCTGTTTTTATATAAATATATAGACAAAAATGTTTGTCATTATTAGCTCACGCGGAGGGGGTTCTATTTTACTTTAGATCATGGTGTTTAATCTAAGCCAAATTAGGAGATGCGGCCAAAATGGAGGCAGAGGGGCTGAGATGAGGAAGAACAAGCCTTTTTTTTTGTCTTTTATGGGTTAATAATAACTGAATTTTAACTGAAGCGAAAGTGGAAAGTTTTTCTAGTTGCAATTTCTTGAACCTGTTACAAAATGCCGAACTTTGTTGCTCAATTTTTTTTGTTGTATTTCTTTTGGGATTCCTCCTTATTAGGAAATGGATTTCTGTCTTTGTAGTTATTAATTTATTGCATGTGTTAGTCAAGAATAAAAGTACATAAGTGGCTCTCTGTACTTGTGCGAAATGATAAACTTCGTCTGTGATTTACTCTTGCTCCAATTCCCCGTACAACCATTTAGATCAGTGCATCAGTGCCGTCGCAACCTTAGTGGCGCGCTACATCTACGCCCGGGTGTAGTGAAAAATGAGCAAGGGTCTTCGCACTTTCCTCGACGGGTGCGAAGGGTAAGGAAGCTAGCCGAGCCAACTAGGATTCGTCTAGGTAGCTGGAATGTAGGGTCCCTAACGGGTAAGCTAAGAGAGCTAGTCGATGTAGCAATTAGAAGACGTGTAAATATTCTATGCGTTCAGGAGACTAAATGGAAGGGCCAGAAGACGAAGGAGGTGGAGGATACTGGCTTCAAACTTTGGTACACGGGGACAATATCGGGTAGGAATGGTGTAGGCATCTTGATCGATAGGAGCCTTAAGGATGGAGTCGTTAATGTTAGGAGGCAAGGCAACCGGATTATCATGGTCAAGCTGCTAGTTGGAGATTCGGCTCTGAATGTGATCAGTGCCTATGCCCCTCAGGTAGGTCTTAGCGAGGGCACCAAGAGTCAGTTTTGGGAAGATCTTGATAGCATGGTTAGTACCGTGCCTATCAGCGAGAAACTCTTTATAGGAGGAGACCTCAACGGCCATGTTGGTGCGACTAATGTAGGTTTCGAGCGGGTGCACGGGGGGTTCGGGTATGGTAGTAGGAATCAAGAGGGGGAGGATGTTTTGAACTTCGCGCTGGCCTATGACTTATTGATAGCGAACACCCTCTTTAGGAAGAGGGAATCTCATCTAGTAACCTTTCGTAGTGGACAACACTCGAGCCAGATCGACTTTATCCTTGCAAGGAGGGAGGATAGACGTGCTTGCTTCGATTGTAAGGTGTTACCTAGGGAGTGTGTTGTCCCTCAACATAAGCTTATGGTGGCGGACTTTCGCTTTCGGGTACGTGTCCACCGGGACAAACGGGCCAAGATTGCGAGAACGAAGTGGTGGAAGCTTAGAGGGGAAGCAGCGCAGACGTTTAAGGAGAGGATGCTAGACGAGGGACCTTGGGAAGAAGGAGAAGATGCCGATGACATGTGGCTAAAGATGGTAACATGTGTCCGGAAGGTGGCTTCGGAAGTGTTTGGCGTGAGTAGGGGAGGCAAACGGGAAGCGAAAGACACATGGTGGTGGAATAACAATGTGCAAAGGGCTATTAGGGAGAAGAAGGAGTATTTCAAGCGTCTCCACCATGACAAGAGTGTAGCCAACATCGAGGGCTATAAAATAGCGAAGAGGATTGCAAAGCGAGCTGTGAGTGTAGCAAAAGGTCAGGCGTATGATGGCCTTTATCAGCGGCTAGGCACGAAGGAAGGGGAGAAGGACATTTATAGGATGGCTAGAATCCGCGAGAGGAAGACAAGGGACATCAACCAAATAAAATGCATCAAGGATGGGACAGATCGACTTCTGGTGAAGGATGAGGAGATCAAGGACAGATGGAGAGAGTACTTCGACAAGCTGTTTAATGGGGAGAATGAGGGTCCTGCCCTTGAGTTGGACGACTCATTTGACGATACCAACAGACGCTTTGTGAGGAGAATTCAGGAGGCAGAGATCGGAGAGGCTTTGAAGAGGATGAAGGGAGGTAAAGCGATGGGCCCTGATGGTATCCCATTGAGGTGTGGAGATACCTAGGCGCCAGAGCGATAGTATGGTTAACCAAGCTTTTTAACCTTATTTTTCGGTCAAACAAGATGCCTGAAGAATGGAGAAGAAGTATATTAGTACCTATCTTCAAGAACAAAGGAGATGTTCAAAGTTGTACTAGCTACCGTGGAATTAAGTTGATGAGTCATACGATGAAGCTCTGGAAGAGGGTTATCGAGCATCGCCTAAGGAGAGTGACACATGTGACCCAAAATCAGTTTGGGTTCATGCCTGGTAGGTCGACCATAGAGGCGATTTTCTTATTACGACAATTGATGGAGAGATATAGGGAGCAGAAGAAGGACTTGCACATGGTCTTTATTGACCTCGAGAAGGCATATGACAAAGTACCGAGAAATGTCATGTGGTGGGCCTTAGAAAAGCACAAAGTCCCAACTAAGTACGTTACCCTCATCAAGGATATGTACAGGGATATGGTGACGTTTGTTCGAACATGTGATGGCGACACCAGTGACTTTCCAATTAAAATAGGACTGCGTCAGGGGTCAGCTTTTAGCCCTTATTTATTTGCTTTGATGATGGATGAGGTCACAAGGGACATACAAGATGATATCCCTTGGTGTATGCTCTTTGCTGATGATGTGGTGCTAGTTGACGACAGTAGGGCGGGGGTTAATAGGAAGTTAGAACTATGGAGACACACGTTAGAGTCGAAAGGGTTCAGACTTAGTAGGACTAAGACCGAGTACATGAGGTGCGATTTCAGCGTGACTAGGCACGAGGAGGGAGACGTTAGCCTCGATGGGCAAGTGGTGGCCAAGAAGGATACTTTTCGGTATTTAGGGTCGATGCTACAAAAGGATGGAGACATTGATGAAGATGTTAGACATAGAATTTCAGTCGGCTGGTTGAAATGGCGTCAAGCTTCTGGCGTTCTCTGTGACAAAAGGGTGCCTCAGAAGCTGAAAGGTAAGTTCTATAGGACGGCGATTCGTCCGGCGATGTTATATGGTGCTGAGTATTGGCCTAAAAAAGGCGACATGTCCAGCATTTGAGTGTAGCGGAGATGCGTATGTTGCGTTGGTGTTGTGGGCACACAAGGAGGGATAGAGTACGGGACGACGATATTCGGGATAGGGTTGGGGTGGCACCAATTGAGGAGAAATTGATTCAACATCGGTTGAGATGGTTTGGACATGTCCAACGGAGGCCTCCTGAGGCGCCGGTGCGTAGTGGAGTTCTAAAGCGGGCCGATAATGTAAAGAGCGGTAGAGGTCGACCTAAACTAACTTGGGACGAGTCCGTTAAGAGAGATCTTAAGGAGTGGAATATCCCCAAGGATTTAGCTATGGACAGGAGCGCTTGGAGATTAGCAATCAACGTGCCTGAACCGTGACCTCTTTTGTCTTGTGCCCTTTATGTCCCTTTATGTGTCTCCATGTTTCTCGTCTCTTTTGGGTTTCATCTCTAGCCTACCCCAACTTGTTTGGGACAATAGGCTATGTTGTTGTTGTTGTATCAGTGCATCTGAGGTAACACTGAGCCTGTGGGTTGTGCAGTTGTGCTAGTGACAAGCTGGTATAGGTCTCTGTCTTTGACAAAGGATTAACTTTGTTTTCCTCATGCACTTTTTTTCTGGATATTATGAAGACAAATGGGGTTTACCTGCTTTCAAGCATTGCTTGTACAATGTTGAAGTCCTGATGTTATTGAGCTAAGTGTGTCATTTTTTTTTGTAAATTATAGATCCTGCACAAGCTGCACACTGAAGTGCATCTTGGGACATCATGGAGGAGCAGTCCTCACAGGGTACCATGGATGAAGGTGTGACTGATGGTGAAACCCCTGCAGCATATGCTGCACCAACCTGCCAACCTGCAGCATTGGCATCTGTATTACCATCAGCGAGTGCTGTTCTGTCTCCAGCGTTCCAGCTTGCTCCTCCAATCATCTTTCCGGAACCCTCAGATCAGCACCAAATTGCACTCCGGGGAGTCCAGCATGCCAACCTGCAGCAACAGCTCCAGGCCTTCTGGTCTGACAAACTCTCTGAGATCAATCAGACAACCAAGTTCAATCTCAACGGCATAGTTCTTACGGCGTAAAGGCGAGGCACGGCGATGGGGGAGCGCCTGGACGCCTAGGCGCCCGCCTTGCCCGCCTAGGCGCCCATTCTGCAAGGCGATGGAGGAGCGTCTGGACGCCTAGGCGTCGCCTAGGCGACGCCATGAGAACTATGCTCAACGGTCTTCCCCTCAAAGGGATAAAAAAGATCATGAAGACTGATGCAGACGTTCAGAGGATCTCTGGTGATGCAACGGTTTTTTTGGCCAAGGCTTGTGAGATGTTCATCCAGGAACTAACACTGCGGGCATGGCATCACACCAAACAAAACAAGAGTAGGACATTGCAAAGGAAGGATATCTCTGTGGCATTGGCTACGACTCATGTCTTTGATTTCCTGGTGGATATCAGTCCGTTGAACAAGCTGGAGCCAGAAGGCGCAGAGTTGCCGGCTGACCCTTTACTGCCCCGGTCTCCAGAGGTTAAGGTTGAGCTTAAGGGCAATGGCATGGGGTTGCTAAGGACGAATTCTGTGCAGCCTATTGTCCTGCAGGGAAATGCTGCTGCTCTGCCACTAGCACCACCAGCGACAACGAACAAGGTGATGCCAAACCTGCACCTGGAGAATTTCAAGCCTGTGCAGAACTACATGGGTTCAAGTCCTAGAACGATTGATCACAATCAGGTAAGCTTCAAGCATCACCGTGTTTTTTTTTGGGTGAAATGGAGATTGCATCGCTCCTCCAGGTGGCAACCATTTTTTGAGTTTTTACTCAGAAAGTTTATTTTACACTTATGATGCCCTCATTCTTAGGTGCCACTGTGCACAATGGATGTCGACTCGAGCCCCTTACCAGCGGCAGACATGAGGGATTGGTCTGAGCTTCCATTCGATGCTCTCTCCGCAATTTTCATGAAGCTTGGGACCATTGAGATCCTAATGGTCGCAGGGTTTGTGTGCCACTCATGGTTGGCAGCTGCAAAGGCACCTGAACTTTGGCGCTTCGTGGACATGATGCGCCACAAGTTGGTTTTCTCAAAGCGTGTAGATACGATGTGTGACATGGCAAAAGTGGCTATAGATCGCTCTGAGGGACAGATGGAGTCATTTTGGGCTCAGAAGTTTGTTACCAACGAACTCTTGGATTACATTGCGAATAGGTATTGTTTCTTGCCTTGCTAAATTCGTCCTTGCATTTAAGAACTTGGATTAAATTGTACCTGTGCTGTGAGAGTTTTTTTTTTACTATTTAGTATTTATCCTCACTGATCGATTTCCTTACTTGGAATATCATCATGAGAACAAAAAAAATATACACTTACTTTTTTTCCTGTACATTTCATAGTTATATTATATATGGCCCATAAACCACTTAAGCAGTCCCACCACACATTTTCTGTTAATTTACTGCAGTTTCTCAGAGGAACCATGTTATATTAGGCTAAGTTAACCTGCAGTTACATGATATATAATTCAGTATGCTACTACCAATTGAATAGGATACAGGCTTGATGTGTGGAGTGAGGAAATCAGGAGATATGATATCTGTTGCTACTTGGCAAACTTGTGTCATGTACTTATGTGATTTAAAATATCTACACATACTCTATTTTGGTAAACCTCTGTTGGTACAGCATGATATTTCTCAGTTTATTTCATTTCCTATCCATTTTTGGGCTTACCTCTGCAGGGCCAGTTCATTGAAGAGCATTCGACTCATTGGGTGCACATTTTTTTGGACCGAATCATTGGAAAGGGTTGCCGCTATGTGTCCACTTTTAGAGGAAATAGAGTGCTCACATGATAAATTGCCGGCAGAATTTTTCATATCTCTTGGCAGTGTGAGGCCACAGCTGAAGCGTCTAAGAATCCATATGCAGTGGTTTGATCATGATCAGATGATGCATAAGTTAGGAATGGGGAATCGTCAAAATGACGAGGACAAAGATGAGGAGCCAGAGGAATCTGACGAGGCTTGGGAGGCAAGGCAAAATGAGGATGCCTTAGCCATTGCAGAAAGCTTGCACGAGCTACGTGTTCTTCAGATGGCAGGCAACAGCTTGACAAACATAGGGGTCTACGGCATAGTTCTCATGGCGTCGCCTAGGCGTCAACTAGGCGTCCAGGCGCTCCCCCATCGCCTTGCAAAATGGGCGCCTAGGCGGGCAAGGCGGGCGCCTAGGCGTCCAGGCGCCCCCCATCGCCGTGCCTCGCCTTTACGCCGTAAGAACTATGGTCTACGCCATCCTTGAGGGATGCCCCAACCTTGAATGCCTTGACATCTCCGCATGCTACCATGTTGATGTCAATGATGAACTCAAAGCCCGTTGCGCCAGGCTTAAGCATGTCTGGTTACCTGGACAACACACTCATGTTTGCTGCCCGGATCTTCGTGTCATCAGAGAGGATGAAGGAGTGGACTGTGGGCTCACAATGCACGATCTTTGGGAAGCTGAGGTTGAGTCTCTGCGTGTCGAGGCAGAGATGGACAACGATGGTTTGTATGGTGAAATGTACTGGGATGACTACTGATCAGACATGGCTCACAAGACTTTTGACTGGCTGGTGTGTAGCCCAGTACGTGCTCATAGTAGTTTGGACACGAGCACCATATTTTGCAGTATGAATATACTGGTAAGGCAAGGTTCTTTTGTGTAGCTGAATGAATGACCATCCTGCTCCAGCGTTCTGTTGTGGTTTGTTGTAACATCCAGTGCAATAGTCAGGCACGCATGGATACCCCTATAGGCACTAGGCAGTAGAGTATATGTCTGCTGAATATGTTAATGAAGATCCTTTGATGCTGTGTACTATGGTATACATCCCTTAATAGATGCATGGTCCATGCCTCCATGGATTTGAATATTGACAGGGTCCTCGAAACATAATTTCATTTATCAAAACTAAAAAATGATTTCGATTTCTGTAGTGACCAAGTTAATCTACCACATTAAAGAGGTAATATAAAACTATTTACATTTAAGTTTGACCAAGTTAACATCTACCACATTAAAGAGGTAAATTATAAAACTATTTACATTTCATAATGTATCTAACAATGTTAATTTGACGTTATACATATTATTGTTCTTTTCTATATAGTTTTGGTTAAATTTAGGTATGCTCAAAACCACTTACATTTTAAGAGCAAGGGAGTATATGAAAGGGCCTCTTTTTTTTGGCTGTCATGGTTTTAGGAAAATATGTTATCAATAATCTTTAGTTAATAAATGTGAGATGCGCAAAGACATAGCTTGGAGAAACAAAAGGTCTTAAATGAAGTTTCTAAAACTTGAAAAATACTACAGGTTTTTTTGAACTTACTATTGTTTGCGAAAAATAAAGTATTCTACAAAACTATAGTATATATTAAATAAACCAAAAATATATATTTTTGCATCCTAGCAAGGCCTAAGTCGCTCGATACGATGGAAGCCCTAGTAAACTAAGACTTAGTGGCCGAAATTTTCATATTTCAAAATAAGTTTATGTTTGAAATTTCATTATTTTATAAAAATATGTCAACTCTTTCCGCTCTGAGCAAGGTATTTAAACAATTTTTGAACATTCAGTGTCTCTCTTGTACATATACAGCAAACAGAAAACAAACCGGACCCAACCGCATTCTGGGCCTGTCGGCCCATAGAATACTCGATCCACCCCGACAGAAGCAAATCGACGAGGAATCGTCTCCCTCTCCCTCTTCCTTGGTCCGTGCGGTTGCGAGCCCTCGCCCGGCGAAGTTGCTCAGGAACCTCAGCCACCGCCGCGCCGCCGCCGCCGGAGGCGAAGGTAACGAAATAAATGATCTCCCGTGGCTAGTTGTGGTTTTGTTCGTTGGGTACCAAGATCTGGATTTTCCTCGCCTTAGGGACACGCTTATTGGGATGGGAAATAAAATGTTGACATTTCTGATTTGATAAAACGAAGTTTTGTATCAATTACTCGATTCGCACTCGTAATTTTAGCATTTTTTTATTTTCTTTCTTTGTCATCGGGTAGATGGTCTAGTAGTTCAGTTCATCGTCGTTGTTGGCTTGTTGCCTGAGTTCTAGGAGGAGGGGATGTCATTCTCAGTTTTTTGAGACAGTAGGTCGACACAAAGTCCTCTTCTTTGGATCGATCCTAGTTCGTTGCGAACTTTACCTTCATTCCTGACTTGGTAATCGTTCCCCTCTTCTTTTCTCTGCAGCAGCCACCAGACATGGTCATAACTCATAACTGTTTTTGGTACGAGATGTAGCGTCACAATTTAGTTTGATCAAATCTTTGTGCTTGTTTCAATCTAAATAATCTGATGCCCGTAGGTTTGTCTTATCATGATCTGGTTTTGTAAAATAGCTTATATATATGTTAGATGGAACAAGCTACTATCTTGCAACACACAGTGCTATTTTGTGGTGGTTTCCGCATATCGACCTATGGTTTTATCCAAACTGTCTCTTGTAATACAAATGTATAAACGATCTATTGAGATGCGAAGTTCGAGTTCTCTTAAACTCGAATTTATATGCATATTTTCTTCTTAATGAAAAACACCTAATTCATCCTATACTGGTGTCTGCTTTTTTACTTTCTAGTAGTTACTTTTTACAACTTGTAATTTTTTTTACTGATTCCCGTCTTAGGTACCAGTTTGCACAATGGATGTAGACCCAAGCCCCTTGTTAGAGTCACCTGTGAGAGATTGGTCTGAACTCCCACTCGACCCTCTCTCCTCAATCTTCATGAAGCTTGGGGCCATTGAGGTCCTCATGGGCGCAGGCCTTGTGTGCCGCTCATGGCTGGCAGCTGCAAAGGCACCAGAAATTTGGCGTTTCGTGGACATGACTCGTCATAAGTTAGTTTTCTCGAAGGGCACAGGTACCTTGTGTGCCATGGCAAAAGTAGCCATAGATCGCTCAAATGGAAGGATGGAGTCATTTTGGGCTCAGCAGTTTGTTACCGATGAACTCTTGGAGTACATTGGAAACAGGTATTTTTCTTGCCACGCTAAATTTCAGTTCTTAATTTCTTATTAGGACAAGTTTTGGGGCTTTAGGAACTTTAACTTCGCTTCATTCCGGATTTATTTATGCAGTACTTCAATTATTTAGCCCCACCAAGCAATAGCTATACCGCTTTTGACCACTAATAACACCCCTGTTATGCATACACATGATGCCTATGGATCTCTCCCATTAGTAACACGATGTCACTTCGGCCATAATTATATTTTGGGTTTCTCTTATGAATTTTGTAATTATCCAATGCAGCCACCAATTGAACACTTGTCTGACCAGCAAACATCAATTGCGTATTTATTTCCACCAATGACTATATGGACTTGATTTTCAGGAAAAAAAAATGCCTATACGGACTTTGGGTCAACCAATGCGATATTTTTATAACCTGATTGACATTACTCAATGTCAAGTTATTGTTGTTTCACATAATCATGGCCTGATGTAATTTTTGCTTACTTTGCTGGTACTTGGTATTTTCTCATTTGATTCGATTTCTTGTCCATTTTTGTCCCTATATCTTCAGGGCCAATTCTTTGAAGAGCATTCGGCTTGTTGCATGCACATACTTTTGGCATATGCCATTGGTTAAGATGGTAGATAAATGTCCACTTCTGGAGGAGATAGAATGTTCATATCAAATAATGCCAGAAGAGTTTTTCAGATATCTAGGCATTGTGTGCCCCCAGCTGAAGCGTCTAAGAATCCATATTGAGGAGTGGTATGATTCTGATGAGATCAGGCGTGAGATGGAGATGGAATGTCGCCGGCAAAACGGTGACAGAGATGAAGACGAGGAATCAGAGGAGGAAACTGCCGAAGCTTGGGAAGCGAGGAAAAATGAGGTTGCCTTTGCCATTGCAGAGAACTTGCCTGAGCTTCGGCTTCTTCAGATGGCAGGCAACAGCCTGACCAACAAAGGGCTCTATGCGATTCTCGAGAGCTGCCCCCACCTCGAATGCCTTGACATCTCTGACTGCTCCAATCTCCATGTCAATGATGAACTGCGAGCTCGATGCTCTAACCTCAAACATGTCTTGTTACACAAACAGCAGAATAAGGTGTGCTGCCCCGACCTTCATGTCATCGGAGAGAAAGAGGGTGAAGACTACAGGCTCACTATGCCCTACCTTTCAGAAGACGAAGATATGTTGTACGCTGAGGGGGGGATAAGTGATGGTTCTTATGGTAACTACTGGGAGGACTACTGAGTACTGACGCTTCTCGTCCCCCTGATGAGCACTCCTGTCCTGATTTGAGCAAAGTGACCTGTGATGACACAAGATTCTACAATGACATACATGAGTACTATTCTCTGTGATCATCTCAATGTCCTGTTTGAACCGTTACAGGTTGTGCTATAAGTTGTTTATATGTCACTGTCATGGTGTATGCTCTAAGTTGGTTAAGCCTACATCATAGTGTTTTGGATATTTTGTGTTTACATCTGAGTTTATATTATTGCCACCTTTGGAAAAGCCGGATTCTTGGTTCCTGTGGAAGTTGAACTTTATTCATATATTGTGTTAGAGTCACAGGTCACAAGTTTGAGCTGCTCCATGACCTGTTAACGTTCTGTTGTAATCTTTTGAACTTGTGGTGTGTACTGGGTAGGCTTATGCTTGTGTATCAGTGCATCTATTCATTGTGGTTGTACTGGATAGGCTTATTCTTGTGTATCAGTGCATCTATTCATGGAGACATGCAAAGGTTATTGCTTGTTAAAGATGGCAGCGGGGCGGGTTCAGGGCGGATATCCGTGGGTTTCAGGTCTAGCGGTTTCGGGTTCGGGTTTGATTTTTCGCCCACGGTTTTCGGGTTCGGATACCCGAAACTTATCAGGTTTCGGTTTTCACCCGCGAATACCCAATGGATATCCGAAATATAACATTTTGAATAAAAATCAAGTGTTTTTATTAATAATTTATTTATGTAAGCTATTAAATTTGTTCTAAGTTGAGTCATGAAATTGTATGTTGTTTATCGCCTCTTGTTTATACATTTGAATATGTAATATATGTCATATATATGTTGCTAAAAATTTTTTACTTATTATTTTTCTTATTGCTTATAGTGGGCGGTTTCGGGTTTCGGGTATCCACTGGGTTTGGTTTCGGGTTTGGATTATCACCTGAAACATGTTCGGGGCGGTTTCAGGTATTGAGTTTGGGTTTCGGGTTCGGGTCCGCGAAGACTCCACCCGATCCGAATCCGCCCCGTTGCCATCCTGATTGCTTATACTTGGCTTGACATCGCCTTCAAGAATCACGAAATGTTTTTGAGAGACATCACTGACATGACTTGTATATGATAGTAACAATCATGATTCTCCTATTCAAAACTCAAATGAAACTAAACTTCTATATCTTTATGATTCCGAGTTTCCGACCGGTTAATGCTGATGCTGGCTGTGTTTAGTTCCCCGTGGAATGGAAAATGCAAAATGCCAACTACTTTGAAATGATAAAATGCAAAATGCCAAAATTGTCATGGGTGTGTTTAGTGTCATCCAAAATGCCAAATTTTTCATGGGGTGGGTGAGGGCCTTTTGGCTTTTTTGGGTCTCTCGAGGCCCAAATCCAAAATGGAGAATGGATACCTTTTTGCCAAAAATTTTGTATGGTGTTTAGTTCCATTCTGCAAAATGATAGACCAAAACCTAAAATTTTTTGGGTGAAATGGGAAACTAAACACACCCACTAATGCAAGTGCAAAAACCAGGATTAGGGTCTATTTAGATCCATCAACTAAACTTGAACTGGCTAAATTTAGCTATTAGGGATCCAAACGACTCAACTAAAATGTCAGCTAAAGTTTAACTAAGTTTAGCTGCTTCAACCTAGCTAAATTCAGCTAAAGTTAGATGAGTCTATTAGCTGGAGAATCCATACACCCCAGCTAAAGTTTAGCTGAGAGAACTTTTAGCTGGCTAAAGTTTAGCTTTAAAATTTTAGCTAGCTAAACTTTAGTTTGGTGGATCCAAATAGAGCCTCGTGTGGGTTTGACAAACAGCGTGGCTAGCGCCAGGATGTCCGGAGGCCCGTGCCTGCCTGCCTAATGCGCATGCTACTGCCGCATGCCCCGCCTGCTACACGCGCCCGCATGCTCACAATTTTTGAGCGGGAAGTGGATGCGTGTGGCCCCAGTCTCAGTGATGCATGGTCAGCGAAACACGAGAGCTGCAACCGGTCATTGTCGTAGACCCAGCTACAAGCACGAGATTTTCTAGTACTCCACATGCGCCGCATGTGCCTGCTGCTGTCGGCGTGCCTACGCATGCACACAAGGACCACCCCCGCCTGCGCTCGTTTTTCGTGCCACTTGCAACATACGTTTGAAATAGGTGAAACATTTGAAATATACACTTGCAACATATGTGTATAGCCACTGCAACAAATGCAACATCTAGATAAAAACACTTGCAACATACTTCTGAAGCAGCTGAAATATCTAAAATATACACTTACAAGTTACAACATATACTTGTATAACCACTGCAACATATGCAACTTTTAGATAAAACACTTACAACTTGCAACAAGAAAACACTTGTTGCAACGTAAGACTGAAACAGATGAAACATTTGGAACATACTCTTGCAACAGATGTGTGAAACACATATAACATCCAGATCAAAAAAACCTTATAAACAAATGTCTGAAACAGATAAAACATTTTGAACAAACGCTAGAAACATTCACCTGAAACACTTGCAACATATGCAACATGTGCAAAATTTTCTCTCTACTTTTGCAACATCCATATAAATCATTTGCATCGTACCTCTGAAACATCTAAAACACTTGAAACAATATGCGCTTTCAGCGCAGCACAATATCTCCTTGCTCGTGTGGAGTTCACCGGAAGCAGCGGCCCTGCAGCGCTTGTAGGTAGCGGGCGGGCGGCACTTGTAGGCGCCAGGCCAACGGTGGCGACTGCGCGATGTGACAAGGAGGCAACGCCCGCATGACTGGGAGAGGGAGCCAAATCTGTCGGGGAGCCACTCGTGCTGGGCCTGGCGCGCTGGTCCGCCCGTGATTGTGGTCGTTGGCTCCATTGCGCCGCCGTGTCGAGGGCTACTCGTGCCTCCGCGTCGTGGCTCGCTCATGCTGAGGCCACGCCGAGGCCACTGTGCCAGGACGGTCGTCGACACCGTGGCTAGAGAGATGGAAGGAGTAGTGTTGGAGGAACGCGAGAGCGAGAGAAAGCGTAGGCAGGGAGACACGAGAGAGATGAGTGGTGGTTGATATTTTTCAAAGTACGCATGCGGACGAGAGAGGAACGGGTGGTTGATATTTTCTAAGGGGCGCACGTACAGGTGTAGGCGGGTCGGAGTCTGTCCGTCACGTCCTCAGCCTATATCATTATCGTTTGACAAAGTGCCAGTAGAGTACTTACAATTACGGGTTTACTTCAGATATGTGAGTGGCTTCAGATACGGAGTATATTAGTTAATCAGGATGAATGCCCCATTGCCCCCATGCTGTATTGTGACCATTACTAACATCATCCTGGCCAAACTTTGTAAAATATTAACTTTATAAAATTACGGCTCATATGGTTATTTGTTGCCTACAAATTGTAGTTTTTTTTGCCTTAGCTTCTCTGTTTTAATGTGTTGGTTTGAATCAATAAAACTATGGTTCGGTGAAAACAATTTCTAGAAAATAAACCTGTTTCATTTTCATGTGGATAACTATTCCCATTGCACATCCCTTCCTCCCCCCTCCCCCCTACCCCACAACCCCCCCCCCCCCCCCCCCCACACACACACACACCCCGAACCAACACACACCAACGTAGTTGCTCTTGCAGTAAACCACTTATTGTTAATTATGGTAATTAGTGTTTATTTGCTCCCTCTCTCCATATTAGTCTACAACGACATCTATATAATTTAGGATTACCCTCCTGATATCTCCCCCTTTCCTTTGTCCTGCTAGGCCTCACAATACATCCCCCAGTTTGCTAGTTAATGATAGTAACTAGTGCCTTGATTGTTTTGGCCATCAAACCGAACTATGATGGCAAAATGGAACAGCTTTTTTTAATGAAAGAAGGATTTTATTAATTCATAATCATTATATCGAGTTGATATAGAATCCACTTTCGGCCTCTGCAAAAGCACACAGCCTAAAAACAAAAAAATGAGAGACTGACACTCCAATACGACTATCAATCCTGAGACTAGATCGCCACTCATGTCTAGGAGAAAAACGCTATAACCATTTGCGCCATTGCAAGCCTGCTGCAACTAAACCCTGCAAAGCATGCTTCTATTGGATAGTCCATGTGTGAAAGATAACCGAATGTACCACTTGCACGAGAGAATAATATCAAAAACCAAATCATTTCTGCATAGCCAAAGTGACCGACAAATAGATGCCGCCTCTAGCAAAACTAAAAAAATTTAAATCCTTCCCAAGCCCCCAAAACAAACTCCCAAACATATGAGAAATACTACGAGGTTGAGGAAAGCCTAAAGCAACATGTATGCAGCCCCTAACCGCACGTGCAAAACAACATTCAAAGAAAATGTGCTTTATTGTCTCGTTTTTATGGCAAAAACAACACTTTTCACTGTCGTGCCAATTGCGCCTGGCTAAGTTATCTTTTGTTAACATAACACCTCTACGAAGATGCCAAAGGAAAATCTTTATCTTCAGAGGTGCTTTTAAATTCCAAATAAGTCCTTGTTTGGATGCATGTGTATCCGGCTCAATCCACATATGTTGGAGTGGAATGGAATGAAATTTAGTTCAATTCCACTCCAATCCACTTCAACACATTTGGATTGCGATAAATACAGTATCCAAATAAGGCTTAAGTTTGTTTAAGTTGGGAGTGTCTTGAGTTATCAGAGCTAAATAACATGATTTCACTGAGAATTGACCCTTTGGATCTAAGTTCCAATGAAAGACATCATAGCCTTGTACATTAGCAATGCGAGGGAAAAGGTCATTCCAAGCTACAATTAAATCATGTCTCCATGAATGTTTAGCGGTGATGTACTAACATGGTAGTCTGCTTGCTCTAGCAGTGTTGTATAAACAAGGATATTGCTCTCAATGATGACGTTCCCAACCATCACCCATCTTTAATTGTGAAGAAGAGCTAACAAATAACAAGCCAAAATTTGGCACGCAACCAAATGAAGACCAATTTCAGTCAAAGTACCCGATGCAAATTTTAGCTTTGGTATGTATGTGTTAGATGATTAGGCAATTTCCATGTCATTTTAATTCCACAAATTAACGTTACGATGATGACATATAAAAGATTATTAACCATTGAAATCATGATATCAAACATATCCATAACAATATGGAACATGTGATCAATTATCATGTGAAGCATGTGATTATTAAAAACATGAAAGCATGATATATAAAACATAACAGCAAGGCAAGACATATATCTCATAACAGCGATAAACATGAGACAACATGTGAAACGACGTGACAGAACTACTGAAACATACAGGCAACAGCGTACGAAACAACTTGACTGAATCAACGAAACAAGCAGACATGGCATATATCTTATAGCAGAAACAGACACAAGATATAAACAGAAACGATATGGCTGAACATACGAAACAGACTCATAGCAGCGTTTGAAACAACATGGATTTATAACTGAAACAAGCATGATCAGGAAAGCGTAAAACAGCAGGGAGATGAACCGATCATACCCTCCCATGCGCTCCGAGGATCCCGATCCTTGTCCAACCTCCTTCGTCATGTCGTAGAGGATAAAGATGATCTCTCCGCTGGAAAGAAAAAATCCGCCCGCGTGAGGAAGACAATGACGGCGCTCGAAGACGACGACGAATGGCGGTGGTGCGGTGTTCGGGGAGGACGACGATGAACAGCAGCAGCGGTTTGGGCAGTCGCGTAGACGCTCCCCAAAAACCTAATTGTCGATCCCTCGTGCAAGGTCTCGAACAGCAAGGGCTTCGGAGACACCTGCCCTCTCGCTCTTCCGTGCGCGTGGATTGCGAGATGGGGATTTCTCTGTTGCAGCTGAAATGTGGTTCTGTATTCTCTCTCGTGTCCCGAAGGGACAGGGCTCTCGCCTTTATCTATGCGGCTGGAAGAGGAAGGAGGAGGGCAAAGGTCTCACGGCTGGCTGTTCAGGGGACGGGAATGTGAAGAGTTCAACTCCCAGATAAAACTCCCACGGTTAGTGAGTGCTAAAAATTAACACAACCACGCCTCGGCCCGGCCCGGCCGGCGGCGCGCATGTGGCACGTCTTTATCCGTTTCTTAACTTCTTAATTTAAGCAGAATAACTCCCACCATATAAGTCAAGTCAAGGACCCTTGAAATTCCAATCCGGTACAACTAATATTATCCACAATTACACACCATAGAGTTTATTGATTTATTAAACTTAAACGGGCCTAGCCCATAATAAATCCAACAGTATGGGTAACCAGCCAATCACACCCATAGATTATATACTTATATCTTTGCATAGAAAAGCATTATAACTTAAAAAAAGGTAAAACGGTTTGTAATTTACAAACGGTTTGTAATTTATGGAGTTCACAATGGTGCTGACGTGTTTTATTATCCTCTCCTTTCATATCGGTGTGAAGGTGTGACAGCTTGCAGTAAATTTTGTTTTTGACATGAATTTGGTTTTTGACCCTAAAGTGCTGAGCCAAATTTGTGCTCCTGCAATTTGGCCAGTGCTTGGATTGGCACCAAAAAAATCGGCACAGCCAAGGAAATTTTGGCCGGTCTAGCTCGAACTGAACGTGCGCGTTCCCTGCGATTGGATCTCAGAGTTTCCTGCGCACCTTTGAAACTAGTAAATGTTTTAATTTAAAATATTTCAAAGGCAAGTCCCATTAGTTCATTTGAAACTAGTAGATTTTTTATTTAAAATATTTAATTAAGACAATAACGTGGTGGATCAAAAAAACATACTTTTATTCATTAAATAAAACTCGATGTTAAATACAAGTATTAAACACATTAGTTGATATAAAAAAATGTTTTTGTTATGTTTACAATAGTATTGAATTTTTAACATGATATGTTTTTTTCTCATAATTAAAAATTATCCTTTCTCCTTTTGAAATGGAGTTGAATATCCAAATTTACATTCAGATTTAAATTCTCTAATTTTGTATTAGTGTTTGAGGAAATTTGAATTTTCATCCTAAACCGTGAAATGTATATTTAAATGCATTTTATCCATTTCGACTCTAGCTCTTGACAATTAAATTAATGAGTTTTTCCTATGCTTTGGTATGCATGCAAACATCATGTGGACAACACAAAACAGGCGTTGACATTTTCATTCTAACGGCTCCGGCAAATTCTCTTTGCTATGGTTCCTTCTTTCAAGTTGCTACAAAGGAGCACATGGATCCTATAGAGGCGAAAGCACGGGCTCTGCTGCTTGGTGCCGAGCTAGCAAGGACTCTGAATCTACGAGATGTCAATTCTCTTACAGATAACAAAGTACTCCTTCTGTTCTAAATTATAAGTCTCTTTGATTTTTTTTTATAGATCCATTTTACTATACATCTAGATATAATGTATGTCTAGTATGTATAAAAAAGTCAAAACGACTTACAATTTGGAACGGAGGGAGTACTTGCTATAGCTGCTCAAGCTGGTTCTGCACGCTTTCATCCAGGACATTGGTCCATCAGACCTACTCTTCCTCTACTTGCAAAAACCACACAAGGAATGAAACATTCCATAATAAATATTAGAAGAGAAAGAAATGGAGTTGCGGATAGGCTAGCAAAACAGGCAACACTAGCTGCTATTTCCAAGTGCTTGCCTTTTCTCTTGTCAAGCTATCGTGCATTTACCTCGTCGTGTGCAAATAGCACTTTAAGAGGATGTTTGAGACTGCTCTACAAACTCCATCGTGGAGCAGCTCTAAAAAAAACTAGAGTTTGTGGAGTACCTCTTTAGGTGCTCTCACTAATCCACCATTTTTCCTCGAACAGAGTGCGTGGAGCTGAAACCTTTTAGCTAAAAAATATGGAGTAGAGCTGAAAAACATGGAGCGGAGCAGTCCCAAACATCCTCTAAAACTTTTGATGGGGTTTGTTCCACTCCATCTCTATACTATGCATTTAAAGTAGTGAAAACTTTTGCCTTTCAAAAAAAAATACTCCATTCGTCCCAATATTACGGTCGTTGCACACAAACCAACGAGAAAGTCAAAATACATGCACACCCCTATGTTCTCTCTCCTTCTCTCTTCATCGTTCCCTATTACTCGCCTCATCGAGCCTCACTGTGTCGAGACCCACAACCACCGCACGGCCATGCCCACATGTCGGCGCTCACGTCACCGACACCTGCGCTCGGGTCGCTGAAATCTACGCCCGCCCTAGTCGGCATAAGATGTGGCAGTGGGGTCGCCCTGGATGGTTTGGCTGAATATGCGAGGGAGGGGCAGAGTGGAGAGACCAGCAGCGGGTCCAGCGATGGAGGTCGACGAAGGCATTGTGGAGGACAATAGATGGTGGGCGTGGCCTCCTCTCGTTGGTGGAGGAGAAGAGGGAGGCATGCGTGTCCTCCACGTCAGTGGAGGAGAAGAGGAGGATGGCCGCGGCCTCCGCACTGGTGGAGAAGAGAAGGATGGGCGCAGCCTCCGTGCCGGTGGAGGAGAAGAGGGGACCGGGGCTGACCTCCACGCCTGTGGAGGAAGAGGACGAGCTTGGGCAGCCTTCGCACCGGTGGAAGAGAAGAAGGGCCCAGGAGACCTATGTGCCAGTGGAGAAGAAGGGCCTTGACGCCGGCCTCCACGCCGTTGGAGAAGAAGAAGATGGGAGAGGGCATGTGATGAAAAATGAGGAATGAGAGAGGATAGGCCTGCTACTTCGATTTAGGGTAAAGTGGTGAGACTGAGACGTATGTCTACAATAATACTTCGATTTAGGGTAAAATAGTAAGACGTATGTCTACACCAACGATTTTTGGGACAAAATTTTTACCTCAAGACTGCAGTATTTGTGGGACGGATAGAGTACACTAAACACGTGTTGCAGTTTTTTTTTAAGTGAGTACAGCTAGACACATGTCGTTTTGGTTAACTCCGCCGTGCAGGGCCCACACACGAGTCCTGAACACTCAGCGCTACAAGAAGCCCCGTGGCCCTACGTCTCCCCATTGCTCACGGCTTCACGACCGGTTCGCCTCGTCATCGTCGTCTCCGCGTTGTCTCCGATTCGCGGTTGCTGTTCACCGCGCAACGCCTCGCCACGGGGCCGCTTCCTCCGCGGTACAGTCCTCGTCATACGCCGTCTCTATCAACTTGGCACCGCTGTTAATACCTAGATTTTTTTTTTCTTTCCGAACCTGGGTTTTGGTTTTCTTGGCGGCGGTTGCCGGGGCGGTTCTTCGTTTCTTGGCGGCCCTTTTGTTTATTGTTTGTATAATATGGCGACTTTTGCTTTAGTTGGGTCTCGGATGTGATCCGCCTCTGCGACATTGAGCTTGCCGGCCGGGGATCCGGGTCCTGTCGGATTGGGGTTTTCTTGGCAGTCTTGACGGCGGCGGTTCCTTTTTATTCTTTTTTTTAATTGACGGTGGCGGTTTCAACAGTCGCTGCGTTCGGCGATGGCTTCAGACGGTTTAACGCGTAGCTTCATTGTGCATAGGATGTTTGTATTTGCGTGTCTGGTCTTGGCGGAGTATTTTGATCGATTAGCCAAACGAGGCGACAGAAACTGGAAAAGGAGGGTAGGCATTTGCAAAGCCAAAACTGAGAGAGGGGTTGAGGGGGGCAAGAAAGGTGTCTATCTAGTAATAGTATTGCTTCAGGTCAAAGCAAAATGAAAAAAAGTTTTCAGCTCCTAAATTTCTGAACTTTTGCATGTAATGCAAAGAAACTATGATCGCTGAAATCTTCGTTGTTGTGATTAGATTAATGGAGGGAGTGGAGGGAATCGGCATGTGGAAATTTTATTTCAGTCGTAAGTCAGGGTTTTGCAGTAAGAAGGGATAATTGTTTTGAGTTGATTGGATATGTAAGCACGTATGGACGGTGGAGGTGTTCTCATTTGCCATATAAAAGGTATTCCCACCTAGTAGGCAGGGTTTTTTTTCGAAAGAGCAGCAAGAGATTCGGTACAGGTTTTATTAGATGATGGAAACGAAAAAGCAGGAAAAGAGGAGCTAAACCACGACTCTACAGACACCCAGTAATAAGTAGGTTCATGCAATGCAGCCGGATGCCATCTTGTGAGATGTTGCATTGTTCCCCATTTTTGTAGTTTAAGTATGTAGCTATAGCATTTTGCATGTTGTATGTCCATTTGTTACTCTGAATATGGGGTTATCCAAGTTGATTGGTGCCAACCTGAGCGAATCCCACACCAGAAGCAAAGTTTTCTTTTATCTGTTACTGTCTAATTTACAGAGGTGTGTCACGTGGTGAATGATGTAGTATGGCCTGTCATGTAGATTTCAAAGGATCACACACATTTTATAATAGGTTGACAATGGTGAGACTTTGATTTGCCATGAATGTTATATTGTTATGTAGCTGGAACAAGAAAAGGAAAAATAAAATAGAGATTTATACAAAGGTCTCAGTTAGTAGCTGGAACAATACTTGATGTTTACTGTCCCTTGTGCAATTTACTGACTGTGATGTTATTTTTTAACAGTATTTTTTGGTGTGATAATTAAGATTTTTTTTAAGGTCAACGGGGAGGCAATCCCCACCTAGTTTTATATATTGGCCTGAAATGGCCTGTCAGAAAGTTTTACAAGTCTGAGTTTTGTACGATAATTAAGATTAGAATTGGTAAGGTGGCGATTTTTATGTAAGACAAGATTTTCTATTCTAGGGTTACATTTTGTGGTTAAGTTTGCATTAAAAATATCAACATGGATTTGCATTTATTGTATGTCAGGTAGCCTAACACAACATTTTTAGAATGATTCCCCCCTTGATTATAGGGAAAACCATTTAGGCTGGTGACCTGATGATGTGATGAGCAACTGAGGATGTCAGCCTTTTAGGCTGTTGTGCACGATGGAAGACTGAGGACCGTCAAATTTCTATTATACTTCTGGCATTTAACAATTTTCCCCAGTTGTTGTATATATAAAGAAAGTGGAAAATCTTATGTCTTTCTACTCTGACAAAAGATTTTCTTACTTTGTTTTCTTGCTGGATGTTTTGTCATTTCAGGAATTTTGTCATTCTGAATACTCTAAATGAAAATGGGGTTTGGTTGCTTCCGATAGTGTTAACTTCTAGTGACTCCATGTAATGCTTATACAAATTTAACGAGTGATTTTCTGTGATTGATTGACATGTCCAGCAGCAGCTGCACCCTGAAGTGCGTCATGGACACGGAAGGGCAACCCTCTGAGACTGCGGTGAACAAAGGTGTGACAAACGTGATGCCAATCCTTCAGACTTCCAGGATGCCCCAGTCATGCAACCTCCACTCTCGGATCACCTGATTGACATGTCCAGCAGCAGCTGCACTCTGAAGTGCATCATGGACACGGAAGGGCAACCCTCTGAGACTGGTGAACAAAGGTGTGACAAACGGTGATGCCATTCCTTCAGACTTCCAGGATGCCCCAGTCAACCAACCTCCACTCTCAGATCACCACCAGGTTGCATCCCAGCAAGACGATCACTGCCAGCAACCACTTGAGGCCTTCTGGTCTGGCCAGCTGGCCGAGATCAAGCAGACAGCTAATTTCAAGACCCACCGCCTTCCCCTAGCAAGGATCAAGAAGATCATGAAGGCTGACGCCGACCTTCCTAAAAGGGTTGCGGGCGAGGCACCGTTGCTCTTCGCCAAGGCTTGTGAGATGTTTATCCAGGAATTGACATTGCGGGCGTGGCTTCACACTGAGGAGGACAAGAGGAGGACACTGCAAAAGAAGGATGTCACCGCGGCGCTGGCTAGCACCAAAGTCTTTGATTTCCTGGTGGCCGACGGTTCATCAGACAAGCCAAAGGGGAACGAAGTGGGATTGCCGCCTCCAACGACAACCAACGATGATGATCCCTATGCTGACTACTACTGGGATGACTATTCGCCCCCTTGGTCCCCGGACGAGCCCTCCAGCCCCGACTTGCGCAATGTGACCTGTGATGACCCAAGATACTACACTTACATCCATGATTACTATTCTCTGTGATCATCATGCCCAGCTCCTGCTTGAACTGGTGGGCAGTGTGGTTAGGTTGCCTAGTTCAGCAGTCATATGAACCCTGCAGGAGTACTTTTGGTGTAGTAGTACCAACAAACTAGTGTTGCTTAACAGCCTAGTAGCATTCTGATTTGATCTTTGCTGGCTGCTTGCTGCTTGCTGTGTAAGGAATATGTAGTTGGGCACGTTCCCGCCTGTACATCAGTTATCTGAAAATGGGAGACATGTCACTTTTTTTTTTTGACAAGTTATGCCAATTGAGCTCCAACATTCTTTGGCAAAAGGACAGTTCAAAAACAGGTGCGTAGAGGTTTCTTCAATGCTGAGATTGCATAGCACACAGTTGTATGAATCCAGCTGCATTCTTTTTCTTCTAAGAATATCTCTTATGCTTAGCCTATCCTTTAAGAGCAGCCAGAAGACGACTTTGTGCTTCGGCTAACAAAAACACTTCCATAGCCAACTGAAAGCTTGGTGAATCTCTGTGTGCCCAATTAGAAATTTGTAGGCTTTTGAGGAAGAGAAGTTACCCCGAGACATGTCACATGTATGGACATGTAGCTAACAAGTGTTATTTTGGATATCACCATTGCCTCCAAGATTTATTTTCGGTCGACATATTGGTGTTTCAATTTGTTTTTCAAATCAATGAAATTGTAATACAATGAAAAAAACTAAAAAAAAGTATACTCGAACCATGTAACCATATCATTTCATATGAATAATCTCGTGTACTCCCTCCATCGTGTTCATTTTTACTAAGCGAATTAAAATTAAAAAAAAAAGATTTAGGGGTACATGTACTTTGACCATTAATTTCTCTTATCTCTTAATATATATGTACAGTTGCTATAAAATCGATGTATATAATATTAAAAGGCCTACAAAAAAACGTGTGTGAATCCAAATCACAGAAAACAGTAATGGACATCAAAAGGGGAAAAAATGGTTAGTGCAATATTCCCTAACAAAAAATATAAATAAAGTAAAATAAAAGGGTGGTGCCATTTAGCTTTGGCTCAACCTGTCGCCATTCAATGTGCAGCTTGTAGGTGGTGGTGGTGGTGCATATATTCTTTTTAATAAAAGATAAAATGACTGTCCACTCCTTGTTGTCCTTGACAATACAAGAACCAAGATGCACGGTTTCATTGAGGTCGTACAATTCTGCTGCTTTGAAAATAGAGGGAAAAGAGAGGTAGCACTCTCGTCCCCAACCTCCCAAAATTCATCTGTCACCATAACAAATTGTTTGTCAACAAAAACATGCATGATGCCATTGCTATGGATTCTACAGCCTGCTCGCATGTTTAGCCAGCTCTACATTTTCCGCCACCAGTTCACTTTGTTCTCCTCAAGAACTTTTGAGTAAGATCTTTGAGCGCTTGCCTCGAGCTAAGCACAACTGGGTCTTCGCTCGCAGGAAGATCTTCAATGGCTACTGCAGCCAGTTTTGCGTGTTCAGCAGCCAGTAACCTCGTCCTCTCGATTCCTTGACTTTTCTGAAGGCATTTGAGGACCTATAAGTGTATAAAATGAGCACGTCTGAGACCACACTAGCCAAGATATGAACATTTCACAACCCAAATTGTTGGCGCATTTTTACCAGAAAGAAGGAAAAAGGTACACTTTCAATACAAACCACATCAACATTTGAAGGGTCATCAAATCCCTGTTCGACAATCTCGCGCAGTTGGGGGAACTCTTCCATCGCAAACAG
Source organism: Saccharum hybrid cultivar R570 (assembly GCA_038087645.1). Taxonomy (NCBI): domain Eukaryota; kingdom Viridiplantae; phylum Streptophyta; class Magnoliopsida; order Poales; family Poaceae; genus Saccharum; species Saccharum hybrid cultivar. The sequence goes on along the minus strand of JAQSUU010000594.1, from coordinate 1,288,111 downwards.
TATGGGAGCCGTCACAATTCCCTGTCCATACATAATTCCTTGCATGTTAATATATAAAAAATGTAAAATGGTATCTAGAGATACTGGAGCAATTAATTGTATTACTTGATTGATGTCAGAAAAGGAAGCTTTGCCTAGTGAAGCTGACGTGCCTGTGAAATCGAGGATGTCATCGATCAACTGATATGCTATACCCTGGCAGAGATTTATAGAGTGTGGGTCATCCTAGCGGTTCATGGTACGCAAGAAAGGCAACAGATTCTGGGTAAGGAAAAATACAACATACCAAGTGTCTGCCATACTGATAAGCAAGAGCTTGTACTTCTGTTGTCTGCCCAGAAAAACTGCAACAGCTTTGCAGCTGTTTGAAATCAACGCAGCTGTCTTGTAGTATGTTTTCTGCAAATAATAATCCATGCTGTACAAGCATTCATGAACAGGTGTCAAATTAAGTAATAAAAGAGTAGAAGTATTGGTTTGTCATATAGTTGATTATTATAGTTTGGTGAATCCATCGACCATTCTTACTTTCCCTTTTCCAATTCCTTCAATCTAGAACTAGGTTAAATTTTAGTTGATGCTCGGGCCTCAGGCACTAGTGATCTATTATGGCGATGGGTACAATTATTAGTGAAGATCCATTGTCTTAATGAAAAAGTAACATCAGTACATATCCAATACAGACAGGTAAACAGCTACTTACACACAGATCAGAAACAAAAAAAAAGATGAACTTATAATTGATTGACCGTAGCAACACATTCTAGTATTCTACAGAACTAATATGATACGGTGACACCATCACGCCCGCACCCCACATCACTCCTCAACCTTATCAAAGTTGATGAGCACTGTATTTCATTAGTAAAAACTGCACTCGAGAATAGCTTGATACTAGGAAGTGAGAAATGAATTGGATATCTACCTGCAGCGTTGCGCTGGGGTTATTGTCAATTGCATAAGCTCACCAGTTACAAGATTATTTACAGCAGTTGCTAGTAATGATACAACCTGCAGTGGGCAAAAGTAGGGCCCCGTTCACTTCCCAAAATATTTCCTCTGTCACCCGTCACATCGAATCTTTGGACGCATGCATGAAGCATTAAATGTAGGTAAAAAAAATAACTAATTGTACAGTTTGTCTGTAAAGTTCGAGATGAATCTTTTGAGCCTAATTAATTTATGGTTGGATAAATTTTGCCAAATAACAACGAAAGTGCTACAGGAATATTTCCCCCAAATATTTCGTAAGTGAACACAGCCTAGGTGTCTAGATGTTATGAACCTGTGAAGATACAAAGTGGAAAGTAACTGACAAAATCTGACGTTGTAGAGATGGATAAAGATGCAAAGTGTCATGGCAGCAATTCATGAGAATCCCCACTCATTTATTAGCAACATTGTCAATAAATTTGAACTAGAATAGTTTTTTGGCATAAAAATAAAGAATAAACATCACACCTCAGTATTGTCAAGAGCCACAGCAGCAGAAAATGCCCTGAAAAGTTGAAAATCACCAGCCAAAACTGCAAGCTGCAAAAAAGCATCAGCTTTACTATTTTTTTTAGTGGTATGGCAGATATGACAAAAATATAGAGTTGATTTACATTTGCAAAGTTTACTTGGAGACAATCTTTACTTATGAGATGAAGATGTGCTAAAAAACAAATGTAACCATTATTTACTTTAACAGGCATGAAACTGAATACTGGGATTGCGCATTAAATAAGAGATTGTTGACATTTTGGTTTTTGAGTAACTATAAAAAGATAAAATAAAGTACCTTAGATGGAGCTACTGAAAAGCAACTGATTGATTTGTACATGTTAAATAAAACAGCTACCTTCAAAATGGTAATCCTTCATATTTTCATTTTTTACAGAACAATTACCAAACTACTCTGTATTTGCCTGTTTTAAATAGACAAGTTAGCTATACAGAAATTATCATATTACCTTCTTTCCCACTGTGAAGCTCAATGAGTCCATGCCACGCCTAGTATAAGCATTATCCAAAACATCGTCATGGATAAGGCTTGATATCTATTATCTAAGATGCAAGACAGAAGACGAATCATTGGAATAAATAATTCTGAATAGTGTCAAATGCAAGGAGGTTCAGATGTGTACGTGAATCATTTCAGTTATCTCAGCAACACGCATATGCCTTGCACGAGGCTTATTCTCTAAGCCAACAATTGGGCCACTCGTGTCTGTGCTTATAGGCTATAGCTGAAGCCATCAATAGCAGAACCTGAAACATCAATGATCAAGAACTTACTGCCCGCAAAAAAAAAAAAAAAGGATCAAGAACTTACAATGACAAAAAGAAATAAGTAATTATATAATTCGCTTTAACTAGAAAATAGTATGCCATGTCATAGTATAATGGCAAAATATTCAATAATAACACTCCAAAGTCTGGTCTTACAGTAGGGCACGTTCGTTTCCCTTCAGCTCCAGCTCTAAAGAAGTATCCAGCTGCTGATGTCAATTCGGGTACCTGTAGTCACAGTGGATCTATTAAGTTCCATGAGTAGAGTAGTTCACACAAAAGCTTAAAAATTTGAGAAAAGGAGAGCATTGTACTTATACAGTATTTCAAGATTATAGTATCATAGGTTTTAGGAGAAGACTACAATTGGATTATGCACCTCAGCAACCACCATTGAGCGTAATCGATCTGTGACTTCAGACACTTCATCTTTAATCAGCGCAAAGGGGTCTGGCAGCTCCTACTACACAGAAAAAAAAAAGAATGATACATTAATAAATCAGAATTATGATGAATATTAACTAATTGCCTTTTGTGGTTTCCAAACTTTACATGATTGAAACAAGCGTGACATCAATATGTAGGCATAAGCATAATACATATCAAGTTGTTTCTTAATAATTAATACGAGCTCAAAGGAACAATATCTATAATTCAAGCTCAAGAAGAATAAAAACAGTCAACATGGCACTGTGAGACAGTGAGAGAAGAGTCCATCTCTACCTTTGCTTTTGAGCCTCCTTCACTGAAAGCATTGTCACTTGCGCTGTGAAAATAACGTGAACTCCAAATAACTCTGTCCCAATAGCACATATTCTGTGAAGCAAGAAGCCAAGAAGATAATGTCGAAGCATCATATATAGTGAATCTGTGATGAGGGAAACATCATATTTGCATGCATACATGTGGTTTAATTTGACTGAGCAATTGAAGGGCATAGTTGACATAACCAGTTTCTACAGTATGGCTGTGCAGTGTGTGGGAATGGATTTCCTCTTTTGTAATCTATATCAAAGAAATGAAAATTATTTGAAAGGCCTATGTCTGCCGATATTATTTCAAACAGCTTACCCCTGGTAGCTAAACTGCTTAATTATCACTGGGGGGAATTCTGATGCATTGCTTTGGTGTAGAAACAGAAGGAATGTAGGCTGCACAAAGGATACTGAAAAGTGCTAACTTGGAAGGATAATCCAACAGTTAAACCGCTTACCCTGACAAATCAGTGATAGTTTTAAATTAACTAAACGATAATTCATATCTAAAATGGTTCTTCCAAGAAATGCGATCATCAACTGCTTTGGCGCGGTGAAGTAACAGCGATTTTCCAAGAAGCCGATAAATTCACCAATCTACAGTGCCAGTTCTAAACTATGGAACAGCTCGGCAGTTGTCACAAGTATCACTGCAATGACTCTACATGCCTTAGCAATTGAGTAGTCAGCTCAGTGTCTGTTTTACTGGATTTTAACTTTAAGCTGTGGTGTACATTTCAGGACCAGATACAACTATGCACGGTGGAGATGCAAAATGGCATCGCGGTTAGCCGGTTATGTAGACTTGGTTGTAGATAAAGATTAGGCATTTTAGTAAACATATCCCTCGAAACCGCGGATCCAAATTTGCTCTTCCTTTCTGTTATTGGACAGCAGCGTATCGACGGACACAGAAAAACTTTTTTTTTACTACGGACACAGAAAAAACTTTTGCTAGATAACAGAGACTGAAAAAGGAAGAGTATGCACAAATGGTGGTTTCAGATGCGGCGACTATAAAGGTCTCAAACTCTCACCTTTGGCGACTGAGCAACGGAAGAAGCGGCAGAGGCTGAGCGCCGGAGCCCAGCGAGGAGGATGCGCCCCGGGAGCATCACGGCTAGCCGCGATTGCCGCTCGCCGGTGAGGCCGCCTGAACACCGTTGCCACCGAGATGTGTTGCGCAGCCGCAGCCCCCCAGCCTCAAGCGCACTCTTTTTCTGCTCTGGTCTCTGGCGGTCTCTCGTGAGTCATGACGCCGTTAATTTTAACAAGAACCGATTGGGATTTAGGATTTTATATATTTTTCTTTAATATAAACAGTGTGGAGTAGGAGTATTAAAGTACGGACAATAGTACAGCCTGACTTGGGGTGTCTTCAGTTCCCCATTTTACTCAAAAAAAAATTAGGTTTCGGTGCATCATTTTGTAGAATGAAACTAAATACCATGCAAATTTTTTTGATAAAAAGATATTCATTCTCTATTTTGGATTTTGGCCTCAAGAGGCAAAAAAAAAACTAAAAAAGTCGTCACCCACCCTATGAAAAATTTGGCATTTTGGATAGAACTAAACACACCCATGAAAATTTTAGCATTTTGCATTTCATCGTTCCAAAATAGTTAGCATTTTGTATTTTGCATTCCATGTGAAACTAAACGCAGCCTTTATAGAAAAACACAAAAAATTACAATTGACTTACAGTCTGTTCGTTTCGCTGGTTTATTGTTGCTGAAAGTATTGTTCGCTGATTTGTTATGAGAGAAAAACACTGGTAGATGGCTGCTAATTTCGCTAAATAGCTCAAACGAATAGGGCGTTATTCGATCTTAGATTACTCAAGATTTTTTAAGAAATATATAAGCTAAGGGCAGCTCTAGTGCACCTGAGAGTCGAACCATCAGGGTGGAAAATCAAACCGAGCATGTTGTGGCTATCGAATTGTGAATGTCAGATATAAAATCGCATCTTGCAGACGTTTCGAACCGAGTTGGATAAAAAAAGTTAAAACTCTCAGTAACAAAGCAGTAAAAGGTCGCAGTTGCAGATTCACAAAGAAATCAAGAGCTGACGCGTGGAGAGAGATGGCCCTGGTCAATTGATGCTCACACATAAGTGAAGTTGGAACATTCTGATGCATTACTGTTTGTACAAAGCAAAATTGATTTTCCAACTGCATGTGTCCTAAGAGGTATAAAATCATATCTCTCTCTGTGAATCCTGCACCCAAAAGCGGAAAGCGGGCTAACGGATAGGGCCACGTCGCCCGTTAACTTAGCAGCCGTTGGATCGAGCGAGCAATCGATCTGGTACGTCCGATACGGGTCGGTTCGAGTCACGCACCCGATTACACATCGACCGATCCATCACGGACCTTCGCGGACCGCAGTTCTCTGCCCGCTCCGTCGCCTTTGCCTGTGCATCGCAAGCTGCACGTCGCCGCTGGCCGCATCCCGCATCGGAGAGCTAGCCAAGCCCGCGCCAGGGGGGAATCGCGATGGGGCCAGGGCCATCTCGCCACCACGCCAGGGAGCGGGTTCGCCCCGCCATGGCCGGGGGCCGAGAGAGATCGAACCGGGGCAGCACGCTGCACGCCGGGCCCGGGGGCCTTGTCAAAGCGCCGTGGACCGGCGGCGCCGCTTCCCACCCACGGAACCCGCGCGTACCGTGGCCGAATCGCAACCCTCACGTGCCGGGGCCGCGCTTCCGACGCCGCTCGGTCCACGTGCTCACGTGCCCACCTGGGCTGCGCGCCGACCGCGCGTGCTCCCATATCACCGGGCCGTTGCTCCCATGTCGATGGGGCTGCGCGCCGCCAGTTTCTCGCCGTCGCCGCGCCCGCACGTCCGGCTATTTGACCGGACCAGTACACCGTCACGTACCTGGACAGCGACGCTGGACCTCCTCCTCCACACGCCGGAGCTTGCACATCCTCCACGCCGCCTCTAGAGACAGGAAATAGAGCGAGAGAGAGTTGCAACGCCGTGCTCGCGCTGCAGCAGCGGGAAGAGACATGCTTCTACCGCTGATCTTGGATCATTATTGAGTCCCCTGCCTATGCTCAAAAGCTATTTGACGAAATGCCGCAGCAGACATTCTTCGCTTAGAACATTATTTTCTCCAGCTGTACGCACGGCGGCATGGTGATACAGGAACTAGCTTTTCAATGTGACATAGAGGGGCTGCCACTCTCCAGTCATCTCCAAGTGCAGCTAGCAAGGTGACAACTGACAACATCAACAACCTACTCCACTATGCCAAGCATCTTCAGGTATCAAACACATATTTCTCTCATTCTAATTTCTCTCTTTTTTAATCTGTGCTCTACACTTACATATCCATGTGTTTTGCTACTTTGACAAGCACATGTGCCAACTGCTCAGCTCCCGGTCGAATTTTCCTTTGGATGTGTTTAGTTCTAGGCTTTAAATAACTTTAGATGTTTGCTAAACTGTCAAAGAAAATATGCAGGAATTAAAACAACAAATTGACATTTGTGCATGAGCATTTGTTTAGTGTCATATTAGTGACAAACAAGTACACTCATCTTTTGTTGGGCTGCTAAACATATGTAGGATCGGGGCAAAAAAAACTAACAGGACTAATTACTCGTTATAGGGCCATGAAAAAGACAGTATTCAAGATTATTATCATTTTTATATACAAATTTAGTATTTAAAGCATACAACAACTTGAATGCCAAATATCATATTTTTTGCAATTTGGGCAGTTGTATTCATAAATTTATCTGTCAATGCATGTGTCCGCGATGGTATGGTGTATTGCTTTGTAGACAAAATAATGAGGAGGAATGAATCCAAGCATACGTACAACTACTGGAGTAACCAAGTGTTAGCTGATCCATATATCTGTACCTTGTTCCATGTCTATGGTGTTTACATTTTTTCACGTACAGTTCGGATATAGTTACCAACATGTGACATCTTGGTTCAAATGGAGCTCTATTTGTGCCACTTCACTCTCAGCCCTGCTCAAACATGTTTAACTTTCATTTTTCTCATACTGCTTCCTATTATCCTTAATTTCATCAGTTAAATATCCTAAACATCATGACATTTCATTGTACCCTTTTGAAATGTAGAGTGCTATATGCATTTCTATTACAAGGAATGCAGCTACCGGTTGCACATTTGTGTACCATGCTGGTATGCACACTGTGACAATGATTGTCGTGCCGTGCCTTGGCGGCTGGCGTTATCTTCGTACACTCAGCCAACTTGATCTATAATTATAAATTTAGCTATAGAAAGTATTCAGGTTTGATGTCTACTTACACAAATCCCTTCTTATCATTCTTTGCTGGCTAGCTAAGCCGTGACTACATAAGTAAATATTCAGCTGCCAACATTATCAGCTTGTTTACCGTAAAAAAAAACATTATCAGCTTGCACATATTTTTACATTTAGTTACTTGTTGCTACTATATGTAAAAAAATTTAGAGTTCATGTCCTCAAGTCCAGATTGATCTAGCGACATCAAAGGACACAAAGAGTCAAAGTATATTTGGCTGGGTGCTCTAACAAGGATAGGAACTGTGAGTTTTTTTTTCTTTTTGATGAAAATAGGGAGTGAGTTGGATTGTTTATTTGTTTACACACTCAAAGTAAGATCTGTACTTGCTACACCTTTAGAAAGTTGCAAATTGCATATTATGATCATCTAAATGTCATAAGTAATTATTTGCTATTTTCTATTTTTACCATTTTCCAACACTCTATTTTTCTCATTCAAAATCAATAATATTGATAGATATTCTTATTCTTATTTATCATCCAAGCAGCGAAGAAGCATGAGCTGCCGCCCACAGATGGTCTCCACATACGCGCGCACGCATCACGGACTGGTCGACTGGCCCAACACAGGCAGGAGCGCGGCAAAGCCGCGCATGGTTTCTAGTTGTAAGAGGATTTTGTCATAAAATGTTTGTTTGAAATGATAGCAGGGGAAAGGATTGTTTGAAATGGTAATGGTGAAGGTGAAAACAAAAAAATCTTTAACACTAGAATAAAACTAATTTATCATGACATAAAATTCAAACATCCATACAAACCGCTATGCTAAAAATGCTACCTCAATCAAATGTCAACATGCTATAAGGAGGACCAATACGCATCCAACTAGGATTCAATGGTTTTGTGACGGTCTTTAGCCGTCATTTCTATGTTAACACCTTACTTAAATCTCATTATTCTCTTTAATAAATGACTTTTTACATTTTGTGGGAGAAAAATAGATTGAATGGGTGTGCCCAATGATGATCTCTCTAATTCTACATGTATGTTGTTTAATAAAGTAACACATGCTCTAACATAACCATTTTATTGCAGTTTAGTTATTTGTTTTACGTAGTCGAGATTATCTATACTAATACTATGGATGTAGTCTCCATGATAAATATGGAAACATCAACTATGACTTGTAAACCATGCCACTTTTCATTTACCGATGGTCAAAGTAAATAAAAGTTTGACCAAACAAAATCCTCAAATAACTTATATTTGAAATGAAAGGTAGCAGTAAGTTTTAGTCTATCATGTATTTAATCATTGGAACTAAGAGAGGGAGGGTGATCAAACTGCATTGAAACCCTCTTAATATTAAACTTAGGGGGTGTTTGGAACAGCTCCACAAACTCCACCGTGGAGCAGCTTCACAAAAACCCTAGAGCTTGTGGAGCACCCATTTAGATGCTCTCACAACTTCACATTTTTTTTCTTGAAGCAGAGTTGCGTGGGAGCTGAACCTTTGGCTAAAAAGCGTGGAGCGGAGCTGAAAAACCTGGAGTCGAGCAGTGCCAAACACCCGCTTAGTTCCCTATATCACCATACAGCTTACATCCTAACAAAACTCAGACCCACTTGGCCTTTAAACATAGGATGCCTTGCTACAATTCCAGGATAAGAATTTCACAATACTCTCTATGTCAAAAAAAAGTGCAATTCTTGCTTTTCGAGCCGTGAAAAAGTTTAAACTTTAACTAAATTTATATAGAAAAGTATTAATATTCATGATACAAAATAACATTGATTCGTTATAGAATATATGTTTATAAAAAAATATTTGGACCATAAATACTAATATTATTTACTATATAATTGATCAAACTGTAGTAATCCTATAATTGTATTTTTTCTGGATTGAGGGAGTAATAAGCATATGTGTAAATGAAAAAAAAACAATGCATCAGCCTCAATGGCAAATTTGCTAGCGTTCTTGCAATTATTAACTGAAACACCGAACCAGGATTTGGGCCAGCACAGGGGCTTGTTTTCACGTTAATTTAGTTCTGATCGGACCCGGATCTTGCCGTTAATAACAAACTAAGTGCGACGTGTTTGTTACAGATCGGATTACAACGTCGTCTATCTCTAATCCGTTCAAGTTATCAAAATACTACTACTATAAGTAGTCTTTGATTTGGCCAGATTGTTTTGTTAGTTTGTTATACACCAATGTCATGTTGGCCTCTAGTCGCCAACACCATGGCCGCCGCCGCCATGTTCTCCCAGCTGTCCGACGAGTTCGCCAAGTTTGTCTGCGGAGTTTCCTCGTCTCCGACGACGACACCAGACGATGACGACGACCGCCGCAGCCACAGGGCTGAGCTGCGGTCTTTTCTCCTGCTCTCCCCGTCGTCCCCCGAAAGACGGCCTTGGCGGTCGTCCTCCTCATCGCCGTCCGTCTCCGTCCGGACGGATGCGCCGGTGGATGATGATGTCACGGCGGCATCTCGAGCCGAGGCGAGCACGGAGCATGGCGGCCACGAGGTGGAGGAGGAGTCGGCGACGCTCCCGTGCCTCGCGTTCGCGTCGGAGCACGGGTACAGGGTCTTCTCCCTCGCCCACATGCGCATGCTCGACGTGCGGCCAATGCCTCCGGTGCCCGGGCGCCGGCACGTGGCGTCTCCGCGTGGCGGGACGGTGCTGGCGACGGACGTGTGCTACAGGCACCCGTGCCACCTCGCCGACCCCTTCACCGGCTCGCGCGCGCCGCTGCCGGACCTACCCATCCCGTTCTCGGAGAAGGAGCCCGTGGAGTACTGCCACCGCGACGACGAGCCGCCACGCCCGCGCTGCGCTGCGCGCGTCATCGACGACGGGCTCGCGTGGGACTGGTCCCCGCGCGGCGTCATTGTGGCCCGCGGCGACACAGCCTTCTTCTGCGATCACGGCGGCGGCGAGCGGTGGACGCCGGTGCACCAGTCACGGCTCGGCTCGCACATGACCGTCAACTACCGCGGCGGGCTCTTCTTCGTCCTCGAGCGGCGCACGCTGGAAACCACGGTCATCGATGCCGGCACGCTGCGAGCCCGCGCGAGGATCCCCGCGCCGCCGGGCTTGGACTTGGACGACGTCGACGGCGCCTACCTGGCGCCCTCGGCCGACGACGCGATTCTCCTGGTGCGCCGCGCTGGAGACAACCGCGGTGTGCTCTTCACCGAGGCGTACCGCGCGCGACACAGGGGCAGCCGGAGGCCGCCGAAGTGGAGGCCGGTGCAAGACATCGGTGACCGCGCGGTGTTCGTCGACGGCGCGCACGGGTTCACAGTCACCGCCGATCCGGCGGGGGCCAGGGCGAACCGCGTGTACGTGATCCTCGCCCGCGGGGTGACGCACCCGTGCGGGCGCCTGGCCGTCGCGTACGACGTCGGCTTCTCCGACCTTGTGAGGCTGGAGTGCATGGGGCGGATGAAGCTAAACGCCGGCGAGGTTGAGCGGATGTGGGGCCAGCCGCACTGGATCATACCTAGGGATGGATCGGATCGTCGTCAAGGATCCATTAACTAAATAGTACTGTTTACGCACGTGTCTATCTATGAAAAAAAATCATATATCATATGTTCACTAAAAGGATAAAAATGTTAAATTAGGCCTTATAATAAGCATAGAAACTAATAATAATGATCAACTCATATTAATTTATTAATATATCAAATCCTGGTACCATGAAGGCATGAATGGTTAAAATTCACATAAAAATTGCAAGATGTGTATTACCCTTGATTATAATCGTTTTTTCTTTCTGAATGCAAACTATTGAGTCAACAAAACATATCTCTTATACATAGCCTTGCACGTTCAACAAAGTTCAAATTATCATTACTTTGAACAGCTGTCGTATCTATGATATTCTCCCTGTAGCTTGATGAACAACTCACACAACATCACCTTGATGACCGAACACATTACATCAATGTCGCCGTTGGACATATATACGAGAGGTTTTGCTATGTTACACTAAAATAATTGTGGACCGTCGATCTAAGTATGGATATAATAAACATATTACCTCGATAAGAGAAATACATTTTTTATTTTGAGAAATAGGAAATTAAGCAAAATTTTAGGTAAAATGTTTATCAATTAGATTTAACATGCATGCAAGCAAACACGTAACCGCATGACTTTGTATGGATGGTTCCTGACATGACTTCTAACATTTTTTAATCAAAATTAGTCTATGAGGAGTCGTAACTTGCCTCAACGTTAATTGTATCAAGACATTTAGTTGTATTTTTTCTACAACGTGACAAATGTAGATGTATAACTTGAACACGTTGACAACGGGAACATAACATGTTGGTATTTAAATTTTTTGTATTTATTTTCAGTATCCCAATATGATTGTACCTGTACGTGCCAGGTCTTGCATGGTTCTAGGCACGACACCGCTTCTCTTGCGTATCGTGCATTAAGGACACCTATGGCATTCGTGACGGACGAGGACTCGTGAGCCAATCCAAATCTTTTATTTACGTATCGCGATAGGAGTCTTACATCTTACACATGTAGAGGGAAAGCGCCCCTCAAAAAAAACTCACTCTTTTATAGTAGGATATGATGCATGTAGTTACATTACGGGCACTATTTGTACGTAAAGTATTTTTTTGAAGCATTGGGGAAATATTATGGTTTTTAAAAAATACTTTGGTTCAAAAGTTATTGGATGTTTATTATTAAAAATACAACAAATCTTGTCGTCTAAAAAATCATGATTTTATTAAAACTCTAGTCCTTTTTAGAGTTTTAGAAATTTCACTTATGGCCTTTTCTTTTATAAACATAATGTTATGCCTTTTTAGCGTAAAACCACAGCCTTGTTGAGTAGTTTAGTAGCCTTACTTAGCTTATATAGCTAAGTTGTTTTGCTCTTGAAAGGATCAAATTGCCCAAGAGGGGGGTGAATTGGGCTTTTCTAAAAATTAATTGCAAGAATTAAATCCTATAAGCCAAACTTCACCCCTAGTGCCTACTAGTGTTCCTTGTGATTCTACCGATAAAAGTTTTGCACCCTAAGTTCCAATCCTACCCTGGCAAGGCAATTCTAGGAAAGTAAACAAGCAATGAAAGTAATGCACGAAAGTAAATACTTGAAAGTAAGGGTTAGGAACACGGCGATGTTTTTCCGAGGTATCGGAGAGTCGCCACTCCCCACTAGTCCTCGTTGGAGCACCCGCGCAAGGGTGTAGCTCCCCCTTGATCCGCGCAAGGATCAAGTGCTCTCTACGGGCTGATTCTTCGACACTCCGTCACGGTGAATCGCCCAAAACCGCTCACAAGATGAGTTGGGTCATCCACAAGCTCGTCGGATGATCACCAAACTCCCAATCACCACCAAACCGTCTAGGTGATGGCGATCACCAAGAGTAACAAGCTAGAACTCTCACTTGACCACAACAAGCCTAATGAGAAGATAGATGCACACTTGCTACTCTCTAGTCACTAGTGAGGAATCTCAAACTTTGATTCTCAAATCACTATCCTCACTAGGGCTCTTGCACTCCCTTACACTTCAAAGGTGTTTCTCAGCTGAACAAATAAGCAAGAGACCTCTAAAAGAGGTGGAGGGGATGTATTTATACACCTCTCAGACAAATCCAACCGTTACCTGCCAAATCAGCAAAACACGTACTGACCGGACGCGCTGGTCATCATGACCGGACGTGCCGGTCGAGTGTAACGGTCGAAAACCGAAAGTCAGCGCTGAGTGACCGGACGCGCCGGTCAGGGGTGACCGGACGCGTCCGATCATGCAATAACCTTACTGGACTTTCACCTGACGCTCGACCGCATCCGATCATAGATGACCGGACGTGTCAGGTCAGGTAAGAACCTTACTGAAACGTGACCGGACGCATCCGATCACTTCATAGTCGCGTCCGATTATACTTTTACCCTCTGAAACACATGTCAGACTGATCACCGCGTCCGGTCCTCGCAGGGACCGCGTCCGGTCAACCAGTTAACGACGCAGTGACTGTTAGTACTGACCGGACGCGTCCGGTCGTGATAGAAACCGCGTCCGGTCAAGGGTAAACTGCTCAAACAACTTAGAAACGCGACCAACTTGAACCAAGTTGCTTCCAACTGAACTTTGAGCTTTACCAGAGCTACCTAGTGCTAAGTTTGACAAGTGTGCACCACACCTAAACAAAAGACTCACCTAGGTCAAGCTACTCGCTCATGCCCCCCTTTATAGTACGGCCAAAGGAAGAAACAAAGATCCTGACGACTATTCCGGATGTAACCCAACACCTTGACATTCGGAACTAACAGTCCTTAATCCTGTCGTTGATCCTTTGAAAACCGAAACGATTTCCATCAAGGGACATGAATACCATAGTGCCCAAAGCAATTATCAACTCCATGACCTAACTTATCAAAGTTTCTGCAAAACACACGTTAGTCATGGTAATAATGTGTTGTCATCAATTGCCGAAACCAACACCGGGGCCTAGATGCTTTCAATCTCCCCCTTTTTGGTGATTGATGACAACACTTAGATTCAGAAGATATAAGAGTTGAGGTTTTCAAACATGCTTGGTTCACATAAGCAAAAAGCTATAAGCACAAGGGGTTAGAAATTGCTTATGTGTTCCAAGCCAACTGAGTGTACTCATAAGATAAAACATGAAGAGTTAGTACACATAAAACATAGCTCATACGAAATCGGAGTAAGGCATGGAAGCACAACCTTATAAGCTAAAACCAATTAAGTGACATGATATAAAATAAAGTCTCACAAGTTCATAGTCACAAAATGAAGGGCGAGAAAATAAACATGATGCATGAAAGTAGCACACAAGGAAAAAACAAAACCCTCTATCAACACTCCCCCTGAATCTACGCTCTCTCCCCCTTTGGCATCAAACGCCAAAAACTAAACTAAGGATCCGACGGGGGAACAGAAGTTGTCGTGTCGGGTGCCGAGGAGCATGGAGTGATCACGAACTGTGAAGTATCCTCCTCAGACTCTGAACTATCAGGCTGACCCTCTATAGATAGACGTGGTAGTGAAGCGGTCTAGGTCTATTGAGCAGGTGCAGAAACTGAAGGTGTAGTAGAAACAATAGGAGCAATCACTGTCACTTGAGCCTGAAAGACACCAAGAGTAGGAGGATCTGTCGATGCAACTCTCGATGGCACAGTCTCTGTAGTCCCGGCCCTTGTCACTGGAGGAAAAGCAATCTCTGAAGCTGACATCCCTAAAGTGGTCACAAAGGTGGTGTGCGAGGGTATCGGCTGACCAGTCAGCTCACTGTAGGAGGCACTCAAGTCAGTGAAAGGAGTGCCCGAGAGAAGGTGAGGTCTGGGCTGAGCTGGTGGAGTAAACCCCGTCTGAATAGGAGTGTAGCTCGGGGACTGGAAGGTCTGAGGAACCTGCTGTTGGGGAGAGGTGAACTGAAAGCTCGGCTGTCCCTGACTCTGAGGTCCATTGGACTGTAGTGCTGGAGTCAGGATAGACGGTGGTGGAGGTACCCCAACAGTAACAAGATGTCACAGGAGCTCTAGATACTGCTGTTAGGTGGCTGCCTGCTGCCTCTGCATCTCAAACTGTTGCCTCTGGAACTCGTCCTGACAAGCCTGAATCTGAGCAAATGTTGCAGCTAGGTCCTGAGCCTGTCTCTGCATCTAAACCTCCTATCTCTCCTGGGCCTAGGTCAGCCTCTCAAGTATAGCCACCATGGCTGGGTCTGAGCGGGAGGCTGAGCCTGAACCACCGGCCTCATGGTCGTGAGGCCGAGGAGAGCGGTACCGGGGGATGGGCTGGTAATCCTCATTTGTGCTGTCAGTAGCAACATCCTCAACTGGATCAGCTGGCTGAGCATCAAGATTTGCTAGCTCGGCCTCAGCAAGACCCTCAACGGTCTCGTCCTGCTCAGTAGCTGTCTCTAGAACCTCTAGCCTCTAACGCTGTCCTGGGCCAGGTACCTGCTCTCTGGTCACTGAAGCCCACAGCTGTCGAATATCATACTCTGGAAAAGCTATGGTGGTATCAGATATCTCAGCTCTAATCTCTACAGGCAGGTCACACGCAGATTGAATAATAAAACAGATCCAATAAGCATAAGGTAGCTGTCGGTGACCCTTGAATCCCTCTGCCAAAGTATCCTCCATCTCACATAGCATCAGATCCCAAATATCGAACGGTGTCTGTGAGATGAGGTGATGCACTACCCATAACTACATACGGGTCAGTCCCTCTCTGTATCCCAGCCTCGGAAGAAGTGTCCGCCTCACAATAGCATCAAGTACTCTAACTAGGGGTGTTAGGCTAGCAAGTGTACGTCTAGACCCCTCATCAAACGGCTCACGGAAGCAGGGTCTGATCATGTCTGTGGGAGGCACTGTCCCTCCATGAGGACGTCTCAGAGGTGCAGTCTGTCCAAAGCATAGTTGGTGTATCTTTGTCTCTGAAGTTGGGAGTCTGAGGATCTCCCATACCCTGGTGTTGTACAATCTGCGGTCACGGCCTCGGAATGCAAAGTGTATAAACTCATGTGCTGGATCAATCCAAAGTGAAGAGTAAAACTCTCTGACCCAAGTCCCACAGTAGGCTCCAGTCCGTCCAAGTAGGTCTGACAAGCCAAGTAGAAAGGACAGGTGCGGACGAAGCTGCTCACCAACTACCTCGACTAGAATCTCTAGTCGACAGACTCTCTGAGGTCTGAATGCAATCCCGCTGTCAACATAGGCTCTGTAGAAGTCCTCGTGCAGAGGTGTGTAGAAGCCCTCTGAAGCCCGGGGATCCCGCTGAGGTGGGAACCATCGACTAACCTCAACGAACCTAAGAGCCTAAACCTGACGTGATGTAGCTCCTCTGAGGTCAAAGTGCTCAACTGGGGGTGACCTCGAGCCCTGGGAGGTGGACGACCTCCACGACGCTGGCCCTCTGGCCTGGGAGTCACCTGAGCTCACGTACGTCCTGAACGACGACGCTGTGGAGAGTAAATTGTCTGCTCCTCTGTCTCCTTTGGGTCCTCTGTGGGCTGCTCTGCAGGTGCATCCTCGTTCTCTTCTGTGGCCTCAGTACCGAGTTGTCGACCTTCAAGGTGAAAGCGACGCTCGCCAATACGAATCCCACTCCTCCTGCCACCTCTCTCTGCTAGCTCTACTGCATCTGCAACTGCCTGAGCCACCTCTGCCTCTGTGAGTGTCCTCTCTCTCTTCTTGGTGGCTATCTTCACTTGCTTGCCATGAGCCACCTCTGTCCTCCTGGGAGGACTTTCGTCCCCGTCACTAGGTGCACCACCAGCATTCTTGCAGCAAACCATACTGACAAACTGCTGCGACTAAGAAAACCTAGATAGTGATAGATGGTGTACTGACACTCATGAGGCTTGGCCTCAATCTGTATCCGCAGGCTTAGCCTCGGATTCACAGCTGATCACCTGACACACAAAGCACCGACAAGACGCACTGAAAGGATAGAATAGATAGATCTACTATAAGCAACATATATTATCTAATAGATGAGATCCTAGTGAAAGCAAGCATATTAGATAAGATGTGAATAGACCGCGATAGCTACCTCGGATGAGCGAAACTCCGATGGAAGGAAAGTGATCTTGACGCGCTAGGGTTCCCCGGAAACGACGAACAAAACCCTGGAGTACCAATAAGATCAAAGATTGTATTAGAAATTCACCAGAAAATCATCGGCAAACCCTAATCCATGGCAATGAAATCACCTTGCGGAGTCAAAAACGCGCGAAGAACCCTCGACGAAGAACGATTTTCGCAAGGCTTTGCGATGAAAAGAGTTAGGTCTCTGCGGGAGGGAGGATGACTCCAGTAGGAGCAGCGAGCGCGAGTTTTGGTGCGGTAGCGCGCACAGCAGTGAACGCGGGCACGCGACGGCTGCGCGCGGAGAGGAGGCGGCGCTCGGCGAGGAGGTGGCTAGGCTGCGGCGGTGCTAGACTGCGGCGGCGTGCTCGGGCGTGGGCGCGGAACAGCGAGCATGGGCACGGATGTGGTGGCGTGCTTGGGCACGGTGGCACGCGGCTGCGGCGGTGCTCGGGATTACGGCGAGGGCGGCTAGGGTTCGGGCTTTGGCAGACGGCGGCGGCGGATTGAAAAGAGAACGAGATCTGAACGTATGGTTAAAAAGGCTAAGATCCGCTTTTCGCGCGATGACTGGACACGGTGGTCGCATGACCGGACGCGGTGGGGCAGCGTCCGGTCACAGTCCAATAAGCTCCTGGAACGACCAGACACGTCCGGTTAGGGATGATCGGACGCTGACAGAGTCCGGTCAGAGATTGCCCGGGAAACTCAAGCGCATGACCGGACGCGGTGGTGGTGGCCAGGACCGGACGTGGTGGTTAGCAACGTCGCGTCCGGTGCAGCGTCCGGTCATAGATCCTAGAGAAGCTCTTCGGGATGACCGGACGCGCTAGTGGTCGCCGGGACCGGACGCAGTGGTGAAGCAGCACTGCGTTCGATGCAGCGTCCGGTCACAGATCCTAGAGAAGTTCTTCGGGATGATCGGACGCGCTAGTGGTCACCGGGACCTGACACAGTGGTGAAGCAGCACCGCGTCTGATGCAGCGTCCGGTCCAGCGTCTGGTCGCTGTTTAACGCTTTTCTTCAATCTGATCTTCGATGTGACTTCTCCCAATCAAGTTCCAATTTAAAGAGAGTCAAATAAACACTAATTGGAACCTGATATGAGTGACCTCACTCAAACCCTCAAGTTTCTCAAAGTATTTTGCCTTAGGCTAGTATTATTTTTAAGAAAATACGCAATAAACACCCGAGGAGCAACGTATGGCCATGCAATAGAGTTTATGAACCCTTGGGAGCTTCAAATGCTCTCTCTATTCATGGACGAACACAGAGGTTACTTAAATCTAAACCGAAAAGAAATGACAAAGCAACAACCATGCATATGCAATGCAAAGCGAGAAAGGAAGACTAGGTTGCTTGTCAAATTTGATCCATGGTTAGGCTTCTTCACTCCTCCAAAGGAGGGTTATCGTAACCGTGTTAGACAAGTTCTAGATACATTGCGGGAAATTAAACATGACATATAATACAATGCAATGCAAAGGACAACACAAGCTCATTTTTTAAAGTTACTAGAGTCAAGCACATTTAGTTCACTTCTCAACCTACAAAAGATAGCCTCATCTAAAGGTTTAGTGAAGATATCCACTAATTGATTTTCACTTCTTACACCTTCTAGTAATATATCATTTTTAGCAACATGATCTCTTAGAAAGTGGTGGTGGATATCAATGTGCTTGGTGTGTGAGTGTTGTACCGGATTATTAGCAATTTTAACGGCACTTTCATTATCACATAAAAGCGGCACCTTTTCAAGAACAACTCCATAGTCTAGGAGGGTTTGTTTCATGTATAAGATTTGTGCACAACAAGCCCCGCGGCAATGTATTCCGCCTCGGCGGTGGACAAAGCCACACTATTTTGCTTCTTAGATGACCTAGATACTAAGGACCTCCCAAGCAAATGGCACCCTCCGGATATGCTTTTTCTATCAATTTTGCAACCGGCATAATTCGAATCGGAATAGCCAACTAGTTGGAATCTAGCTCCCTTAGGGTACCAAAGACCGATGCTTGGGGTGTACTTAAGATATCTTAAAATTCTTTTTATGGCACTTAGGTGAGGTTCTTTAGGGCACGCTTGAAAGCGAGCACACATGCACACACTAAACATGATATCGGGCCTAGATGTGGTAAGGTACAACAAGCTACCAATCATAGAACGGTAGAGAGTTTGATCAATTGGTTTATCTCCCTCATCTAGGTCGAGATGTCCATTAGATGGTATTGGAGTCTTGATTGGCTTACACTCTTCCATCTTGAATCTTTTAAGAAGATCCTTGGTATACTTTTCTTGAGAGATGAAAATCCCTTCTCTCATTTGCTTGACTTGGAAACCAAGGAAGAATGTTAGCTCACCAATCATTGACATCTCGAACTCCTTTGACATCAATTCACCAAATTCTTTGCAATAATCTTCATTTGTTGACCCGAAGATGATATCATCAACATAGACTTGACAAATGAAGATCTCTCCATTAAGCTTATTGGTGAATAGTATGGTGTCAACCTTCCCAATAGTGAAGTCCTTCTCAATGAGGAAGTCCCCGAGACGTTCATACCACGCTCTAGGGGCTTGCTTGAGCCCATATAGCGCCTTGGACAACCTATAAACATGATTAGGATATCTAGGGTCTTCAAACCCGGGAGGTTGTTCAACATAGACTAGTTCATTTATGAAGTCATTTAAAAATGCACTTTTCACATCCATTTGATATAGTTTCATTTCATGATGTGATGCATATGTAAGAAGGATATGAATGGCTTCAAGTCTTGCAACGGGTGCAAAGGTCTCTCCAAAATCAAGACCTTCAACTTGAGAAAACCCCTTCGCAACTAGTATTGCCTTGTTCCTCACTACTACGCCTTAATCATCTTGCTTGTTGCGGAACACCCACTTGGTTCCAATGACTCTTGCACCTTTTGGATGCTCTTCAAGTGTCCAAACTTAATTGCGGGCGAAGTTGTTCAATTCTTCGTGCATAGCATTCACCCAATCCAGATCTTGAAGAGCTTCTTCTACATTCTTAGGTTCAAGACAAGAGACAAAAGAGTGATGTTCAACAAAAGAAGTAAGCTTTTGAGATCGAGTCATTACACCCTTTTGTAGGACTCCCTATGATGAGATCTTGTGGATGTGCTTAAAGTAGAGGTGAGTTTCTTCTATCAACCACTTGAGGAGAGGGTTGGGGAGCATCAACATCTTGAGCTTGTGCCTCGGCTTGTTCATGAGAGACATGAGTATCTTCATTTTCAAATCTCTCATTATTATCATCATCTTGAGGCACATGTGATGAAGATAGCGGATTGACAATTTGTACATCGTCTTTATCATCTTTAGGCTTGATGTCTCCCACCGGCATGTTCTTCATTGCCTCTCTCAATGGTTCATCACCTACATCATCACAATTCTCAATTGCTCCTTAGAAGCCATTAGATTCATCAAATTCCACATTATATGTTTCTTCAACCAAACCGGTGACATGGTTAAATACTCTATATGCTTTGGACTTTGATGAGTAACCAACAAGAAAACCAATATCACAACGTCTTTGAAACTTCCCTAGGTGTTGACGCTTCTTGTAGATGTAGCATTTGCAACCAAACACCCGGAAGAATGAGACGTCCGACTTCTTCCCATTTAACAACTCATAGGGGGTCTTGCTAAGAAACTTTTGTAGGAAGAGACGATTTGAAGCATAGCATGCGGTGTTGATTGCCTCGACCCACAATTTTTCCGGTGTGTTGTACTCATCTAGCATTGTTCTTGCAAGGGTGATCAAAGTCCGGTTCTTTCTCTCAACTACACCATTTTGTTGAGGAGTGTAGGTTGATGAAACTTTATGCTTGATTCCAATTTCATCAAAATAAGTTTCAATGTTTGTGTTGTCAAACTCTTTGCCATTGTCACTTCTAATCTTCTTTATCTTGACTTCAAATTCATTTTGAGCTCTCTTTGCAAACTTCTTGAAGCAATTTGCCACTTCGGATTTGTCATGAAGGAAGAAAGTCCAAGTGTATCTTGAGTAGTCATCCACAATCACTAGGCAATAGAGATTTCCACCCAAGCTCTTGTAAGTTGTAGAACCAAACAAATCCATGTGAAGAAGTTCTAATACTCTTGATGTTGACATGTAAGCTTTGGTTGGATGAGTATTTGTAACTTGTTTGCCGGCTTGACATGCACTACAAGGTTTGTCCTTCTCAAACTTTACATCCTTCAAACCTCTCACTAATTGTTTCTTCAATAGTGTCGGTACCAACAGTACGGGGGTACCCACACCCATCGCTAATAAAAAACTGAAACGACTGAAACCGCAATAAAAGGCAGCCCGCCTCGACCGCGTATCCAGTCTGCCCCGTACGAGGCCCGCTCAACGGGGCGCCTCGACCGCGCTCTGGCTCCGACTCGTACGAGGCCCGCTCGACGGGGCGCCTCGACCGCGCCCCATCCCGTACAGCAAGATACCTTGACGGCGCTCCGACCCGCGCGAGGCTCGTCCGCCCACTGGGAAAAATTCCGACTCACGTAAGCCCGAGTCGAGCGCCTCGGCTCCTTCTGTTTACCTACCCTAGGACAAAAGCCATAGCATTTAATGCGGTTACCTACTACCACCTACCGACATGGCTGCGACCAGGATCGACGTGGGAACAATGCCCATGTCAGATCTCACTGTTTTACCGCCCATCCCGTGATGGGAGGTGAAAACCGTCACTGTACCCACCTTACCGCGCACTGTTTACCATCGATCACCCTCGAGGGAGGATAAGACAAGGCCCGTTCTCTGCAATCTCGGGGATTCGGCCTTATCCATCCAGTCTTGACCCGGCCTCGACCCAACCTCGACGCTCGGCACAGTTCAACGGCAAGGGAAGGACGGTGTGGCACGGCGCTCCGGGGCATTTCGCCATCTCGTCTCCCACGACGCCATGGTGTCCAGGGATGGCCGGCCATTTCTAGAGCACGTCGCTACGGTCAGCTCAACAGGAATCGATAAAACATCACCTCAAGGCTCCCCGTCGTCTTGGCCTCCTCTCGCCCTATAAAAGGGCAGGCCAGGGTTCTACAGGGACGGAGGGGGATGGACAACGAAGAAATACAAGAGACAACAGGCAAGACGCAAGATAGAGATCGATAT
Organism: Saccharum hybrid cultivar R570; assembly: GCA_038087645.1. Taxonomy (NCBI): domain Eukaryota; kingdom Viridiplantae; phylum Streptophyta; class Magnoliopsida; order Poales; family Poaceae; genus Saccharum; species Saccharum hybrid cultivar. The sequence goes on along the minus strand of JAQSUU010000594.1, from coordinate 1,266,073 downwards.
CTCAAGCAATCACTCTTGTCCTCTTTTTCCTCTCTTTGAGACTTGGGCTCGACGCCCTCTCTCGCATGCTTGTAACCCCTACACGAGCACTTCGGTGCAAGGAAATACAAACTTCTCCCCCCCGCTGGACGTAGGGCCTTCTCTTGCCCGAACCAGGATAAACCCCCGTGTGTTCTCCTTGCATCACCATCTAGGAAAGAGACACGCAGCATTTACTCATTGGTTTAGGACCCCCTCGGGTCCGAACACCGATAGTTGGCGCGCCAGGTAGGGGATCGCTGCGTGCCAACGTCGCTTTCTCGCCTTTTTTCCTGGATGGCTGACCCCGAACGCCCTATTCCGTTGGCCACGGTGATCTGGTTCAGAAGTTTGGAGTTCATGTCGCTTGGCTATGGCTACGATATGGTCCTACTTCCACCCAGGCACCCAACCGACGAGGACTATGAGCTCTCCCAGCCTGGGGGAGCAATCCACTGGTACCGTCGCTCTAGGCGGGCGTGGGCCGCTCGACGACGATGAGCCCGGTACAACCACCGTCTTCACCTCGCGGAGGGTGATGGGATCCCCCGGTCTGGCACCCCCTAGCCAGGCGCCGGCCCAGATCTCCTTGTGGAAGGTTTGGGTAGGACGAGCTTGACTGAGGGTAACACGTCGACGGAGAATCCCGCCGCTCCCCCGTCCGATGAGACACCACTGTCCAGAGCATCCATTCCGGCCCGGGCAGCAACATCTCCATCACCATTCCTGTTTGGGCTAGACTCGGCTGCCCGGGTATACGCATCTTCCGTGAGCACTCGCATGAGTGCTTATGAGGAACTCCCCGGGCACCATCTACGCTCCACTCTGGACCTCGTTGCATCCACACCGGCTTCTGATTATCGGGACTCTACGGAGACACCGGAAACAGAGCCCCATGTGACTGCTTCTCAACATCGCAACCCCAGTGATGATTTGCAACGGCCACACATTCCCCCGTCATACTACCACTTTGGCGCTCCTGACTCCGACTCGGCTGACGACACCTATGATCTGACCCGCGAATGCTTCAACATCGATGTTGAAAGCACTTCGGAATCAGAGGACGAAGAGCTAGTCAAAGGAAGGCACACGCCACCTCATGTCGAGCTTCCTGCTGAGTGAGACGACCCTCGGTTCCTTGCGGATCAAGGAACGCAGCTCGAGCAGATTCGTGAGTTGCAGGACAAGCCTGACGAGGAACGGGAAAACCTGGATCTATTCCAACAAACCCTCGAGCGTGAGCGTGTGGAACGCACACTTGGTGGGAGAGCTCGTGAGAGAGCTCACGACGTCAACCGTCGCATCAACGAGGACCGGGTGGTCGACCCCCCAGTTTTCGCTCGAGCCAGCCAGAACGTCGTCGCCGCCGCCATGCTCCTCCGCAACAAGCCCGAGCCATCAAACCCTGACGCCCGTCTGGCTCGAGATGAAATCCGAGAACTCCTCGAGACTGTCGCCATGCAGCAGGCCGAGAGCTCTGCCTTGAGGTGATGCGAGGCAGCCTCGGAGCGGATCATCAAGCCCTCCTGACAGGAAGAGAAGCCTCGGTTCACCCTGAGCCTGCCCGGCGAAACCGGGTAGCTCCGGCCCCTGAGCCCACCACCAACGACCACGAGCCTCGAGACACCCGTGGCAACATCGTCGAGCGCCGCACGCGCAAGCACGGTGACGACGTGCCTCGAGGCTACCACGTCCACAGGGGCGGACGCTACGACAATTCAGAAGATCATAGCCCTTCACCTGAGCCCCCGGGTCCTTGGATCTTCAGTAAGGCTATCCGTGAGATGATGCTCCCGGCTCGGTTCCGCCCCCCATGACTCTCACCAAGTACAGCGGCGAAACCAAACCCGAACTTTGGCTCGCCGATTTCCGCTTAGCGTGTCAGCTGGGCAGGGCCACCGACGACCGGGTCATCATTCGACAACTCCCCCTGTTCCTCTCCGACACCGCCTAAGCCTGGCTCGAGGATCTCCCACCTCGACAGATCCACGACTGGGACGATCTCGTAAGGGTGTTTGAGGGAAATTTCAAGGGGACCTACATGCGCCCTGGCAACTCGTGGGACCTTCGGAGCTGCAAGCAGAAACCAGGTGAATCCCTCCGGGATTACATCCGGCGCTTCTCCCGGCAGCGTACTGAGCTCCCCAACGTCACCGACTCCGATGTAATTATGGCCTTCCTCTCCGGCACCACCTGTAAAGAGTTGGTCCGAGAATTGGGTCGTAACACTCCACTCACTACCAACAGGTTGATGGACATTGTCACCAACTTCGCCGCCGCGCGAGGAGGCGGTTGGTGCAATCTTTGGTGGTGACCCGGAAAGGGGGAAGCAGAAGGTCGACGATCCCGCAAGCTCCACCCGGGGCTCTAAGAGAAACAACCGCAAGAAGAAGAAAGGCCAGCAGGGCAAGCTCGAGGCCCCGGCCGACGAGCTCGTCGCTGCTACCGAGCACAAGAGGCCTTGAGGCCCCCCCGGCGGGGGCATCCTCGACAAAATGCTCAAAGAGCCGTGTCCCTACCACAAGGAACCCACTAACCATAACCTCGAAGACTATCATATGCTTCGCAGGTACTTTGGGGGTGCCGGCGTCAAGAAGGACGACAAGAAGGAGGACCCTAAGAGTGACGATAAGGACGGGGGATTCCCCGAGATCCACGACTGCTTCATGATCTATGGAGGGCCCTCGACCCGCCTCTCGGCGCGCCAGCACAAGCGAGAACGGCGTGAGGTTTTCTCCGTACAAACGGCAGTCCCCCGCTTCCTTGATTGGTCTGCGGTGGCCATCACTTTCGACCGTGACGACCACCCAGACTACGTCCCCAACCCAGGAGTCTATCCGCTCGTTGTTGACCCCGTCATCGCCAACACACGCCTCACCAAGGTGCTCATGGACGGCGGAAGCAGCCTCAACATCATCTACTCCCAGACCCTCGACCTTCTGGGGGTCGAGAGAGCGCGCCTCCAACCTAGCGTCGGGGGCTTCCACGGAGTCGTACCAGGGAAACGGGCAGAACCCCTCGGACGGGTCGATCTGCCTGTTTGTTTTGGCACACCGGTCAAGTTCAGAAAGGAGACTCTTACTTTCAAAGTGGTCGGATTCCGTGGAACGTACCACGCTATCCTAGGGCGCCCATGCTACGCCAGGTTCATGGCAATCCTGAACTACACCTACCTTAAGCTCAAGATGCCAGGCCTAAATGGTGTCATCACTGTAGGGCCCTCATATGAACATGCCTACGAGTGCGACGTCGAGTGCATCGAGCACGGTGAGGCTATTTTGGAGTCGGCGATCTTGGCTGCAGACCTCGACGGTCTCGCCAATGCAATTCCCGACCCAAAACGCCATGCCGGCAGCTTCGAGCCCGCGGAAGATGTCAAACTCGTACCCCTCGACCCCGCTGATCCCAAGGTACCAGTAGGGTCTCCGACGCTACCACGACAGACACGTCCGCAAGCGTGACCTCAACGTCGGCGACTTAGTGCTACGGCGGAACCAGAACACCAAGGGACGGCACAAGCTCACGCCACCATGGGAAGGGCTGTACATCATCGTAGAAGTACTAAAGCCAGGCACCTACAAGCTATCCAACGAGAAGGGTGAAATCCTCACCAACGCTTAGAACATTGAACAGCTACGTCGCTTCTTTCCTTAAAAAGCCTTGAGGCTCTGTATTTTCTTTTTCGTCAATAAAGAATACAGCGATGTTCAAACTTTTGTTTCACAATGAGGAAGGATCAACTCTGCACTCCCAGAATCGACCCTCCCTCGGGGGCTACAAGGGGGGAACCCCCCAGTCCCCGAAAAAACGTATGCTCTTTTTTAAAATTTAAGAACCGCTTCTTAGATCGACTTCGCTGCAAGAGCACCCTAAGGATCGAAAGGGCTCTCGAGTCAGGAGTATCACCTACGCCTCTGAGGCTACGGTACCTCCACTCACCCCTCACACCTTTTAGAGGTGCGACTTCACGCTAGGGAGATCTAAATAACGGTTCCTAACTTTGAAAAAGAACATACCCCCTGTCGCTTAGATCAGGCTCTCACACGATTTACAAGGCCACAACATCACCCTGAAGCTCGAGGGCAGTTGAGCCGTGAGATCACTTACGCCCCCGAGGCTACGGTACCTCCACTCGCTCCCTTACACCAAAGGATGCAACTGCGTGCTAAGTAAATCATGCGAGAACATGATCCAAGCGATAAAGGGAAGAAAAGCTCAAATAAAACTAAATTAACCACGAACCGGTTTATGTTTTGAGTTCTTAGGGCCTTCGAGGCCACCATGACCAAAATTCAAAATACTAACTTATTACATGGGCCTTCATGCCCAGATTTGGCTCACAGGCCCTCATCGTCAGCAGGCGGAACCACCTCGGCTTCAAAAAGCGAGGCCAGACGGCTTCCAGGCTCTTCCGCGGCTTTAATCAGCTCCAGGCAGGCATCCTCGTTCTCCTCGTCCATCTGATCTGGGTCTGTGATGAAGCCCTCAGCGACGAGCTTCATGTCGAACACAAACCCTGAACGGACAACGGCCAGCGCCCTCTTTTACGCCGTGATGGAGGTCGTCCCATATCTTCTCCCGGGCAAGGCGACCCAGCGCCACCATCCGACGGACGAAGGAGTTCCCCGGAACATCTTCCCCGGTGTCAGCATCGGGCTCGACCCCTAGGCCGTCACACACGGTGGTGATCGCGCCCTGGAGCAGCTGGGTCCTCTGGATCTCGGCTTCGAGGAGGCTCTGGAAGGAGTTGGCAGAAGATTGGGCCTCTCGATTCTCCCTCTCCAGCTCTGAAACACGATAAACAAATTAATACCCAACACGAGGCCCTCAACGTCGTGGCCGTAACAATCACACTTACCCTCGATATGGGTCTGCAGGCCCACGACCTCGTTGCGAAGCCCCTCGCACGTCCGCTCGAGCCCTAGGAGGGCGCTGTCCTTGTCACTGATGGTCGCCTTTAGCGCCTCGATCTCTTGCCAAGCAGACTCGAGAGCTGCGTCCTTCTCTTGGACGGCTCCCTTCAGCGTCGTGACCTTGTCCTTCAGAGCATCAGAACGAGCGGTGGCCTGCTCGACCTCGACGTTAAGGGTGTCGCGCTGACGGCTAACCCGGGAGACATCCTCCTCGAGCTCCTTCACCCGTCCCGATAGGGGCTCGAGATCCTTGCGGGCCTGGGAAGCCTCCTCCTGAGCCTTGTCCATGTCAGTGCGCATCACGGCTTCGGCCGCCTAAGCCTGCATCGTCTCCTCCTTCACCACCGCGTACGCGACGCGCAGCTCAGCCATTTCGACGTCTCGATCGGAAAGCCATTTCTGGGCCTCCTCGACCAGGACCTGTTGTTGAGACAGCGCGGCCCACACGCCACTCTCATCCCAGATGAAGAGTGACTTGCGGCGGGAGTACTCCTTCAGCTCCTAAACGCAATCCGAAAAAACCGAAAAGGTTAAAAAGCCGAGGGAAAAAGACACCAAGAAAACCATGGAGAAAAATGATGGGTCAATCATACCCCGGTGACGTCCCGCATACTCCGTGACACGGCCTCGGACGCCACTTGGAGTAACCGATCAAGGTGCTGGCAGACGCCCTCGAGGTACTCCCATCGGTGCACTTCATCTTTGTCGTTCAGGACGAAGATGGGCTCGGCGTCGGGGTTCGCGGCGTCCCTAAACTGGAGGGACGGCCCCCCTACCTCGGTATCTCCATCTCTGCCCGCGCTATCGCCAGCGCGGCGATGTCGGGCCATGACGACGACGACCCGGCCGGGGCGTCTCCCGGTCCCATGGAAGGACCGGCCTCGCCCGCAGTTCCCGCCTCTCCAACGGCCGTCGAGGCACCGGCCTGATCCGCGGCCTCGCCCCCCTTGACCCCCATCACTTGTTTCCCTTTGTCCAGGAGGGTGTCGTCAAGGGTAAGGTCCACGGTCATGGGCGCCCGCCCTCCTAGGGGAACTGGCCCCTCAACCGCCGGCGCCTCCGGAGCCGGCGCCTCGATCGACGATGGCTCCGATACCGGCGCCTCGACCGTTGGCGCCCCCGGAGCAGACACCTCTTCTTCTGGTGCTCCAGTCAGGGGCTCGACCACCCCGCCCTCCACCGTACCCGCTGGCTCCGCCGACGGGTCTTGCCGCGGCCGCGACCCCCTCGCCAGGGCCACCTCCTGCCCCGACGCCGATGCGACCTCCTCCATGGTCACGTCAGCACCCGCTCGCTCCGCGCCGCGGACGGGTGCCTCGCTCGTCACGACCTCGACGGTAGCCTCGGCCGTCGCCGACGACCTAGGCCCCACCTCGACCGCACCGGGCGCCACCATCTCCGCCAGTTCGGACCCCTCCATGGCAGGATCAGGGCCAGCAACCACCGTGGCATCCGCTGCCCCCTACCGTCGTCACAGGTGCCCCTTCACAGCCTCGACCTGCCGGACCCAAGCCGCATCCTGCCCCGCCGTTCGGTTAAGGACAACGGCGCTGGCCCGCAGCGACTTCACGGGGGTAGGCCCCATCGGCTCCGCCTTCCGCTTTAACCTGCAAAGTGAGAATAAATGTCAGCCAACGGATCCAAAGAGGGGCAGAACAACCAAGCAGAAACGCTTACCCGGAAATCGGCACCAAGGGCCTCGACCCCGTGCGATCTGTGCCTCCCGGGGCGGCCGATTGTGGCCTCGCAGCGGCCCCACCAGTAGGGCGGGCACTCCTTGGGGCCCTAATCGACACACCGCCCTGCGCCTTCTGTGCCTCCGAGGCCAGCTGGCCTCGGGTTCTCACGCCTGCCGATGCTGCCGCCGATGACGACGCCGGTACCGCCGTCCCAGCCCCTGCCCGAGCTTGCGGGGCCTGGGCTGGTGCGGGCGTCCCCGTTGACCCCTCTTGTTGGGTCCGGGGTAAAGCGGCCCCTCCCGTCGAGGGGCCCGTCTCCTTCTCCGTCTTCCCCTCCTCCTCGGATGCCTCGACCACGACGACCGAGGAGGACGCCCCCCTGATGGGCTCCAGCAGGGGGCGAATGTCGGGAAGGTCCCCCAGTCCGGTCGCGATCTCATACCGCGACAGGGCGTCGTCGTCTTCGCCGCTGCTGTCGTCGTCCTCCCCCGAGATCGTCTCGGAAGGCGACGGCGCCAGGGGGACCCCGTCGACGGTCTGCTGGCGCCAGAGCTTCTTCAACGCCTCCGCCTCTTTGGACTTGCGGATTGCCCGCTTCTTGGCCGTCTCCTTGGTTTGCTTCTTCTTGGAGGCATGCTGGCGTCGAGCCTCCTGGGCGGGCCGGTCCTCTAGGACTGGCGGACGCGTTTCCCGCAGCGTCGACAAATCCTACGCGCCGGCCTCGACCAAATCAGCGAAATCTAAAAATAAACAAAATTAGCAAACATACTAGCCCTAAGATACGAACCACGGGCTCAAACCCTTCGGTAGGTCTCATGGGGACCCGGTTGGCCTCCTCCACCTTGAAGTTCCCAACCATCCAGCACGCTCGCCGGAGGACCTCCTCGGGGGCAAGGGATTCATGGGACATCCGGGCCCCCTCCAGAGATGCCTCCGGAGTCATCTGGTCGAGGCGAAGACGACGCCGGCACAGCGGCATCACTCTGCGGCGATGGAAGGTCGCGACCACCGCTACAGCCGTCAAGCCCCGAAGGCGAAGCTGCTGCAGCGCCGCCAGCAGCGGGTCCAGGTGCGGCTTCTCGGCTTCCGGTACTCCGTACGTCCAGCGATCCTCTCGAGCGGTCAGCAAACGGCCGGTGTACCTCGGCAACTGATTTTCATCGTTGCGGAGGTAGAACCAACCCTCGTGTCACCCGCTGTTCGAAGAGATGAGGTGAGCTAGGATGTACAGATCCGCCCGGCTCGACCTCACCTGCAGGACGCAGCTCCCTACTCGAGCCGCGCACAGGACGCCCTTCTCCCCCGCCTTCTTGGCGAAGAGCTCGGCCTTGAAAAGGTGAAGCCATAGGTTCCACTGCGGCTCTACCCCAAGGTAGCCCTCGCAGACCGCCGCGAAGATGGTGGCCTGCACGACGGCGTTGGGGGCAAGGTGGTGAAGCTCCACCCGGTAGTAGTGGAGGAGCGCGCGCATGAAGATGGACGCCGGCACGCCAAACCCCTGCTCGTAGAAGCAGACGAAGCTCACCACGTACCCTTCAGGGGGCGCCGGCTCCCGGTGGGCAGGAGGCGACGCGATCCACTCCAGCTGCGACCGGCTCGTCCTTGGCCGCAGTAGCCCATCCTCGACCAACTCTTCCAACCTCCTCTCCGTCACCGAGGAGGCGACCTAGTCGTCGGCGGGGAGGATCTGGCTCTTTCCTGCCATCGGTGCTGTCGAAAGGGGGGTGGACGGAGAGGATGTGGTGGCGGCAGCGACGCGGGCGGAGAGCGCAATAAGGCAAGGGTTGTCTGAGGCAGAAGATTGCAGGAGCGCAAGGGATCGGTGGGGAACGCAGACCCCTAGGCCTTGATTTTATATGCCCAGGCAGAAGCCCAACGGCCGCGTGAAAAGGTAGGAACAGTTTCCCGCATTAAATGCGCCCACCTAACCGTTTCCTTACATCTCGCAGGAATTGGGCACGTGGTCATCCCCCACGTCGTAACCGTACGCCATGTCGCCCACTACCGCGCCGATCTCGCCTCCCCTCCTAAAAAGACGCGCTCGGCTAATGGGCAGGGGAGGGATCCGCGGACGGATATTCCCAGATACCTGGGAAACGGGCCCCGAGCCCGGTATGAGCCTCGAGGGAGCAGAAGCTGGCCCTCGACCAGGATTCGACAGCTGCCCTCGAGCAACAGAGTTAGGGACGACTAGGGGTGCGCCCGTACATGGCTAGGGCTCGAGCCACGCTCTCGAGGCACCCTAGGATGTATTCGAGGCCAAAGGAGGAGGTCCACGTAGGAATCCCCTCGGGGGAGGCACCGAGCCCTCAAATCCTGTTGCAGGGAATCGAGATCCACACGACCACTTCTTGGCATCTTTGAGAGCGCCTCCGGGCCACTAGCCGACCCCCAACGACTGGGGCATGGGCTCTCACTCAAATTCCTCCGTTAGCAGCTCACCGGAGGCCATCGAAACTCGCCCAAACGAGGGTAGTACGACGTTCTCCACCCCTCCTCCTTTTTTTGGAAAAGGAGCGTGAGGGACGAACAGTAAAAGATGGTCCGGACTCTGATCGACCTCACACGCACGAGGCTCGGGGGCTCGACCGCAGAAACCTAAACCTTGAGGGATCGAAAGCTGGCCCTCGACCAGGGTTCGACAGCTGCCCTTGAGTAACAGAGTTAGGGACGACCAAGGGTGTGCCCGTACATGGCCAGGGCTCGAGCCATGCTCTCGAGGCACCCTAGGACGTATTCGAGGCCAAAGGAGGAGGTCCACGTAGGAATCCTCTCGGGGGAGGCACCGAGCCCTCGAATCCTGTCGCAGGGAATCGAGATCCACACGACCACTTCTTGGCATCTTTGAGAGCACCTCCGGGCCACTAGCCGACCCCTAACGACTGGGGCACGGGCTCTCACTCGAATTCCCCTGTTAGCAGCTCACCAGAGGCCATCAAAACTCGCCCAAACGAGGGTAGTACGACGTTCTCCACCCCTCCTCCTTTTTTCGGAAAAGGAGCGTGAGGGACGAACAGTAAAAGACGGTCTGGACTCTGATCGACCTCACGCGCGTGAGGCTCGGGGGCTCGACCGTAGAAACCTAAACCTTATGGGATCGAAAGCTGGCCCTCGACCAGGGTTTGACAGCTGCCCTCGAGTAACATAGTTAGGGACGACCAAGGGTGCGCCCGTACATGGCCAGGGCTCGAGCCACGCTCTCGAGGCACCCCAGGACGTATTCGAGGCCAAAGGAGGAGCTCGACGTAGGAATCCCCTCGGGGGAGGCACCGAGCCCTCGAATCCTATCACAGGGAATCGAGATCCACATGACCACTTCTTGGCATCTTTGAGAGCGCCTCCGGGCCACTAGCCGACCCCTAACGACTGGGGCACAGGCTCTCACTCGAATTCCCCCGCTAGCAGCTCACCGGAGATCGTCGGAACTCGCCCAAACAGGGGTAGTACGGCGTTCCCCACCCCTCCTCCTCCTTCCTAAAGGAGGAGTGTGAGGATCGCACAGCAAAAGACGGCCGAGACTCTGATCGACCTCGTGCACGCGAGGCTCAGGGGCTTGACCACAATGAATCATTCCCCGATATAACGAATACAAGACCTCGGAGGAGTCTCAACACTCCACCGAGGCCTCGGGGGCTACACCCGGCAGGTGCGCTCGCGCGCCCCCACCGGAAAAAATCACGACGCTACGACTCTAGTTCAAACAAACCTCTGGGAGAGTGATCACACACTCACCCAAAAGGCTCAGGGGCTACTGTCGGTACCAACAGTACGGGGGTACCCACACCCATCGCTAATAAAAAAAACTAAAACGACTGAAACTGCAATAAAAGGCAGCCCGCCTCGACCGCGTATCCAGTCTGCCCCGTACGAGGCCTGCTCGACGGGGCGCCTCGACCGCGCTCCGGCTCCGACTCGTACGAGGCCCGCTCAACGGGGCGCCTCGACCGCGCCCCATCCCGTACAGCAAGATACCTCGACGGCTCTCCGACCCACACGAGGCTCGTCCGCCCACTAGGAAAAACTCCGACTCGCGTAAGCCCGGGTCGAGTGCCTCGGCTCCTTCTCTTTACCTACCCCAGGACAAAAGCCATAGCATTTAATGCGGTTACCTACTACCACCTACCGGCATGGCTGCGACTAGGATCGATATGGGAACAATACCCATGTCAGATCTCACTGTTTTACCGCCCATCCCGTGATGGGAGGTGAAAACCGTCACTGTACTGAAAGCCCAAGTTTGGTTTTGGTAATTAATGACACCAAGTTGCTAATGCCTTGTGTTAAGTGTATTGAGTTAGGCATAAGCAACACATGCGATGAAGGTGTATGTGGCAAGGAGTGGTGGCCACAAGATCACAAAGAGATGGTGCATGGACATGAAATAATGATCATGGTGGAGATGCACATAAAAGGAAGGACATGATGATCAAGTGAAAAGAGAAGGATCTAAGAGCGCAAGGCAAAGGTATAACCATAGGGGTTTTCCTTTTGCCGGTCTAAGATGAGTAGAGAAGTGATTGACCGGGTTTAGGATACATGGCCGACTATCAAGAGGGGCAATCACGGTTAGCTCGTAAATCAAGTGCCACTAGATCAATGTCTTGAGCATATGCATTAGGATCTAGTAAAGAGCTAACATAACACCTTGGAAAATGATTGTGAAATGCTAACACACATGCACATGGTGGTGTACACTTGGTGGTGTTAGCACATTTGTGAAGGCGGTGGAGTTTGAGCGGTAGAGAGGGGTTTGGGTTCGTCTCTCCCTCCCGCCGAGCTTGCGAGGCGGGATTCAGGCATTTTTAAAGAGTTGAAATGCCTATTTTCCACTATGCCGGAAGTTGGAAAAGAAACGGAGGCGAACGGAGGTCACAGAAGTGACCGGACGCTGCACTGGACGCGGTCATGGTATGACCGGACGCGTCCGGTCAGTACAGCGCAGGCGCGGGTGCTAGGGTTTGCAACCGGCGCGTCCGGTCACTCGCGGGACCGACGCGTCCGGTCAGGTGTCCAGAGGAAACTAAGTACGATCGGACGCGAGGCGCGTCCGGTCACACTTGATCGGACGCGTCCGATCGTTGAAGGAGCTTACGGGACTCTAATCGGACGCTGGCACTGTGGCGTCCGGTCAGTTCTCCTGAGCGAACCAGAGCGCGCGACCGGCGCGTCCGGTCCCTCACGTAACCGAAGCGTCCGGTCAGGCGTCCAGAAGGGTAGAGCAAAGCGGAGTAACGATCGGACGCGTCCGGTCTCAACGGGAGCATACTGGAATGCGACCGGACGCGGGCACTGTCGCGTCCGGTCAATCGGTTCAGCGCGTCCGGTCACGGCAACGGCTAGTTCTGACACGCACTGTTTCTTGTTGTCGTGTAGTGACCGGACGCGTCCAGTCACCCTGACCGGAGCGTCCGGTCAGTGCGTTTTTCGCTGCGTCGTCTGTAACGGCTAGCTGCGTACCCCTTCGCTATAAATAGAGGTTGGCCGGGGTTTGAGGGGGACTCTTGCACATTTTGAGATATAGAGACATACTTTGAGCTAGAGAACAACCCCTCCACTCATCTCTTTGTATAGTTGCACATCTTGAGTGAGATTGAGTGAGATTCAAGTGCATTACTTGAGAGTTGCATTCTAGAGGCACTTGATCTTCGAGTTGCTACGGATTTCTTGTTACTCTTCCGTGTTTCCCAACACGGTAGACGGCTTGGAGCAGCGGAGGTGATTGAGCTCACAATTGGAGATTGTTGGAGCCTTCACCAAGTGTTGTAAGGGGTTCTTGATCCTTCCCCGCGGGTGTTCGCAAATTGGATACTCTAGTGGAGCTCGTGGCTTGGAGGATCCCCATCTTGTGTGCGGTTGTGCGGCGCCCGCCGAGGGCTCGACTCTTTATAGTCGATTAGCTCGCGAACCGACAAGTGGGTGTATCGCCACAACGGGGAGTAGCTTGCCGGGAAGCAAGTGAACCTCGGGATAAATTCTTGTGTCATTCTCTTCCCGAGGATTTCTCTTGTATGATTGATTGATTGATATTTCTCTTTTCTTCACGGCGGTATAATCACTCGAAGCTCTTCTCTCGTATTACTTCTCGTTTCTAGCTTATAGTTGTTGTTGTGTTTAGTCAATAGCCTTGTACTAGACTTGTGTAGGTGGCTTGCTTAATTAGTTAGAGCTAGTGCTTTTGCCTCGCCACCTTTCGTACTAACTCATGGTTAAGTAATTCTTGTAGAAGTTTTAATTAGGCTATTCACCCCCCCCCCCCTCTAGCCTATTTGGACCTTACATGTACCCACCTTACCGCGCACTGTTTACCATCGATCACCCTCGAGGGAGGATAAGAAAAGGCTCGTTCTCCGCAATCTCGGGGATTCGGCCTTATCCATCCAGTCTTGACCCGGCCTCGACCCAACCTCGATGCTCGGTATAGTTCAACGGCAAGGGAAGGACGGTGTGGCACGGCGCTCCGGGTCATTTCGCCGTCTCGTCTCCCACGACGCCATGGTGTCCAGGGATGGCCGGCCATTCCCAGAGAACGTCGCTACGGTCAGCTCAACAGGAATCGACAAAACATCACCTCAAGGCTCCTCGTCATCTTGGCCTCCTCTCGCCCTATAAAAGGGCAGGCCAGGGTTCTACAGGGACGGAGGGGGACGGACAACGAAGAAATACAAGAGACAACAGGCAAGAAGCAAGATAGAGATCGATATCTCAAGCAATCACCCTTGTCCTCTTTTTCCTCTCTTTGAGACTTGGGCTCGACGCCTCTCTCGCATGCTTGTAACCCCTACACGAGCACTTCGGTGCAAGGAAATATAAACTTCTCCCCCCCCGCTGGACGTAGGGCCTTCTCTTGCCCAAACCAGGATAAACCCCCATGTGTTCTCCTTGCATCACCATCCAGGAAAGAGACACGTAGCATTTACTCGTTGGTTTAGGACCCCCTCGGGTCCGAACACCGACAAATAGCTTATTGAGAGTGTTTATTCCAACATGAGCAAGCCTCCTATGCCAAAGCCACCCAAGTGTAGTTTTGGTGAACAAATATGTCATCAAGTTTGCATCTTCGGAGGTGAAGTCAACAAGATAGAGATTATTGTATCTAAAACCTTTGAAAATCATTTGCTTGTCATCTATCTTTGTAACTACCACTTCATTAGGAGTGAATAAGCATTGGTAGCCAAGGTCGCAAAGTTGCCTAACGGATAGTAAGTTAAAACTCAATGAATCAACATAGAGCATATTTGAAAGAGAGTGATCATTTGATATTGCAATATTGCCTATACCCTTGACTTTGCTCTTTGAATTGTCTCCAAATATTATCTTCTCTTGACATACCCCATTCTCTTCAAGTGAGGTGAACATACGAGGATCACCGGTCATATGTTGAGTGTAACCACTATCAATTACCCAATGAGATCTACCGGTCTTGTAGTTCACCTACACACAAGAGATCAAGCCTTTTGTTTAGGGACCCAAACTTGAGAGGGACCCTTGACTTTCTCAACTAGTGACTTGGCAACCCATATTTTCTTAGGCCTATTTTTGTTAGGGGGACCCAAGAACATGACTTTCATCTTTCCACGTGAATCTTTTCTAAGCATGTAATGAGCATTGAAAGCAAAGGGTCTAGCATGCTTGGGCAAGGGTTGTGGTGGTGGAGTTTTGCACTCATGAGCAAAATGACCTTCTTGTCCACACTCAACACATCTCTTTGGCTTGGGCTTTGACTTGCTTTGTTGTTGTTGAGCTTTAGCCTTCTTTTCTTGATTTGCCAAGTAACAATGCCACTTCTATCCAACTTCATGACGGTGTTCATGAGTAGCTCACTTTGCAAATGTTGGCCTCTTATGAACTTGCTTAGGCCGGTCTTGAGATGCTCTTTTTCTTGCTTGAGCTTTTTGTTCTCTTCAATAAGTGACTCATTTGATGTTTGCTTTTCAAGAGCCATCAACTTCTTGTTCTCATTCTTAAGCATCTCATTTTCACTCTTGAGCTTGACATACTCATCATAGTTGTCGGACTCAACCACATTCTTGCCTTTGCCGCTAGAGCCTTGCTCAAAGTTCTCAATAATCAAATCATCACATGATGTAGCTATATCAATCTTAACAACTTGGTTAGTAGCATCACGTGTCTCAAGAGCAATCTCATTAGCAACAATAAGAATATCATAGTTGATTTTCAATGTAGTATATTTATCTTTTAGCAAGTTGAGCCTAGTGATGAGTTCATCATGCTTCTTCTCAAGTTTATCATGTTCATCTATAAGCTCTTTGTTTGAAGTTTTGAGCTCCTTGAAAGTAGAAGATATAATTTTATTTTGATCTTTGAGCTCATCACTAGTCTTATGTGCATTCTCAAGCTTAGATGAGAGTGAGTCATTTTCATTTTGGAGCTCATCATTTTCATTTCTAGTTCTTCTTATGATTTTAGAATGTTTGTTCAACAATTTTACAAGTTCATCATAAGAAGGTGCATTATATTCATCATCACTATCACTATCATCATCATCATCATCATCACTCTCGTTGTTTTATACCTTTCATTCACTCTTGGCCATAAGGCATAGGTGAGAAGTGGACGATGATAGTGAAGGTGGCGATGAAGGTGGTGATGAAGATATCGACGAAGATGATGATGGCCCAATCACAAATGCGGCGACCTTCTCTTTCTCATCGTCGCTCTCATCGCCGGAGGACTCACATGATGACTCAATGTTGGTGAGCCAATCACCAACAATATAAGCTTTGTCTCCCTTCTTCTTCTTGTAAAACTCTCTTCTCTTGCTATCTTTCTTTTTGTATGGCTTGTTCTTCTTCTTCTCATCTTCTTCATCACTTGAATCATCTTTCTTGCCCTTGTACTTGTTTTTGTACTTGTCTTTTGGAGGCTTCGAGCATTGATGAGCTAAGTGGCCAAGTTCACCACAATTGTAGCAATCCATCTCGGATATTGGCTTCCTTTTGCTACTTGTGAAGACTTCTTTTTCTTGCCATCGAACTTGATGCCACTCTTGTTGAGCTTCTTTAGCATTTTGGTGGTCTTTCTCACCATGAGTGCAAGTGATGCATCATCAATATCACTTTCACTTGAGCTTTCTTGCACCATCATGGCTTGGCCCTTCTTCTTTTTCTTTTCATTGCTAGCTTTGAAGGCCAAGTCCTTCTTCTTAGAAGATGACGAGCCCTCTTCCGGAGTGATGTGCATGTACATCTCATGTGCATTGATCTTTCCCAATACTTGTGTTGGTGTTGCGGTGGAGAGATCACTTTGATGAAGCACGATGACAATGCGCCCATACTTTTCAACGGGAAGAACACTCAAGATCCTCCTTGCAACATCTGATTGACTCATTTGAGTGAGTCCAAGAGCATTGAGATCCTCTACAAGAACATTCAATCGAGTGTACATTTCATTAGCACTTTCTTTGGGAAGCATCTCAAAAGAATTAATATTCTTTAAAGTAATATGATAGCGTTCCTCACGCTCACTCTTAGTTCCCTCATGGAGAGCACAAAGGTTTTCCCACAATTCATGAGCGTTTTTGGTATTACGCACACGATTAAAGATATCCTTGCCTAGGCCCTGGTAGAGTGCATTTTTTGCCTTTGCATTCCACCGGTCGTACTTCTCCTCGTCACCACTTGGGTTGACAGGATCCCTAATAGGGGGAAGCCCTTCGGTTGTGGCTCTAAGGCACCCAACATCTATGGCTTCGAGGTACGCCTCTATACAAATTTTCCAATATAGAAAATTGTCTCTCTCAAAAGTGGGAGGTGGTCCTTCCCCATTAGACATCTTGCTCTAGGCGGTGAAGCCTAAATAAAGAGCAACACGGCTCTGATACCAATTAAAAGGATCAAGATGCTCAAGAGGGTGGTGAATTGGACTTTTCTAAAAATTAATTGCAAGAATTAAATCCTACAAGCCAAACTTCACCCCTAGTGCCTACTAGTGTTCCTTGTGATTCTACCGATAAAAGTTTTGCACCCTAAGTTCCAATCCTAGTCTAGCAAGGCAATTCTAGGAAAGTAAACAAGCAATGAAAGTAATGCACGAAAGTAAATGCTTGAAAGTAAGGGTTAGGAACACGACAATGTTTTCTCGAGGTATCGGAGAGTCGCCACTCCTCACTAGTCCTCGTTGGAGCACCCGCGCAAGGGTGTAGCTCCCCCTTGATCCGCGCAAGGATCAAGTACTCTCTACGGGCTGATTCTTCGACACTCCGTCATGGTGAATCGCCCAAAACCGCTCACAAAATGAGTTGGGTCATCCATAAGCTCACCGGATGATCACTAAACTCCCAATCACCACCAAACCATCTAGGTGATGGCGATCATCAAGAGTAACAAGCTAGAACTCTCACTTGACCACAACAAGCCTAATGAGAAGATAGATGCACACTTGCTACTCTCTAGTCACTAGTAAGGAATCTCAAACTTTGATTCTCAAATCACTATCCTCACTAGGGCTCTTGCACTCCCTTGCACTTCAAAGGTGTTTCTCAGCTGAACAAATGAGCAAGAGTCCTCTAAAAGGGGTGGAGGGGATGTATTTATACACCCCTCAGATAAATCCAACAGTTACTTGCCAAATTAGCAAAACACGTACTGACCGGACGCGCTGGTCGTCATGACCGGACGCGCCGGTCGAGTGTAACGGTCAAAAACCGAAAGTCAGCGCTGAGTGACCGGACGCGCCGGTCAGGGGTGACCGGACGCGTCCGATCATGCAAGAACCTTACTAGACTTTGACCTGACGCTCGACCACATCCGATCATAGATGACCGGACGCGTCAGGTCAGGTAAGAACCTTACTGGAACGTGACCGGACGCGTCCGATCACTTCATAGTCGCGTCCGATTATACTTTTACCCTCTGAAACACGTGTCAGACTGATCATCGCGTCCGGTCCTCGCAGGGACCGCGTCCGGTCAACCAGTTAACGACGCAATGACTGTTAGTACTGACCGGACGCGTCCGATCATGACAGAAACCACGTCCGGTCAAGGGTAAACTACTCAAACGACTTAGAAACGTGACGCAACTTGAACCAAGTTGCTTCCAACCGAACTTTGAGCTTTACCAGAGCTACCTAGTGCTAAGTTTGACAAGTGTGCACCACACCTAAATAAAAGACTCACCTAGG
This sequence comes from Saccharum hybrid cultivar R570, assembly GCA_038087645.1. Classification (NCBI taxonomy): domain Eukaryota; kingdom Viridiplantae; phylum Streptophyta; class Magnoliopsida; order Poales; family Poaceae; genus Saccharum; species Saccharum hybrid cultivar. The sequence continues at coordinate 1,248,321 of JAQSUU010000594.1, read as the reverse complement.
TCAAGCTACTCGCTCATGCCCCCCTTTATAGTATGGTCAAAGGAAGAAACAAAGATCCTGACGACTATTTCGGATGTAACCCAACACCTTGACATCCAGAACTAACCGTCCTTAATCTTGTCGTTGATCCTTTGAAAACTGAAACGATTTCCATCAAGGAACGTGAATACCATAGTGCCCAAAGCAGTTATCAACTCCATGACCTAACTTATCAAAGTTTCTGCAAAACACACGTTAGTCATGGTAATAATGCATTGTCATCAATTGCCGAAACCAACACCGGGACCTATATGCTTTCAGCTCTCTAGTTTAGCTTACATAGCTTTGCTAATTGAGTTGTCCTAGTGTGGTATGTGTAGGAGCTTCTCGTTTGCTCAAGTACTAGTTGCATATGTTTGTATGATCTTGTCAACTAGAATTGTATATGTGAGCTCTACCTAATTCGACACCTTAGTTGCTTAATTACGGTCCTGTGTAAGGTGCTTGTGAATATAGATACAGGGTGTAGTCTTAGCTAGAACGAATAGTTTTTAAATTTCACATTTGTTTCGATTAGTTGACATATTTATATTTAAAAATGATTATTTACCCCCTTTAGTCTATCATCTCGACCTATCAGTTGGCTACACCTCTAATCGTGCAAAGCCCCTAGAGGGTGAGCCCCTATGGTAGGGCGTGCCCTGGCTGTCTGAGAGCACGCCAAGACCCGGTTTATGTCGTGCACCCCTGCCGTGCCCCTAAGCCATGTCACTCTTGAGCCATTAGCTCACGAGAGAGGAGATAAGAGAGAGAGGTGAGGGGAATGAAGGAAGGAGAGAGATGGAGCTAACACAGAGCCACATGTGAGCATGACACAAACAACATATAGGGCCACTGGGCTAGACCCGTTTAGACTGAATCTAAATGGGTGAATTGTGAGTATAGGCACTGAGATAACACAACAGAATAAGTTTGATGACTTAAGGATTAATTTGTAAGTTTAGAGATCGAAACGAACAAATTTGAAGACCTAAATGAGTGATTTGCTAATTTTTGGACTAGAATGATATAGCCAAACATGTTTGAGTATCGCTAGTACACTTTACTCTTTCTTTTTTAGCAAAATGTCAATATTGGAGAGGGAGAGATGTTTTTTTGTTTGAAACTAACATTTTTTGTTGGAAAAAGTCCACATTACCTCCTTCAGCTTTTGCAAAAGTCTGCTTTTCCTCCCTGAATTCTAAAATCGGGTAAACAACCTCCTTGACCGGTTATAAGTGGTTTTCAAAGGTGGTTGTCTTTTTCTTTTTTATTTATTTCGGCTGAATCTTTTAAAAATCATAGTAAATCACAGAAAAATTATAAACTGAAAAATCCAATTTTGTTGGACTCCACATGATTAGATCTACACAGTGAACATATAATATGGTATGTCTTAGTATAAATTTTTTGTTGTAGCTTTAGATCTATGTTTTTCTATAATTAATTCATAGCTGCAGTTCTATAATCGAATTGTGGTGGAATTTTTATGGTGGGCTAATTATTGTATGTTTGAACTGTACTAAAAATTTTATACTCATTGAATCATATATAACTTAATTATTATAGATTTATAATACATAATCCAATGTTCAAGGATACAATAATTAGTCCATCGTAAAAATTTCACCACAATTAGACCATAGAAACTGTAGCTATAAATTAATTATTATAGAAAAATATAGATCTAAAGCTATAACAAAAAATTATACTAAGGCAAACCATATTATATGTTCACTGTATAGATCTACTCACGTGGAGTCCAACAAAATTAGATTTTTCATTTTATAATTTTTTTATGATTTATTATGATTTTTCATAAATTCCGCCAAAATAAATAAATAAAAGACAAAACCGTGACCCGCCTAGTGCGCACAGACAAATAAGGCTCATATAAAAGCCCACCAAGGCCCATGTAACCCGACCACCGCGGCCTATAAACAACCTCCGTCGTCTCCTCCTCGAATCCCCTCCTCCCCTAAAACCCTAGCAGCCACTAGGGTTTCTCCGCTCCCACCCCGCCTCCTCTCCCTCTCCTCCGATGGGCAAGTCAAGCAAGAAGGCGGCCGCCGTGGCCGCGGCGCCCGCGGCGGTGCCCAAGGGAAAGAAGCGGGATGCGGAGGACGAGATCGAGAAGGCGGTGAGCGTGAAGAAGCAGAAGGCGGCGCCACCGGCGAAGGACGAGATCGAGAAGGCGGTGAGCGTGAAGAAGCAGAAGGCGGCGCCACCGGCGAAGGCCGTGGTGCCGTCCAAAAAGGACGCCAAGAAGGCCAAGAAGCAGCCGCCCCCCAAGAAGGCTGAGAGCAGCAGCAGTGGCTCCGAAGAGGACTCCGAGTCCGAAGAGGAGGTATGCGGTGATGCTTGTTCTTGTTTCTCTCGTACGTATTGCGGTTACATAATTTTTAATTTTTAGAATTTTTAATGATTTGACTGTCAGTAGATGATCTTGTCCCTTGCAGAATCTGAGTCTGTGTATGGCGTGTATGGCTTGTAAAGGTGATATTTTTTTATCAATTGAAGTTTCTTCTTCTGTAACATAGTTAACTTCTGTCTGTACAGGTTAAGGTACCAAAGAAGGCGCCTGCTGCTAAGATCGTTAAACAAGAGTCCAGTGATGATGACAGCAGCGACGCGACCTCTGAATCTGATGAGGTATGGCTCGATTGCGGTTTTTGATGCTGATAAAATCAGTAGCCAGCAAATTGAACCATTGAATGTAGTTTTTCAGAGGATGTTTAGATGCTAATTCATCTTTTCATTAAGGAACCTGCAAAGAAGCCTGCTGTTGCGAAAAATGGTTCGAAGACAGGCAAGAAAGAGAGCAGCAGCGATGAGGGCAGTTCTGAAGATGAGTCGGATGATGATGACAACGACGATGATGATGTGAGTTGAAGTTTCCTGTTTGTCTTATGTAGAGTGCACAGTTAATTCCATTTTACCACCATGGCAGCACAGGTCAATGTTTAGTTGTCACTAATCTAGGATAAATTGCCAGCAAATGAATTGATTATTTGAATGTACTTTTTCAGATGTTTAGCCACCAACTCATGTTCTTTTGATTCAGGAACCTGCAAAGAAGGCTGCTGCTAAACCCTTGGGTGCAGTTGCCAAAAATGGTTTGAAGAAAGGCAAGCAAGAAAGCAGCAGCGATGAGGACAGTTCTGACGATGAGTCAGATGATGATGATGATGTGAGTGGAACATTCATGCTTATTTGGCTTTAATTCCATTTTACTGTAAGATTAATGATTGCATTTTCATTAGGTTTTCTGATGCAATGCCATCTCTTGCCTAACATGTAGATATGTATTTACTGATTTGTCATCATATTATTGCCGACTTGTATTACTCCCTCCGGTCCTGTATATCTGGCGCAGCAAGGTTAATTCCAGAGACCAAGAAACGTATTAATTGCATGTTAACAGCCGCGCCGCATGCATGAACCTGCTGAGAGAAAACGCTTCCTTCTTATCGCTCATTGGTGAAAAAGGCAACCTGTTGAGAGTACGCATGCACGAACCGCTTCGTTGCTAGCCACCGTGCATGCAACGGTTCGTTCCTGGCCATTCGTTTAAACTGCACACTAATTAATTTACTCTTGGTATCCCCACTCCGCCGGATATTATGGCCAAAATGAAAAATGCCTGTACGCCAGATATACAGGACCGGAGGGAGTATGTTGTGTGCCCTGAGATGCTTATTTAGCTTAGCCAGCTGATGGTATTGTTTCTCTTTTGTGTGCATTTTTTTCAGAAACCTGCTGCCCCTCTAAAGAAACCATCTGTGATTGATGCACAAAAGAAAAAGGAGGATCCTTCTGAGAGTGACTCTGATGATGACTCAGATGAGGTGTGTGCATTGGGTTTGTTTAGTCACATGTATTTCGGTTAACCATTGTATATCCTGTTCTTGTCCTTCACCATAGTTTGTGCCAATAATTTCCATGGTTAAGCATTATTTGAGTTATAACATGATTATTTTCAGGAAGTGCCTACTAAGTCTAAGGCTCCTGCAGCGGCTACCAAAAAGGAAGATTCCAGTGGAAGTGAGTCAGAGAGTGATTCTGAGGTTGAGGTAGGTGTAAAACATTTGTTGTTGTAAACATTTGCATGTTATGCATTATGCCATTTTGTTCACCTTATTTGTAAACTCATTAGGATGCAAGTAAAACTCAGCCTGCTAAGAGAGCTGCTTCAAAAATGAAAGATGAATCAAGTGATGACTCAGACACTGATGAGGATGGAAAACCTCCCCAAAAGAAGCAGAAGGTGTTGCAAATACTCAAGTTGTTTATTTTTCTTTGCATATTTTCATTATTCTTTTCCTGTTGTTCCATTGTTCACATTGTTTTTTCTTCTGTTAATAGGAAGCACCTTCAGCTGCAAAGAATGGTAGCAGCAGTGAGGATGAGGATGAGGATGGCAGCAGTGAGGAAAGTTCTGATGATGAGCCTACAAAAGTTGAGCAAAAGAAGGTACTTCAAATTCTTGGATGTAGGCAACATGTTATTAATGTTAACCAGTATTAACTAGGTGCTTTATCAGGCACCAAAAGCATCAGCAAGCAGTGGATCTGAGGATGAATCTTCTGAAGATGATAGTGATGAAGACAGTGAAGAGCCTGCTAATACTCCAAAGAAGGTTTTTTCTCACTTGTTACTACACAAATTGAAATAGACTCATTATTTGAATGGACACATGGTTCACTATATCTGTTTGAATTTGCATTTATGACATTTTTGTTTGAATTGAAACAACACAGGAAGCTCCTGTGCGTGCCTCTGAAAAGCAAACTGCTACCAAAGAAGTATGAATCTGTGACTTTGAGCTTTTGTTCTTTTAATGAAGATACATAGATGCAACATTTATAATTTGATACTATGCCAGCCTAAAACGCCTATAGGCTCCCAAAATGAAGCAACGGAGGTGAAGACACTTTTTGTGGCAAACGTCCCCTGGAGAGCTGAATTTGATGATGTGTAAGTTTGGCTTCACAGATTATATTGAACCTTTTTTTGCAGCAGGTGTTCTAATACCAATGTTTGCAGGAAAGAATTTTTTGCTGATGCTGGTGAGGTTGTTGATGTTCGTTTTCCTACACAAGATGATGGCCGTCGTAAAGGATTTTGCTATGTTGAATTTGTTTCAGCTGAGGCTGCTGAAAAGGTAATGTTATTTACTATATATTTCTTGTATTTTGTCATTTTGAGATTATCTTTGAAGCTAAACTGTTATGCAATTTTGTTTTCTGCTTAAAATTCTGTCTTCTGAGTGATGTAGTTGCAAATATGCAATTAAGCAAGATATCTAATGGATTGTTTTCTAGCAGGCATTTAAAGAGAAGCAATCAAAAGAGTTGCAGGGTCGTGAAGTAAGACTTGACTTTGCTACGGGAAGAAATGCACAAACTCCTCGCAGCGGGTAAGATGATCTTAATGTTTCTTAAGAGCATTATGGTGCACTTTCTGATGCCTGAACCATTGTTATTAACTGTGTATTGGATGGGTGAACTGTAACAGCAATGATGGATCTTTCCAGAAGCCAGCTCGGGGTAGCAGCAACTCGATATTTATCCGGGGTTTTGATAAAAATCTTGCAGAGGATGAGGTAATTTCTTTTTTGTTTAGCTATTTTTATCTCAAGAAATGTCATGCCAATGTTTGACACTGAATCCAGATCCGAAGCACTCTCGAACAACATTTTAGTGAATGTGGTGACATAACAAGGGTCTCTATCCCGACTGATTATGAGTCTGGTGCAATCAAAGGGTGGGTTTCGCTACAAAAAACACCAACATCCCAGTAACTATCCATCTGTGGAATTTAGGCTTAATTACTAATCTAATGAAAAGTGTGTTGATCCTCTTAACTCTGCAGAATGGCTTACATGGACTTCAAGGATCAGGATTCAGTGTCCAAAGCCATTGAGCTTAGTGGCTCTGACATTGGTGGTGGCTATGAGCTTTATGTTGATGAAGCCAAGCCAAAAGGCGATGGCCAGCGTGGTGGTGGCAGATTTGGTGACCGTTCTGGTGGCAGATTTGGTTCTGGTGGCAGATTCGGTTCCGGTGGCCGGCATGGTGGCGGTGGCAGATTTGGTGACCGATCTGGGGGCAGGGATGGTGGCGGCAGATTCGGCGGACGACGTGGTGGTAGGGATGGTGGCCGTGGACGTGGTGGCGGCGGCCGTGGCTTTGGTAACAGGCAGAGTGCTGGCACTCCTAGTGCAGGTAGGATGCATCCTGTACTTGTTAAGATCACTGCATTTTGGTTTGAGCAAACATTGGGCTGCACTGCCATACCTATTGGCCATGACTTGCAATTTTCTAACTGCTAAACCTGCTTTGAGCTCACTGCATACACATCCTCTTATTTGCACAGGAAAGAAGACCACTTTTGGTGATGACTGAAGATGAATGAGGGAGATTCGGCGAGGACACTTCTGGTTATGACTGAAGATGAATGAGGGAGGATTCTGCGAGGATGCCGCAAGAGAAAGGATGATCTGTTGGACCCAGTGAAATTTTGAGTTCTTTTGTTTTGTATTGTGGTACCGGTACTGGAATGTTGGTATCTTTTTTGTGAGTTGAAATATTGTGACCGTTGCGTTGCCGCAGTGAGAGATTTCCCTTATGATGGCCCGTTTCGTGTTGCCATGCTTACGTTTTCCGATAGAAGAGGTCACGTTTCGTGTTGCCATACTTACGTTTTCCGATAGAAGCGGCTGACCTCTGGCACTCGCCGAGTAGCAGCCATCGTCTGTCCCCTAGAATTTGCCGAACGGTACCAACCGTGGCAAACTGGCAATGGGGCAAGCTAAGACTAGCCACAGTGTGTGCGATGCTTAAAAAAATTTTATCCTGCTGTACCGGTGCCTGAACTCCTGCTTAAGCCACAACGTGGGCACCGTGGCTATCCACATGCGTGGACCCCAGCCACACCCCCTTTCCCCTTCCTTCTTTTCGTTTCAAGCGCGAGTCCGGCCAGCCGCAGTCACCGACGTCGCCTCCCATCGCATTTTTTTATGTTTGAGGCATCGGTGAACCTTCTTGACCCGGTGTTCAGTTTTTCTAGCAACTTGGCATCGGCCACAATGTTAGGCATCGATGCTCGGAGAGGAGTGAGAGTGTTTGGGCACCGGCATTTTGCAACATTGTGGCTAGTCTAATAACGAAACGAGGCCTCGTTTAGTTCAGAGAATTGGGGGGAAAAACACTGTATCAGAATTCCTGTAGCATTTCGTTTGTATTTGGTAAAAATTATTCAAATTTTAACTAACTAGGCTTAAAATGTTCATCTCGCAAAGTACAACAAAACTGTGCATTTAGTTTTTGATTTCATCAATATTTAGTACTCCATGCATATTTTGATGTGACGAAGAATCTTCTTTTTACATAGTGAAATTTAGAGAGAATCGGGAAAACTAAAGGGCGACACTGCTTCCATAGGACAGAAAAAGCAGGGAAATGACATCTCGAACTTTAGCGATCAAGGCTGTGTTCAGTTGCTAAAAAAAAAAGTACTATACGAAAAAAAAATTCTCCGTCACATTAAACTTACGATACATGCATGAAGTACTAAATGTAGATGAAATTAAAAACTAATTGTACAGCTTGGTTGTACTTTGCGAGACGAACGTTTTGAACCTAATTAGTCAACGGTTGGACACTATTTGCCAAATAAAGTCAAAACGTGCAGTACTTTTTTTTACCCCTTTTCAGGGATCTAAACACAGCCCAAGACTAAGCGGAGATACCAAAGCGGCTCTGGTGACGATGGGATCTACTCCTTCTGTCCCAGAAAAAGTGTTTGTATTTGACCGTTCGTCTTATTCAAAAGTTTTGTGCAAATTATAAAATAAATAAATCATTATTGAAGTATCTCTAATGATAAAATAAGTCATAACAAAATAAATAATATTTATTAAAATTTTTTGAATATGACGAACGGTCGAACATGATGTCTGAAAAACCTATACGACACTTTTTCTGGGACGGAGGGAGTACCAAAAATCTCAGATACCAAAGCGTACATGCAATTTGCTGTGCCTGCAGGCAATAGGGTACATCTGACGCTGCTAGTTACTGCTTGAATACAGAAATAGAATAAACTGTCAGAAATAACTGTCTCCTAACAATTAGTATAAATAAACTCTTGTCACAAATAACTGTCTCAGCGTGGACGTTCCAGATTAAAAAGGTAAGATGATTCTGAGACGTCGCAGCAAAGATGTTGCAGATTAAAGGAAAGATTTGAACAAAGATGTACTCCCTTCATCCTAAAATAGCCAAAATAGTGTCGTACAGATCAAACTTTCTAAAACTTGATTAGTTTATAAAAAATAGAACATTTGTATCTTCAAAAAAGTTGACTATAAATGTATTTTATGATTTAGTTGTTCATAAATATTGATATTCTCTCATGTATATTTTGTCAAAGTTAAAAATATTTGACTAGAAGAGTATATTTTGTCAAAGTTAAAAATATTTGACTTATCATGAAGCGAGATTTGACACTCTTTTGATAAGGAAGCATAAAGGAAACACTTCCAGCAGAACTACAGTATGCTATGCTAACGATAACATATACAAAGTGACGGTCAGGATTACAATATAACATTACAAGACAGTTTCCAACATGCATATTTCTGCAATCAACTTGCACCAGGATAATGAACCATGGTCTGTTTCAGTGTTCTGGCATCAAATTAAGGCACTCCAGCACTCTTCCTGATTTAGTTTGTAATGTTAAATGAATATTAATAAAAACGTATGTGCACAATAGATCGGCAACTACAGTAACATACATCTTGAAATGCCAAGGCAATAGGACATCTGGCGCTTCTAGTTCCTGTAACAGTTAACTTATGTCAGAAATACCCGTCTCAACCTGGATGTTCAGATTAGAAAGGTGAGATCATTCTGAGATGTCGCAGCAAAGGCGTCGCAGATTAAAGTTCGAGTTTGCGCAAATGTATAAAGGAAATACTTCCAGCAGAACTGTATGCTATGCTAATGTTGACGATCAATATTACAATATTTAGTAACATTATAAGATAATAATCAGAGCAAAATATATACATATTTCTGCAATCAGGCAAAAAGCATTAGCATGACAGCAATGTTCACCAGGATCAATGTACAATGGTACGTTTCAGATGAACATTAATAAAACATATGTGCACAATAGATCGCCCCCTCCGATTTGCTATACCATTCTTCAAAATGCCTCACCAAAAGGAACCTCAGTCACCTACTCATCGCTAATCCTACAGTCAGATAAAAGAGCAACCACCTAGTGCGGGGCGCTTGCATCATCCCCATCAGATTCAGAGTCCGAGTCAGAATCTGCAAGGAATTTTAATAATGAATTAAAGAGCTACTCAATCGATAACTCAGCATCAGCATTTGTGGTGACAAATACTCATTTGCTCCACCGTACCACTGGATGAAGATGAGCCACTTCCTGATCCACTTGAGCTGCTAGCTGCTGGGGAATCCGGCTCAATCTCCACCGACTGGTAATTCACCGTTGGCATCTCATCACCGATATCCACATACTCGTCCTCCACCTCCATTTCCCTCTTCTTTGGAATGTCAGTCTCCTAAAATAGGCAACAAAAACAGGATCAACATTAGAACAGAGTCCAAACATAACAGGTTCATGAAAACTATAAATAAAACAGCTAAGGTTGCTTCAGAATGACATACCGACTCCCCAATTTCAACCACCACAGACGGATTGACAGCAACCTCGACCATGTCATCATCATCCGGAACAATTGTCACATCGATGGCGTGTCCATTCATGGCAGCAGCATCACCATTCATCATAGAATTCCGCTGGCTCTTCTTTAGCGCCTTCCTCCAATTGACCACAAATCGATCAAGCTCCCACAGGGTCTCGACATCCAGCTCATCAAAATCAAGCTCCACCTCCTCCCCTGTCAATGCTGGATCACTGTTCCTCTTCTGCACAATCTGCAGCACATTCAGCATCTTCTCCTCAGGCAGGTTCTCAATCTCCACCCTCAGCTTCTGCTTCTCCTCCTCATCCATCTCCCTCTTGTTCGGCTCCCTCGCCTTGGGCTTGGGCCTCCTCCCACCCCCCATCCTCAGGGGCGCTTGCACTGGCACAGAAACTGGCAGCTGTGGTGGTGGCGGCGGCGGCAGATCAAGCTGCATTGGTGGCTCGAGTTGCTGGCGCTGCTGCTCGAACCACGAGACGGCCTCCTTGTACATCCCCTCGAACGAGGCGAGGAGGTTGCCGGCGTACCTGTGCACGTGGTGGTCGGGCGGGTTGTACCGCAGCGCGTTGTTGAAGGTGAGCCGGACGTCGCCGGCGAACGCCTCGTGCGAGGGGTACCGGCCAGCGGTGAGGTTCTGCTTGACGGTGCCGAGATCCATGGGGCTCCGTATGATGGCGCGGTAGTCGTGCAGCTTGAGGCCCTCCACGTCGACGGGGGAGTTGAACCACACGCTTTTCTTCGACCTCCGCAGCCGCATCAGGATGTCCGCGCACCGCTTCCGCATCGCCTCCACCAGCGCCGGCGGCGGGGACGAACGGCGCGCGGGGGGCTCCGAGCGCCGGCGCCGGCGCTGCCCGTCCTGCCACGAGTCGATGCGGGAGAGGAAAGCGCGGACGCGGCCGAGCTCCCCGGTGAGCCGCGCGCGGAGAAGCCGGGCCTCGGCGGGAGTCATTTCCGACGGCCTGAACTTCACGTGCCCCGAAGGCGACGACGGCAAGGGCTCGGCCGCGACCGCCGGGACGGCCCGCGGCGGCGCCGGCGGCGAGCCGCTGGGGATAGGGTTTGGGCCCGGGCGGTGGTGGCGCCTAGGGTTAGGGTTGGAGGACGGCTTGGGCATGAGGGGGACGCGGGCGCCGCCCCAGTGGCGGTGGTGCGGGTGCGCGTGGTGGACCTCATTCCGGCCGGCGAGGACGGCGGAGGTCATCGCCGGCGGCAGCGGGGCGGCGGCGGCGCGCGATCTCACGATCTCCTCCGTCGCATCGCTTCGCGGGTGGGTCTGGCTGGGCCTGGGCTTCGCGGGCCTATCGGGCGACCCGTTCGGCAATGCGTTGGGGGCCGAGGAGGTGAGGTGAGGAGCGGAATGGGGGTGCCTTTAATAGCAGCGGGGGGGCTGCCCGCGCCATGGCGGGCAGGATCTGGGCCGTTCTCTGGCGGCGAAGGGCAGGATCGGACGGCCAGCGCTGGCAGTCCCCGTGACCGCGGGCAGCGGGGCGTGGAGGGCGGGGATGCCGGAGCGTGCCACGTGGAGGCCATCTGACGACTGGCCCCTGGTCGAGTTTGTGAGAAATGCTACGAGGACGCAGGCGGTTTGTGTGGTGGTGGGGGAGCCGACGATGACGTGTGTGTTCGGGAGATGTGGGTGTCGTGGGGCCCGGGAGCAGTGGGAGTGGGATGCGGGAAGGGTGAGTATGCTGGGTGCGCGTGGGAGATTTGGGGATGAGTTTCGCGCGTGAGTTTTGGACCGCACGAATTGTGTGCGTCTCACGAGCAGCCCGCTGTCCGGCTTCCGCGACCATTTATTCATTTTGGTGTACTTATCCTGATACAGCCTTGAAAGTTTTTTTTCTTTTCTGAAAACGCCTTGAACCGTTCGTTTGTGCTGAAAAATAAGTTAAAATACTATTTTAGCTGATTTTTTGAGAGAAAATAATATTTCAACTGAAAAAACAAGCTGAAAAGTACGGATTATAAGCCGGTTGAACAGGGTCTTAACCACAGTGAAATAAATCCTTTTTCTTAATTGTAAATCCTAATTATTACAAGGTGATGCAAATGCACTGCACGTGAGAGTGCACTCGAAAAAAGTCTAATCGTTTTTGTTACTCCTGAACATACTCAGGGCCTGTTTGATCTTTAGTGTTAAAAAATTACCACTATATTTAGATGCTATTGAGAAGAATCAGACGTGAACTAGTTTCAAAACTAATTACATAAGTGGTGACTAATTAGCGAGACAAATCTATTAATCCTAATTTTTTTCATGATTAGCCTATATGGTGCTACAGTAACATGGGTAATTAAGGGCTGATTAGGCTTAATAGATTCGTCTCGCCAATTAGTTCACGTTTAGCCCTTCTAATTAGCATCAAACATAGTGCTAATTTTAGCAGCAAGGATCCAAACATGCCCTAAACATACTCCCTCCGTCCTAAAAAGAATACAATTCTAGCACAGTACAATGTTTTAGTATGTCAAGTTTAACTAATTATATATAAAAAAATATAAATAATTATGACATAAAATTAGTATCATTAGATTTGTTATGAGATATATTTTCATAATATATTTATTTGGTGTCAAAAATATTAATACTTTTATCTATATATTCGGTCAAACATTGGACACGGAAATCAAAAAATGAACTAGAATTGCATTCTTAACCGGACAGAGGTAGTACTAAGTTTGTCGCATTTAAGGGTGTGTTTGGTTCATTACCTGAGGTTGTCACAAGTCATCACGCCTCATCTTGCGTAACTTTAACTAACGTTTGGTTGATGACCTAAGTGTAGCATGCCACACACTGCTTAGGCGCCAGTAGTTCTTTTTTATGTCGTAGCTCGACTAAAGTGTGACACTATCTTCGTGTGCCGCACTTATGGCACGACCGAAGCTATAGTGTGGCAACGTGCAATAGAAAGCCAAACATGCCCAAATAAATGCTAATAAGTCTGAAAACAAAAAAGGGAGTAATAATTAACGTGAATGTAGATAGACGCTGAAAGATCCGTTTGGTTTTGGTAATTGAATAACAACCTTGGTGAACTAATATGTTTAAATATGATATACATAGGTGATTGGTCCACAGGTACACTTATGTGAGCAACTCATGCCATGATGGTGAAGATGGCTTGGATTTGTTGCAAGGCTCACACATATGATGAAGGAGCTCATTGCACATTAGATATGACAAGGAGTCATGTGACTAAGGTGGAGAAAATCCAGACAAGATTTACTCATGTAGAGTAAAGCGTACCGTATTATATGTTCACTGCGTAGATCTACTCATGTGGAGTCCAACAAAATTAGATTTTCTATTTTATGATTTTCTGTGATTTACTATGATTTTTTAAATATTCAGCGAAAATAAATAAAAAAGATAAAACCTTTATTACTGTAGCAAATCCACGGTTACTGTAGCAAATCACCGTCGAAAACCGCCCAGGGGGTATAATAGACGGTTTTAGATAGTTCAGGGGGTCAATTAGACCGTTTCATAGTTCAGGGGTTATGTGCTCCAGTGTCAACAGTTCAGGGGTGATCTAGACTTTTTCCTTTGTCTATATAACATACACAAGGATAGCACATAAAAATAATATAGTTATCAATAAATATTTAATAAATTAAAGATATTTATTAATCAATCAATATATTTATATAAATATTTATCATGAAATTATAAATTTATATAAAATAATTTACATAAATAAATAAATAAATAAAATGAAGTTTGAAATAGTTTAGACGAACAAATATATTAGGATTGAACCAGATAAAAATGCTAAAATTAATTTAATCTTATGTACCATTAATACTTTTAAATGAATACTAAAAGTTATTTATAGATATAGTATTAAATGGGTTCGATGCTTTATTAGCAATAATAAAACGACATAATTGGTCACTCTGGAGATAATACTTTTAAGTAGGTTCATGACACCTTAGCTGTGTCTGGATCCAGGGGCTAAAGTTTAGTCGTATCACATTGGACGTTCGCATGCTAACCAGGAGGACAAAACATGAGTTAATTATAAAACTAATTGCACAGGAGTAGACTCATTAGCGAGACGAATCTATTAAGCCATAATTAATCCATAATTAGCAAATGTTTACTGTAGCACCACGCTGTCGAATCATGGACTAATTAGACTTAATATACTCGTGTCGTAAATTAGCCTCAATCTATATAATTAGTTTTGTAATTAGCCTATGTTTAATACTCCTAAGTGGTATCAAAGATTTGATGCGATAGGGCTAAACTTTTGCCCGAGGAAAACAAACACCGCCCTTATTTTCTTTGTGGACCGTCGAATATGGATCTGGAATCGGATAGAGAAAACACTGAAAAATGAATTCATATGTATCCATTTATTAGTATCCATGGGAAGAACGAATACGAATACGCGTTACATACGTTACGAGTTTCAGCGTGTACGGATATCGCATGTTTCGGATACCTATTTTCCATTTTTCATCCCTGCTTGTTGAGATAACTGAAATGAATATGTATTGCTTATCTAAGGCCCTGTTTGGTTTGGAGGAGTAAAAATTTAACTCACATCATATTAATGTTCCCTCAAATGCATGGAGTACTAAATGTAGACTAATTGCATGCATGTCGGCACAGGTTAGGAGTAATTTATGAGACGAATCTATTAAGCTTAATTAGTCCAAGATTAGAAACTTTTTATCAAATAAGACAAAAGTGTTACAGTATTTATTAAACTTTAACATCCAGACCAAACGGGTCTAATTTAGAGGTCATAAGGAAAAAGCTGTACGTATACACTTTTGAAATTTGAAAGGGAAGTCAAGTCGCACGCATTCAGTTGGAAGCCAGCGCAGCAGCAGCAGCCAGCGTCGGGCCCCGCCCACCCGTGGCGGGCGCTGCTGCACGCTGACGCCTACGACGACCACGCTGGGAGCAAGCAGGCATCCAATCGCCTGAAGTGCTGGGAGAGGTGTGGCCCCAGAACAACGCCAGCCAGCTGGGCGACGGCAGGAAGACGCCCTTGCGGGCCCCCGGCCCCCGGGGCGTGCCCCGGCGGGGAAGCAAGCGGGGGGTGCCAAGCGTGTGAAAGCGCGCGCGGACGTGGACGCCGCCTCTTTCTTCTCTTCTCTCGGTCATTCTTGGGGCGCGCGCGCGCGGGAGTGGCGATAAATAAAAATCGGCGCGCCACTTCTCCTCCCGCTCCCGCCATATTATTCTCCCTTGGCGCGCCCACCCGCCCAGCGCCCCCGCCTGCCTTTTGGCTTTTCTCTTTCTCTTTCTGCTTTTTTTTTTTTGGCCCCTCTGTCGTGTGCGTGGTCTTGTGGTGGTGGTGTGGGGTGGGGACAGATAGATACAGCGCTGCACTGCACTGCTGCTATAGGATTTGGGCTTCGTTTAGTTCGGTGAATTAGGGAGAAAAACACTGTATCAGAATTCCTGTAGTATTTTGTTTGTATTTAGTAAAAATTATCCAAATTTTGACTAACTAGGCTTAAAATGTTCATCTCGCAAAGTACAACAAAACTGTGCAATTAGTTTTTGATTTTATCAATATTTAGTACTCCATGTATTTACCGATATTTTAATGTGACAGAAAATCTTCTTTTTTATAATAAAATTTGAGAAGAATTAGGGAACTAAACAAGACTTGGATTTCCTCCGAAGGGAAGGAAAGAGCAGAGCAGCGAGCGGTGCGCATGTGATGGGATGGGATCACAGGTTCCGCGAGGGAGTTGCGGGATCGGCACTTGGCAGCCACACGACAGCAGCGGGGACCCTCACCACGTGTCGGTGGCTGCCCATCTGCGTGCGCGCCCTGCGTTGCGTCATGCATCTTCCATTCCCGAGTTCCCTTCTGAGGCTATCCGCACGGATCTTTATATTCATTCTCTATACGTACTAGGGCTGGTTTAGATTATAAAAATTCTAACCCGATGAATAGTACCACTTTCGTCTTATTTGACAAATATTGTCGGACCAACTAGGCTCAAAAGATTTATCTCGTGATTTTCAACTAAACTGTGTAATTAGTTATTTTTTTTACCTACATTTAATGTTGCATGCATGCGTCCAAAGATTGATGTGATGGAGAGAGAGTGAAAAAATTCTAACTTTTGTGGTGCATCTAAACAAGGCGCTAGTCAGCAAGATTCTCTCTTCTATACTTAATTTTTTTCGTACACATACATCCTCTATATCATCCTCTATCCACTCTATTCACTGTGGGACCCACTTGTCACTTTATCTAAATATATCCATGTGTGATCTAGTTTTGAAGGATTTATTGAGACGAATTTAATGGTGCAATTAAAATTTAATTTGGATTTTTGGTTTGTGAGTTATAGCATTTTTTCTTTGTGTTAGCTAGTGGGGCCTATCACTTCCCACTGTAGAGTAAGCACTGTACCACTCTAAATATAGAGTGAGAGAAATGATATATTATCGTTTTAGAGTACCTAGTACAACATTTTTTACTTTATATTCATACTTTAAAGCTTTAGAGTATCTCTTTAGAGTACCAACTGCGAGTAGTCTGAATTCGTCTGAATTTTATTTTATACGGCCGCCGCTCGTTTTTCGAACCAGGAATTTCATATAGGAATAACTTGTGTAAATTTCTTTTTTATACTAGAAATTAATTTGTTTTTTATAGAGAAAACGCGGAATTCAACCTTTTTTTTCTAGAAAATGGAGTATATTTCAATATAATGCGTTAACAACTATATTTTTCAAATAAGTTAAACCACAAAAGGGATGGGATGGATTTTATTTACGTGTTAAGCGCATAGCTGAACGGGTGGAAACAGGAGATATATTTTCCCGACTAATGTTATCTTAAATGTTAAACGATAAATAGTTGATCACTTATTGTTTACCTATTATTTGGACAAAACGGATGTTTTGATGGGCAAAACGACCTGTTTAAATGGGCAAGCCAATCGATTAAATGGATACGATGTACCACTGTATAGTGTTTAAGCGGTGTGTAGACGAGCTAAACAACTGTTCTTGACCATCCATTCATTTGAAAGAGTTCATAGACTAAATGGGTAGTCTTCTCCGAGAATTCAATATTATTTGTTTTCTATCCCAATCCAAATGGACTGTTAGATATTTTATATGGACATATATATAGGACGCATCCAACACTGTAGTACAAAAGGGAGGGCATGGTGTAGTACAAATAGGATAGTTTTGTTGAAAATATATGCACAATTTCGGTTGCTGTAACAGCATTACTCTAGAGCTTCTAAGCTAACGTAATGGCAGTACCAATCTACCACTAATAATCTTACATAAACAGCCGGCGCGAGTTTGTACCAATGCAAAGTCCGTTAGCCGTTATTAGCCGTTAGGAAATACTAGCATCCCACAACGTCAAAAGGCATGCATACCACAGGAAAAAGCACCACCAAAAACCATTTTTCTTGTGCCTTGTCACATAATTGCATCTCGACGGACCCGCCCACTCACATCTTGCGCCCCGCCTACCCAGTTCGCTGTGGCCGGAGCGGAACTCGCCGCGTACAACCCGCGGCGACCGAGATAGAACTCCACATACCGATGAGGATGCATTCTCCCAAGCAACAAGGAGATGTTGCGCTGAAACTACATATTGCAAGTGTTGAAAGCCCAAGTTTGGTTTTGGTAATTAATGACACCAAGTTGCTAATGCTATGTGTTAAGTGTTTTGAGTTAGGCATAAGCAACACATGTGATGAAGGTGTATGTGGCAAGGAGTGGTGGCCACAAGATCACAAAGAGATGGTGCATGGACATGAAATAATGATCATGGCGGAGATGCACATAATATGAAGGACATGATGATCAAGTGAAGGAGAAGGATATAAGAGCACAAGACAAAGGTATAACCATAGGGGTTTTCCTTTTGCCGGTCTAAGATGAGTAGAGAAGTGATTGACCGGGTTTAGGATACATAGCCGACTATCAAGAGGGGCAATCACGGTTAGCTCGAGAATCAAGTGCCACTAGATCAATGTCTTGAGCATATGCATTAGGATCTAGTAAAGAGCTAACATAACGCCTTGGAAAATGATTGTGAAATGCTAACACACATGCACATGGTGATTTACATATGGTGGTGTTAGCACATTTGTGAAGACGGTGGAGTATGACCGGACGCGCTTTTTGGAGAAGTGAAATGCCTATTTTCTACTGTGCCGGAAGTCAGAAAAGAAACGGAGGCGAACGTGGGTCACTGTGGTGACCGGACGCTGCACCGGACGCGTCCGGTCAGTTCAATCCGGTCAGCGCGCCTAGGGTTAATGACCGGACGCTGGTCTGGCCTGACCAGCGTGTCCGGTCAGTTCACCTATGCGCAAAAGTAGAGTGAGCGACCGGCGCGTCCGGTCCTTCACGGTACCGGCACGTCCGGTCAGGCGTCCAGAGGGGCAGAGAGCAGCGAAGTGGTGACTGGACGAGCGGCGCGTCTAGACGCGCGGCCGATCGTGATGGGAGCTTACTGGACTCTGACTGGACGCCAGGTGAGGCGCGTCCGGTCATACGCTAGGGCGCGTCCGGTCATACGCTAGAGCGTGTCCGGTCATAGCAATGGTAACTTCTGACGCGTACTGTTCACGCTTGTCCTGTAGTGACTGGACACGTCCGGTCACCCTGACCGGAGGGTCCGATCATCCCGTTTTGAACTACGTCGTCCATAATGGCTAGCTGCGTACCCCTTCGTTATAAATAGACGTTGGCTGGGGTTTGAGGGTATCTCTTGCACATTTTGAGACCTAAAGACATACTTTGAGCTAGAGAACAACTCCTCCACTCATCTCTTTGCATAGTTGCACATCTTGAGTGAGATTGAGTGAGATTCAAGTGCATTACTTGAGAGTTGCATTCTAGAGGCACTTGATCTTCGAGTTGCTGCGGATTTCTTGTTACTCTTCCGTGTTTCCCGATACGGTAGACGGCTTGGAGCAGCAGAGGTGATTGAGCTCACAATTAGAGATTGTTGGAGCCTTCACCAAGTGTTGTAAGGGGTTCTTGATCCTTCCCCGCGGGAGTTCGCAAATTAGATACTCTAGTAGAGCTCGTGGCTTGGAGGATCCCCATCTTGTGTGCGGTTGTGCGGCGCCCGCCGAGGGCTCGACTCTTGATAGTCGATTAGCTCGTGAACCGACAAGTGATTGTATCACCACAACGGAAAGTAGCTTGCCGGGAAGCAAGTGAACCTCGGAATAAATTCTTGTGTCATTCTCTTCCCGAAGACTTCTCTTGTGTGATTAATTTATTGGTACTTCTCATTTCTACACGGCGGTATAATCACTCAAAACTCTTCTCTTGTATTACTTCTTGTTTCTAGCTTGTAGTTGTTGTTGTGTTTAGTGAATAACTTTGTTATAGACTTGTGTAGGTGGCTTGCTTAATTAGTTAGAGCTAGTGCATTTACTTCGCCACCTTTCGTACTAACGTGTGATTAAGTAATTCTTGTAGAAGTTTTAATTAGGCTATTCACCCCCCCCCCCTCTAGCCTATTTGGACCTTACAAGTGGTATCAGAGCCGAGTCACCGTTTATTTGAGGCTTAACAACCTATGGTGAAAAAGAAATGGCTCAATTAAGCTTGCACATCAACAACACCAAGAAGACATCTCACTTTGATGGCACAAATTATGCATATTGGAAGGTTAAGATGACCGCACACCTAAAGTCAATCAATAGAGAAGTGTGGAAGGTCACTGAAACAAAATTTGAGGTTGCTAATCCGGAAGCACCTACACCGGTGGAAGAGAAGAAGCTCCAATGCAATGACATTGCCACTAGTGCTCTTCATGAGGCATTAGATGACAAGACATTTGAGCAAGTGAAGAACATAGAGATTGCTCATGATGCTTGGACCAAGCTAGAAGAAATATTTGAGGGCACCGAAGGCACAAAGACCGCTAAAGCATATATCTTGCAAGAAAAATTTTAAGCTTCAAGATACAAGATGATGAGAGTGTACCAGAGATATTTCATAGGTTGCAAGTCATTGTCAATGAGCTCAAGGCACTTGGTGAGGAGGTCAAGGACAATCAATTCTCTATGAAGTTCTTGAGAAGTCTACCCAAGAGATTTGATACATTGATCACCGTGCTAGTGAGGACTACATTAAAGGATTTAACTCCTCAACAAATATTCCAAGAAGTGATGACCGATGATTCATGTAGAGAAGATGATGAGAAGGATGAGTTGGTCAAGAGGAAGAAGAAGGAAAAATGAGAAGAAAGATGATGAAAAGAAGAAGAGTGTGGCATTCAAAGCCACCACATCCAAGGGTAAATCTAAGATTGAATCATCAAGTGATGAAGACTAAAGCTCTTGTGATAGTGATGACATTAATGAGAAGATGACTCTCTTTGTCAAGCAATTTGATAAATTCATGAAGAAGAAAGGCTTTCGTGCAAGAAGGAGGAAGAACTTCTCCAAGAAGAATGAGCATACCATGAGATGCTTTAGATGCCATAGCAAGGACCATCTCATTGCAAAATGTCCTTATGATAGTGATGATAAAGATGCTATCAAGAAGGAGAGGAAGAAGCAAAAGAAGAAGCTAGAGAAGAAGGAAAGCTCTTATAAGAAGAAGAATGATTCTCATGTTGCTACATGGGATAGTGATGATTCCTCAAGTGATGATAAGGATGACAACAAGAGCAAGAAGAAGGGACATGCTAGCATTGCCATCTAAGAGAAGGTCTCCCTCTTTGACACTCCATCATGCTTCATGGCTAAGGCCGCTAAGGTATCATCCGATGATGAGAGTGATCATGATAATGCTAGTGATAGTGATAGTGATGAAGAAGAATTCACTAAAGATGAACTAATCACTATGCTAGAAGATTACACTCAACATTATAAAGAATCTAGGAAGGAGTGCAAGGGCTTGCTTAAGGAAAAGAAAAACCTTATGCAAGAACTTGATGAGCTTAGAGCATCTTATGAGAGTCTAAAGGTAGACCATAAGAAGCTTCAAAAGTCTCACACTAAGCTTGAAGAAGCTCATTCCTATCTAGTTGAAAAATGTGAAAACTTGCCAACTAATATTGAGAAAGCTAAAACTTGCAACATAGGCATATCATGTGATATAATTGATGAATCTTTTCATAAGCCTATTGTTGTTGCTCCACTAACCCTTCATGTAGCGCATCTACATCATCCTCATCTAGTAGTGATGGTTTCACTTGTAACTCCACACTTATAGTTGAGAATGAAAATATCAAGAAGGAGGTAAAAGAGCTCAATCACATATTAGCTAAGGCTTATGGTGGTGAGGACCACTTGCTTATGTGCTTGGGTAGCCAAAGAGCTTCTCTCTACAAAGAGGAATTGGGCTATAACCCCAAGAAAGGCAAGGCCGCTTTTGCTTCTCACAAGACTCGTTTTGTGAAGAACAATGGTAGCTATTGCAAAAGTTGCAAGCAAGTTGGTCACGTAGAGCAACATTACGTGAATAAGAAATCCAATGCTAATGTATCCTCAATTAAGTTTGATTCTTTCTATATGCTTACCAAGGGCACTAATGGTGTTCATGCTAAGTTCATTGGTACATCATGGATGGGCTCGAAGAAGAAAGTCATTTGGGTACCAAAGAGCTTGGTCACTAACCTTGGAGGACCCAAACAAGTTTGGGTACCTAAAAAGAATTGATCTTGTCTTATAGGTCAATTATAAAGCCAGAGAAAGGCATTGGGTGCTTGATAGTGGGTGCACTTAATATATGACCGGAGACTCTTGTATGTTCAAATCAATTGATACAAGTCAAAATGGTGGTTTTGATGCTATCACTTTCGGCAACAATAAGAAAGGCAAGGTCAAGGGGCTTGGTAAAATTGCTATCTCAAATGACATGAGCATATCTAATGTGTTGCTAGTTGAGAGCTTGGATTTCAATCTTTTATCGGTGGCACAACTTTGTGATCTTGGCTTCAAGTGCATATTTGGTAGTGATAATGTTGAAGTCATAAGTGTTGATGGATCAAATTTGATATTCAAAGGATTTAGACATGGTAGCTTATACTTGGTTGACTTCAATGATAGTGAAACACAATTGACATCATGCTTGCTTAGCAAATCTAGTATAGAATGGTTATGGCATAGAAGGCTTGGTCATGTTGGAATAAAACAATTGAATAAACTTTTGAAGCATGACTTAGTTAGAGGCTTGAAGGATTTCACCTTTGAGAAGGATAAACCATGTAGTGCTTGTCAAGCCGGCAAACAAGTTAGAAATGCACATCCTAGTAAGAGTGTGAGCACATCAAAGGCATTTGAGCTATTGCACATGGACTTGTTTGGGCCAACAACATACACTAGTATTGGTGGCAACAAGTATGGTTTTGTGATTGTTGATGACTACATTAGATATACTTGAGTGTTCTTTCTCTATGACAAGAGTGATGTTTATGATCTATTCAAGTCTTTTGTTAAGAGAGTGCAAAATGAGTTTGAGACTACCATCAAGAAGATTAGAAGTGACAATGGTAGTGAGTTCAAGAACACAAGAATTGAAGATTTATGTGATGATCTTAGTATTGGACATCAATTCTCACCAACATACACTCCTCAATCCAATGGTGTAGTTGAAAGGAAAAATAGAACCTTGATTGATATGGCTAGATCAATGCTTAGTGAATACAATGTGAGTCATTCATTTTGGAGTGAAGCTATCAACACGGCTTGCTATTGTAGCAACCGTCTCTATTGCCATGGAAAGCTTGGTAAGACACCATATGAGCTATTAAATGGAAGAAAGCCCAACATTGCATACTTTAGAATGTTTGGTTGCAAATGCTATATTCTCAAGAAAGGCACTAGATTGAGCAAGTTTGAAAAGAAATGTGATGAATGATTCTTACTTGGTTATTCTACCACAATCAAGGCATATAGAGTTTGGAATCTCACAAATGGCACCTTGGAAGAAGTTCATGATGTTAAGTTTGATGAAACCCAAGGGTCTCAAAATGAAGCTCAAAACCTTGATGATGTGAGAGGAGATCAATTGTCAAATGCAATGAAGAACATGAATATTGGTGATATAAGGCCGATGCAAGTTGATGATGATGATATTCATGTGATCAACCAAAGTTTGCAAATTGATACAAATCAAGCAAGCTCTAGTGGTACTCATGATGAAGTGCAAGATCAAGGTCAAGCAAGTGGAAGCAATCAACTCCCAATACTCCAACCTACTAGTATTGCAAGAGATCATCCATTGGACCAAATCATTGGTGGAATTCAAAGTGGTGTTCAAACTAGATCAAGGCTAGCATCCTTTTATGAGCATTACTCATTTGTGTCACTTGAAGAAACTAAGAAACTAGAAGATGCTTTGAAGGATTCCGATTGGGTAAATACCATGCATGAAGAACTAAACAACTTTGCTAGAAATCAAGTTTGGAAACTTGTTGAGAGACCAAAAAACTACAATGTGATTGGTACTAAGTGGGTCTTTAGAAACAAGCAAGATCAAGATGGCATGGTTGTGAGGAACAAAGCAAGATTAGTAGCACAAGGATACACTCAAGTTGAGGGTCTTGACTTTGGAGAAACATATGCACCGGTGGCAAGATTGGAGGCAATTAGAATCTTATTAGCATATGCTTGTGCACACAACATCAAGCTCTATCAAATGGATGTCAAAAGTGCATTTCTCAATGGCTACATCAATGAAGAAGTTTATGTTGAGCAACCTCCCGGTTTTGAAGATGACAAGAAGCCCGACCATGTTTTTAAGCTAAAGAAGGCATTGTATGATTTGAAGCAAGCACCTAGAGCATGGTATGAGAGGTTGAGAGACTTTCTCCTCTCTAAAGGGTTCAAGATGGGAAAGGTTTACACCACTCTCTTCATCAAGAAGCTTGGAAATGACTTGTTTGTGTTGCAAATCTATGTGGATGATATCATTTTTGGATCAACTAATCAAGATTTTTGTGAAGAGTTTGGAAATATGATGGCTAATGAGTTTGAGATGTCTATGATTTGTGAGTTTAGTTACTTCCTTGGACTTCAAATCAAGCAAATGAAGAATGACACTTTTGTAAGTCAAGGCAAGTACATCAAGGACATGATCAAGAAGTTTGGATTGTAAGATGCTAAGCAAATGAGTACACCAATGGGCACTAATGATCAATTGGGTATTGATGATAGTGGAAATATGGTAGATCAAAAGCAATACCGGTCTATGATTGGAAGTTTGCTCTATGTCACCATTTCTAGGCTGAATGTGATGTTTAGTGTGTGCAAGTGTGCAAGATATCAAGCTTCACCTAGAGAAAGTCACTTGAAAGCAACCAAGAGAATATTGAGATATCTTAAGGGCACTTATGATGTTGGATTATGGTTTCTAAAGGGGTCTAATTTTGAGTTGATTGGATATTCGGACTCCGACTATGGTGGATGCAAGATTGATAGAATGAGCACAAGTGACACTTGTTAATTGCTTAGAAGGTCTCTTGTTTCATGGTCATCAAAGAAACAAAATAGTGTTGCACTATCTACCGCTGAGGCCGAATACATTAGTGCCGGTAGTTGTTATGCACAATTGCTTTGGGTGAAGGCCACTTTGAGTGACTTTGGAATCAAGTTCAAGAATGTGCCATTATTTTGTGACAATGAAAGTGCTATCAAGATGACTCAAAATCTGGTTCAACATTCAAGAACAAAGCACATTGATATAAGACATCACTTCATAAGAGACCATCAATAAAAGGGTGATATTAGCATTGAGAGCATTGGCACCGAAGATCAACTAGCCGACATATTTACAAAGCCACTTGATGAGAAGAGATTTTACAAGTTAAAGAATGAATTGAACATACTTGACTTCTCCAACTTGAAATGAGTGCACCCCCACATTTTTATATGACATGCCTCTCCTCCAACATAGCAAGGTAAAGTTGTTTGGCATATCATTCATACTTTTCTAAGGACATGGTTAGAACATATAGACATATTTGCATGACAAAAAGGCTCATTCATGAAAATCAAATGATTTTGATGTATATATGGTACCACTAATGCTTCTATGTTTGTTTAATCTAGTGGTAGCATATGACATATTTGTGGCTTGCAAACCTAGTGTTGAATCTAGTAAACAAGCTCATGATGTGTAATTCAACATGGTCAAGATAACCCTTATACTTTATGAGGTGTGAAGAAGCTTGTCCTTGGATCAAACCGAATTACATATTCTAGGCAAGTGATCTAGATTGAACCATAATTTGGACTCCCTCATATTGATTGACTTATCTCTCACTAAAATTGGCACCTTTTTGGTGATTGTTGACAAAGGGGGAGAGAAAAGTCACAAAGATATTTCAAAGAGGAAATAAGATATAATAAGGGGGAGAGAAAAGTCACAAAGATAAAAAGTTAAGTTACAAAGGGGGAGCAAGCTCATGAATTATTTCTTGCATTTGTATGTGCACTAACATGATGATGTGTTGCATTGCAAATTTAATTTCGATATTCATGATTGAATGATGTTTGCTAGAAATAGAACTTGAATGATGACTTGTTAAGAGTAGCTTTACAAGTGGTATCTAGACACCCTTTGCTTATAATATTGATCTCACGGGGTATTTTAGTGTTTGTGATCTTTACAAGTGATGTATTACAAGTGGTGTCTAGCTACATCGATGCTAAGGATGGTATATAAAGGCAACTCCAATTGGTATCACGCTTCTAAGGTCCATTCTATATACCTTAGCATCAATTTGATAGTAGTAACTCTCCCAAAATTCAAATCCATACATATGTACAAAATTGAACCAAACTCATGGAAGCACATATGTAGGGGGAGCTAATACTATCGAAATTAAAAATTGATTTCTTTCCATATCTCTGTGATGGTTGTCATCAATTACCAAAAAGGGGGAGATTGAAAGCCCAAGTTTGGTTTTGGTAATTAATGACACCAAGTTGCTAATGCTATGTGTTAAGTGTTTTGAGTTAGGCATAAGCAACACATGTGATGAAGGTGTATGTGGCAAGGAGTGGTGGCCACAAGATCACAAAGAGATGGTACATGGACATGAAATAATGATCATGGCGGAGATGCACATAATATGAAGTACATGATGATCAAGTGAAGGAGAAGGATATAAGAGCACAAGGCAAAGGTATAACCATAGGGGTTTTCCTTTTACCAGTCTAAGATGAGTAGAGAAGTGATTGACCGGGTTTAGGATACATAGCCGACTATCAAGAGGGGCAATCACGGTTAGCTCGGGAATCAAGTGCCACTAGATCAATGTCTTGAGCATATGCATTAGGATCTAGTAAAGAGCTAACATAACGCCTTAGAAAATAATTGTGAAATGCTAACACACATGCACATGGTGATTTACATATGGTGGTGTTAGCACATTTGTGAAGGCGGTGGAGTTTGAGCGGTAGAGAAGGGTTTGGGTTCTTCTCTCCCTCCTGACGAGCTTGCGAGGCGGGATTCGGCGCTTTTTGGAGAAGTGAAATGCCTATTTTCTACTGTGCCGGAAGTCGAAAAAGAAATGGAGGCGAACGGGGGTCACTGTGGTGACCGGACGCTGCACCGGACACGGTCACGGTATGACCGGACGCGTCCGGTCAGTTCAATCCGGTCAGCGCGCCTAGGGTTAATGACCGGACGCTGGTCTGGCCTGACCAGCGCGTCCGGTCAGTTCACCTGTGCGCAAAAGTAGAGTGAGCGACCGGTGCGTCCGGTCCTTCACGGAACCGGCACGTCCGGTCAGGCGTCCAGAGGGGCAGAGAGCAGCGAAGTGGTGATCGGACGCGCGGCGCGTCCGGACGCGCGGCCGATCGTGATGGGAGCTTACTGGACTGCGACTGGACGCCAGGTGAGGCGCGTCCGGTCATACGCTAGGGCGTGTCCGGTCATACGCTAGGGCGCGTCCGGTTATAGCAACGGTAACTTCTGACGTGCACTGTTCACACTTGTCCTGTAGTGACCGGACACGTCCGGTCACCCTGACCGGAGCGTCCGATCATCCCGTTTTGAACTGCGTCGTCCATAACGGCTAGCTGCGTACCCCTTCGTTATAAATAGACGTTGGCCGGGGTTTGAGGGTATCTCTTGCACATTTTGAGACCTAGAGACATACTTTGAGCTAGAGAACAACCCCTTCACTCATCTCTTTGCATAGTTGCACATCTTGAGTGAGATTGAGTGAGATTCAAGTGCATTGCTTGAGAGTTGCATTCTAGAGGCACTTGATCTTCGAGTTGCTACGGATTTCTTGTTACTCTTCCGTGTTTCCCGACACGGTAGACGGCTTGGAGCAGCAGAGGTGATTGAGCTCACAATTAGAGATTGTTGGAGCCTTTGCCAAGTGTTGTAAAGGGTTCTTGATCCCCATCTTGTGTGCGGTTGTACGGCGCCCGCCGACGGCTCGACTCTTGATAGTCGATTAGCTCGTGAACCGATAAGTGGGTGTATCGCCACAACGGGGAGTAGCTTGCCGGGAAGCAAGTGAACCTCGGGATAAATTCTTGTGTCATTCTCTTCCCGAGGACTTCTCTTGTGTGATTGATTTATTGGTACTTTTCATCTCTACACGGCGGTATAATCACTCAAAGCTCTTCTCTTGTATTACTTCTTGTTTCTAGCTTGTAGTTGTTGTTGTGTTTAGTGAATAGCTTTGTTATAGACTTGTGTAGGTGGCTTGCTTAATTAGTTAGAGCTAGTGCATTTGCTTCGCCACCTTTCGTACTAACGTGTGGTTAAGTAATTCTTGTAGAAGTTTTAATTAGGCTATTCACCCCCCTCTAGCCTATTTGGACCTTACAAGTGTCTGTTTCAATTGTTTCAGAAGTATGTTGCAAGTGTTTTACATCGATATTGCAAAAGTAGATCGAGATGTTGCACATATTGCAATGGTGTTTTTAAGTGTATGTCACAAATGTTTTATCTATTTCAGACATATGTTGAAAGTGTTTAATCTAGATGTTGCATATACATGCATGTTGCAAGCGTATGTTTTCAAGTGTTTCAGATGTTTCATACATATGTTGCAAGTGTTTTATCTAGATGTTGCATATGTTTTGCAATGGCTACAAACATGTTTTTCTAGTGATTCAGATGTATGTTGTAAATGTTTCAACTGTTTTGCACGTATGTTATAAAATATTTCATCTAGATGTTACAAAACTAGTTCTGATGTTACAAATGTTGCAGTGGGATCCACTGTCACAGCTGTCTGCTTCAACTGCTTTGCCAGCGTGCATGCACGTGGGAGCGGAGGGGGCGTGAGTGGCAGGCACGGGAAATAGAGCAAGTGTAGATCGAGTCGCGACCCCCGCGTGGGAAAGGAGCGGCGCAGGGCCCCATGTAAAGCATGGGATATGGGCAAACACAGCAGACAGGACGTCCGGACGCTAGCCCCATCCAAATGTCCCGGCGCTGGCCTGACTTTTCCTCCAAACGAAACTTCGGTGCTATCGGTCCTCTCCTGGAAATTCCATACCAGCTACAAATAAAAACAAACAAACAAGCAGTAGATTTGGAGTTCAGTACCACTTTTTCTAGAGCTTCAGGCAGCCAGCTCAAAGAACATTTCCCACGCTACCATTTCCAAACTAAAATTCTGATTCCAAAGTTCCCAGGTGAAAAACTTCATCACAAAATTAAATTAACTGACGGGTACTTGTTACCAGGCTTTCTTTACTGGACCCATGCCGGTAAAGAAATACGTAGTAAATAAAAATGGTAAAAGTTGATGTGGAACCCCGTTGGGAAAGATCTATACTCTACAAGTGTGTCTACTCGCTTCTTCATGACAATGAACTTTCTCCATGGCAGGCTGGCAGCTACACTGAATTGCTCCATTTGGGCAGGCACTGGTTGTTACGGGCGCACCCAAGAGATTAATGGGAATTGATTGGGAATGGCCGATTGGGAATGTATCCAAGACGTGGCCGCGCTGCCATCCAAATCCAATTCCTGCGTTGCGTTGCGTTGCGTTGCTCCCAAGGAGGAGGAGGACGGGCAATGATCATGACACGTCAAGGACAACAACAAGGCTGTTTAGTTGGTGAAAAGGCCCAAAAAAGTTTGCACGGTAACTGTCACATCGAATCTTTGGACGCATGCATGAAACATTAAATGTAGGTAAAAAAAATAACTAATTACACAGTTTGTCTGTAAATATCGAGACAAATCTTTTGAGTCTAGTTAGTCCATGATTGGATAAATTTTGTCAAATAACAACGAAAAGTGCTACAAGAACTTTACCCAAACTTTTTCACCATCTAAACAGGCCCAACATGTGCCTCTGCTTTCTGGTTTCTGCTGCTGCCGCTGCTGATGAGCCCGTGGGCCGTAGCGTAGGCCTCCCTCACTGTGCATCCATCCACAAAAGTAGTCGTGCTCCACACTCGAGGCCTACACATTTAGGCATTCCAAATTTGCTAAAATAAAAAAATTAGGCATTCCAAATCTGTTGCAAGCTAAAGGGCAAGAGTGTACAATATATCACATTCATATGCTGTGCACCATCATCGTCCATCGATTTGCTTGGTATTCAGTAATGCAAAACATTGAGCTGAACTTTTAAGAGAACATCGTGCTAGCAGTAACAACAGTGAACGGTGCCGTTTCAGTTTCATAAAAACATATGAATGTGCACCCCCCACGGCTCACCTCGCGCTTGAGGAAGACCTTGGCATTCATCGAGGTTAGAAAACGGATAATAGAAGCTTCCTCTATTTCATACAGCAGGCCAATCAGGTTTCAACAAAGAAATCAAAGGAGAATCGATACTGATTTGATAGTGCTGAAAAACATGCACATCAACCCTTTTGTTAAAAAGGATTTGTAACAACCCAAAAATCCACACACCAAAAATACCAAATACAAAATTTTTCTCAAAACTTCTATGTGATGATGAGTGTCATGTATGGTAACCCAACCTAAGAGATGCATTAGGTCTAACCCAACTCAAGTTAGCATATAAGCATGGCATGCCTTTGACTAATTATGTTTATTTAAATTCTAACAAATGAAATGTTGCATACATAGTTAACTCAAATTGTGATTTGGATTTTCTTTTGTTTTATGTTATGCTTAACAACTTTTTCTAAGAAACACACCATAAAATAATCACTATTCAAATCCAAGGATAATTGTATAAAAGAAACACTAATTCTATATATATAACAAACTACACCTATGTGGATATACAAAATAGCTAAACAAAATTCCCTAAACACCAATGAATAAGTTACATCAGTTTGAAATTCAAATTTCAAACCAAATTTGAATTCAAAAAAAATGGAAAAGAAATGAAAAACAGAAAAGAAAAAGAAGAAATAGAGAAGAAGGCCTCCCAGCCAGCTGCTCGGCCCAGCAATCCAGCCCAAGCCGCCGCTCGCGCGCTCAGCTCCAGCGCGCACACGCGCGGCCCAGCTGCCGGCCTAGGCGACCGCTCACGCCCGCGCGCCTAGCTCGCCAGCTGCCGCTGCCACTTGGCCCCACGCGACAGCCACACGACTTCCACGCCCGCGCGCTTCCCCGTTCCACTAGCAGCCACTGCCACGCGGGCCCCGCACGACAGGATCCTGTTCTTCTTCTCCACGCCATGCTCAACCACCGCGCGACCGGAGGCCGACAGCGTTGGCAGAGGCGGGCCAGGGGTCATGCCCGGGGCATGCCCTTGTTCCCCCTCTTGCGCCGCACCCACGCAACCACACGCCACCGTAGGATGCGTCGCATGCTTCTCCACCGATCGATCGCCTCCGCCATGGAAGCTTGGCATTCGGCTATAAAGGCCTAGCCCCGATCACCCTAGCGCCCGAGCTCTCAACGCCCCGCCACCACCGGGTGGCTACCCTCTGCACACCTGAGCCAAGAGAAAGAGAACCAAGAGAGGAAGAAGGAGGGAAGAGGAGAGAAACAGGGGAAGGCGCCATCGGAACACCTTCGGAGCCGCCGGAGCCGAGGGAGACGCGGTCGTCCTCATCACGGTCGCAGGGTCGGCACTGCACGGCTTCCGGAGCTACACGGCCACAACCCACCACTGCACCACTATCCTCTCGCCCTCAACACCGATGGTGAACCGGACGCCGCTGAGACCCCTCCTAGCCCATGGGTTCACCTAGACCTCCATGAACGGACCGCGCCGGAGCATGAACTCTTGTTTCGGTTGGCCAAAACGGCAGCCTAGAAGGACCACCACAGCCCCCGTGTCGAGCCGATCGGAAACATGAGGAAAAAGGAAAGGAAGAGAGCAACGTCGAGCACACAGCTCGAGCACGCCGTTACGGTTCACGGAGAGCACACGCTCGCCATGGATCCAAGCACGGCTGTGACGCAGCCACCGCGCTTCCTACGCCATGGTGGAGATGGCGCAACCACCTTGGTTGGTTCCGCAACACTGCGGAACACGTCGCGCGCACGATTTAAGTAGGAGAGGATCACTAGAACGTCAAACGGAGGCCACACCGCGCCACGGCCGGAGCGCCGCCGCCACCGCATCGACTCCACCGGGGCCAAAGCCACCGGAGGCCATGGAGGACCCCTCGAATTGCCCAACGTACTCGCGGAAGCATAGTGACGCCCACGTGCACCACAAAAGCGGCCTAAGCCGCAGCCCCGCGCCCTTCCCGCACGCCGGTGGTGCTCAAGCCGCCGTTCACCGTGGCCAACGCTCTAGGGAGCCTCGATTGCTACCCAGACGCCACCATCGGGCTCGCCATCGCCTAGGGAAGCTTTTCCCCACCTTAATTGGATGACCGCGCCGCCGTAAGACCACACCGGTGAGCACAACATCGACGGGAACACGCCGGAGATGGAAGCAGAGGTTTCCCCTCGCCAGCCACTCACACATGCACCCGGTGCATGCGGACCACAGAGAGAGAGGAGAAGGGTGGACGCGGTTCACCGGAAGAAGACGCGGTCCACCGTGGACCAGCGCTCGCGTCCGCCGTAAACTGAGCTTATGGACCAAGCCCAGTAGAAGCCCACAGCTACGACGTGGCAGCACCATAGCTTGCCACGTGTCCGACCCCGGCCCGGCCTAGACCGGCCCAACCCGAGCCCCACGGGCCCAGTTTGGACCCGACCCGAGTTGACCATTGACCGGTCAAATGTTGACCGTTGACCTGGGCCCACATATCAGTGACACAGAGCCGCGGGACCTACTTGATAGTGGGTGACATCATCCTGACGTCATGCGGGACCCACCTATCAGTGATAATACAACCAGGGGTGACATCACGCTGACGTCACGATACTGACATCAGCAGCCCCGGACCCACATTCCAGTGACCCAAGAACCCTGACCCCACATGTCAGCCACAGTGACGTTGATGACGTCATGATGACGTCAGCAGGACCCCACTTGTCAGCCACAATGATGTTGATGACGTCAAGCTGACGTCATGATGACGTCAGCAGGACCCCACCTGTCAGCCCAGAGCCGGGACGATGACGTCAGCTAGCCACGTGGACCAACCACAGCACGACACGTGTCAGCCCAGGAATAATTCAGCCTTTTTCATTTTTAGAAATAGATTTAATCTTCAGAAATTCATAACTAATTCATACGACCTCGGAAAAATATGAAACTAGGACCAAAATTCATCTAAAATCAAGCTCTACGCAATAAATCCATGTTTGAGTGAATTTGGCTCTTTTGAATTTTCATTGCTTCTTTGTGCTATTCTATAGACGTCGCTAACGCGACTATAATGCAAACGATACAGACTCGGAGGAGAACCTGATGGACGAGGACCGTGAGTACCGTGATGAGAACGGAGACGACTACACTGAAGGTGCCACATCCCACCCAAATCTCGTAGCACCTATTACGCATGGCTAATATAGAACTGCTATCGCTTTACTCTACTTTATGGTAGGCTTTGCTTGGTAGTATGCTTACTTGAAAGCCTTTACCTTGACGTAGCCTTACCCCTGCATACCGTGCTATAGGCTAGACACACGCTTATTGCTCTATAATTCCTTATTTATATTTCTACTACGCTTATACTATGTGCGTGGTGGAAACTGGTGTTACCTGGACTTTGCGGGAGAGTGCTGCGTGTGTGACTTGGGTGTGTGGAGGGTGAGGGTTGAGTCGACCAAGTTAGAGTATACGACGAGCCTGGGGCAAGTCTTACCATGGGATGCTACCTGGGCACCCCTAGAAATGTATACCTGTGGTGGGTAAAAGGTATATGAGGTGGACCTGGTTGTGAACCTGTGATGGGTGGAGCCCGGGTTGGAGGTGCTGTGGTGGCACGGTAAAGGAAACCCTGATGGAGACATTCTGGCTTGGTCATCCCTAAGGACTTACTAGTACTCAGATTCACCGGGAAGCCTTACGTACCGCTCGCCCTATATGGTGCGGGACGGCTGGACTACTTGGTAGGATTTTGCCACTACTGCTAGGTTGATAGCGGACAGTGTAAGGAGGTACGGGGCACAGAGGATTTCCCCCACACCCTACCGAGACTTCATGGAGACCTTGTGGACCCGGCTCATGACTCATAGTTTCAGCCACCCCAGACTCGACTTGGGGTGAACCAGGGCTGAATGGTAGAGTGGCATTATCCTAGGCTAGCAAGCAGCCGGAATCAGCCTAATTGACGACGATCAGCAAGGAAGGCGGATCTTGTGGTTATGTAAAACCTCTGCAGAGTGTATGGTTGATCGATCGATACATGTGCCGACTCGTCAGCTATGGACCTTTCCTGGGTTTCGCTTAAACTAGATAGAGAGATGAGTCCTTCTCTTCTTCCCCCAAAAGAGAGTGTCGGTCTTAGCCAGGGGCTACAGGCTTTGAGACAGTGCCGAGAGGGAGTTGGCCTATCGATTAAGCGATGGTGTGGAATAGTGTGGAGTTGGTGGTATGTTGATCCCAGGATCGTAACCTAGCTCGGAAAAGGGAATGGAGTGGAATGAGTGTGGGAATGGTGTTAAAACTTGATCAATTATATTATACACTTGATATACTACTGCATAGGAAGCCCCAGCCCTATAGGTTTCTTTTGAATACAACCATGTTGCATTCAAATCCACAAAGCAATGCTCATAGGGATGGGAGTGGCCAGTACAAATCGTACTGATAAGTTTTTGGCACAGGTTCTGCTGAGGAGTATAGCTCCGAGGAGTTTGATGGTTGAGGGGTTCGTGCCTACGCTCGAGTTTGGCGATCTTATCTTCAAGCTGTTCTGATTAAATGCTACTTTCGTTTCCGCCAATGCGGCGATGTAATAATTTATGTAATTCTGCACTATTTGTACTTTGATATTATCGTTGTATGGATGTGGTTTTCGACTGGAATTTTGGTAATAAGATCCATCGCGGTCTTAATACACTTTGACTCTGTGGATTTCCCTTCGTGGAAATTGAGGTCGTTTCAGTTGGTATCAGAGCCATACTTGACCTTAGGACGAAACCCTTAGAAATGGACGATAGAATAAGACGTGAACAAACCTTCCTTCGGTTATATATCGACCCTGCATCTACTTTTATGCAAGGCTTTTCTATTAATGGACCTGCTAACACCTGATTTCCTTGAAACATGCAGATGGCAACGAACGTCGACTGGCTGCCTCTAGGACCACTACCTCTGGACCACGCCAAGCTTACCCTTGACCTACGTGAGCTCGGGGGTTTTGCACAGACCCTCTACCGAGTTCTCATCACGTTAGGTGTCCCTGACGAGCTTATCAAGGTCACCTGCACGGGCAAAGCAGCTCAGGGAGGAGGAATTGAAGGACCGATTGCCACCTCAGTGGAGTTCCCAGCTAGCACCACCTTACCTTCTGTCCTAGCCTTCACCGAGATGACGATAGAGGACACAGTCGAGGAGGGACTGCAAGCTATCTCACACAAGGCACTTCGCAGAGTGATGAGGGACCACTACGAGCACCTGAAGACGACAGAGTTCCGTCTACTTCCCCAGGCCCTTGACCTCAGCCTTACCCCCAGTGAGCAGAGTTTCACAGCAGGCAGAGTTATCCTTGCCGAGGAGGACAGATGCCTTCGTGTCTCATCTATTCACCTACTAGAGCAGGACAGGTACGTGACCCAGCTGGAGCAGAAGAGACGTCAGGACCAGGCCCTCCGGTGGGAGTACCAGGAGCGAGATTCACAGGGAGCACATGAGCGAGCTAGACTACTGGAGACAATTGCCAAGCTGCAGGACATGCTCAATCGTCGTGAGGAGGACCACAGAGTCGAGGTCACTGACTTACAGGACAAAGCAGCCGACCTAGGCAACAGGAATTGCTACCTCGACAGCAAGGTCTTGGAATTACAGAGTGAGTTGGATGACAAGAAGGCCGAGTTCAACCGCAGGGGAGACAGAGAGAGATCCAAGGGGATTGGTATGTTGAAGATCCAATCTTGGAACAAGACCCTGACTCAGGAGCTAGAGGAGTTCAGGAAGAAGGCCGTTCGCAACTAGGGTCACCTGATCGAGGCACTCAGGCAGACCGAGTACCTACAGGACAAGTGTGAGAGGACTTGGCAGGCTTGGCAGAAGTCTGACATGAAACGTCTCAGGGAAATGAAGGGTATGTGGGATCAGCTACCCAAGGAGATCCGTAGCAAGACAAAGCCTAGAATAGAGGAGTTTGAGTTAGCCCTGACCCACCTCAACCTAGACGCCTGCCCTACCCTACCTAGAGCCAAGGCTACCGAGGAGCTCGCCGAGGGCTTGAAGTACGTATCCCGACTCCACAAGTCTGACGAAGAGATCGAGATCGAGGACAGTCATATCCCAGCCGCGGTGTACGAGTTAGAGTAGGTGACCCTGCGTGGTCATGAGTTATGTCTAAAGTTTCCATGAGTTGTACCCCCCTTATGAGATGATTTATGAGACTCTCTGCGTAGCATGATTCTCGCACATCTTCTAGTGTAGCTGCTAAAGATGATGCTATGCAATCAAACCCTTGTAATGAATGTTTTTGGATCTTATGGCATCTTTTGGATCTTGTCGCTTCTTTGTAATGAGTGTTGGATAGTGTAACTGTTCTATTTTAAATCATTAAAATTATGTAATCATATTGAATTATAAAGCACCTTGGCACAAGCACAAAAATTTCAATGATCCGTGTTACAGATGCCTAACCGCCGATCGAATCGCCTAATGAATCGGGGGCGTGCGCCCATCCCCGAACCCAATAGGGGCCGTGGTGACAACAACCGTGGCCATGGTTGTGGCCGTGAACGTGGAGGGATACCCTTCGACTTGGAGAATACCCCGCCACCTGTTGAGGAGAACATCCCGCCGCCACCACCGAACCTGGCAGAACTGATGGCGTAGCAGACCCAGCTTCTTGCAGCTCTTGTTGAAGGAGCCAATCATCGCTAAGGAGGTCAGCAGAATGATTTCCAGAGGAAGCTGGAAGGTCTCCTGAAGCTAAGACCACCTACCTATGATGGCACCGACCCTGACCCGTTGGTAGCCGATGACTGGCTTAAGGAAATGGAGAAGAAGCTTGATCTCACTACATTCACCGACGATGAGTGTGTTGGAGCTGCCGCACACCAGCTCACAGGTGCAGCACGCGCTTGGTGGGACAGTTTCAGTGACTCCCATGAGGACCCTGCCAACATCTCGTGGGAAGAGTTCGCCGAAGCATTCATTGAGTACCACATTCCCAAGGGTATCATGGAGGCCAAAGCTGAGGAGTTTCACAACATCAAGATGGGAAAAGACAGAGTGATCGAGTATACTACTCGTTTCACCAACCTTTTACGCTATGTGCCTTCCTATGTTGTGAACTCTGAAAAGGAGAAGCTTTACTATTACCGCAATGGCTTAACCCGCACATCAAACTGAAATTTGGCGGTATTGAGAGTAACACATTACATGCTCTGGTGGATCGATGCATTCAGATTGAGAAGGACCGTGATGAAGCTAGAGAAGAGTACAGGGGAAGAAAGCAAAAACCTGAGGAGTCCCTCCGTAGCCGTGATCGCAAGAGGATCCGCAGAGATGCACCATCCAGGGAACGCTCTCACTACAATAGGGATGATAACCCTGGATCAGGTAGGGGAAGTGGAGGCTACTTCACCAAAAACTCTCGCCCTGCTCAGGATCATTACACCCAAGATCGTTATGCTCAGGATCGTAACACCCATGACCGTTTCAACCATTCCCGCTCTGTGAATGAACGCCCAACACAGAACCGCTCCGCACCAGGCAATGGAAAATGGAAGGCACCCGCGCCAACCCCTACAGGCGGTGCACCTTTCACCTGCTTCGCTTGTGGCCAACCGGGTCACAAGGCCACTGAATGCCCTCAGAATTTAGTTGTTCAGAAGTCTCAGTTCAAGGGGTCTGCTACCCATGGACGTCTCAACCATCTGGATGCCGAGGAAGCACAGGCTGCACCAAACGTCGTGTACGGTATGTTTCTAGTTAATGGCAATACTGCATCAATTCTTTTTGACTCTGGAGCAACTTGTTCATACATATCAACCAAGTTTGCACGAGAGTATGGCCTGCCCGTAACCCCACGTGAGAAGCCTATCATTACCAGCTCGCCCTTAAGAGACCTAAAAAGCACCCACATCTGTAAGGGAGTGAGTCTTACCATCGAGGGTCTTATCTTTAAAGCCGATTTAACCATGTTACCTTCCACCAACCTAGATATCATCTTAGGCATGGATTGGTTAACCATTCACCGAGGCATCATATCATGTTCCCCTAGATATGTCCAAGTGACCCACCCATCAGGCCAAGTCATTAGATGTGAACCCCAGATCGAAAGGTCCACCTCTATCCTATGTGCCCTTAAGGCAAGATCAGAATCACTAAAGGAGGAAAAGACAGTTTATGATGTGCCTGTGGTCAGAGACTATCCTGATGTATTCCCTGAAGAATTACCAGGAATGCCACCGGACCATGATGTAGAGTTCATCATTGATCTTTTGCCGGGAATAGGACCCATTGCCAAGAGACCCTATCGCATGTCAGTTGATGAACTGGCCGAA
The DNA here is from genome assembly GCA_038087645.1 of Saccharum hybrid cultivar R570. Taxonomy (NCBI): domain Eukaryota; kingdom Viridiplantae; phylum Streptophyta; class Magnoliopsida; order Poales; family Poaceae; genus Saccharum; species Saccharum hybrid cultivar. The sequence goes on along the minus strand of JAQSUU010000594.1, from coordinate 1,210,621 downwards.
CTCAAGAAACAGCTAGAAGAGCTCATCTCGAAGGGATATATCAGACCCAGTGCTTCACCCTGGGGATCCCCTGTTCTATTCGTTAAGAAGAAGGATGGCTCAATGAGAATGTGCATAGATTACCGTAACTTGAACGCAGTCACCATCAAGAACAAGTACCCCCTGCCAAGAATTGATGATCTGCTTGATCAACTTCGAGGTGCCAAGTATTTCTCCAAGATCGATCTTAGATCTAGCTACCATCAGATGAAGATTCGAGGGAGTGACATACCGAAGACAGCTTTTGTGACTAGGTATGGTCAGTTCGAGTTCACCGTGGTATCCTTTGGACTCACAAATGCTCCCGCATACTTCATGAATATGATGAATAAGGTTTTTATGGACAAATTGGATAAGTTTGTGGTGGTATTTATTGATGACATCCTGGTCTATTCATCCACCGCTGAAGAACATGAACATCATCTAAGAACGATGCTTGAGAGACTAGCCCAACATTAGCTCTACGCAAAGTTCAGCAAATGTGAGTTCTGGCTACAAGAAGTTGCCTTCTTAGGACACGTATTATCAGTTGAAGGTGTTGCAGTGGACCCAGCTAAGATTGAGGCTGTGAAGGAATGGGAACAACCTCGTAATGTGACAGAAGTCAGAAGTTTCTTGGGATTGGCTGGGTATTATCGCCGATTCATCGAAAACTTCTCTAAGATAGCCCGTCCGATGACCAACCTGCTAAAGAAGACTAAGGAGTTTGAATGGACGCCCGAATGTAAACAAAGCTTCCAGGAATTGAAACAGAGACTTACCACAACTCCTGTGTTAGCATTGCCCGATATCGGCAAAGATTTCATGGTCTATTGTGATGCATCTCGTCAAGGACTTGGGTGTGTATTAATGCAAGATGGAAGAGTGATATCTTATGCTTCTCGACAGCTGAAAGAACATGAGAACCGATACTCTACACATGACCTTGAGTTAGCAGCAGTTGTTCATGCTTTAAAGATCTGGAGGCACTACTTGATAGGCAATAAGTGTGATATTTACACCGATCACAAGAGCTTGAAGTACTTTTTCACTCAAGAGGATCTGAATATGAGGCAACGTCGATGGTTAGAGTTGATCAAGGACTATGACTTGGAAATTCACTACTATCCGGGAAAAGCTAACGTAGTCGTAGATGCTCTTAGTCGCAAGAGTTACTGTCACACTTTGATCACTGAATCCATACCACCTGAGCTCAAGGAAGAGATTGATGATTTCCAACTTGAGATACAACCACATGGCTTGCTGAATGAGCTCCGCATATAGTATGATCTCACGGATCGCATTCGTCAAGCTCAGAAAATGTGTAAGGAGATTGACTATCTCCGTGGTCTAATGAAACTAGGCTATAAGACCAACCACCATGAAGATGAACAAGGAACCATTTGGTTCAAGGACAGAATCTGTGTGCCTTCTGATCTAGTCCTACGAGAGGAAATTTTGTCAGAAGCTCATGATTCTAAGTATTGTATTCACCCTGGAGGTTTAAAGATGTATCAGGACTTGAGAAAACACTTTTGGTGGAAAGGTATAAAGATAGACATTGCAGGACACATGGCACGATGTGACACCTGCAATAGAGTCAAGGCTGAACATCAGAGGCCTGCAGGATTGTTAATGCCTCTTGATGTCCCGGAATGGAAATGGGAGGGCATATCCATGGATTTCATAGTTGGATTACCCCGTTCACTGAAAGGCAATGATTCCATCTGGGTGATTGTTGATCGTTTAACCAAGGTTGCTCACTTCGTACCAGTGAAGACCAAGACCAATGCAGAAAAATTAGCAGATCTATATATTGAGCATATTCTCAGGTTGCATGGAGCTCCCTCTAGTATTGTATCTGATCGTGGTCCTCAATTTGTGTCCTGATTCTGGGAAGCTCTGCACAAGTCTATTGGAACCAAACTTGATTTCAGTATCGCTTACCACCCACAGACAGATGGACAGACAGAGCGAGTAAATCAGATCTTAGAAGACATGCTTCGCGCTAGTGTACTGAATTACGGCTATGATTGGGAGAAATGTCTACCCTATGCAGAGTTTTCTTACAACAATAGCTACCAAGCCAGCATCAAGATGTCGCCATTTGAAGCTCTATATGGCAGACCTTGTAAGACACCTTTGATGTGGTCCCAACCGGGAGAAAGATCATTCTTTGACTCTGCTAAGATTCAAGATGCAGAAAAAGGTGTTGCTCAGGTAAGAGAGAATTTGAGAATTGCCCAAAGTCGATACAAGAGCTATGCGAACAAACGAAGAAGAGAACTGGAGTTCAATATGGGGGACTTTGTATATCTCAAGGTATCCTCGCTACGTGGAACGGTCAGATTTCATGTGAAAGGCAAGCTTGCCCCTAGATTTGTTGGCCCATACAAGATTTGCAAGAGAATTGGAAAGCTCGCCTACAAACTTGAGTCACCTGCGGAATTGACGGGTGTACATCCCGTATTCCATGTATCCCAGCTACGCAAATGTTTAAGAGTACCCGATGAAGCAATCCCAACTGGTGCACTTGACATTCAAGATACACTTGAGTATAAAGAACATCCTATCAGGATTCTGGACAGAGATACCAAAGAGACTCGAAGCAAGACTATTCCTATGTGCAAGATCCAATGGAGCAATCACACAGAGAGAGAAGCAACATGGGAGAAAGAGTCTGACCTCCGGCTACACTATCCTTATCTTTTCAAGGAGTACGTTACGCTTTAATCTCGGGGACGAGATTCTATTAAGGGGGTAGGACTGTAACAACCCAAAAATCCACACACCAAAAATACCAAATACAAAATTTTTCTCAAAACTTCTATGTGATGATGAGTGTCATGTATGGTAACCCAACCTAAGAGATGCATTAGGTCTAACCCAACCCAAGTTAGCATATAAGCATGGCATGCCTTTGACTAATTATGTTTATTTAAATTCTAACAAATGAAATGTTGCATACATAGTTAACTCAAATTGTGATTTGGATTTTCTTTTGTTTTATGTTATGCTTAACAACTTTTTCTAAGAAACACACCATAAAATAATCACTATTCAAATCCAAGGATAATTGTATAAAAGAAAAACTAATTCTATATATATAACAAACTACACCTATGTGGATATACAAAATAGCTAAACAAAATTCCCTAAACACCAATGAATAAGTTACATCAGTTTGGAATTTAAATTTCAAACCAAATTTGAATTCAAAAAAAAATGGAAAAGAAATGAAAAACAGAAAAGAAAAAGAAGAAAGAGAGAAGAAGGCCTCCCAGCCAGCTGCTCGGCCTAGCAATCCAGCCCAAGCCGTCGCTCGTGCGCTCAGCTCCAGCGCGCACACACGCGGCCCAGCTGCCGGCCTAGGCGACCGCTCACGCCCACGCGCCCAGCTCGCCAGCTGCCGCTGCTACTTGGCCCCACGCGATAGCCACACGACTTCCACGCTCGCGCGCTTCCCCGTTCCACTTGCAGCCACTGCCACGCGGGCCCCGCACGACAGGCTCCTGTTCTTCTTCTCCACGCCATGCTCAACCACCGCGCGACCGGGGGCCGACAGCGTTGGCAGAGGCGGGCCAGGGGTCACGCCCGGGGCATGCCCTTGTTCCCCGTCTTGCGCCGCACCCACGCAACCACACGCCACCGTAGGATGCGTCGCATGCTTCTCCACCGATCGATCGCCACCGCCATGGAAGCTTGGCATTCGGCTATAAAGGCCTAGCCCCGGTCACCCTAGCGCCCGAGCTCTCAACGCCCCGCCACCACCGGGTGGCTACCCTCTGCACACCTGAGCCAAGAGAAAGAGAACCAAGGGAGGAAGAAGGAGGGAAGAGGAGAGAAACAGGGGAAGGCGCCATCGGAACACCTTCGGAGCCGCCAGAGCCGAGGGAGACGCGATCGTCCTCATCACGGTCGCAGGGTTGGCACTGCACGGCTTCCGGAGCTACACGGCCACAACCCGCCACTGCACCACTATCCTCTCGCCCTCAACACCGATGGTGAGCCGGACGCCGCTGAGACCCCTCCTAGCCCATGGGTTCGCCTCGACCTCCATGAACGGACCGCACCGGAGCATGAACTCTTGTTTCGGTTGGCCAAAACGGCAGCCTAGAAGGACCACCATAGCCCCCATGTCGAGCCGATCGGAAACATGAGGAAAAAGGAAAGGAAGAGAGCAACGTCGAGCACACAGCTCGAGCACGCCGTTACGGTTCACGGAGAGCACACGCTCGCCATGGATCCAAGCACGGCTGTGACGCAACCACCGCGCTTCCTACGCCACGGTGGAGATGGCGCAACCACCTTGGTTGGTTCCACAACACCGCGGAACACGTCGCGCGCACGATTTAAGTAGGAGAGGATCACTAGAACATCAAACGGAGGCCACACCGCGCCACGGCCGGAGCGTCGCCGCCACCGCGTTGACTCCACCGGGGCCAAAGCCACCGGAGGCCATGGAGGACCCCTCGAATTGCCCAACGTACTCGTGGAAGCATAGTGACGCCCACGCGCACCACAAAAGCGGCCTAAGCCATAGCCCCGCGCCCTTCCCGCACGCCAGTGGTGCTCAAGCCACCGTTCACCGTGGCCAACGCTCTAGGAAGCCTCGATTGCTACCTAGACGCCACCATCGGGCTCGCCATTGCCTGGGGAAGCTTTTCCCCACCTTAATTGGATGACCGCACCGCCGTAAGACCACACCGGTGAGCACAACACCGGTGGGAACACGCCGGAGATGGAAGCAGAGGTTTCCCCTCGCTAGCCACTCACACATGCACCCGGTGCACGCGGACCACAGAGAGAGAAGAGAAGGGTGGACGCGGTTCACCGGAAGAAGACGCGGTCCACCGTGGACCAGCGCTCGCGTCCACCGTAAACCGAGCTTATGGACCAAGCCCAGTAGAAGCCCACGGCTACGACGTGGCAGCACCATAGCTTGCCACGTGTCCGACCCGGCCCGGCCCAGACCGGCCCAACCCGAGCCCAACCGGCCCAGTTTGGACCCGACCCGAGTTGACCGTTGACCGGTCAAATGTTGATCGTTGACCTAGGCCCACATATCAGTGACACAGAGCCGCGGGACCCACTTGACAGTGGGTGATGTCATCCTGACGTCATGCGGGACCCACCTGTCAGTGATAATACAACTAGGGGTGACGTCACGCTGACGTCACGATACTGACATCAGCAGCCCCGGACCCACATTCCAGTGACCCAAGAACCCTGACCCCACATGTCAGCCACAGTGACGTTGATGACGTCATGATGACGTCAGCAGGACCCCACTTGTCAGCCACATTGAAGTTGATGACGTCATGCTGACGTCATGATGACGTCAGCAGGACCCCACCTGTCAGCCCAGAGCCGGGACGATGACGTCAGCTAGCCACGTGGACCAACCACAGCACGACACGTGTCAGCCCAGGAATAATTCAACCTTTTTCATTTTCAGAAATAGATTTAATCTTTGGAAATTCATAACTAATTCATACGACCTCGGAAAAATATAAAACTAGGACCAAAATTCATCTAAAATCAAGCTCTACGCAATAAATCCATGTTTGAGTGAATTTGGCTCTTTTGAATTTTTATTGCTTCTTTGTGCTATTCTATAGACGTCGCTAACGCGACTATAATGCAAACGATGCAGACTCGGAGGAGAACCTGACGGACGAGGACCGTGAGTACCATGAGGAGAACGGAGACGACTACACTGAAGGTGCCACATCCCACCCAAATCTCGTAGCACCTATTACGCATGGCTAATATAGAACTGCTATAGCTTTACTCTACTTTATGGTAGGTTTTGCATGGTAGTATGCTTACTTGAAAGCCTTTACCTTGACGCAACCTTACCCCTGCATACCCTGCTATAGGCTAGACACACGCTTATTGCTCTATAATTCCTTATTTATACTTCTACTATGCTTATACTATGTGCGTGGTGGAAACTGGTGTTACCTGGACTTTGGGGGAGAGTGCTGCATGTGTGACTTGGGTGTGTGGAGGGTGAGGGTTGAGTCAACCAAGTTAGAGTATACGACGAGCCTGGGGCAAGTCTTACCATGGGATGCTACCTGGGCACCCCTGGAAATGTATACCTGTGGTGGGTACAAGGTATATGAGGTGGACCTGGTTGTGAACCTGTGATGGGTGAAGCCCGGGTTGGAGGTGCTGTGGTGGCACGGTAAAGGAAACCCTGATGGAGACATTCTGGCTTGGTCATCCCTAAGGACTTACTAGTACTCAGATTCACCGGGAAGCCTTACGTACTGCTCGCCCTATATGGTGCGGGACGGCTGGACTACTTGGTAGGATTTTGCCACTACTGCTAGGTTGATAGCGGACAGTGTAAGGAGGTACGGGGCACAGAGGATTTCCCCCACACCCTACCGAGACTTCATGGATACCTTGTGGACCTGGCTCATGACTCATAGTTTCAGCCACCCCAGACTCGACTTGGGGTGAACCAGGGCAGAATGGTAGAGTGGCATTATCCTAGGCTAGCAAGCAGCCATAATCAACCCAGTTGACGACGGTCAGCAAGGAAGGCGGATCTTGTGGTTATGTAAAACCTCTGTAGAGTGTATGGCTGATCGATCGATACATGTGCCGACTCGTCGGCTATGGACCTTTCCTGGGTTTCGCTTAAACTAGATAGAGAGATGAGTCATTCTCTTCTTCCCCCAAAAGAGAGTGTCGGTCTTAGCCAGGGGCTACCGGCTTTGAGACAGTGCCGAGAGGGAGTTGGCCTGTCGATTGAGCGATGGTGTGGAATAGTGTGGAGTTGGTGGTATGTTGATCCCAGGATCGTTACCTGGCTTGGAAAAGGGAATGAAGTGGAATGAGTGTGGGAATGGTGTTAAAACTTGATCAATTATATTATACACTTGATATACTACTGCATAGGAAGCCCCAGCTCTGTAGGTTTCTTTTGAATACAACCATGTTGCATCCAAATCCACAAAGCAATGCTCATAGGGATGGGAGTGGCCAGTACAAATCGTACTGATAAGTTTTTGGCACAGGTTCTTCAAGCTGTTCTGATTAAATGCTACTTTCGTTTCTGCCAATGCGGCGATGTAATAATTTATGTAATTCCGCACTATTTGTACTCTGATATTATCGTTGTATGGATGTGGTTTTCGACTAGAATTTGGGTAATAAGATCCATCGTGGTCTTAATACACTTCGACTCTGTGGATTTCCCTTCGTGGAAATTTAGGTCGTTTCAGGATTCATGTGGAATTGAGAATAGTGGCTAGTTCCATTTCAGATTCTGAGCCGGCCGGGTAGCAATTGATGCCCTCTTGACTCGTATCTATCCTAGGAGAACCAAAGAACATCAAAAAGATTACTACTCATGCTTTAGTTCCTTTGCTCAACATGAAAAATTGGGAGCAGCTAACGTTTATCTAGTTGTTTCAGGGTTTGAGGAATTGGAATGACAACATTTGTCAGGAGAAAGAGACATGCTAGCCTGACGGACTAGCTCATGTTGCTAATGGTTACTAGCTAGCGGTATATATTTGCACACTAAGAATCAATCAGAGACTGTGTCATGGGCAGCCAACAGGCTGCCGCCGGCCCAATAGGCCCAAGAGTCATTAGTTTAGCCGTTAAGTTAGGTCAAGGTTTAGGGTTAGTCTCCTCTCTATATAAAAAGAGGCAGGTCTGTCATTTAGAGGCAAGCAATGAATTATGAAGAAACAACAATTCTAGTCTCCCCCAATCTCTCAAGCTCTTGGTAAAGCATAAGACCTAGTTATCCCTAATATTCCCCAAATATCCACGTACATTACATACATTACATCTGGTATCAGAGATCCAGGTACGATCACCATATCCGCCTCCTGGTCATCATCGCCCATCCGCAGGAAAGGTAGGATTAGTTGCTATTCTTAGTCCTTAATTCTATGAGCCGATTGGCTCTAGTCATGCCGGCCAATGGCTATATATAGTCCCTGTACTCGGCAGTTGGAATCAAGCAATACATCAGTAATCTAATATCTCTCTCTTCCCCCAATGACTCTCAAGCGCCTAGGGCTGCTACCCTAGAACCAAGCCTGCGGCAGAGGGGTATAACCTCGCCGGAGATGACAGTTATCCCCATGGACCCAAGGTCCATGACATCTGGTATCAGATGTCATGGGCAGCCAACAGGCTACCGCCGGCCCAATAGGCCCAAGAGTCATTAGCTTAGCCGTTAAGTTAGGTCAAGGTTTAGGGTTAGTCTCCTCTCTATATAAAAAGAGGCAGGTCTATCATTTAGAGGCAAGCAATGAATTATGAAGAAACAACAATTCTAGTCTCCCCCAATCTCTCAAGCTCTTGGCAAAGCATAAGGCCTAGTTATCCCTAATATTCCCCAAATATCCACGTACATTACATACATTACATCTAGTATCTAGAGTCCAGCGATCCTCATCTTCCAGTTCCAACTCGTCATCCATCGATCCAGATCCTCTCCTACGTTCAAAAAAAAAAACAGATCAGCCGATCCTCATCCATCGATCCTAGTCGCCGCCCGATCCATCCCCCACCGCCGCCGCCGCGCAACCATTCCCCACCACTAGCCGCTGTCCCCCACCTCCTGCCACCTCCTGCGCCAACACCAGCCAGCCGCCAACCACCCTCACCACATCTCCTCCATCAGCAGCCGCCACCACAACCACCAGGCCACCGTCCGCCCCGCTGCACCACCGACCTCAAAGCTTCCTTGGAGACCATCACAACCTCCTTGAAGGCCAACACCGACGCCATGAGGGACCTCCAGGCCTCCGTGAAGGCCAACGCCGCCGCCATCAAGGCCCTGTCCGCTGAGCGCTCGCCGTCCAGCAATAGTTCGGCTACTGAGAAACACCACTACTGTAACACCTCAGGTGTTTAGCTCCATAATTGCATTGCATTTGCATAAGCATAAGCATGCATCATTCATGTTATTTTATGTGGTTGCAACAAATGTGATTGTTTTTAGAATTTTGTTTGGCTCACATCATGTGACACTAGGTAGTTGGTGTAAAAAAAGGGGAGAGTAGCTAATTATGTCTCACAACACCTTAGTTATACTTAGGGTCACTAATGGAGCAAGGTTCATGTTGACCAAAATCACCAAAATGCCCTCCAATGTGTAGTTGACCACCATTTAGCCCTAGGATGCTCTAGTTTGACCAATTAAAAAGTCTAGCTTAAAGACCTTGCATGGAGGAGCACCCTTAAGCAAAGTTGTAGGGAATTTTATGGGGAACAAAAGTCTCAATATGACCATCTCATGAAACTAGCCAGAACATGCTCAAAAATGGCCCACAAGTCAGCTAGAGGGGCTGTCTCAACACTTAGAATTTTTCTAAGTCTCAAAAGTGTCCCTCCAGTTTTACTGTGACCTACTTTGGAAGCTTGTAGTTTGCAAACCAGACCAAACCATCTCCAACTCATGTTGACACTTTTGTAGTACTCATGTAGCTCTACAAAATTGCCAACATCCCCATCACCTAGTTCTAAATGGTTTAGGAGATATAGTGTCTAGAAAATCGGGTTTCAGTCGGCTTAATGACTGAAACTACGTTTCAGTTTCGAAGTGCACCACTTTGGAGCTCTGTGGTTTCAAATCCAGGCCAAACCAGTCCAAACTCCAATTGACAAACTTGTAGCCCTCATGTAGCTCTATAACATTGCCAACATCAACCACGCCTTGTTCTCACTGGTTTGGGAGTTAATCGTCGACGAAGTTGCTCTGTTAGTCGAACGATGACGGCCTCCATTCAGTCAGCAGCATCGCCATTCAGTCGGACAGCCGACTCGCGTCGTGGCGCTCGGGCAGAGCCCGGTGGCCGCGTGGCGTGCGCGTCCTGCCGTCGCCTCCACGTCGCAAGCTCAGGCACGGGGTTGAACACCGAGCGGACACCTCTACCCCCTCACTCGCGCTCACTCTCTTCTCCCTCCCTCTCTCTCTGACCGGGGTCACCGAGGCAGAAATCGGAGACGCCATTGTCGCCGCAGCCTTCTCCGTGCTCGCGCGAGCTCACCGTCTCACCACCATCCTTCAAATCCCGTTCACTACTCTACCAACATCCCCTCCACCTCCTTCGCCCGCTACTTGACTGGATTGTGCAGAGGTGAGGTTGAATTTCGGTTTCCGCCACCACGAGTCCTCGCCGGCGTACCGTCCGCGCAGCGGCTCACCGTGGCTAGCTCCCTACGGTCACCCTCTAGTCTCCCCGCTACGTGTTTTGGGTTCCGGGGTGGGTAGAGCAGCCTAGGTAATGACGCTACCGGATGGGATGGCCGGTACACGACGGAACTCCGTCGTGCGCTGCCGCGCCATGGCCGCCGGTGCGGTGCTCACGTGGCCAGCGGCACTCGCTCCACCTCCGTCCTCTTCCTAGGCATAGAGAGGTCCGCCATGTCCTCAGGAAGCCGTAGAACACCTCACTTAGGTCCCTGGCCCCGGAGCTCATCGGACCGCCGCCGGGTGCCGCCTCTGAGCCGCGGTCGCCATGGCCGTCGTAGCTAGGTTAGGTTAGGGTCAGACAAGCTAGGTTCGGTCGATGCGGAAAGTCACGGGGAATCCGTTGGTGCTCTTCCCGTCGCTGGAGGCGCCGTCGTCGGCGAGCTAGAGCTCGCCGGAGTCGCGGCCGTCTCCCCCCTCCGCTCTTCTCTCTATGGCCTGCGGGCCCGCGCTGTCAGCCTCACGCGCGCGCGGGCGGGACGGCCTGAGCAGGCCGCGCGCGAAGTTGGGCCGCGTCCGCGTAGAGGCCGGCCCAGTAGCGAGTAGGGTTCGGTTTTGTTTTTCTTTTCATATTTGTCACAGATTTTAGTTGATGTTTGGAAAATGTAGATCTAGGGTTTTACTTGCCCAACAATTATGAGATAAATTTTGTTAGGATCTGCATGATGTGTAGTATTTTAGAAAAATATGAATTGGTTATGTGATGTTTGGTTTCTGGGAGATTTAAATAGGTTTTTGAAATGTGTTTTAGATTGCATGCAAACTTGTTTAAATTATATCTTGAGTTTCAGTGTTTCAAAAATTATGAAATTTGGTGGGTAGACTAATTTATACTTGCTATAGCTTTGGTAAAAATTTGGGCAGTAGTGCTTAAGTACTTTTCAAGTTATAATGCTATCTTGTTATTTTAGGAAATAATTAAATGAATTTTAGTAATTTTTCTACATGTGCAATGTTCTTATAAATTTTTGGAGAATGTCTTGGTACCATAAAGTGTCTAAGAAAAATATGAAATCTGTTGTTTGATACATTTCAATATGATTTGTTAATTATACAAAAATCAGCCTTCTGGGCTTGTGAATTTTTTAGGGAGTTTCTGTAAATAATTTTAGTTCAAATTTTTACAGTGGTCTCTTTTTGGTTCCTAGAGTCTCCTGTAATTTTTGTAGAATTTTAGGAGCAGTTTACATATATGTTTAAAATTTCACTTGATTACTTAAGTAAATTAAGAAACGGGTATAAATAAATATTTTAGGTGGGCCAACCTTACTTTCTGGTGTTTTTGTGACCTATGTGAACTTTTGATAATATTAGTTTGGTCTTATGGGATGTTTGCCACATAAATAAATATTTAATCTTTGCAATTCTAGGTTTTCTGGACAACTGGTAGTATCTTTGGGTTTGACCCTTAATAAAGGTGTTTGCTGGAAAACTTGTGAATGCTTAGCCCTGCTTAGTACGGTAGAAGTCGGGTGATTTCCGGTCATCCGCGAGATGTAGAAAGGAGTCACGAGTGGCTTTATGGCTATCGTGGATGGAACCATGCCTTTAAAATGAAATTGAGACCGGGCGGGAGTTCGATAGTACAGCCGCAAGACACTTCACGTCTTGGGTGTGGAGCTATGCTCGTCTGAGTCGTTTAAGGACCGCTTCGCTGTACGTCCTTGAGTCATATTGAACGCAGTCTAACACTTAGTTGGCCGGATAAGTCGTTCCGACCGCGAAGTCGAGTAGTATGGTTCAGGCTGGGAATCAAGTGGTAGGTTGCATCTTGGAGGAGAGAAAGAATGTGCTTGGGGACATTGGCGTGAGATCAAGGGGGGGTTAGAGTCCCTATCACCTGGCAGAGTGTCGCTCTTAGGGACGCAATATTATTCGGACCCACGATTCCTGAACTGTACAAAAGATGACCTGAGCAGCCCTCGCGAGGCGTGACTCGGTGAGTGTTAGAAATACCCCTCCAGCTGGATAGGAATTCGATTCGAATCGCCGTCGCTCCCGGTTAGTGAGCACTTGACTTGAGCAGCGGCAACGTAGATCTCATTAAATGAACAGGTGGTTAAGGGAATGATACAATGTTGCCACAATTCATACCTGCTCTGGATATAATAATTATAATTGTTTGATTATAATCAAGTGCATGCTTAGTACAGGTGCTAAGATAGATGACAGGTAAATGCTAAAAAGAACTGCTATAAGAGTTTCAATTACTTATGCCTTTATGCAAAATGTGGTGTCAGCTAGCCTCTTATGAAAGCCTTGCATAATCCTTGGTGTCATCTTATTTTTGGTTTTTGACGGGTAAGTCTAGCTGAGTATATTCTAGTACTCAGGGTTTATTCTCTCATGTTGCAGATGATATGCTCTACCAAGGCTTCTGCAAAAATTGTCTCCACCCTGCGGGTGACGAAGACTATCACTAGGGCGTGATCATCTTTTATGTACTTTCCTGATGCTTTTACGGGTTGTTGATCAACAAGACTGGCAGTAGTTAAACAACTGCTATGTGTGTATGCTTCCGCTACTTTATAAACTTGGTTTGTAATAATTGCGACTCCGTGTGTGTAAACTTATTTCGGAACTACTGGTGAAATGTAACGTATGATGTTGTATGTTGAATGATGCGATCTTGGTTGTAAGCAAGTTGGTTTGAAATCCTTCGTGGTTTTGATTGACTACCGAGATTATATGGGCTCAAGTTCGAAAATTTGAGCGCTTCAGTGCTTGTTTTTGTACTTGTGCTCTTATAATTTGGTCGGTTCTGTTACAGCTGGTACCGGAGCATAATTCAACATTAAACACATCGTACGAGTATTTAAAAACAAAAGTATTTGATTATGAAAAGGGTTAAAATTCTAAAAATTATTTTCATAGGCATGCCAGTGATCACATCCCTTAGCCCAAATAAGGACTCTTAGGTGGCTTATTATAAAGACTAACTTGGGTGCCTTGTTTGTTTTTGTTTCGTCGTCCATACGGCGTGATATTGTATGGATGCCATCCACTTGGGTGGTAATGTATGGATCAATCGCCTCGACGCTCTGGTAAGTGTGAGTTGTGAGAGCATGATCGTCTAACCGGCGATCTAGAGGAGAGTAGTTTTGGTGACTTGCATACTTACATGTTTAAACCGTGTAATTATGTAGGCACTTAATTGTGGGAACCTTTATATCGGGTAGCTTTGATACTGAAGTATATACATCAGGGGATGTGTATATGGAAAGTATTTAATTTACTGCTTTCTTGCGTGCTGATTTTGGAGAACTGTTGGGCTGAAATGAGATTTTTCTGCAGGTACACTAACAGCGCAAACGAGTAGACCGATAGTTTCGTCTATATGAGAGAACGTATGTATGCCACCGCCTAGCGTTAGAAATTTATGATTCTACTAGGATGAGAGGGCGTACGGAACGTGCATGCATCATGTTTAATTATATCATACATATCATTTACTCTCTCCTTAAAAATTTCAATAGTCCTGACTAAATTAAATTTCGTATCCCCTAAATGATCCTCACTTTCAGTCGTATCTTGTTGCTACAGATGGCACGTACCAAGAGGACCGCTCGCAAGTCCACTGGAGGTAGGGCACCTCGTCACTAGCTCGCTCCACGTGAGTCCCGCCCTGAGCCCACTGAGGTGGAAAGGCTGAGGGCGGAGTTGGCCGAAGTGACTGCTGCCCGGAATGCAGCGCGTCAGCAACTGGAGCAAGTGATCCATGATCGTGACCAGGAAACCCTTGCAGTCTAGAGATTGACAGTAGCAAACCGCAACTGTCAACGCATGCTGGTCTGTGTCATGAATCAGAGGGATGAAGCCTGGCACGAGGAGAACGTTCTGAGAGCCCGTCAGTTTGAGCTCGAGCAACAGTTGGAGAATGCTGAAGAATACAATGACAATCTTCATGAAGAAGTGCACCGCCTGAACAACCAGCTAAATCCTCTGCTGCCTCGAAACACACAACGCAGATGAGGACATGGGTTCGGGAGTCATCATGGCTGAAGATGATGAAGAAGTGGAGGTCAATGGGCCTCAAGATGCCGCACCAGAAGAAGCACCAGAAGACGAGCCCGAAGAAGAAGAAGAAGAAGACGAGGAGTTAGAGCCTGTTAGCGACAAGGATGGCGGGGAGATCCTCGACACTGACTCTGAGGACGATGCTTAGAGTGGTCATCGCGTAGCTACGACGTTAGAATCGCCTTTTGTGCCTCCTGGGGTTAGAGTGAGGCTTTGTAATAACTTGACTTTTGGGATGTAAGGTCGAACCCTATGTTTCCTAGATGTTTATTTGAACCTATTAATTTCGATCACAATTGGATGTCTTATTGCGTGCGTTCGATGATGGTGTCACGATTAGCACCCTTTGATGCCACGACGAAACCAAGGGCCTCCTATGGCGCGCGACATAAGGTTGTGCTGCTTGGCACGCGCTGGTATCAAGGTGGCTAGTCATGATCCACCATGGAACTCTACCGTTGAGAAGTCTCTTTGTGGTCAGTTTGAAGTAGCATTTCTTAGACAACTAAAAATGTTGAGATCGAATCCAAGTACCGGGCGAAAGGTCAAAAATCATGTAGATATTAACGTAAACGGTTCTGTAACTGTTGTGCTCCTTGTGAGTGAGCCTTTATCAAAGTACATCTTGTTGGATTCTCTCGCATGATTGCGTCAATTGATGCGCTTGAATGGATTGTGCGGTTGTGATGAATGATTGTGCCATGATTATTTGAGAAGTCCATTTCATGAAGTCAGTTTGATATATTTACAATAATTCATCTACAAATTTCCCACATCGTCAGTGCTCATTGGCTATGCATTTTGTAGATGTCGTACAATCTCCGTCGGGGTCGTGGCAATGAGGATGAGGAACAACCACCACCTCCGCCACCACCTACCCCGGCTGAGCTAATGCAGACAGTGGTCGAAGGGCAGCGCATGGTGGCAGATGCTATGCGCCAGCTTGCCAACCGGGAGGCTCGTCATGGCCGCCAGGGCCCAGAACCCAATCAGTACAGTGATTTCAAGGACTTTCTTGATACTAAGCCCCCGCTCTTTAAGGAGACGGAGGAACCACTGCAAGCCGATGAGTGGTTGAATACTATTGAACAAAAGTTTCGTCTGCTTCGCTTGACTGATGAGCTAAAGCCTGAATATGCTTCTCACCAACTGCATGGTCCAGTGGGTATTTGGTGGAGCCACTATCGTTCCACACTACCTGCAAATGTCCCGATTGCTTGGGACCAGTTTAAGGCCGCATTCCGTGGGAACTATATTCCTCTAGGTCTTATGGCTATCAAGCACATAGAATTCATGAGGCTGTCACAGGGAAATAAAAGCTTGACTGAATACCTGCAATCTTTCAACAACCTGGCAAGGTATGCCACAGAGTTTGTGGATACCGATGCCAAGAAAATTGCTAGCTTTAAAAGAGGCCTCGGCCTAAAGCTGATGAAGACTATGGGCACTAGCAAGTGTATTACCTTCAATGAATTTATCAGTGATGCTCTGACTCAAGAGAACAATAACTCTATCTATGCTGCTTCTAAGAGCCACAAGAGGGCACTTGAGGCAGGTGTTTCACAGTCTCGAGCTCTAGCTACCCCGAGGGCTCCTCCTCGCCCTCCTGCCACAAGTGCTAAGTTTTGTCCTCCACAAAAGAAGGCGCCAGTGAAGACTGGGTTTCGCAAGACATATACAGTGGCTCTGCCAAAGGGTAATTCGGGCCAAGGCAGCTCCAGTGTCCCTCCTAGCAACATGCCTTGTTGGAACTGCAACAAGCCAGGCCATTGGTCCAGGAACTGTCCTTACCCTAAGAAGAATGTCAACCAAGGTGGCCGTCAAGGGCACGCTCATTATAACAGTATTGAGGAAATCCCATCTGGTGAGGTTGTCACTGCTGGTAAGTTCCTAGTTGACCAACATCCTGCAGTGGTACTTTTTGATTCAGGTGCTTCACATTCCTTTATCAGTCCTAAGTTTGCATCAAAGTTTGCACACAAATTGCATACTATTGAAGGTGGAGGTTATTTCATTAGCGTAGCAAGTGGGAATATTTCCACAAATAAAGTAGTGGGGAATCTTGAGCTTGAGATAGAAGGGCGAAAGTACTCGCTTGCCTTAGTGGTTTTGCCGGGATTAGGCATAGATGTTATTCTGGGTATGAATTGGATGAGTCAGAATGGGGTACTCATTGATACATCCACTCGGGTAGTTATGCTCAGAGATCCTACAGATCAAAAGGGTTTTCTGGTACAACTTCCCAGAAAAGTTGATTTGTCTGGGAAAGTTCATGTTGTGCAAGCAAAGGCGTTGGCCGAAATTCCGGTAGTGAATGAGTTTCCGGACGTTTTTCCCGATGAATTGCCGGGACTCCCTCCGGATCAGGATGTGCAATTTAAAATTGAGTTGTTGCCTGGCACGGCTCCCATCTCTAGGAGACCCTATAGGATGCCTCCAAATGAACTAGCTGAACTTAAGGTGCAATTGAATGAACTTTTGAAGAAGGGGTTGATTCGTCCTAGTTCGTCGCCGTGGGGATGTCCTGCTATATTTGTAAAGAAGAAGGATCAGTCATTGCGAATGTGCGTAGATTATAGACCTCTCAATGCAGTCACTGTCAAAAATAAGTACCCTCTACCGCGCATCGACATCTTGTTCGATCAGATGTCTAAAGCTAAAGTTTTCTCCAAGATCGATCTAAGATCTGGTTACCATCAGATCAAAATCCATCCCGAAGATATTCCAAAAACGGCTTTCTCGACAAGATACGACCTTTATGAGTATCTTGTTATGTCTTTCGGCCTGACAAATGCCCCCGCACACTTCATGTACTTGATGAATTCGGTGTTTATGTCCGAATTAGACAAGTTTGTGGTGGTATTTGTAACAGAACCGTCCAAATTATAAGAGCACAAGTACAAAAACAAGCACCGAAGCGCTCAAATTTTCGAACTTGAGCCCATATAATCCCGGTAGTCAATCGAAACCACGAAGGATTTCAAACCAACTTGCTTACAACCAAGATCGCATCATTCAACATACAACATCATACGTTACATTTCACAAGTAGTTCCGAAATAAGTTTACACACACACGGAGTCGCAATTATTACAAACCAAGTTTATAAAGTAGCGGAAGCATAACACACACCAGTTGTTAACTACTGCCAGTCTTGATGATCAACAACCCGCAAAAGCATGAGGAAAGTACATAAAAGATGATCACGCCCAAGTGATCTAGTCTTCTTCACCCGCAGGGTGGAGACAAGTTTCGCAGAAGCCTTGATAGAGCATATCATCTGCAACAGGAGGGAATAAACCCTGAGTACTGGAATGTACTAAGCTAGACTTACCCGTCGAAAACCAGAAATAAGATGACACCAAGGATTATGCAAGGCTTACACAAGAGGCTAGCTGACATAACATTTTGCATAAAGGCATAAGTAATTTAAACTCTTATAGCCGGTACTAGCAGTTATTTTTAGCATTTACCTGTCATCTATCTTAGCACCTGTACTAAACATGCACTTGATTATAATCAAACAATTATCATCATTATATCCAGAGCAGGTATGAATTTTGGCAACATTGTATCATTCCCTTAACCACCGGTTCATTTAATGAGATCTACGTTGCCGCTGCTCAAGTCAAGTGCTCACTAACCGGGAGCGACGACGATTCGAATCGAATTCCTATCCAGCTGGAGGGGTATTTCTAACACTCACCGCGCAGGCCCCTGCCAGGGTCGCACAAGCCACCTTTTCATATGATTCAGGAATCGCGGGTCCGAATAATGTCGCGACCCCAAGGGCGACACTCTGCCAGGTGATAGGGACTCTAACCCCCCCTTGGTCTCACGCCAATGTCCCCAAACACATCCTTTCTCTCCTCCAAGAAGCAACCTACCATTCGATTCCCGGCCTGAACCACATTACTCGGCTTCGCGGTCGGAACGACTTATCCGGCCAACTAAGTGTTAGACTGCGTTCAACATGACTCAAGGACGTACAGCGAATCGGTCCTTAAACGACTCAGACGGGCATAGCTCCACACCCAAGACGTGAAGTGTCTTGCGACTGTACTATTGAACTCCCGCCCGGTCTCAATTTCATTTTTAAGCATGGTTCCATCCACGATAGCCATAAAGCCACTCGTGACTCCTTCCTACATCTCGCGGATGACCGGAAATCACCCGACTTCTACCGTACTAAGCAGGGCTAAGCATTGACACGTGCCTAAACCTAATATAGGATTCAGTACGATATCTGGACAAGGACAGGTATAATGCAACAAGTGTTTCCATATAACTCCTATAACTTAATGCAGTAAACAATTAAAAGTACTCAAGATTAATTTATAAATCAGTAGGTTCAGCATGCACCAGGGCTTGCCTTTCAGAAAGGTCGAGGGCCGGTGGTCTGGACACTCAGGAAGGTCGTCTGCGGGCACTCCTTCGCCTGCTGGATCCTCGGGCTCCTGCTGCTCCTGGTCCTCCTCTGGAATCACAGGCTCGAATTCGAGGAGAGTTACCCCTCCGGTACACCTATTGCATGAATGCACAATAAATATAATGGATGCATAAATGGGTGCAACATGCTCGGAATGAAATGCATTTCAGAAATAAAAACAATAATCTAATCAAGTTACTTTATTAGTACGTGCAAATCTCTTCTCCGGTGGAGAAGTACTTACCTAAGCTACTCAACCTAAGATACAGTTGTTCCTCTTCGGTTAAGGCCCTAACACCTAAAAATACAAGAGTAGTATTACTTAGGTTACTATAGTAAGACATTCTGGACAGCAGCTCGAAGATTCTAACATAACTGGAGAATCCCAACTCCAAAAGATAGGATCTAAGACCATCTGGAAAACTTAAGAAATGTACCACAAAATGTTTTCAAATCACAACACTAAATTCCAAAGTTTACCAAATCGAAATTCCAAAGTTCCAGAATCTGTTCTCTCTAAACAGAGAGCAGTCAATTCTGGACTGACACTTTAAATAGCAATAACTCCCAAACTACTAAGCCAAATGCTCCCAAATTTTGACACAAGCTCATTTACAAGTTTTACTACAACTTTGGTATTTACAAGTTTTTCAGCAACCACCTTTATCCAAGGTCAAACCTAGAAATACTATCAGCTGTCCAGAAAACCTAAAATTGTAAAGGTTAAATATTTATTGATGTGACAAACATTCTCTAAGACCAAACTAATACTACTACAAGTTCACAAATGTCACAAAAACACCAGAAAGTAAGGTGTGCCCACCTAGAATATTTATTTAAACCCATTTCTTAATTTACTTAAGTAATTAAGTGGAATTTTAAACATATATGTAAACTGCTCCAAAAATTCTACAAAAATTACAGGCGACTCTCTGACCCAAAAAGAGACTACTGTACAAATTTGAACTCAATTTAATCACAGGAACTCTCTGAACAAAATTCACAAGCCAAAAGGCTGATTTTTGTATAAATAACAAAGCACAGTAAAAAGTGTCAAACAACAAATTTCTTAATTTTCTTAGACACTCTAGGGTACCAAGACATTCTCCAAAAATTTATATGAACATTGCACATGTAGAAAAATTACAAAAAATTCATTTAAGTATTTCCTAGAATAACAAGATAGCATTATAACTTGAAAAGTACTTAAGCACTACTACCCAAATTTTTACCAGAGCTAGAGCAAGTATAAATTAGCCTACCCACCAAATTTCATAATTTTTGGAACACTGAAACTCAAGATATAATTTAAACAAGTTTGCATGTGATTTAAAACACATTTCAAAGATCTATTTAAATATCCCAAAAACTAAACATCACATAGCAAACTCATATTTTTCTAAAATACTACACCTCATGTAGATTCTAACAAAATTTATCTCATTATTTTTGAGCAAGTAAAACCCTAGATCTACATTTTCTAAACATTATCTAAAACTGTGACAGAATAAAAAGGAAATGAAATAATTCAGATTTGCTACTGGGCCGGCCCGGGAAAAACGCTGCCCAAAAACTCGCGGTGTGGCCCGCTCCCGCGCGCGGCCTGCTACGGCTCCCGCCCGCGCGCGCGTGCGACTGACCAGGTGGCCCCACCGGTCAGAGAGAGAGAGGCGGAGGGCGGAGCTGCGGTCGCCGGAGCTCGCCGTCGGTGAGCCGGCCGACGAAATTGGACGTATGAGCATGACCACGTCATCGAACTACATCAGTTGGTGGCAAGAACGGGGCGGCAGAGCCACGGTAAGGTGCTCGCCGTCGGGCATGGCGGACCACCGGCACGGTGGTGGCGAAATCTCGCCGCCGGTGAGCCTGACATCCCAACCCTAACCCCTGATGAGCATCCCCATTCTACCTCGACCCTAACGCATCTACAAGTGGGCGACAGAGACGCCCAGAGACCTCTGGCCACGGAGAGCCGTCGCGCGGAGGAACTCCGGCGAGGTACCGCGGCGGAGGAAAACGAAAATGTGACCCTACCAAAGCGCGATTGGGTGCGAGGAGTGGACGGTGAGGTAGCAGGCTTCAAGGCGGAGCGAGAGACGCAGTTTGGCCGGTGGTGATGCGGTGGCGAGCGCTAGCGAGCACGTCGGAGCGGGTGGCGGCAATGGCGGCTCGGTTTCTCCGCTCTGCCGACGAGAGAGGAAAGGAGGGGGGAAATGGATGGGTAAGGCGGGGACGACAGCAGAGGCGCCCTTCTATGCGCTCGGCAGCTGGCCAAGGCGCCAGGTCACGCGCGGCGCGTGGAGGACACGCGGCGGCGACGGTCTGCGGCCGGTCGGCCACGCTGGTCTGACAGACTGAAACGACCGACATTCAGCGACTGACAGAGCAAGTTTGATGCAGATTATCTCCTAATCCATCTCGAGTTAGCAGAAGATGACAATACCAAAATTGTGGAGCTACATGAGGGCTACAAGTTTGCCAATTGGAGTTTGGACTGGTTCGACCTAGATTTGAAACTACAGGGCTCCAAAGTAGTGTACTTGGAAACTGAAACCTAGTTTCAGTCACTATGCCGACTGAAACCCGATTTTCTAGACACCATATCTCCTAAACCATTTAGAACTAGGTGATGGTGATATTGACAATGTTGTAGAGCTATGTGTGGACAACAACTTTGTCAATTGGCTCAAAGACTGGTTTGGCCTAGTTTGTGAGTTACAAGTTGCTAAAGTGAGGTATAGTGAAACGGTTTTCAGCTCCACACTTAGCAAAATTTGCTAAGTCCCAAATCAGCCCCTAATACTGACTTGTGGGCCATTTTTGAGCATGTTCTGATCATTTTCATGAGATGGCCATATTAGAACTTTTGTTCCTTATGAAATTCTCTACAACTTTGCTTAAGGTTGCTCCTCCATACAAGATTTCTAAGCTGGACTTTTTAATTGGTCAAACCAGATCACTCTAGGGTTCCAAACTTGGTCAACAACATTTGGAAGGGCAATTTGGTAATTTTGGTCAACATGAACATTGCTCCACTACTTACCCTAAATGTAATTAAGGTGTTATAAGACCTAATTAGCCACCCTACACATTGGTTGCACAAAATTCCTAGTGTCACATACTTTGGCACAAGTAATTCAACACTTTCACCCAAATGTTGCAAACTCATGTTGCACATGTTGCATGAGTGTGTTGCACACCATTTGCTAATTATGTTACACTAAAGTGGTTGACATATCTCACAAAGGAAATTGCACATAAGGTACTTGTGTGTTGCACACTACTCACTTTTTACTTCACATGAAATATAAACATATTATAAGCTTATGCATGAAATGAATGATGCTTGCTTATGCTCATGCAAATGCAATACAATTAAGGAGCTAAACACCTGGGGTGTTACAGCATTTATTGATGATATCCTGATATATTCTGTAAATGAGGAAGATCACGCTGAACATCTACGTATAGTCCTCGCAAGACTGCGTGAACATCAACTATATGCAAAGTTCAGTAAGTGCGAATTCTGGCTTCGAGAAGTACCTTTCCTTGGGCATGTGTTGTTCGATGGAGGAATTATGGTGGACCCCGCCAAGGTACAGGAAGTACTGAACTGGAAGGCTCCTATATCGGTTCACGAGATCCGGAGTTTTCTTGGTTTGGCTGGCTATTATTGTCACTTCATCCCGGATTTCTCCAAAATAGCCAAGCCAATGACTCAGTTGCTACAAAAAGACACCAGGTTTGTCTGGACTCCTGAGTGTGATGCGGCTTTTCACGAACTGCGAACCCTCCTAACCTCAGCTCCGGTTTTGGCACAACCGGATATAGAGAAACCATTTGATGTTTATTGTGATGCCTCAGGTATAGGTTTGGGAGGTGTGTTGATGCAGGAAGGCCGGGTGATTGCATATACCTCTTGACAACTTCGGAAACATGAGGTGAATTATCCAATGCATGACTTAGAACTAGCCGCAGTAGTTCATGCTTTGAAAGTATGGCAGCATTATCTGCTGGGCAATGTCTGCAATATCTACACAGACCACAAAAGCCTCAAATACATCTTCACCCAACCCGAGTTAAATATGCGTCAAAGAAGATGGCTCGAGTTGATTAAGGATTATAACCTTCAAGTGCACTATCATCCTGGCAAGGCAAATGTGGTTGCGGATGCTTTAAGCCGTAAGTCTCATTGTCATTCCCTAGTTGAAACTGATTTTCATCGATCTCGCCTTCTACATCCAGCAGTCTTGTACAACATCACTGTCAGTTGTACTCTCAAAGGCAGGATTATTGAGCTCCAAAAGACTGATCCTGGTGTATTCCACATAAAACGCAAGATGAAAGAGCAAGAAACTACACAGTTCAGGGTAGATGAAGAGGGTGTACTATGGTTCAAGGATAGGTTAGTTGTGCCTAAGGACCGAGAGCTTAGAAATGATATTATGTCTGAAGCACACTCCTCTAAGTTGTCCATCCATCCTGGTAGCAATAAGATGTATTATGATTTGAAGCCGTACTATTGGTGGACCAAAATGCGGAAAGAGATAGCTGCATATGTGGCCAGGTGTGACACCTGCTGTAGAGTTAAAGCTGTGCATATGAAAGCTGAGTTGCTTCAACCACTTTCTATCCCAGGTTGGAAATGGGAAGAGGTAAGTATGGATTTCATTGTCGGACTTCCTCCTACTGTCAAAAATCATAACTCCATCTGGGTAATTATGGATCGTTTGACCAAATCAGCTCACTTCATTCCAGTTAGAGTGGACTATCGTCCCACTGACTATGCTGAGTTGTACTTCAATCAGATAGTCCAGCTCCATGGGGTACCTCGTACTATCATTTCTGACCGTGGTCCCCAGTTCACTGCTCGCTTTTGGGAGCACTTGTATCACCTTCTGGAAACCAAGTTAGTGAGAAGTTCTGCTTATCACCCCCAGACGTCAGGTCAGACGGAACGAGTTAACCAAATCTTGGAAGATCTATTGCGGGCATGTGTAATATCATCCAAGGGTTCTTGGAAAAAATGGTTACCTCTAGCTGAGTTTTCGTATAATAATAGTTACCAAGAGAGTATTAAGATTGCCCCATTCGAAGCTTTGTACGGTCGTAAGTGTAGAACTCCACTAAACTGGGTAGAAGCTGGTGAAAGAAGGTATTATGGTATTGATTTTGTTCAGGAAGCTGAGGAACAAGTCCATACCATCCAAAAACATATGGCTGCAGCCCAAGCTAGACAGAAAAGTTATGCTGATCGTCGTAGAAAACCGCTCGAGTTTGAAGTTGGAGACTTCGTTTACCTGAAAGTTTCTCCAATGAAGAGTGTCCAACGTTTTGGTGTTAAGCGGAAACTTGCGCCAAGATACGTGGGTCCTTTCCAGATCATAGGCAAGACTGGAGCTGTTGCATACAAAATCCAGTTACCTCCTGAAATGAGTGCCATATTCAACGTATTCCATGTATCTCAGCTCAAAAAGTGTCTTCGAGTTCCTGAGGAAAGAGTCCCTTTAGGAGATATCAGGCTTGAATCTGATCTAACTTACAAAGAAAAGCCAGTCCGAGTGATTGATACTCAGGAACGAGTGACTAGAAGCAAAGTGGTTAAGTGGTATAAAGTGATGTGGAGTAATCAGGGTAGTGAAAGTGACGCTACGTGGGAACGGGAGGACTATTTATGGGATGGCTATAAGGAATTCTATGAAAAATGGTACGCTTTCCAAATCTCGGGACAAGATTTTTATAAGGGGGGAGGGCTGTAACACCTCAGGTGTTTAGCTCTATAATTGCATTGCATTTGCATAAGCATAAGCATGCATCATTCATGTTATTTTATGTGGTTGCAACAAATGTGATTGTTTTTAGAATTTTGTTTGGCTCACATCATGTGACACTAGGTAGTTGGTGTAAAAAAGGGGAGAGTAGCTAATTATGTCTCATGACACCTTAGTTATACTTAGGGTCACTAATGGAGCAAGGTTCATGTTGACCAAAATCACCAAAATGCCCTCCAAGGTGTAGTTGACCACCATTTAGCCCTAGGATGCTCTAGTTTGACCAATTAAAAAGTCTAGCTTAAAGACCTTGCATGGAGGAGAACCCTTAAGCAAAGTTGTAGGGAATTTTATGGGGAACAAAAGTCTCAATATGACCATCTCATGAAACTAGCCAGAACATGCTCAAAAATGGCCCACAAGTCAGCTAGAGGGGCTGTCTCAACACTTAGAATTTTTCTAAGTCTCAAAAGTGTCCCTCCAGTTTTACTGTGACCTACATTGGAAGCTTGTAATTTGCAAACCAGACCAAACCAGCTCCAACTCATGTTGACACTTTTGTAGTACTCATGTAGCTCTACAACATTGCCAACATCACCATCACCTAGTTCTAAATGGTTTAGGAGATATAGTGTCTAGAAAATCGGGTTTCAGTCGGCTTAATGACTGAAACTACGTTTCAGTTTCGAAGTGCACCACTTTGGAGCTCTGTGGTTTCAAATCCAGGCCAAACCAGTCCAAACTCCAATTGACAAAGTTGTAGCCCTCATGTAGCTCTACAACATTGCCAACATCAACCACGCCTGGTTCTCACTGGTTTGGGAGTTAATCGTCGACGAAGTTGCTCTGTCAGTCGAACGATGACAGCCTCCATTCAGTCAGCAGCATCGCCATTCAGTCGGACAACCGACTCGCGTCGTGGTGCTCGGGCAGAGCCCGGTGGCCGCGTGGCATGCGCGTCCTACCGTCGCCTCCACGTCGCGAGCTCAGGCACGGGGTTGAACACCGAGCGGACACCTCCACCCCCTCACTCGCGCTCACTCTCTTCTCCCTCCCTCTCGCTCTGACCGGGGTCACCGAGGCGGAAATCGGAGACACCATTGTCGCCGCAGCCTTCTCCGTGCTCGCGCGAGCTCACCGTCTCACCACCATCCTCCAAATCTCGTTCACTACTCCGCCAACATCCCCTCCACCTCCTTCGCCCGCTGCTTGACCGGATTATGCAGAGGTGAGGGTGAATTTCGGTTTTCACCACCGCGAGTCCTCACCGGAGTACCGTCCGCGCAGCGGCTCACCGTGGCCAGCTCCCTACGGTCACCCTCCAGTCTCCCCGCTACGTGTTCTGGGTTCCGGGGTGGGTAGAGCAGCCTAGGTAATGACGCTACCGGATGGGATGGCCGGTACACGGCGGAACTCCGTCGTGCGCTGCCGCGCCATGGCTGCTGGTGCGGTGCTCACGCGGCCAGCGGCACTCGCTCCACCTCCATCCTCTTCCTGGGCATAGAGAGGTCCGCCATGTCCTCAGGAAGCCGTAGCACACCTCACTTAGGTCCCTGGCCCCGGAGCACGCCGGACCGCCGCCGGGTGCCGCCTCCGAGCCGCGGTCGCCATGGACGTCGTAGCTAGGTTGGGTTAGGATCAGACAAGCTAGGTTTGGTCCATGCGGAAAGTCACGGGGAATCCGTTGGTGCTCTTCCCGTCGCCGGAGGCGCCGTCGTCGGCGAGCTAGAGCTCGCCGGAGTCGCGACCGTCTCCCCCCTCCGCTCTTCTCTCTATGGCCTGCGGGCCCACGCTGTCAGCCCCACACGCGTGCGGGCGGGACGGCC
The DNA here is from genome assembly GCA_038087645.1 of Saccharum hybrid cultivar R570. Taxonomy (NCBI): domain Eukaryota; kingdom Viridiplantae; phylum Streptophyta; class Magnoliopsida; order Poales; family Poaceae; genus Saccharum; species Saccharum hybrid cultivar. The sequence continues at coordinate 1,184,326 of JAQSUU010000594.1, read as the reverse complement.
TGAGCAGGCCGCGTGCGAAGTTGGGCCGCGTCCGCGTAGAGGCCGGCCCAGTAGCGAGTAGGGTTCGGTTTTGTTTTTCTTTTCATATTTGTCACAGATTTTAGTTGATGTTTGGAAAATATAAATCTAGGGTTTTACTTGCCCAAAAATTATGAGATAAATTTTGTTAGGATCTGCATGATGTGTAGTATTTTACAAAAATATGAATTGGTTGTGTGATATTTGGTTTCTGGGAGATTTAAATAGGTTTTTGAAATGTGTTTTAGATTGCATGCAAATTTGTTTAAATCATATCTTGAGTTTCAGTATTCCAAAAATTATGAAATTTGGTGGGTAGACTAATTTATACTTGCTATAGCTTTGGTAAAAATTTGGGCAGTAGTGCTTAAGTACTTTTCAAGTTATAATGCTATCTTTTTATTTTAGGAAATACTTAAATGAATTTTAGTAATAGTTCTACATGTGGAATGTTCTTATAAATTTTTGGAGAATGTCTTGGTACTATAAAGTGTATAAGAAAAATATGAAATCTATTGTTTGATACTTTTCAATATGATTTGTTAATTATACAAAAATCAGCCTTTTGGGCTTGTGAATTTTGTTTAGGGAGTTTCTTTAAATAATTTTAGTTCACATTTTTACAGTGGTCTCTTTTTGGTTCCTAGAGTCTCCTGTAATTTTTGTAGAATTTTAGGAGTAGTTTACATATATGTTTAAAATTTCACTTAATTACTTAAGTAAATTAAGAAATGGGTATAAATAAATATTTTAGGTGGGACAACCTTACTTTCTGGTGTTTTTGTGACCTATGTGAACTTTTGTTAATATTAGTTTGGTCTTATGGGATGTTTGCCACATAAATAAATATTTAATCTTTGCAATTCTAGGTTTTCTGGACAGCTGGTAGTATCTTTGGGTTTGACCCTTAATAAAGGTGTTTGCTGGAAAACTTGTGAATACCAAAGTTGTAGTAAACTTGATAAACTTGCTTGTGTCAAAATTTGGGAGCATTTGGCTTAGTAGTTTAGGAGTTATTGCTGTTTTAAGTGACAGTCCAGAATTTGCTGCTCTCTGTTTGGGGAGGACAGATTCTGGAACTTTGAAATTTCGACTAGGTAAACTTTGGAATTAAGTGTTGTGGTCTGAAAATATTTCGTGGTGCATTTCATAAGCTTTCCAGATTATCTTAGATCATATCTTTTGGAGTTGGGAATCTCCAGTTATGTTAGAAACAAGTAGCTGCTGTCCAGAATGTCTTACTGTGATATTTTGGATTGGATGTTGTAACCTAAATAATGTCACTCTTGTGTTTGTTAGGTGTTAGGGCTTTAACCGAAGATGAACAGCTATACCTTAGGTTGAGTAGATTAGGTAAGTACTTCTCCACCGGAGAAGAGATTTGCACGTAATGGTGAAGTGACTGGAATAGAGTACTTTTACTGCTGAAATGCATTTCATTCCGAGCATGTTGCACCCATTATGCATCCATGATATTTATTGTGCACTCATGTAATAGGTGTTCTAGAGGGGGTAACACTCCTCGAGTTCGAGCCAGCGATACCGGAGGAGGTCCAGGACCAGCCAGAGGAGCCAGCGGAACCAGTCGACGGAGGAGACGCCGCTGAAGACTTGCCCGAGTGCCCTGACCACCGGCCCTCGACCTTTCTAAAAGGCAAGCCCCGGTGCATGCTGAACCTAATGTTTTTATAAAGTAATCTTGAGTACTTTTAATTGTTTACTGCATTAAGTTGTAGGAGTTATATGAAAACACTTGTTGCATTATACCTATCCTTGTCCAGGTATCATACTTAATCCTATATTAGGTTTAGGCACGTGTCAATGCTTAGCCCTGCTTAGTACGGTAGAAGTCGGGTGATTTCCGGTCATCCGCAAGATGTAGGAAGGAGTCACGAGTGGCTTTATGGCTATCGTGGATAGAACCATGCCTTTAAAATGAAATTGAGACCGGGCGGGAGTTCGATAGTACAGCCACAAGACACTTCACGTCTTGGGTGTGGAGCTATGCCCGTCTGAGTCGTTTAAGGACCGCTTCGCTGTACGTCCTTGAGTCATGTTGAACGCAGTCTAACACTTAGTTGGCCGGATAAGTCGTTCCGACCGCGAAGTCGAGTAGTATGGTTCAGGCCGGGAATCGAATGGTAGGTTGCATCTTGGAGGAGAGAAAGGATGTGCTTAGGGATATTGGCGTGAGACCAAGGGGGGTTAGAGTCCCTATCACCTAGCAGAGTGTCGCCCTTGGGGACGCGACATTATTCGGACCCGCGATTTCTGAACTGTACAAAAGATGACCTGAGCAACCCTCGCCAGGCGTGACTCGGTGAGTGTTAGAAATACCCCTCCAGCTGGATAGGAATTCGATTCGAATCGCCGTCGCTCCCGGTTAGTGAGCACTTGACTTGAGCAGCGGCAACGTAGATCTCATTAAATGAACAGGTGGTTAAGGGAATGATACAATGTTGCCACAATTCATACCTGCTCTGGATATAATAATGATAATTGTTTGATTATAATCAAGTGCATGCTTAGTACAGGTGCTAAGATAGATGACAGGTAAATGCTAAAAAGAACTGCTATAAGAGTTTCAATTACTTATGCCTTTATGCAAAATGTGGTGTCAGCTAGCCTCTTGTGAAAGCCTTGCATAATCCTTGGTGTCATCTTATTTCTGGTTTTTGACGGGTAAGTCTAGCTGAGTACATTCCAGTACTCAGGGTTTATTCTCTCCTGTTGCAGATGATATGCTCTACCAAGGCTTCTGCAAAATTGTCTCCACCCTGCGGGTAACGAAGACTAGATCACTAGGGCGTGATCATCTTTTATGTACTTTCCTGATGCTTTTGCGGGTTGTTGATCAACAAGACTGGCAGTAGTTAAACAACTGGTGTGTGTGTATGCTTCCGCTACTTTATAAACTTGGTTTGTAATAATTACGACTCCGTGTGTGTAAACTTATTTCGGAACTACTGGTGAAATGTAACGTATGATGTTGTATGTTGAATGATGCGATCTTGGTTGTAAGCAAGTTGGTTTGAAATCCTTCGTGGTTTCGATTGACTACCGCAATTATATGGGCTCAAGTTCAAAAATTTGAGCGCTTCGGTGCTTGTTTTTGTACTTGTGCTCTTATAATTTGGTCGGTTCTGTTACAACTACAATCGTCTGCCGCAGTTCCAGAAATTGGGTTTTCCGCGTTACGACGGTAATTCCGAACCCCTCATCTTCATCAACAGCTGCGACACATACTTCCGTCAAGAGCGCATCATGGAGGAAGAAAAGGTGTGGATGGCTTCCTGTCATCTGGACGATGGCGCTCGTACGTGGTTCCTCCAGATCCAGGAGGAGGGCACCCCGACGTGGCGTCGCTTCACCGAGCTCCTGCACCGGCGCTTCAAATCGCCCCCGTGCCCCAACCTGCTCCATCGGGTGGCCCTTGGCATCGATAACTCCCTGCGCATCCTTGATGAGGTGTCCACACAACTGGATCGCCTCCGGGCGTGTCTCGAGGCGAAGGACAAGGAGGATCATGAACGCCGGGCGGCTGTACGCCTCTAGACAGCAGTACGGGGACTCCTGGCACGCCGCCGAGCGTAGGCTCTTTGTGCCACAAAAGCATCGAAGGAGCAAGCAACGGTGCGCCTCCAGGCAGCAGTGCGAGGATTGCTTGTCCGTCGCATGATGCGGAAGATGCGCATGCTCCTCAGCTCGTCGCTGTCGTGCGTGTTCATCCACTCGGACTCACCGATACGGCCTGCTGCTCCAATTGAAGTGGAGGTCCAAGTATGGGCACTTCCCGCAGCGAACTCGCAGCACCGTCCAGCATCAGGCATCAAAGGCTATGGGCGTCTCATTCATCCTTGTTCCTGCCGTGGTGCTAGACAAATCCAACGTAAGCGCGGGCTGCTTCAAACTCCAACCTTCAGCCCACATGAAGCCAGCAGAGGCGCTCTTTCCTTGGGATCCAGGAGGACACGAGGACGTAGCCGTCGTCCAAATTTATATTTTAGTTTCAAATTTATTTCCAACTTTAATCTTCAATAACAAAGGTAAGCCGAGATGTAAAAGGCTTAACCCTATGTTGCGTCAAATAGGTCCGTGGCAACTATCCAGCTCGAGGACGAGCTGGGTCTCCGAGGGCGGGGGAGATGTCATGGGCAGCCAACAGGCTGCCGCCGGCCCAATAGGCCCAAGAGTCATTAGCTTAGCCGTTAAGTTAGGTCAAGGTTTAGGGTTAGTCTCCTCTCTATATAAAAAGAGGTAGGTCTGTCATTTAGAGGCAAGCAATGAATTATGAAGAAACAACAATTCTAGTCTCCCTCAATCTCTCAAGCTCTTGGCAAAGCATAAGGCCTAATTATCCCTAATATTCCCCAAATATCCACGCACATTACATACATTACAGACTGTGACCGTGATGCCAATTAGCTGCTACTCCATTCTGATGCACCTACCAGCTGATGCCAAATGTCTCCATCCAAGAGCCACTAAAAGCTAAGCCGTAGCTGTATCTTTTCGGTTGCCAGCAAACATTAGGCTAGCTACAGTAACATAGTGCATCTTCTGACTTGGAGATTGGAGAGTGGCCTGGTGGATCAATAGAAGCTTGCAAGGACTGGAGAAATCATGACGCCTAGCCTACACTGAATCACATGATGAACCTAGTCCCCATTGACAGTTAGTGCAGGAGTAGGAACAATGGATTCTTTTCGAAAAACATTTCTTTGGATGGGTTCGTTACATTACATGATGATGTGTTTAAGGTAAACAATTCATCAGAATATGTTCATGCCCTACCTATTACACTCAGACTGATCAGAAATGGAAGGAAGTGCTCAAAATCCCAATCCGTCAGGGTTGTGCCTAGGCATGGAAAGAGGCCCATGGGCCTTTTTTGTTTTAGCCTTATATATTAGATAGAGAAGTGAAACAAATTGAGCATGTTTTTTATGATTTGATCCATTCATTTTGAATTGTAATATGTATATAAATTTGTGATCCATCCATTTTCAAAGTTAACCACGCTTATGGATCACAAGATTCACAATATCAAATAATGCAATATGTATCAAATGAATCTTGTTTGATGTTATAGTTGTTTGTATGTTTATATAAAATTGAACAAAATTAGAGGAATTTAACTTAGGGGCCGTTTAGATCTCTTCATTTTGGAGGAATTGGAATCTACTTAATAGAGTAGGCTGTTTGGCTTGAAATTTGAGATTTCACAACTTTCCAAAGTTTACATATAAGCATATCCTAAATTCATAGGGTGGGAGATGGAAAACGATTCTACATATCACCATGTTATATTTCTACTCTGTAACTTATAGCACACTCTTCAACTCGCTTTCTTATAGTAGAAATGCAACATATAAGCATATCTCTTGCATAGTTAACAATAGTATACAAATATGTTCTATATACAACTATATTAGCTTAATTAATATGTGCTTAAATTATAATTTATTAGAATAAATTCAATTTCAAGAATTCAAACGGGACCTTAGAATAAAGCCGAAACAACTTAATTACAGTTTAGAATGGAGGGAGTACTAGGAATGTTGGTCCTTTGCAGTCAACTAACGCTTTTGAACTTCTATAGTTAGCACATGAAGCTGAATAATATTAGATTATTCTGGATGGGCTGTGAATCTTGTGATCCATCCATGTTCAAAGTTAACCACGCTTATATACAGGGACCTAGTGACACAGTAATTAGAAAAGCTAATGTATGAAAAATAATTAATGCGAGAAACCGGTTTTCCTTACCCTGATGAAACTTAGGAGATATATCAGTGGTATTAAACAACATACTAATCAAAAGGCTAAAAAAAGTTACAGACTTTGATTCAGTAGTGTTCTTGATCTTCTCTTCACATTCAAGGGTAGAAACAAAAAAACCACGTTATTTTATTAGTATATAGTTCTTAATTTATTCGTGGTTACAATACAAGTGCCCCAACATGAGCAACTCTCTCTCTCTCTCTCTCTCTCTCTCTCTCTCTCTCTCATCAGGTACACCGAGCAATGCAAAACACTTACAGCTACTGTAGCGTACGTAAAACGAAAAGGGATCGCCTTAATGCTCAGACTAAAACAAGAGAGCAAGACCATCCAGCATTCCAGCCCCATGATTGCCTCACCCGTGTCTCTCTCCTACCAAACTTATGCTTTGATCTTCAGGCACTCGGTCTTCGCCATGGGGACGAGGAAGGCCAGCTTGTCGGCGCAGTGCATAGCGGTGTCAACGACGATGACCTCCATGCCGCGGCTCGCGTTGTGCAAAGGCGGCGCCCTTATTGGTGACTGTGACTCCATGGCCGCCTCGTTGTCGTCCTCCGTGATCGTGTCGAGGTTCATCGGGAGCCTAGCACGTCTGGCCATCATTGATGGCAGCTTCGATGGCGCCACCTCCATTGTGATTCGGCCGACGAGCTGCTGAGCCATGTATGCTATGTAAGCCTAAGAATGCAGGAGAGAGAGAGACAGGGAAGGGAGAGGAGGGTTGAAAAAGAGAGAGTGTGTGTGTGTGCTCAAGGGGGCATTTGGGTGTTGCTAGCTTAAGTATTGCTTGTGTTGGTATTTGGCTTCCAAGAGGTTGTCTTTGGGGGTTTATATAGCCCTTAGCTCCATGAACATCTCACATCACTCTGGGCACAAAACCCGATACCCGAACCCCGAACCCGAAATACCCGGACCCGGATCCGAAGTACCCGAACCCGCACTACCCGATCTTTTGTTCGGATAGTAAATCTTATTACCCGAATTTATATCGGGTAATTCGGGTAGTTACACCCGGTACCCGAAAAACCCGAATAGGAATACGTATCAGGCTGCCAGCGATTGAGTGTAGTAGTAAACTAGTCAAATTTCCCGTGGCCCTCCTCGGCTTTGCTTCCCAATTAACTCACCTCTTTACTTCCGTCTTCGTCTCCTTGACTCCGAGAGACTCCGAGTTCCCGTGTGAAGCACAAGCACTGTTGTGATGGCAGGCAGCAGGCTTGAACTTTGCTCTTGTATCTTGTCAGTAGTAATAAAGTAGTCAGTACCTGTGTCATGGTTTGCACCTGCGGTTAAAAACTTGAATGCGTCGTTTATCTGTTATGTTAATGAGTTATCATCTATTATGTGCAAAATTCTATGATGTTATTACTTTTGCTATGATTTTATATATTTCGGGTATATTGGGTATACCCGAACCCGAACCCGAATTTGCGGGGTACCCGAACCTGCGGGTAGTGGTTTTTTGAGGCTATTATCGGGTAACAATTCTCATTACCCGAACTTTTGAAAACCCGAACTACCCGACCCGAACTTTGCGGGTTACCCAAACGCCCAGAGTGAATCTCACATACAAGTTGAAACAAATCGATGCATGTGGTGATGAATACATCACTGGAGAAAAGAGGGTAGAGAATGAATGAGCTGAAAGCGAAGGATGGGAACAGACAATGACCATCAATCAGAAGATGGCCATACATGTCGACAGAAAATCCAGGGGGTCATATGTAGTCATATCACCCATACTGTTATCACCGTGCACGGTGATATGATGTGAGTGAGCTCTTGTAGCCGTACAAGTGTACGAGCGAGGGAAAAAATGGAATTCATCTTCTTAGCCCATGTTTAGATCACCTCAAAATTCTAAGTTTTTTCACTCTCTCTCTATCACATCAATTTTTAGCCGCTTGCATATACTAAATGTAGGTAAAAAAATATCTAATTACACAGTTTAGTTCAAAATCACGAGATGAATCTTTTGAGCCTAGTTGGTCTACGATTGGACAATATTTGTCAAATAAGACGAAAGTGGCACTATTCATCAGGTTGAAAAAATCTTCAATCTAAACAAGGGCTTAGTGTCCCATTCAATAACAAAAAAAGAGTAGTGTAGGTGCATGTGTTGCTCAATATTTTTGTAATTGAAAAATAGCTTCTAGAGAATTAAAGGTTGTTTCAAAATATCTATTTGATACGAGAAACTAGAAAACAGGTTTGTAAAGCTGAATCATAATAAGCTGTACCAACAAAGCCTCAGAGTATAGTTAGATTCTTTATTAAACATATTTTAATAGTATATGAAACCATTTGATGTCGTATTTTTTTTTTATAATTGCATTCCTTTTATAACAGAGGCAGTATTTTCCTTAAGTTTATTTATGTTCTTTGGTTAATGGTCAGCAATATGATTTTAACGGGGTAGAGAGGCAGCATACACGGAAGTGTGCACACAGCACAATGCTCTGCAGGGCCTCGCCATTGCTACGTGCAGGGGTACCCTCGCGGCGAGGGCAGCCGCACCGCGCGGCGACGGAGGCGGTGGCTTTCACGCGCCTTTTGGCCATGAATGAGCAGGACCAGGACAGATTTCGCCGCTGGTGCTTGATGCGTCCCTTCAACAACCCCATCCGCTGGTGCTGGGGCTCACCACGTCCGTTGCTAGCTAATTGCTTGGGTCCTCGTTCGTACCTCCCTGCGTCCTCTCCTAATGTGTGCTTCGCAGATCATGTAGTACAAACCTGTTTAGAATGCAGGGTCGTTTCATAAACCCTTTTAGGGACCTTTTGGGACGGAGGGTAAACAAGGGGAAAAAAACGTAGGATTTGGATTCCTTATATTTTGAGTACTGTAACATCGTTTGGTTCATAGAAAAGCTCTATAGGAAAAGTTTCTACACAACAGATTCAATATAGGAAAAACATAGGAAAATTTCCATCCAATCCGACCTTATTGTCTTGCCCGCTTGCGTAGGATCGAGGCACGTATCTACCGAAAAGGGGATTGATAGCACCGAATGTCTAGAAGAACGCCTGCACCTGCACCCTATTTCCCTCGCATGCACTCTGTTTCGTACACCCACACGAGGGCCGTGCTGCCCGAACGTCGCCCACGCCACCCGACCCCATGCAGGGTCCGCTTCCCCCCTCCGCTTCCCATGCGAATGCATGGGGGACCATCTGCGCCCGCTTGACAGCGCCCAAGCCCTAGCCACTGCAGCAGGCGGCTACGAAAGGTGGGTCCTATTGCAACATTAGATCTACTTTTGCAACATCCAGATAAAAGACTTGCAACATAGGTCTGAAACATTTAAAACACTTGCAATATACGTCTAAAACACTTGCAAAACAACTGAAAACACTTGAAAGCCATTGCAAACCATATGCAACATCCAGATGAAACACTTGCAACATGTGTGTGAAACATATGCAACATCTAGATAAACACAATTGCAAAATACGTCTGAAAACAGATGAAACATTTGGAACAGACACTTGCAACATACGTGTATAGCCATTGCAATATACGTGTATAGCCATTGCAACATATGCAACATCATATGTACTTTTGCAACATCCATATGAAAAACATGCAACATACCTCTATAACATCTGAAACACTTAAAACATACTCTTGCAACATGGGCTTTCAGCAAAATCTGGCAGGCATGCGGGAGGGCGGAGCACTGCAAAGCGGGATCTGGCGCTAGGTCGCAGTAGAGGAGGATATTAGTGGGCGGCCGACTGCGCGGCCCCTAGTGAGTGACTGCGTTGCCCCCGGTGATAAGGCGAGTGCGGTGCCCCCGGCGAACGGCACCCGCGGTGAAGGCAGCAAAGACGGTCGGGCGGGTGCAACCTCTTGCGCTAGAGAAGGCGAGCTGCGAGTGGATGCGGTGGTGGGGAACAGCGTGACGACCGTGCGAGATGGAGAATGGTGCTGTCTTTTTTTTTTGAGAAACCGTGAAGGAATGAAGGTAGAGGAGAAGAGGTCTGTTTGGCCGGTCCGCAGGCCTGACAAGGAGCGTCCGAACAGCCGGATGCCCTCACCAGAGCATTAGCAAAAAAAAACATTGTTTTCCTGTAGGCCATCTAAATAACCATCCCCACTGAATTCTTTTATTTTGCAATCCTATATTTTACTCTTGCATTTCTATCTTGTTCCTATATTTTTTCCCTGTGTTTTTCAATCTTGTGTTCAACTAATAACATACAGAAACCCGGAGAGAAAAAAATCGCAAGATCCTATTCGCTTCCTAGCGAGTTAGAGTTAGGAACACCTGAATTTCTTCTATAAATCATCTGACGACCTAGTGACCTACACATAGATAGGAAGGGAGAAATGTTTTTTTTTTCCAATTTCGCATTGCTAATCTTGAACGTTTGGACAAATGTTTTCATAAATGGCAGCCACTTTGTGAGACTCAAAAAAGTAATAAACAATAATAAATACAGAAAACAAGGAAGTCTCATTGACCTCAGAGAAATGGTACAGCGACTGGCCACAGGGCGCGGACGCTCTCAAGTCTCAATGCCAGGCAACAGCACCGGCACCAGCGACGTGCCGCCATTCATTGCGCCAGCTCGCAGCCGGCGAGAGCCACCGGCGGTCGCCGGCAGCCGGCACGCATCAGTCGCCTGTCACTGTCGGCGTCAACTGCCGCAAGCCCAACACACGATCGATAGCAAAGACCTTTCGTGCTCCGCTCTCTTTGGTTGTTTTGGACATGGACAAGGTCTTTTTTTACACCAAGACCAAGCATTGTCCACCACTATCTTTACTATAAATGTATAATATATAGTCCATCTCATTCTAGATGTGAGCTGTTTAGGACAGTGGCACGGCCTACAACTACAATGTTAAGATTTGGTTAATCAATTCTATGGAAATATAGTATTGAGAGTAGAGATATTTTATGCTATGAAATTACAATTGGCGGTGAATTAGTAGCATCAATATTTACGTGGTAAAATCTATTTAGATTTTTAGAGCTACTAGTGGTTAAAACTAAAAATGTTTGCCTTCTAAAAATGGCCTGCGTCTCAATATTATAGAAATATTTTTAAATAAATTTTGGATGTTTCAACTTTCAACTAATGTTCAAAGAGTCATACGGCCAAATTCAGATAGTTTGACTGCAAGCAAATCTAAAACGACTCTTGTTTCATCACCGGGCACAGCGGCACAACTAGAAACCCCGCTTTTTGTGTGTCAAATCAATGATTATTATCAGGGGCACGAGTGGCGAGATTTTGATACGGAAGCAGCTTAATCATGTCACCCTTGCCCCAGCCAGAATCCAAGAGCCACACGTTGCTGTCAGGAAGATTAACAAGATCCCCAGGATCAGAGACGAGATTTCCAGCTGAATGCAAGAAGAATTAGGTCATATTTCGTTCCCACCTAAAAACTTTTCACCTCGTTACATCGAATGTTTAGACATGCATAAAACATTAAATGTATATAAAAAAACTAATTACACAGTTTGTATAGAAACCGTGAGACAAATCTTTTAAGCCTAATTAGCCATAATTACTACAGTAACACACATATGCTAATGACGAATTAATTAGACTTAATAAATTTGTCTTGTGGTTTTCAGACGAGTTATGTAATTAGTTTTTTTATTAGTATCCGAACACCCCTTCCGACATCCTATAAAACATCCGATGTGACGTCTAGAAACTTTTCACTTACGAACTAAACCAAGGCCTCAGAGCTGGGTTACCATCACCTAGAAAAATCAAGGACTTGCTGGGGTTACGAACCACATTAACACATGGCGGTTTTATTTCCACTTGGGCGAGGAAGACGAAAGAAAATCTGGAATGAGCTCCAACTCCAAATAGGACGCCAAAAAATCCCAGCTGTCGCCATTGGACTTCCGTTCCTTTTACCTATGGCCATTAGACTCGCCGTATAAAATATGCAGTGAATAGTTCCCACAACAGTCAACACTCAACAGTGCATCTCTATTTGATGAACAGTGGAGCAAATTCCAGAACATATATCAAGACGATCGTATTAAAGATCACCACACAGACGTGTGGAAGTGGAACAACTGGCAGCCATAGCTCGATTTTTTGAACACGAAAGGCTACAGAAGCTGTCAAGAACAAGCACAGTAAGCGTGGACAGGCCTCTAGTAGCACTCCATGCTCCAGAGGTCATGGGTTCAACTTCCCGTGCGACCAAATCTTTTTACAAGACGAATCTTGCGGACAAAACTCGAGCCCTCATTTGACCACGTCACCCGCTTTTCTCGGCCGTCCGATCGGGCGCGCGGACGGCCCGGATCGTGCCAGTCCTGTTTTTCTGTAAAAAAAACCCTCGAACTTTAGTCGAATACTCGCAGTCTAAGCCTCCTCATGTTATTTTGCAAGAAAACCCTCGGACTTTACCAAAATCAACCCGCAGTCCAGACTTTTTAAAAGGCCCGGCCTGCGTCAATGAGCCAAAATCGGTCCGTCAGTCTCTTTTTCTTTTCTTTGTTTTTATCTTTTCTTTTCAAATCGGAGATCTTTCAAAATTCATATAAAATCACAGAAAAATCATAAACAATACCAAACCGGTTTTGTTGAGTTTCTTATGACTAGATCTATGCATTAAACTTAAAATATCATATGCTTTAGTGTATTTTATTTGGTATAGTTATAGATCTATGCTTTTACGTGATTGATTAATTTGTTGTTTGTATCACATGTGAACTAAAAATATCTCCTCTGCCTCAACTCCAATATCATGTACCCTTTTTCATAATCTTTGGTGACCAACTAAATTCTAAATATGTTTGTTTCATGATTCTTTTATTTAACGCTAACCCATAGTATAAATACTCGAATATAAATACTCATGCATATACCTATACATACAATAATACTTGAATACATATGGTATATGATATCCCGTACATTTGCATACGCGAGTACATCATGTCCCATATATAAATACTTCAAATGAATATACACAAATAAAATAATATACTTTCACTGTATGCGGTACATATAAATATATAAACACGCATGGATATACGTGACGACAGTTACACCACTGCATGGCTAACCCCATACTCATCCAATCACCCTAACCAAATAAAACGATTGAGTGATTTTACCCGCTTTACGATCGTTAAAGAAAAACACGTTCGCCTACACACAACAGTCCATCAAATATTGTAATATAGCGCATAAAAAACACAGGCACAATTAACCAACCAGGTGCACGTAGCCCAGTTTGTAGATTGAAACAATACTTGCTCTGCTGCATCTTCGTTATATACTACCATTCGAGAAAAACATGCATTGCCAGTGACAAACTGAAAAGCCTAAACCGAGTAGATTAATTGATTGAATCATAAAGAGAAATGCTTCTACTACTCACGGCAACCGATTTCGTGACTTCTGTATCTCTCCAATATAAAATGTTCCTTTCTTAGAGCATAGGTTCTTATACATGGCACATTATACAGGTAAACTCCTTCTATAACAATTTCCTCAAAAAAAACTTTTCTAATACTATTAAAGATTCGATTTAAAAAAGAAAACGAATCAAAATAAAAAAAACGGCTCAAACTACGTTGGACTTGTACGCAACTAGCTCTATAATGAGCTAAGGGCAGCACCCCATAGGACTCGAATGGGGTCTCTATTACTCACGCATCACAAGCTAGCCAAAACAGGTCACCGCGCGGCAACGCCGCGCGTAGGTTCTAGTTTCAGACTAGAGTTGAATATATTGGGGAGCTTTGCTCCAGTCTTCCTCAAAAAAAAAAAGGTAACAAGTACAGTAAGGGCACCATGTCCTCAGGTAAAAGGTGTTTACCCAGAGGTAATAAAACCTGTGATTTCTCAATGGTTACCAAAGAACCTCACTTCACCAAACTTAAAAAATGAGTCCATTAAGTTTCTTTAGTCAGCTTTGACTTACTCAAAGTTTGAAACATTCTATTTAATGTTCATTAGTACACCTGAATTACCAAAAAACGAAGTCAGGTCTTTAGAAAATCCACCAGCCTTCTGGAGTTGCCAAAAGCAGAAAAAATTAAACTTTGACAAACTATAAGAACTTGTCGACATTTCCTTTTTATCAGTTCTGAAAAAAATATCTTCACAGGTGTAGGCCAACCCAGATCACGTAGAAGTTCCATACCATGCCAAATAACATTGAATGCTCTAGATAAAATACCAAATTCTCAACAATAGAAATTGATTGGAAAACAGACATAAGTACTTGATGTAAAAACTTGTTTTCTTTTTCTCTCCCTTGTGATGAGATATGACAAAGATAAATGAAACTTCGTAGTTCAGTTGTACCATGTAACAGTTACCGATGCATCAAGGATGGAGTGATGGACAGTCATAAGGTGTTACTGTCTACATCCATTTCAGAAAGATTATTGGCTTCTGTTGGCAGAAATTAGTCCTTGATGCTTATAGTTACCTTATCGGCATCTTTGAAAGTTCTAGTATGTGAAATTACTAGCCAATGCCCGTGCGTTGCTACGGGTGACAAAACTATGGTAATCCAATTTGTTGCTCCCATAACATTCCTGGTATAAGTGAAAATGAAATTTTAACCAAACAATATATACATATATAACATGGATCAATCTTGATCCCATCAATCCACATCTGCAAAACTTGCATGAGAGTTCATTAGAGCATGTGTATTTAAGCGGTCAATCCAGGTCCTTAAGCATTAGGATCTACTCCTAAAGTTTGGAAAGTCAAATACAGATGGTTGAATATATAATAGTTACTACATGGCGCATGCTAAGAAGTAGCTAAATGCTGGTGAACAAAAACATGAGGATGGTGTGCCAGCGTTGGGTGCCAGTATGGAGTACATCGAGTATTCACACAGTGAAAGCCAGATTTTACTACAGCTGCCAGCCTCGTTGCACGGAGTAGCAACTTGCAATTCGCCCCAGGAGGCAGCCCTCAACAAGTGCTCTCAAATTTTCATTATTGCATAGTATAGAGCAGTAACAAATAGAATCCTTACATTGTCGTTGCTATAACATAGCTAGTAGTTTTGTATAGCCTCCTCCGTGCTAAGCAATTAATCTCTCTGCAATGCATAGCTGTAAAGGCCTTTTTTTGTATTATATTTCTAATTCTCACTACATGGTGACAAATCAGCAGTGTAGGGTATCGGGTACCTGCAATGGAGGATCTCTTATGAAATGTTTGGTCATCAATACAGTGCCATGAGATGCCCTTTTTCGGCAAAATGAGTTCTGCTTGTTTGTGTTCTCCCAAGCGGACGAATTCCGCGGGGCTTGTTCAACCGCACACCCAATTTGAGTGAAATATGTCTTGGCTCGAATAGATTGTCAGAAGCAATTCCTGATAGAGCCAGCTCATTACTAAAGCTATAGGTGCTTGTCCTGGAAAAAAATCAGAGCTCCATGCCACCTTCTTTGTCCAATATTTCGCGGCTGCAAGCACTATTTTTCGGACGGAACAATCTCTCATGTCCCATTCCTGGAAATGAGAGCTTTCACCTCTCTATTCTGCAAGTGCTGATCCAAAAACCATTTCAACAGGTCCATCCCTTTAGGACTTTCTGCATGTCAGAACCTTGATGCTGTGAATAATTTCACTTGTTCTGTGCTGTTATGGCTGACAACACTTCCAAACCTTACTGCAATATCCTTGTCGATGAATAACCTGACTGGAATGATCCCAGTTGACTGAGCAACCACACCCCACTTTTGTTCAACCTCAATGAGAACAATCTACAATGGGAGATTCTACTAGAATTGGGACAGTTGAGAAACCTCTAGTTTCTAGGCCTTGCAAATAACCAAATAACTGGTGTCATTCAAAAATCCATAGGCAGTCTATCAAACCTTGCCCAAATAAACTTAGTTGGAAACAGATTGACAAGATCAGTGACAATGTCATTTAGCAACTGGTTGAATCTTCGTTGCATCTTTGTTGATGGGAACCATCTCTTTGGGGATCTAGTTTTCCTATCTGCTTCATTGTCCAAATGGAGAAGCCTAACAACCATTGGCATATCAAACAATGCGTTCCCAGGGAGCCAAAGATGCAAAATTAAGACAAAATGCATTGAAAACACAGATTGGTAATATCAATAAGGAATGACATTTTAGAGTAGAGTAATTCTAATCCCATAGTTTCAAGGCCAAATATTAGCTCAAAAACTCTCAAGCAGGCTCCCTTCTGAAGGCTAAAAATATTTTAAAAGATTATTATTTTTTTGCTGAAGTTCAAGTTATATTTCTGAGACATTCAGTTGGTACGTCACATTTTGATACAACATTCTACCCTTACATTGTGGGGTTATAAGGGATAGTCACATGCTATTCAAATATTCCCAGTGCCGAGCGTTGCTACAGGCATAAAAATATTCCCAGTTTGTGAAGGACTTTGACATTGTTACTAAATTTGACGCTTACTTATTTGAATGTGGTTCGAAACAGTATGTTGCTAAGCCAAGTAAAAATTTATTTGTCTTGATTTCGACCAACTATTTTTTTATACTCTTACCGTATTGAAAATTTGAGGCTCCTAACCTACTATTTTTTTCTTCGCATTGAAAATTTAAGGATTCTCATAGCGACACATGGGCATTTGCTAGTTATTGAAATGTGGAGACCCGAACACAACAATGAGGCAATGTCACATTGACAGTTTCACAGCACTGCTTTCTATTGAGCAATTGCAAACAGTGTCTGGAGTAAGTACTCTGCGGGAAATTCTAAAAGTGCCACTAATTATCGAATTACACGGTTCTAACAGAACTCAGCTTGAGGAAGAAACTAATGTGCATATTTTTCTACACCACACCAAACAGCCGGCGTCATCTCACAGAGTCAGCTAAATCGCAGGGCAGAAGGCAGCCAAGCACCTCACCTAAGTACCGAAGGGGCCGACGGGAGGATCCATGTCGAACTGCATCTTCCCCTCAAGAAAACACATCCAAACCCACGGCCAATGCCCCCGGAATCACGTGGAGATTCTAAAACCCAAAGTGACTGCTCACCTAGAGCTCCGCCTCGGCATGACATCCTCGACCTTGGTGGGCGCCAGCTTGTCGCCTGCGCGGCCGACCTCCGATGCGTCAGAACAAGCCCATTAGCTTGAAGGAGCAAGGAAGTAACCACTGCTGTGGTGCTGGAGATCTGAGGGCCGGGACAGGATGGGGGCTTACCAGGAGAGGAGAGGAGAGGCGATGTGTGCCGGAACGCGGCCACTGACGACGCGGAGAGGGGCGTGGCGCGGGCGAAGGCCAGGGACGACGATGCAGCGGCATGGCAAAGAGAGGGGGCTAGGGTTTGGAGGCGATGCGTTGTGGTGGTGGTGGTGATGTTCTCAGGTCGTGCCCCTTGCGGAGGTAGGACCCAGTGGAGTGGAGTGGGGCGGTGGAGTTGCAGCAAGCCAGCAGCCTGAGCCAAGGAGGCGGCAGAGCGGAGCGCCGGCTTCGGCAGTGCGCTTGGGAGGACGGAGGGCGTGTGATTGTGGCGGGGTGCTGAGTGGGGTGTAGCAGCAGGGTCGAGTGCGTGGCCCACATGTCGGCGCAATGGAGTTATGGAGGTGCGCCTGGTATAGCGGCTTCACCACGGGGAGTGAACGGGTCCCGTTTCCTCTTTTTAGGAATAGAGATATTTCCTAAACAGCATGTTCCAGTGTCACGTATCAAAAGTACATACATAACTGAACAGTGGTTTAATCACGTGTAACCAAGTCAGAATAAGTTTAGAAACATGTACGAAGAGTCAAGAAGTTTTAGTATACTCAACTGTGGCGGTGTTGAGAAATATAAACTGCTGTAATTCTTACACAACAGGTGAAACTGACCGGATGAGGAGGGGTGTTTGGTCTGTATCCACTGCGGCTGCAATCAATCAGAAATACATGGTTGACTTACCTGATTAACTATCAGGGCCACAGGGATCCACTAATGTCCTTCTGGCTTCAATCACTTTCCTTCAAAAGACAAGGCTAGACAGAAAATATCGTTCAAGGTTCGAGCCAGACTCTATTAACATTTCAAGTTAGTCTCTTTGTATAGGAAAGGCCATCGTGTGATCATGAGTTTGTGGAAAAAATATACACCAAGATTTATGACATCAACTTGCAAAATTTAGTTCTCTCTTATCTTTCAAAGAAACAAAATTGAACTCTTCATCATCCTCTTCCTCATAATCATCATCGTCATCATCGATATCATCCTCCTCATCAAAAGTATAATTACCAGCTCTGATCCTACGATTTACATGGTTTCTTGTTTGTGTGTTGTCTAGCAAACGGTGATTTCCAGCATCAGTATGTATAACTTCATGCCCATCATCACCATCCACCTCTTCATTATCAGGTTTCACTTCCAGCTGAATTGCACCATTCCCTACCAATTCATTCGCTTCTTGTTGTTCTTCTGGTGTGTTAGCAAGCGAAAGTAGGATATTTTTTGCTTTCTGGTCTGGTGGGTATCCACGATCTTCCATTTCTTTGAACCAAATGACAGCATTTCCAAAATCTGAGTTCCTGCCATGTGCATCCATGATAGTAGTATATATAGTCTGGTTGGGTTCAACGCCCTGGATCCGCATTCTCTCATACACCCGCATAACTTTCTCAACATTATTTAACTTTGAATAGCCTTTCATCAGAGTACCATAAACCACAACATTGGGCTTCAGACCATCATCTTTAATCCTACGAAAGAATTTCTCTGCTCCATTCATGTCAGATGCATTTACATAAGCTAAGACCATAGTTGTATAAGAGCAAAGATCAGGCTCAACCCTGCAAGGGCAAATGGTGTGACAAGATGAGAAATCAATATTTCAATTTATTTCCTAAAGTTAGGCAGAATGACATGGGTTATACCTGTGTCTTCTCATTGCCTTGAAAACTGTATTAGCCTCGTCTACCAATCCAGATATTGCAAATGCATCAAGCAAAATGTTATATGATTTGCGTGTCGGCCTGCAAAATAACATACTTCCGAATAGTACTCACAGGAACATTTCAATCTCAAGCAGCTATTCTGCACTGAAATTTTGTTTTAACTTCATGCATAGTTTTCAGCTTATCCATGGAATAGATTGACTTGAAATCATGAAAGAATGCCTCCAAATTGACTTCCAAGACTCAAAATGAACATTATCAAGCCTAACAATCATACATGGTCATGGGTCAACTCTTCAGTATGCTTAAGAATTGCATGTATTCAACTAAATAGAATGATTTTTTAGAAAATTAGTGGTAAAAGTCTGAGTAGATCAAACATTTTGGGTTCTATACTTCTATAACTAATTCCAAACTCTAAATTCTCTCAAAATTTTCACTAATTGGGTCTAGAAGTACTTAATGAGGATTGAGGAAGATCCCCAAACACCCTTAACTGCACTACAAAACTGTCTGCATTTTTCATGTAGCACAGGGTGACCAAGCCTTAAGCTGTATTAAGACAATAAAAATAGTGACAGAGAAAGACCTGACTCCAGCATCAAGCATCTCTTCAAAAACCGCCAATGCTTCTTCTTCCCTTCTGGCTTTCCCATAAGCTTTGATGAGCAAGGAATAGCTCACAACATCTGGTTTCAGCCCAGCTCTTTGCATCTAAAATTTGTGGCATTTATTAGGGAAAAGAATACTGATACACCCTATATATCTTCATTCTACATCATAACGATTTCACAACTAAATAGTGATTAAACGAGAAAGTACCTGATCATAAATACTTGAAACTTCCTTGTAGTCTGTCTCAAATGACATCAAACTATTAAAAGTGACTGTAGATAGTGGAATTCCTCTCTCCGACATCTGTGCAAATAGCTTACGAGCCTGGGCATAGTCACCAGCTTTCTTGTACATATAAATCATCATATGAAACATCTTCTGGTCTGGCTTAAAAGAAGTTCTTTTTTCATTAAGAAGGTACTCAAATATAGCCTCAGCTTCCTTATATTTGTCACCCTGCCACCAATTACAAATAGAGTTCAGGGAATCAAGAATCATCATAACTAGTTTTCTGAAGGGGTTAAGTATAGGAGAAATTGCAAATACCCTAGTAAAAGTCACCAGTGGTTGCAAACATCCCACTACAAGTTAACAATCCACATCTCTTGTCTTGTTTCAGATTCACTGGAGGTATTTGATGGAGGAGAATGCAGTTATAGCTTGTGGATCATTTAAACCCTGTTTGGTGTTGATTTCTAGAGTTGGTGGTAGGGTTAGGGTCTCCGATGGTGCTAGGTGAGCTAAATTGTAAGGCAATTCCTGGTAATTTCATGTTATTAAAGTGCAATATTGGTGGTTTTGGTTTCAATTCGAGTATGCTTTGTGTAAGCTAACTTTAGTTAGTTCTGTTGTGTGTGTGGCAAAGAGGAAACAGTTGATCACATCCTGTTTGAATGCGTTTTTGCACAATATGTGTGGTGCTGTATCAGGGATGCCTTCCAGCTGCAAGGCTTCCCCTTGTTCATGCAGGAGCTGATATCCCAATGGTTGTTGCCAAGGAGGCTGAGATTACCTAAGAAATTATGTTTTGCTTTTTTTGCAGGTTTATCATGGTCGATCTGGAAGCATCGAAACAAGATGGCCATTGAGAAGCGCTTTCCTGACAATCCTGATTCAGTGATTCATATGACTGCCAACTTCATGCAGATGTGGTGCGAGCTGCAAAAGGAGCGCGACAAAGCCAAGATGAGGGAGATGGGACAGTGCTTGGAGGATTGGCTTAGCAAGAAGGAGAGTATGATGGGATTGTTCTCGGATATTGAAGTGATGTAATGTCAGGATATTTTAGTTCTTCAGTTAGTTTCCGGTGACTCAGGGGGTGAGTCTCTTTAGCCTTGGGACAGGCTTTCTTTTCTGTTGTTTGAACCTTAATTGTCGAACTGGTATCACCAGTGTGTATGACTCTTTTATTGGCTTTCTTAAAAGCTGAGTTAATCTCCTTACCAAAAAAAAAAAGAAAAAGAAAAAAAAGCCAACTTTAGTTTACATTTCAATTTTGCAGCATATATGCCCTGTCCAAGGTGTGAGATTGCAATAGGAGAGATGTGGGGGTGGTAAACCGAACCTCACAATGGCTGTTCTAATAATAATTACTATAAAAAGGACCCACAAACTTGTAAACATCTACATGTAAATGTATAGTATAAAAAGCAGAATCATAGTAGCAGAGTGGTTGTTTGCTCTAGATGGAATTGACAGAGGTGGTTAAATATTGGGCCTGGTTTCATCTATTTTTAGTGGCTAAATCATTAGAATACAGTGTATAGATAATATATGACAGCTATATACTAACCTCAACTAAAGATTTCAAAATGATTTGATATGTCACAGGTGATGGTTCAGGGCCTGATGTTTGCATCCTACGGAATACTGCTTCAGCCTTACGGTACTGCTTCCCTCTTCCATACGCCTCCATCAGACCAGTCTGTGATATGACGCTAGGCTGGTAACCTTTCTTGTTCATGTACTTTAGGACCCTTTCTGCCCTGCTAAAATCCCCCAACTTTCCATAAGCTGTCACAAGCATCAAAAAGTCCATCTCACTGAAGTCCCACCAATGCTGTGTTCTGAGCCATTCAAGAATCTGAAAAGAAAAGGGTATAGAAATTAGTATAGAATCCTGAAAGTGGACTATTTTTATATTCAAGAATCACAGCTAACTGTTTAGTCACCAAGCCAGTTGCTATATGGGTCATCTGGTGCAAGTGAGCATACCTCACTGACAATATTCCATTTTTTCAATTGTTTGAAACGCACGAGAGTCCCAAGAATAACATCTCTTGGAAGTGGCCCTTTCCCGCTCCGCTGAGTCTTCAGAATGGGTACAGCTGAACCCGCCTCCTCTATCTCTCTCATCATTCTCCTCCAATTCATCTGCTCGGCCTCATCAGCAGCATCCTTGAAAACTTCTTCTTTCTTTTTCCTTTGCATAAACTTTCTTGTAGCTAACATCCCACGGCAAACCACCTGAAGCCTACGATTGCTCTTGATCTTCACATTGTATATTGGTAAACCAGAGGATACCTTTGCTTTGCTGAAACAGTCAAACACGTTCCAGGCAGAGTTAAGCAAGGGGGCCAAAGCATTATCACAAGGAAAAGTACAATGTAAAATGCATGTTAATTTATTGAATATACAGAAATTACATGACAAAATTGTTCCCCTTTTATATGGAAGTAGACATAACATGATTTTGACAGATCCCAAGAAGTGAATTCACAGCCCCCCACCACCCAAAAAAAGAATAAGAAATGAAGCAGAATTCTTTAAGCATGTCAAATGACCACCTGGATGCAAGGATCTTTGCAATCACAGGCCCATCAGTCTGGAACTTTTTTACCCCATAAATATGACATGAGCAGATATCTAGGAAGAGTCAGTTTGACTTTGACATCGGACATGTAAGCGTCATGGTTGAAGTGAATGGAAGATTAATGACTACTGCAAATAATCAAATGTATCTAAGCCTGGAACAGCTATATAACCCACTATGCACGCAATTTGAGCATGGCAGAAATTTTTAGCTTGCAGATGAGAGATGCCCTGATAATGCCGTAAAACAACATTTTCTTCTTCAAGAAACTGAAGCAGGTCAGTGGAACCAACCCGAATGCTTGGTTAACAAACCATTCATGGCCAAAGATTCAAAAAAAAAAAAAATTCATGGCCAAGGCAGAAGGAAGCAGCCTACCCTTCAAAGGCCACATTTGCAGAACACGCAGGCAGCCGCGAATTGGAGACCCGGCCATGGGTCTCCAAGAAACTAAACAAATTAGCGCTCTCCCAACAAACGCCCTACCCGCTCTAGAGTTTTTCCCCGTGACTATGACTGCCAGCTGCAGCATCCACTCCCCACCCACGGCACAGAGAAGCATAAACCGAGGAGCCTCGCATAGTCGCATCGCATCCATCCCCACCGCGAATCACAACAAGACACCCGCACCACCGCCGCATCGCGCCGCGAGGATAAACTGTTCCTCGCCCGCTGACAGTGATACACAGCGCGCGCATGGGGACTCGCATGGAGGAAGGAATTAAGCAAGGGAGCGGAGACACGCACCAGAGGCTGGAGGGGAAGGAGAGCGGGGACTGCGACCCAATCGCCGCCGACTCCATGGGAGCAGCAGGACTGCGGGAGAGAAGGAGGGCGCGGCAGCCTTATCGGCTCCAGCGAGCCGAGGTGGAAGTGGGGAGAACCTCTCCTTCCTCGACTACTTGCTTAAACCCCGCCTCTCCCCATTTTGCTGCATCTGCGTTGGGATGACGAGGGACTGAGGGAGCAGCAGGATCTTTTCTTCTCTTGCAGTAGGATAAGCATGGGCAATTGTCAAAAAAAAAAAGCATTGGGCTGTCACAGGTGGGCCCATCTCCCGTTTCCGACTGTCTGCCTGTCTGGGGTGGGGAGTGGCCGAGTGGGGATTAAGCCCATCAGGCCGAAGCCCAAATCATGCGAGCCCAGTCCAGACCAGGCCCAGCCCACTTTTTGTTTATAAAATCTTTCCCTATAGGAAAAGGAAAAAAAATGAATCGCAGCAATAAATTTGAGAGGGTCGACGTGTTGTCTAGAGGAGAGGTATCTGAAAAATATAAATTTGCAGTGGATACTACGACCGAAAATTCCGATACAAGGTAACGTAAAATCATAGATCGACAAAGTTTACGCTTATTTAAACAATTCTATTTGTTAGCAAAGATTGTTGGATATGTAGTGAGTTGATTCATCCCAAAACCTACAGCCGAAAACACATAATCAAATAGATCGGGGCGGTCCAAAAGTGAACTTGAACAACAAGAACATGCAAAGATTGTTACATAACATGTATGGTTTTAGAGCTACCAACTGTCTTTATTTGTTGGAGGATAGCCTAAGCATGGTGCAAAGGCCCATGCCGCACTTTGCATGCTCTGAAACTGCATCGTCCAGAACCATTAATGCTCTAGCTGTTGTTTCTTCACGTTGTTTCCTTAAGGGCAGTCCCAATGCTAGAAACTATAGGTAATTTCTATACCTATTAATTTCTATAGACACAGCATACAAAAATCATGGTCCCAATGGATAGTTTCTACAGAACAAATTTTTATCCAATCACATCCATTCTCTCTCCATTCTCTACCAATCGCATCATTTCATGTCTTCTTTCTCGTATAGACATGGTTTCTAATTTAGACCTAGTTTCTATGATTTTTGCTCTCTCCTTTCAATAACTACCTTGCCACATCAACAAACGCTTAGGTGGCAGTACAATTAATGTCCATAGAAACTATGGTGGTTTCTGCATTGGGAGTGCCCTAACACCTCACACCCTATGATACACCACACTGGCTTGCGCAGTCATAGACGCAACCTATGGCCAAGCCTCACTCTGGGCACAAAACCCGATACCCGAACCCCGAACCCAAAATACCCGGACCCGGATCCGAAGTACCCGAACCCGCACTACCCGATGTCTAGTTCGGATAGTGAATCATATTACTCGAATTTATATTGGGTAATTTGGGTAAGTACACCCGGTACCCGAACAACCCGAAATAGGAATACATCTCAGCGAAGCGCGAAGTCGCGAATTGGAGCATCCCGATTTCCCGTGGCCCAAGCTCAACAACGGTAGGATGCCTCATTTGGCTTTGGTGCCTCGTTAACTCACGTCTTAACTGATGTGATGGCAGGCAACACGCTTGATGCTTGAACTTTTCAATTTGCTCTTATATCTTGTCAGTACTAAGTAGTCAGTACTTGTGTCATCGTTCTGGCTTGCACTTGCGGTTAAAAACTTGAATGCGTCGTGGTTTCACTGGTTTGCATTTGCTGTTGAAAACTTGAAGTTATCACTTTATCAGTTATGAGTTAATGAGTTATCATTTAGTCTGTCCAGTTCTATGCAAAATTATGTGATGTTTGAGCACTTGCTGTGATTTTATATACTTCGGGTACATTGGGTATACTCGAACCCGAACTTGTGAGTACCCGAACTTACGGGTAGTGTTTTTTTGGGGTTATTATCGGGTAACAATTCTCGTTGCCCGAACTTTTCAAAACCCGAACTACCCGACCCGAACTTTGCGGGTAACCCGAACGCTCAGAGTGAGCCAAGCCTTTATATCCTTAACTCCTATTCCGTCCGTTCTAAATTATAAGTCACTTTGACACTTTTTTGTACATCGGATTTCCTATGTACCAAGACATACGTTATGTCTAGATATATAGAAAAGTTTGATGTACCAAAAAGTCAAAGTGACTTACAATTTGAGACGGTGGGAGTATTAATTGATTTGATGGCTTATCTTATTCTGTCATTTTACTGTACATTTCTTTGTTTGGCTTTCTCAATGGGAACGAAGGTTATGGTCAAGCTTTTGTTGGACAATGCATGCAATTAGCTCTTCTATGTCATTCATGGCCTATGCATAAATGCTAGTAGTTTGTAGTTTGCCCCTTCCACCATCGTAAAATTATATCACGAGAACAATGAAAAGTTTGGTTGTTTTGGTATGTACCCTACAATTGGTCGAACTCACCTTATAATGATGTAATTAAAGAAGTGCCATTTAATATTTGTTTGGGCAAATTAGGTTGAAAAAGTTTATTCTATGTCTACCGTGTTCTTTTATGGTGAGCACACAAACAGCCATAGAGATTGCGTGTAGTTTATCTTCCTATCTTGGGGACACCGTACACATGCATGCCTTCATAAAAGTAAGAAGAGACAAACTTAGATATGGTTCATCAGAGATGTTAGTTTTAGTGTTATCTCTAAGATAACATCGATCTATCGTCTATGTTGGTCTTAGAGCTAGGAGCTGACTTAACTATTGGAGATGGCCTAAGCACATTGTAAAGGTCTATACCACACTTTGTTTGCCTTGAAACTACGTGCATGACATCTATAGCCGTGCTACGGCTTCCGGAACCGTCACTACTCTGACCGCTATCTCAACACACATTGTTTTCTTTAATACCTCACCGCCTACTATATTCCACACACCGGCCTGCAGTCATAGCTGCCCATGCCTTTATATGATGGTCATGCACTTTGCCGTTGATACGTGATTCTATTCTATTCTATACAAGGGTCTTGCGATGATGTCTGGTTGGGCTCCGGCTGCCTGTACGCTCGTCCTACTCCTGCCTATTCTAGGTGTTGTTGCCGCTCAGACCAACAACAATGTTGGTCCTAGGCAGGAGGAGCAGGTAAGCGAGGTGTCTGGGAATCTTGCTCCTGCACCGTCGTTCCCCATGGACGACTCCACCGGTAAAATTCTCTCTGCGTTGATCTATACTTGTAGCAAGATGCCAAGATCAATGTTTTTTTCTTCTCAGAATAGCTAACTAGGTGACTTGCAATACTGTGAGAAAAGCATGAAAGAGAATGTGTGTGTATGGCCGCTAGGATTTGGGAAAGCGGAAAATATGATTTCCTAGAGGTAGTTTGCATGCGTGAGCTAGTATATGGATTGTGGGAAGGTGCGGACTCACTCGTCGGTGAGAAAGTGATTGTGACGCATATAATTAGTGTGCCCTAAGGATGATTCCCTTTCACACTTATTAGTAGTAGATAGACAGAGACAACGTTCACTTTATTTAATGAAGAAAATAATATCGTGTACTCTCACCGTCCTAAAAGACCGTTGTTTTGTCCAGATTCGTTTGCAACACAATAATAATGAATCTGGATAAGCACCTGTCCATATTCGTTTCTAAAACAATAGAGATATATTTTAATAACTCAGTACAACGACTTTTTTATTTATATTATTTAATATAACTTATTTTTTAAAATTATAAGTCATTTTGATTTTTCTATAAATCGGAATGAATATAGAGTATAAAGAAAGAAAACATCAATTTTTAATAAGTCTTTTCTTTACCAGACAAGAAAAGAATAATATAACTTTACCTTTCAAAAAAATAATATAATGAATAATAATTAAAAAGGGCTGCGGAACCTTCTCGCGTGCGGCACACTTGGCACTCCTGTCGGTCCTGTGGACTGTATAGCCTGTTTGTTTGTGGGCGTGGCGCCTTCGTTCTCCACTCTCCACTCTCCACCGGAGGAAGCCAAAGCCAGAAGAAAGGGAGCGATCGGTTGAGAGGTCACCCACCGCTGTGCCTGCTCGTTCTGCTTCACCGAATCGAATCAGACCTGTCCGAATCCAAGCCAAGGTGAGCGTCTACCTCCAAATCCATCTACTCCGCCGCCGCCGGCCTGGTCGCCTACTCGCCTGGATGACTGGCCGCGCCGCCGTTCCTCCTGCTCGTCTGGCCGATCGCGATTCGTGATTTGGGGTCGGGGTCGGGGTCGGGGTCGGGCGCCCCCCTGGTAGTAGACTGAAAAGGAAGGAATCCTCTACTGAGGTCTTTCACTTCCCCACGGAGTTTGGTTTTGGTGTTTCGATTTTGGTGTCCCCTTCTCCCAAATGCTGAAACAGGGAGCAGAACGGGAGGGTTAGCAGCCCTGTAAAGATTTTACATGACCTGCGATGCCGCGATCTAGATTTGGGTTCCTATCTTGCTAGGTTTCCGTCTTCATTCATTTGGTTGTGTGTCCATCGAATAGTTGACTAATGCATCCTCAAAGTCCTCCAGGGGGGGTGGGGGGTGGGGGGCGGGGCTTGCATCTTTGTGTTTATGATTTGGTTGAGCTCCAACTGCAACCTTTGCTGCTATCTTTTCCAATGTAAAATATTTTATTAGATGGAGTTTGGGATTGGGATGAGGAGTGGACAGTTAAGAAAAAAGGAGATTCATTCACCTTGCGTTCTGTCATTTGAGCACTGATCCTTTTGTGTACAGGAGAGGGTGATATTTCTCATAAATTCCTGCGTTTTCAGACAAAAGCATTGACTAAATAGACGTTCCGTACTGAAAAAAGATTTTTTAGCAATATGAACACCTGATGCTTTCATTCTTTGTTTTAGTTAAGATTATCTTTCCTCCCTTGTTCTTATCAAACGTGCAGTTCTTTCATCAGGAATGGCAACTGGTAGTGAAGCCTCGAAGCCAGCTGAGGTGCCAGCTGAGACCGTGCTTGACTGGCATAAACAGGACAACAAGAGGATGCTCCACGCGGTTTACCGTGTCGGGGATCTGGACCGCACAATCAAGTATGCTGCTGTATTTTAAATGACATTTGCAACATCTGTGGCTAGGATCATGCTTTTTTATGTGACCCTATGATTCTGGTAGATACTACACGGAATGCTTTGGGATGAAACTGCTGAGGAAAAGGGATGTTCCTGAGGAGAAGTACACCAACGCCTTCCTTGGCTTTGGACCAGAGGACACCAACTTTGCAGTTGAATTGACATACAGTATGTTCAGTGACCTGCTAAAATTTTGTTTATGGCACAATTGTTTCACTATGCTACTAATGTTTGCAGTTGCACAATTTGTGTGAACCCGATAAGAAAGTTAGCAATGGATATTTTTCTCTCTCTTCATATGAACTGACCTAATTCTTTTCTTGGAAATTATTTTTGTTTTCTGTAACTTCTAATGTGTTAACAAGTTCACTCTTATTCAACAGACTATGGCGTTGACAAGTATGACATTGGAATGGGCTTTGGGCATTTCGCAATCGCTAATGAGGATGTAAGTATCGTCAATTTGCAATAGCTTACTGTTGATTCTGCAGAATTATGTTTTATATATGATATCGTGGATGCAAATGCAGGTGTACAAGTTGGCTGAGAATATTAAATCCAAGGGTGGAAAGATCACCCGCGAACCTGGTCCTGTCAAGGGAGGATCCACTGTTATTGCCTTCGCACAGGACCCTGATGGCTACATGTTTGAGCTTATCCAGAGGGCTGAGACACCTGAGCCTCTTTGCCAGGTCATGCTTCGTGTTGGTGACCTTGAGCGTTCTATCAAGTTTTATGAGAAGGTATGTTCCAAAAGTTAGAGATGCATTTCTTCTTTTTATCTCTTGACTAGAGGAGCAGTCTCGTTCTCATACATGGTGTATTGTTTGTTTGTTTCCACGCAGGCCCTAGGGTTGAAGCTCCTAAGGAAGAAGGATGTACCTGATTACAAGGTACTTGCAATTATTTGGCACTGAAAGAATGTTGTTATGTTTAATAGTGTTGAGAGAAATGCCATGCAGTTTCCCTCTTTAGATGTAGTATTCTTTCAGTTTAGTGGACTGAACGTTTTCACCCTTATACAGTATACTATTGCCATGTTGGGCTATGCTGATGAGGACAAGACAACTGTTCTGGAGTTGACATACAACTATGGAGTCACAGAATACAGCAAGGGCAATGCATATGCTCAGGTCTTTATGAAATCTTTATCTGAAGCATTTTTCTAATTATATTTTGGCATTTCTTAATTGTTATATGCTTATGTAAGTGCAGATTGCAATTGGCACCAATGATGTGTACAAGAGTGCCGAGGCGGTTGAGCTGGCAACCAAAGAACTAGGTGGCAAGATTTTGCGGCAGCCAGGGCCGCTACCTGGGATCAACACTAAGATCGCCTCTTTTGTTGATCCAGATGGCTGGAAAGTGGTATGCTTCCATCTGTTCTGTACAGTTAAACTGTTAAATTTTCGCGTAAAATAAAAAAGTTAACTGTTAAATTGACTAATGCTTTCTTCAAATCAAGAGCCAGTGACAATGAAATGACTAATGCTTTGCATAAACTTTGGCACTACCATAGTTTTAATAAACTTTGGCACCCATTGTGAAAACAGGATTCTGTTTCATGGGTGTACACTGGGAAGCTAAAGCTATAGCTCCAATATCTTTATCTGCACTATCATGTCATCTCATGACTATTGTGTTTGTTTTGTGTGACTCAGTCCCCCAAATCTAATGAATCATAACATCGAATGATTGCTATACCTATATGTGACATTATCCTTAACATTGTAGGTTCTGGTTGACAACACCGACTTCCTCAGGGAACTCCACTGAAGACCGGGATACCCAGGTGCTGTCCTAGGATGTAGTAATGCTTGCCTGTGATGTAATAAGATGTGGATGGTTTGTTTCCGCCTTGATGAACTGATAATAATGAATGTTGCTACAGAGGTTGTGCTTCTGCCAGTGAGGTTTGGGATTTGCTATGTGACTGCTTGCTACTAAAGCAATTGCTACATGTAGCGGACATATCTAGTATTTGGCAGGGCTAAGGGGTGCTCCGATTCTGGCACTGTTCATACACTGTAGGAGACGGTGAATCCCAAGAAACCGGCTTCACAAGCTCCTCTTGTCCCGTAGACCGTAGTTGATTTTTTTGTGGGGGCGGGGGTCTGGAGCCACTGACTGGTGCCACAGTGAGGCTACAGGTGATGCAACCTGGACGTCTGCCAAAGTGGGCTCCTTCAATGATTCCTTTTTTTTTTCTTCGTGTCACCTTATGCATCCACATTCTATAGTAGGTAGCAAACTTAGGTTGCATTTAGTTCGCGAAATTTTTTTTTGGGTGTCACGTAGGATGTGTTGGGAGGACGTCGGGAGGGGTTTTCGGATACTAATAAAAAAATAAATTACAGAACATGTCAGAAAGCTGCGAGACAAATCATTAGCACATGTTGGTTACCGTAGAACTTAAGGTTTTTTATGGACTAATTAGGTTTAAAAGATTCGTCTCGTGATTTCTCCGAGAACTATGCAATTAGTTTTTTTTTCGTCTACGTTTAGTACTCCATGTGTCCAAATATTAAATGTGATGGGTGGAGTACTCCATG
Source organism: Saccharum hybrid cultivar R570 (assembly GCA_038087645.1). NCBI lineage: Eukaryota > Viridiplantae > Streptophyta > Magnoliopsida > Poales > Poaceae > Saccharum > Saccharum hybrid cultivar. The sequence continues at coordinate 1,153,845 of JAQSUU010000594.1, read as the reverse complement.
TGTCCAAATATTAAATGTGATGGGTGAAGGTAAAAATTTTTGGAAACTAAACCATGCCTTACCCATTGCCTGCTTATCGATGCTAAACAAGGCGACTTGAAGATCTGAAAGCCAGTTCAGATGCCATGAAGCATAATTTGGGTGCTCTCGTGACTAAAAACTAGGGTGTTGTTTCTTGCACCCTTTTCTGCCGTCTGAACTGAATTTCAAGAAGCTACAGATTGCCAATTTACGATTTCCTTTGATTGGGCTCCACGGGAAATCAACAACCAATGAGTCAGTTGATGGATCGCATTGTGAGATCGCTCTGATATTGCTGGTTTTGTGGCAATTTATCTTGGGCAGACTCTTGTGCAATTTTTCTAGCTATGGGATTGCCAATGTTTGCGGAAAGAAATCTAGGCTTCATGATAGTAGAATGAAATTCTCTCTTTTTAGTTTTATATGTTATAGTGCCACACGTTCACACTTCATATGGAAGAAAGGAAGCACCTTGCTGCTAGAATTTTGCATAGCACACCTCACACTATTGGTGATCACCGTAGCTGGATCTCAAGGTCAGCTTTGTGCCTCAATCATTGTTCTCAACACCATCTGATCCATTAAGCATTTAGTACGACGCATTGTGGCAAGTTTATCGTTTATGCATTTGTTGGTTAGTTTTTTGGATTTTGTTTTGTCTGATGACTCGTGCAAATGTGCAATCCATGTACCAAAACATCTAGCTTCTGTCTGTATAGTATATGCTTCTCTGCATATGCTTCCTACTAATGCTTCATGTATGTGCTGCTTTTGAAAAAAAAATGCAGTACTTTTTCTCAACCGGACAATCTGCAACGGTTTCAGATGGCAACAAGTCTGTCATTTAGCTCCTGTTTTGTTTGAAAACCGGACTCTTGCCATCTGAGCTGAATGATGAACCCCCAGCCGATCTTTTATGATTTCTGGGCGGTGCAGGGGAAAAAAAATCAACCAACAACAACAGTTCTCTGTTGCTAGAGGTTGAAACATGCATATACTACAGGAGTAATGAAAACTAAGGTCATGTGGAAACTGAAAACCTATTGAGAGCTTTTGATGATATATCCTTTCTGTGATTCTTATGGTGGATCACAGGTCCATTATCCTTTTCCATTTGCCACCGTATTTGTTCCTGGATTGTCGTTAATTTATTATCCGATCTGTGAAAATCTCCTCTCAGTATGCTATGCTTGATTAATAGCTACAGATCTTATGACGAAAATGCAGGGGACTGCGAATATGACATGCCCCTGAAAGACAGTACTGAAAATGCCTTGCCAAATGGTGATTGCGGCATTGTCACATGGTATTCGACTAGTCGCGCCACTCCTTAGAACGAAACACTTTTGTGTACCTGTTGGTCGAAGGGTGTTCTTTACCAAGATGAATATCACTCGGCGCTAAACTTGATCCGCTTCCGTAGCACTATCGCATACACAGACGAACTGCAGGTGAAGAGCCTTTCGTATTTCATCACATCCAACTTCAGAAAGTATTTATGTTTGTTTGTTGGATACTTCTGTTATACAGGAGAGACTACTGATCATTCCAACTCATGACACAAAACTATTGACGTGTAAATTTATAGAGGTCATGACAATTCCGCGATTTTCCTGAACCCATAATCCAAGAAGAGGGCTAGGTGTAGTTAAAACCAGCAATACAAAGACTTTGGAGCCATGAACGTATCAAATCATGGTTTCCCAAGAGATGAATCAGGTGTACACATTCATTCCCATGCATTATTTATGGCTTCCTAAGTTGATCCTTTTTATGAAAAAAGAAATGTAAGAGAACAGAAATTCAGGCTCACTATAATCACATCAAACTGCACAACGACAGTTCTTTTTAAACGAAAGACCAGAGAGTGTTCATTTCTGCTGATATAGCAGGGGAAAGAAAGAGAGAGGAAAAATGACCTTCACAGCAAACAGTGAGTACATCAACCGAAGTGATGATATGCCAACACAAGTAAGCTAGATAAAGCTGCATCATTGGCGTTAGTAAGGCATTATATACACCACACTTTCAATTTTTTTACCTGTAAAAGAATACACTATGGTGACAAAATGAAAATCAGCTCTAAAAATTCTTGGTATACCAATTGTGGCCTGTATGATTGGCTACCACGGTATCCCAACCAACCTTGGCCACGCTGTGGCAAATGTTTTCAAGATACGTGCACATTTAGTTTTTAGCCAAAAGAGACATGACTGCTAGCTGCTTCTTTCCTGAGACCCTTGTCCACTATAATCCTCCGCGATTCATTTGATTCAGACCATTGTCTCATAGCAGCATGAAAATTTGAAATCAACACATGAATCCCAGGATTTCGTGGATCAACCTCCAGCATGCGCACAGCCACCTTCTTTCCTCTTGCAGCATCCATGTTTGCTCTGCAGGCGTTCAGCATAGCGACACAGATGGCACTGGAAGACTTATTTCGACTTGCAGTTAGACTACAATATAGATCCCAAGCCTCGTCAACACGACGTGTACGTCCGAGCATGTCTATTAAACATGTGTAGTGCTCTGGTTGTGGATCAATCCCGTACTTGCTCTTCATCAAATGTAGCATGGACTGAGCTTCATCCACCAGACCAGCGTGTCCGCAGGCTGACAGAAGCGCCAGAAATGTGATAGCATTTGGCAAGACCATTGGTGCAGCTTTCTCCATTAGCTTAAACAAATCCAAAGCATCTACACCATGTCCATGGCGACTATAAGCATCAATCATACTTGACCAGGAGACCACATTTCTGGTAGCCATCCGGTCAAATACTATGCACGCAGCCGTTGCCCTCCCACATTTTGCATACATGTCAATGAGCGCATTGCATAAAATGGTGTCAGAATCAAACTCACCACGAAGAGCCTTGCAATGCACCTGCATACCATAAGCCAGGTTCGCTGTCGCTGCGCAGGCTGTGAGAGCAGAGGTCAGCGAGATCCCATTGAGCTCCGGGGAGTACCGCCTGAGCATCGAGAAGGCGTGGCTGAACCAGCCGTTCTCCACGCAACCTGAAAGAACAGCATTGTGCAGGGCAGCATCCTTGGGGCACCTTGTGAGCGCAAACACCCTCATGGCGTCCTCGACATGACCACAGCTCATGTAGAGATCGACGAGCGCGGTGGCCACGATGACGTCGTCGGCGTCGGTGCGGCCCGAGATGACGCCCCGCGCGTGGAGCTGGCGGCCGGGGCGGGCAGCGCGTGACGCGGCGCACGCCTTGAGCATCGTGCAGAGCGTGGCGGGCGTGGGCGGGAGCCCGGAGGCGGCCATGCCGCGGAAGGCCGCGGCGGCCGCCCCGGCGCGCGCGTGGCGGACGAGGCAGGCCAGGAGCGCGTTCCACGCGACGGCGTCCCGCGCGGGCATTTCGTCGAACAGGAGGGACGCGGCGCCCGGGAGCCCCGCGCTCGCGTAGGCGGTGAGGAGGGCGGTGGCCGCGACCGGAACGGCGCTGGAGAGGGAGGAGGACTTGAGCAGCGCGGCGTGGGCTGAGGCGGCGGCGGAGAGGGAAGGGTGGGAGGAGAGGAGGCGGAGCAGGGTGGGCACCGGAGACGGCCGCGGAGCACGCGCCATCTCGTGGAGCGAAGCGAACGAGTCTCCTCCGGCGTCCCACAGAAACAGAGCGGCGAGGCCGCAAGAGAGGAGAGAAGAGGCTAACCGGGAATCATTCCTCACCACTACACCGTGTAGATGGCAGCCACGGCGATAGGGTGGGCGGGGCCGCCGAGGCGGAGGCGTACGGGCTCGGGTCCGCGAGGTCCGGGTACGGCTCGATCCACTCCGGTGGCGGCAGTGGCTGGTGGTCGTGGGGCGCTGTGGCCACTCGCCGGCCGCGACCTCGAGGGATGTGGCAGAAGCGGCGCATCGGAGGGAGTGCGTCGGCGAGGAGGAGACGCGCAACAGGTGTTCGATGAAATGAGCGGGGCAGGCGGTTTTTGAGGGTTTGACTCGGCCGATGGCCGCGTCAGTATTTTTTATTTTTTCTTTTGGCACCGGAAAATTGTTCAACGCTACAGAAACTTGGTAACGATGAAATGAAACCAAATCGAAAGTTGTGATGAAATCAAATGAAATTATCATTCCATAACCAGAATTGATGCGCCCATTCTTGAAACTGAAATTCTGAGATTACTGAACTTGTGGCAGTGGTTGCTGATCCCGTAAAGGGCCTGAAGCACTGTACACAAGCCAATTTCTTCCTTTAGGTAAGCATGGAAAGTTTAACCTGTACACAAGCCAATTTCTTCCTTTAGGTAAGCATGGAAAGTTTAGCCTGAACACAAGCCAATTTCTTCCTTTAGGTAGGTGATACAATCAGTGGCGGAGCCAGGATTTCAAAGCTGGGTATTCCTACTTCCACATCAATAAAAAAAATCAGCTGTTTTTTAACTGCAATGGGTGAAAATACTATAAAATATAGTGGAGCCACACCGAGAAGCTGTTTTTTTACTGTTTTGGACTGCAATTAGTGAAAATACTGTAAAATATAGCATTATACATATACATATACATATATATAAGTATATACACATATATACATAAAAGTGTATCAAAATAGTTGGATATTCCTGGGAATATGGGGAATACCCTTTGTATCCGCCCATGGATACAACTACAGGATACAGGTATGATGAAGATAAAAACATCTTCACAAGTAGTTGGTGAATCATCATGGATTAAAGGATTTGTTGTGGTATGCTTTTTTTTGAAACTGTTGTGGTATACTTGGTCAGCGGTTCACAAGTAGTTGGTGAATCTATCATGGATTAAAGGATTTGACTCCACGTCGGATGGATCCTTGCGTGGCCATGCCCGACTTGAAAGCGAAGTTGCTCGAAGTTGCCCTTGGCCTCGGGTACGTCGGCGAGAATGTTGAGTCTAGGAGCCAGCACATCCAACTTGAGGATGCAGGGGCTCAACTTAATCGGACCAAAGTTATCTTTTTTTTTTCTCCTGAGGGCATATGCCTCCATGTGCATATGCACATGCCCTTAAGGGCAAGTTTTCTGCCTTCGGCGTGGCCCCGAGAAGAAAGCCACCGTAGGGCCCAGAGAAAAGGGTTGTGTATCAGCGCCCAAGTTGATGTTGGCATAGCGTAACGGCCTTGATGCGAACTTCTTCGAGATCCCGTCCAGCTTGTAGGGCACTTGAACAATGTGACTCTCTAGGCCGAAGCTGCCCAAGATCATGGTATATCCAACATCTTTTGGTTCGATGACCAGAATGGCTGAAGCGTTAAAGCTCAACAATAAAAAGGCCATCTTGCACGTAAGACCACGATCATTACTGCATGGATTTTGTCGCAGATGATTACCTTGTCAGGAATCAAGTCCCTCATCTCCTTGAAAGTTTACGAGTAGCGATACTCCTCGGTATAGCAGTTGCTTCCACGGCTTTAGCAGTCGGTGCACAAAGCTTAATCCTATCGGCAAGGGACTCTCCAATGGTGAAACCGTGAGCATTATCCACTGGGCCTTCAAGGTACACGGTGACTGTGAAGTACCAGTCCATCATGTTGGCGCTCACCATGAGGATCCATGGCACGACGTTGAGGTCGGAGGATGCGAATTTGCACTTAAAGGCATGTGGTCCTATTGTAAGGTCCAAAAAGGCTAGAGGGGGGGGGGTGAATAGCCTAATCAAAACTTCTACAAGAATTACTTAACCACACGTTAGTACGAAAGGTGGCGAAGCAAATGCACTAGCTCTAACTAATTAAGCAAGCCACCTACACAAGTCTAGAACAAGGCTATTCACTAAGCACAACAACTACAAGCTAGATATAAGAAGTAAAGCGAGAGAAGAGTTTCGAGTGATTATACCGCCGTGTAGAGATAAGAAATACCAATCAATCAATCATACAATAGAAAACCTCAGGAAGAGAATGACACAAGAATTTATCCCGAGGTTCACTTGCTTCTCGGCAAGCTACTCCCCGTTGTGGCGATACACCCACTTGTCGGTTCGCGAGCTAATCGACTATCAAGAGTCGAGCCCTCGGCGGGCGCCGCACAACCGCACACAAGATGGGGATCCTCCAAGCCACGAGCTCCACTAGAGTTTCCAATTTGCGAACTTCCACGGGGAAGGATCAAGAACCCCTTACAACACTTGGTGAGGGCTCCAACAATCTCCAATTGCGAGCTCAATCACCTCCGCTGCTCCAAGCCGTCTACCGTGTCGGGAAACACGGAAGAGTAACAAGAAATCCGCAGCAACTCGAAGATCAAGTGCCTCTAGAATGCAACTCTCAAGCAATACACTTGAATCTCACTCAAGATGTGCAACTAATCAAAGAGATGAGTGGAGGGGTTGTTCTCTAGCTCAAAGGATGTCTCTAGGTCTCAAAATGTGCAAGAGTTGCCCTCAAACCCCGGACATCTTCTATTTATAGCGAAGGGGTACACAGCTAGCCGTTACCGGACGACGCAGTTCAAAACGGGATGACCAGACACACCGGTCAGGGTGACCGGACGCGTCCGGTCACTACAGGACAGGCGTGAACAGTGCGCGTCAGAAGTTACCGTTGCTATGACCAGACGCGCTCTAGCGTTTGACCGGACGTGCCGCACTTGGCGTCCGGTCAGAGTCCAGTAAGCTCCCAGCACGACCGAACACGTCCGATTGTACGTGACCGGACGCGCCGCGCGTCCGATCATCACTCCGCTGCGCTCTGCCCCTCTGGACGCCTGACCGGACACGCCGGTCGCGCGCTCTTCTTCTGCGCACAGGAGAACTGACCGGACACGCTGGTCAGGCTAGACCAGCGTCCAGTCACATACCCTCGCGCCTGACAACTGCTGAGAACTAATCGGACGCGTCCGGTCAAACCGCGACCGCGTCCGGTGCAGCGTCCGGTCACCACAGTGACCGCCGTTCGCCTCCGTTTCTTTTCCGACTTCCGGCGCAGTAGAAAATAGACATTTCACTTCCCTAAAAAGCGCCGAATCCCACCTCGCAAGCTCGGCGGGAGGGAGAGAGGAACCCAAACCCCTCTCTATCGCTTAAACTTCACCGCTTTCGCAAATGTGCTCACACCACCAAGTGTACACCACCATGCACAAGTGTGTTAGCATTTCACAAATATTTTTCAAGGCGTTATGTTAGCTCTTTACTAGATCCTAATGCATATGCTCAAGACAATGATCTAGTGGCACTTGATTCCTGAGCTAACCGTGATTGCCCCTCTTGATAGTCGGCTATGTATCCTAAACCCGGTCAATCACTTCTCTACTCATCTTAGACCGGCAAAAGGAAAAACCCTATGGTTATACCTTTGCCTTGCGCTCTTAGATCCTTCTCTTCCATTTGATCATCATGTCCATCATATTATGTGCATCTCCACCATGATCATTATTGCATGTCCATGCACCATCTCCTTGTGATCTTGTGGCCACCACTCCTTGCCACATACACCTTCATCAGATGTGTTGCTTATGCCTAACTCAAAACACTTAACACATGACATTAGCAACTTGGTGTTATTAATTACCAAAACCAAACTTGGGCTTTCAATCTCCCCTTTGTTGGTAATTGATGACAACCATCACAAAGATATGAAATGAAATTAGTTTTCAATTTCGATAGTATTAGCTCCCCCTACATATGTGCTTCCATGAGTTTGGTTCAATTGTGCACATATGTATAGATTTGAATTTTAGGAGAGTTACTACTATCAAATTGATGCTAAGGTATATAGAATGGACCTTTGAAGCGTGATACCAATCGGAGTTGCCTTTATATACCATCCTTAGCATCGATGTAGCTAGACACCACTTGTAATACATCACTTGTAAAGATCACAAACACTAAAGTACCCCGTGAGATCAACATTATAAGCAAAAGGTGTCTAGATACCGCTTGTAAAGCTACTCTCAACAAATCATCATTTAAGTTTTATTTCTAGCAAACACCATACAATCATGTATATGAATTTAAGCTTTGCAATGCAACAATTCATCATGTTAATGCACATACAAATGCAACAAATAATTCATGAGCTTGTTCCCCTTAATTGATCTCTTTCCAATGTCATTTGCTCCCTCTTACTATATCTTTCTCCCCTTTGCAACTTAACTTTTTATCTTGTGACTTTTCTATCTTTGTGACTTTTCTCTCCCCCTTTGTCAACAATCACCAAAAAGGTGCCAATTTTAGTGAGATAAGTCAATCAATATGAGGGAGTCCAAATTATGGTTCAACCTAGATCACTTGCCTAGAATATGTAATTCGGTTTGATCCAAGGACAAGCTTCTTCACACCTCATAAAGTATAAGGGTTATCTTGACCATGTTGAATTACACATCACGAGCTCATTTTCTAGATTCAACACTAGGTTTGCAAGCCCACAAACATGTCATATGCTACCACTAGATCAAATAAACATAGAAGCAATAGTGGTACCATACATACATCGAAATCATTTGATTTTCATGAATGAGTCTATTTGTTATGTAAATATGTCTATATGTTCTAACCATGTCCTTAGCAAAGTATGAATGATATGCCAAACAACTTTACCTTGCTATGTTGGAGGAGAGGCATGTCATATAAGAATGTGGGGGTGCACTCATTTCAAGTTGGAGAAGTCAAGTATGTTCAATTCATTCTTCAACTTGTAAAATCTCTTCTCATCAAGTGGCTTTGTGAATATGTCGGCTAATTGATCTTCGGTACCAATGCTCTCAATGCTAATATCACCCTTTTGTTGATGGTCTCTTATGAAGTGATGCCTTATGTCAATGTGCTTGGTTCTTGAATGTTGAACCGGATTTTGTGTCATTTTGATAGCACTTTCATTGTCACAAAATAATGGCACATTCTTGAATTTGATTCCAAAGTCATTCAAGGTTGCTTTCATCCAAAGCAATTGTGCACAACAACTACCGGCACTTATGTATTCGGCCTCGGCGGTAGATAGTGCAACACTATTTTGTTTCTTTGATGACCATGAAACAAGAGACCTTCCTAGCAATTGACAAGTGCCACTTGTGCTCATTCTATCAATCTTGCATCCACCATAGTCGGAGTCCGAATATCCAATCAACTCAAAATTAGATCCCTTGGGATACCATAGTCCAACATCATGAGTGCCCTTAAGATATCTCAATATTCTTTTGGTTGCTTTCAAGTGACTTTCTCTAGGTGAAGCTTGATATCTTGCACACTTGCACACACTAAACATCACATCCGGCCTAGAAGCGGTGACATAGAGTAAACTTCCAATCATAGACCGGTATTACTTTTGATCTACCATGTTTCCACTAGCATCAACACCCAAATGATCATTTGTGCCCATTGGTGTACTCATTGGTTTAGCATCTTGCAATCCAAACTTCTTGATCATGTCCTTGATGTACTTCCCTTGACTTACAAAAGTGTCATTCTTCATTTGTTTGATTTGAAGTCCAAGGAAGTAACTAAGCTCTCCAATCATAGACATCTCAAACTCATTAGCCATCATATTTCTAAACTCTTCACAAAAGTCTTGGTTAGTTGATCCAAAGATAATGTCATCCACATAGATTTGCAACACAAACAAGTCATTTCCAAGCTTCTTGGTGAAGAGAGTGGTGTCAACCTTTCCCATCTTGAACCCTTTAGAGAGAAGAAAGTCCCTCAATCTCTCATACCATGCTCTAGGTGCTTGCTTCAAACCATACAATGCCTTCTTTAGCTTGAAAACATGGTCGTGCTTATTGTCATCTTCAAAACCAGGAGGTTGCTCAACATAAACTTCTTCGTTGATGTAGCCATTGAGAAATGCACTCTTGACATCCATTTGATAGAGCTTGATGTTGTGTGCACAAGCATATGCTAATAAGATTCTAATTGCTTCCAATCTTGCAACGGGTGCATATGTCTCTACAAAGTCAAGACCCTCAACTTGAGTGTATCCTTGTGCTACTAATCTTGCTTTGTTCCTCACAACCATGCCATCTTGATCTTGCTTGTTTCTAAAGACCCACTTAGTACCAATCACATTGTAGTTCTTTGGCCTCTCAACAAGTTTCCAAACTTGATTTCTAGCAAAGTTGTTTAGTTCTTCATGCATGGCATTTACCCAATCGGAATCCTTCAAAGCATCTTCTAATTTCTTAGGTTCTTCAAGTGACACAAATGAGTAGTGCTCACAAAAAGATACCAATCTTGATCTAGTTTGAACACCACTTTGAATTCCACCAATGATTTGGTCCAATAGATGATCTCTTGCAATGCTAGTAGGTTGGAGTATTGGGAGTTGATTGCTTCCACTTGTTTGACCTTGAACTTGAGCTTCATCATGAGTACCACTAGAGCTTGCTTGATTTGTATCAATTTGCACACTTTGGTTGATCACATGAATATCATCATCATCAACTTGCCTTGGCCTAACACCACCAATGTCCATGTTCTTCATTGCATTTGACAATTGATCTCCTCTCACATCATCAAGGTTTTGAGCTTCATTTTGAGACCCTTGGGTTTCATCAAACTCAACATCGTGAACTTCTTCCAAGGTGCCATTTGTGAGATTCCAAACTCTATATGCTTTGCTTGTCCTTCATCACATTTCTTTTCAAACTTGCTTAATCTAGTGCCTTTCTTGAGAATATAGCATTTGCAACCAAACACTCTAAAGTATGCAATGTTAGGCTTTCTTCCATTCAATAGCTCATATGGTGTCTTTCCAAGCTTCCCATGGTAATAGAGACGGTTGCTACAATAGCAAGCCATGTTGATAGCTTCACTCTAAAATGAATTACTCACATTGTATTCACTAAGCATTGATCTAGCCATGTCAATCAATGTTCTATTCTTTCTTTCAACTACACCATTGGATTGAGGAGTGTAGGTTGGAGAGAATTGATGTCCAATACCAAGATCATCACATAAATCTTTAATTCTTGTATTCTTAAACTCACTACCATTGTCACTTCTAATCTTCTTGATGGTAGTTTCAAAATCATTTTGCACCCTCTTGACAAAAGATTTGAATAGATCATAAACATCACTCTTGTCATAAAGAAAGACACAAGATGAGGATCCTCCAAGCCATGAGCTCCACTAGAGTATCCAATTTGCGAACTCCCGTGGGGAAGGATCAAGAACCCCTTACAGCACTTGGTGAGGGCTCCAACAATCTCCAATTGCGAGCTCAATCACCTCCGCTGCTCCAAGCCATCTACCGTGTCGGGAAACACAGAAGAGTAACAAAGAAATCCGCAGCAACTCGAAGATCAAGTGCCTCTAGAATGCAACTCTCAAGCAATGCACTTCAATCTCACTCAATCTCACTCAAGATGTGCAACTAATCAAAGAGATGAGTGGAGGGGTTGTTCTCTAGCTCAAAGGATGTCTCTAGGTCTCAAAATGTGCAAGAGTTGCCCTCAAACCCCGGACATCTTCTATTTATAGCGAAGGGGTACGCAGTTAGCCGTTACCGGACGACGCAGTTCAAAACGGGATGACCGGACGCACCGGTCAGGGTGACCGGACGCGTCCGGTCACTACAGGACAAGCATGAATAGTGCGTGTCAGAAGTTACCGTTGCTATGACCGGACGCGCTCTAGCGTATGACCGGACGCGCTCTAGCGTATGACCGGACGCGCCGCACTTGGCGTCCGGTCGGAGTCCAGTAAGCTCCCAGCACGACCGGACGCGTCCGATCGTACGTGACTGGACGCGCCACGCGTCCGATCATCACTCCGCTGTGCTCTGCCCCTCTGGACGCCTGATCGGACGCGCCGGTTCCGTGAGGGACCAGACGCACCGGTCGCACGCTCTTCTTCTGCGCACAGGAGAACTGACTTGACGCGCTGGTCAGGCCAGACCAGCGTCCGGTCACATACCCTCGCGCCTGACAACTGCTGAGAACTGACCGAACACGTCCGGTCAAACCGCGACCGCGTCCGTTGCAGCGTCCGGTCACCACAGTGACCGCCGTTCGCCTCCGTTTCTTTTCCGACTTCCGGCACAGTAGAAAATAGACATTTCACTTCCCTAAAAAGCGCCGAATCCTGCCTCGCAAGCTCGGCGGGAGGGAGAGAGGAACCCAAACCCCTCTCTATCGCTTAAACTTCACCGCCTTCGCAAATGTGCTCACACCACCAAGTGTACACCACCATGCACAAGTGTGTTAGCATTTCACAAATATTTTTCAAGACGTTATGTTAGCTCTTTACTAGATCCTAATGCATATGCTCAAGACAATGATCTAGTGGCACTTGATTCCTGAGCTAACCGTGATTGCCCCTCTTGATAGTCGGCTATGTATCCTAAACCCGGTCAATCACTTCTCTACTCATCTTAGACCGGCAAAAGGAAAAAACCCTATGGTTATACCTTTGCCTTGCGCTCTTAGATCCTTCTCTTCCATTTGATCATCATGTCCATCATATTATGTGCATCTCCACCATGATCATCATTTCATGTCCATGCACCATCTCTTTGTGATCTTGTGGCCACCACTCCTTGCCACATACACCTTCATCACATGTGTTGCTTATGCCTAACTCAAAACACTTAACACATGACATTAGCAACTTGGTGTCATTAATTACCAAAACCAAACTTGGGCTTTCACCTATGTGCATTACAAATTGAAATGGGTGTGTAGTAGGAGAGAGAATGTGCATCCAACGGTTCATGCACATGGGGGCACATGCCCTTAAGGGCAAAAATAACTTTGTGCGGCTGAGCCATCGTTGCCAGCGCAAGCGACGATGTGGACGCCTTGCTGCATGGCGTTGAAGGTGTTGATGGCGATAGGTCATTGTCGAATGTGGATTTGGTGGAGAAGCTGAAGGACACCGATATCATGTCCACCCCGTCTGCCACCGGCTTGTCAAAGGCCCGCAGCAAGCCTATTGAGGGGGTACTCTCTCGTGTCACCATCACACGCCTTGTAGATGGCCAGGTGGACAATGTCATCGATGACACCGATGATCACCCCCGACAACCGGTGCCGGGCCAATTATCGGGTGACTCCCCCATGCGGTTCGACAAGCCTAGGAACACAGGCATTTGCAATGAGCGGATGAAGCCTAGCTTGGTGGAGACCTCCTTCAGCTCCTCCTCCGTCAGCCACGCCGCGAAACTGGTAAAGATGGTCCGGTATGACCGCAGCAGCCTCAGCTTGTCGAGAGCGTCGTCATCGATGGCAAGAACAAATGGTGCCACACTTTGTGAGCATCGATACTCGTGATGTATTGGCCTCCTCAGCTCCTAGTCGCTCGAGCAGGACGATGTATGTCTTGTAGCCGCCTTTAATTCATCGACTGGCTTGACGTGCGGCTTTCTTTCATGGGGGCGTATGCCATTAAGGAAAAAAATAACTTTCCCTTCTGAAAGGATCAAGATGCCCAAGAGGGGGGGGGGGTGAATTGGGCTTTTCTAAAATTTATTGTGAGAATTAAATTCTACTAAGACATAATTCACCCCTAGTGCCTACAAGTGTTCCTAGTGATTCTATCGATAAAAGTTTTTGCACCCTAAGTTCCAATCCTAGTCTAGCATGACAATTCTAGAAAAGTAAACCAAGCAACAAAAGTAATACGAGAAAGTAAATTGCTTGAAAGTAAAGGGTTAGGAACACGGCGATGTTTTCCCGAGGTATCAGAGAGTCGCCACTCCCCACTAGTCCTCGTTGGAGCACCCGCGCAAGGGTGTAGCTCCCCCTTGATCCATGCAAGGATCAAGTGCTCTCTACGGGCTAATTCTTTGACACTCCGTCACTGTGAATCGCCCATAACCGCTCATAAGATGAGTTGGGTCATCCACAAGCTCCGCCGGATGATCACCAAGATCCCAATCACCACCAAACTGTCTAGGTGATGGCGATCACCAAGAATAACAAGCAAGAACTCTCACTTGACCACAACAAGCCTAATGAGAAGGTGGATGCACACTTGCTACTCCCTAGTTACTAATGAGGGATCTTAATCTTGGATTCTCAAATCTCAATTCTCACTAGAGCTCTTGCACTTCCTTGCATATGAAAGGTGTTTCTCAGCTGAACAAATGAGTAAGAGACCTCAAATAGAGGGGTAGGGGATGTATTTATACTCCCCACAGTCAATCCCAACCGTTATGTGCTAACTTAGCATTTTTCGTACTGACCGGACGCGTCCGGTCGGTGGCAACGGTCGAATTGAAAAACAAAGGCGCTGAGTGACCGGACACGCAGGCGAGTTCGATCAGGGGTGACCGGACGCATCTGGTCGCTCAAAACCCTTTCTAGAACCTTTCTGTACTTTAACCGGATGCACAGACGAGTCCGATTGGTGATGACCGGATGCGTTCGATCAACGAAGTTCCTCTTTGGAAATGGACCGGACGCACTGTAGATGCGTCCGATCAATTTCCTAGCCGTGTCCGATCACGACACTTACCCTCTCTGACTCTGGTCAACATGATCTACGCGTTCGGTCCATGGGAGGACCGCGTCCGATCGATCGTATTGAGTCTGCGGTGACTGCCAGTACTGACCGGACGCGTCCGATCAAGGCAGAGACTACGTCCGGTCGAGAAGAAATGGCTCAAAAGACTTCGAATCGCGACGCAACCTGAACCGAGTTTCTTCCAACTGAACTTTGGGCTTCACCTGAGCTACCAAGTGCTAAGTTTGACAAGTGTGCACCACACCTAAACAAAAAGACTCACCTAGGTCAAGCTACTCGCTCATACCCCCTTTATAGTATGGCCAAAGGAGAAAAGCGAAGATCCTAATGACTATTTTGAACGTAACTCAACTCCTCGACGTCTAGAACTAACCATCTTTAATCTTGACATTAATCCTTTGAAAACCGAAACGATTTCCATCAAGGGGCATGAAAACCATAGTGCCCAAAATAGTCACCATTCCCATGACCTAACTTACCAAAGTTTCTGCAAAACACACGTTAGTCATGGTAATGTTGCGTTGTCATCAATTGCCGAAACCAACTCTAGGGTCCTAGATGCTTTCAATCTTCCCCTTTTTGGTGATTGATGACAACACCTTGAGTAAGTAGATTTAAGAGATGAGGTTTTTGATCATGCTTGGTTCACATAAGCAAAAGGCCAATAAGAACAAGGGGTTTATGATTGCTTATGTGCTCTAAGCCAACAGGGTGTACTCATAAGATGAAACAAGAAGAGTTAGTACACAAAAGCATAACTCATATGAAATCAGAGCAAGGCACGGAAGCAAAACCTAATGAGCTAGAACCAAACATGTGACATGATATAATAGAGACAAGATAATCAACATATTACTCAAGTATCTCACAAGCACACACGACACATAATGCAAGTGCGGGAATATAAACATGATGCATGAAAGTAGCACACAAAGAGCCAAGAAACCAAAACCAAACCCTCTCTCACAACTCCCCCTAAATCTACTCTCTCTCCCCCTTTGGCATCAAGAGCCAAAAAACTAAGGGTCCGAAGGAGGAATGAAAGCAGTCGAGTCGGGTGCAGAGGAACGTGGAGTGATAAAAACTAAGAAGTGTCCTCTGACTCTGAGCTGTCATGCTGACCCTCTGTAGGTACACGTGGAAGTGAAGCGGTCTGGATCTGCTCAGTGTGTGGGTCGGTAAGCTATAACTCAGGAGCAGGAGCTGATGAAGTAGTAGCTACGAGAGCCGCAGTCTCTGTCACCTGAGCCTAAAAAGTACAAATCGTGGGAGGATCAGTCGAAGCAACCGACGAAGGAACTGTCTCCATAGTCCCGGTCCCCATCACTAAAGGAGCCACTGTCTCTAAAGCTAATATCTCTATAGTGGTCAGAACTGTGGTCTGGGAGGGTGTCGGCTGACCGGTCAACTCACTATAGGACGCACTCAAGTCAGTAGAGAATAGAGTGCCAGTCAGAAGGTGAGGCCTAAGCTAAACCGGTAGAGTGAATCCTATCTGAATAGGAGTGTAGCCTAGGGACTGAAACGACTGATGCACCTACTACTGAGGTGAGGCAAACTGAAAGCTCGGCTGTGGTCCCTGACTCTGAAGCCCACTGGACTGTAAAGCTGGAGCAAGGATGGACAGAGGTGGAGGGACCCCAACAGTAACAAGGTGTCTCAAGAGCTTAAGGTACTGCTGCTAGGTAGCTGCCTGCTGCCTCTGAAACTCGTCCTGACGAGCCTGAATTTGTGCAAATGCAGCTGCATTGTCCTGAGCCTGTCTCTGTAGCTGAATCTCCTGCCTCTTCTGAGCCTGAGTCAGCCTCTCAAGTATAACCACCATGGCTGGGTCTATGCGTGAGGCTGAACCGGAACCACCGGTCTCATGGTCGTGAGAACGAGGAGAGCGGTACTGAGGAAGTGGCTGATAGTCGTCATCAGTGCTGTCGGTGGCGTCGTCCTCGTCTGGATCGGCTGGCTGAGCATCTAAGTCGGCAAGCTCTGCCTCTGCAAGTCCCTCAACAGTCTGGTCCTGCTCAGCTGCAGTCTCAGGTACCTCTACTCTCTAACGCTGACTCTATCTAGGTGCCTACTCTCGAGTGATAGAGGCCCATAGCTGTCGTATGTCATACTCAGGGAAGACTATCATGGTGTCAGAGATCTCCACACGAATCTCAGCTGGAAGGTCGTAAGCACACCGAATTAGAAAACTAATCCAATGTGCATAGGGTAGCTAACGGTGACCCTTGAAGCCCTCTCCTAAAGTATCCTCCATCTCACAGAGCATCAAATCTCAAATATCAAATGGAGTCTGAGAGATAAGGTGATGAACTACCCAAAGCTGCATACGTGTCAAACCCTCTCGGTAGCCTGAAAGGACCTAATTGGCCTAGAGGGGGGGTGAATAGGCCTTTTTGCAAAACCTTAAACTCACAAACTCGAATTTGTGAAAGTTAAATACCAGACCAGAAGTTCCGGTGGTCTAGATCGGAAGTTTCGGTTAGGGGGACCAGAACTTCCGGTGCAGACCTCCAGAACTTCTGGTGCCCTAAATGAGCTACGAAATCAAAGTGAATCGAGTTGGGATTTTAGATCCAAGTGTTACCGCACCCTCCTAGAGGTTGTTGATGAATATGTTGAACTCCTCAAGGCTTGGCACCACACCAAACCGTAGATCGGGACCTCCCACCTAAGAAGATGGGGGTAGAGAGGAAGAACAACAAGAACACAAGAACAAAGGGTAGTCGATGCTACTGCCACAGCAAGACAAGCTATTTTTACCGAGGTTCAGCAATCCCCACTAAGGAGTTCCTACTTCCTCGTTGTTGAGGTGACCACGAAGTTCTGACCACTAAGGTCTCCTCCCTCAAGCAACCACGAAGGTTAGCTTGAGATTTCCACTAAGGATCAAAGGGTGATACAAACACTTCGGGGTGCCCTCACAAATGAATCAACACGGGCAACCACGAAGAACGCCTAGCCAGCTAGGGTTCCAAGAACCCAAGAGAAACAAACACAAATCAAGCCGGCAAGACAAGGAATCCAAGTGCTCAAGTCAAAGATCGATGCTCCCGCTCTCAAATCTCACGTCCCTAGCTCAAACAATCGAATATTGAAGCTTGGAGGCAAAGGGGGAGAGAGAGTGGGTGAGTCACAGCTTGAAGAGAGTTGGGAGAGCAGAAATGAATGTGCAAAGCTCGAGCAATGGTTAGAAATGAGATGAGTAGCTTATATACTCGAGCTCGGATGAGCCACCAGAAGTTCTGGTGGAAGCCACCGGAACTTCCGGTCAAACGAGATCAGACCGTTGGGCTTGTCAGTCAACTCGGGTTCACCGGAACTTTCGGTGCTAGGACCAGAACTTCCAGATGGAACCCAGAACAATTCTCTCGCACGCGCAAACTGCACCAACTGGAACTTCCGGATGGAGTCTGGAACAAAATACTCGCACGCGGACACGCACGGGCACCAGCGACCGGAACTTCCCGTGCTGCTCACCAGAACTTCCGGTGCACGTCTCTCCAGCCTACTAAGCTTTGACAAGAGCACTTTTTATCCCCATTTTGCTAACTAGATTTGTATCCCTCTTGATAGTGCGGCGTTGCCTATGACTCAAATCAAAATAAACGGTGTTGAAGCCCTTGAGTCAAAGCGTCTTTTGTCCATCAAAATTTAGGGTGCTATAATTCACCAAATATTCTCTTTCAATTCCATCAATGGACTAACACCTGTAGATTACACTTGATAAATATGTTAGTCCCTAATTTGATTGTCATTAATTATCCAAAACCCACACCGGGGGCGAATGCACTTACAAACTCCCCCTTTTTGGTAATTGATGACAACCAATTTAGGCTTACAATAGATAGAAAGAATTGAAGATTTTGAATTCCAAAAATTCAAGTTGAGATCCCCCTTAATGTATGCATAGGATTTGAAATTTCAAATCTTGATTCAAGTCAAGATTGCATACATTTAAGAATAAGCTCCCCCTAAATTTTGCAATTCGTGGGGTGCCTAAGTGTGTGTGAAACAATAAAACGGTGATGCATATGACATGTTATATCACAAGAATAAATCAAGAGAACTTGAATGGTTATGCAAGAAAGAAAAGGACTTAAACTCAACATAACCATTCTTAAATAAACAACCACCATAAGCATCAACACAAAAGGCTAAACAAGCTAAGATAGACATTAAGCATAAATGTTTTAGCCTACACTCAACCATCACACACACATAGTTCAAGTTTACCACATGGTTCACCACATGAGATAAAGTTATTACATAATGAATTTTTTTAACTACCCCTATTACATCAATATAAAAAGCCTAACACTCCCCCTTTGGCATCAAATGCCAAAAAGGGTAGGCTCCGAGAGGCTCCAAGGGGCAAAGGCAGCGAGGGATCTACTCGTCATCATCATCATCAGCATAGTCCACCAGATTGTTCTTGCCAAGAGGATCTGCTGAAGTGGACTGCCCAAACTGAGGGGCAAAAGCTATAGCACGGGAGGTAGAAAGCCGAGTAATATCATCTGCACCACTGAAGATGTCCTGATAAGCAAAGCCAGACTCGGTGCTAGTAGGGATACCACCACCATAGGTAGGATCAAAAGCACTAGGCTGCTAAAAGCCCTGCTGCTGCTCAAACTCCTAATAATCCTCCATGTCATGCTGCTCCTCATCATCAAACTTCTGTCTAGAGAGGTTGTCAAATTCCACATAAGGATCTACAAAGGAGCGAAGAGGAGAAGCTAGAGGAAGACTGGCCTTCTCCTCCAGACGCCACATGCATTTGTCTTGCTTGGCCTGACAATAGCAGAAGTAAGACATGAACCTCTAAAGCGCATGGCGAGTGGCATCCATGGGACCACGCCCACGGCCATGCCCACGCCCACGCCCTCCAGAGGCTCCAGCTGAAAGATCCATAGGAGGTACATCATCCTCCTCCACTGCTACTAGAGCATCCTCATCATCCTGTCCTGCACCACTGTCACTAGCTTAAGTAGCCTTCCCTTTCCCTTTGTTTGATTGAGCCTGCAGTTGCCTGACATTCCAATCCGGATGCTTCATGTCATAGGGAAAGTCAAAACCGGTGACTTGCTCAATGATGTACATGAGGTAAGGAGCATAAGGGAAAGACTAAGTTGAAGTCAAAGACACCTCGTCAATGTGACGCCATAGAAGATCTGTCACACTGAACCTCTTGTCAAGTGCAAAGCAAACTAGGATCCTAGGAGCATGATTCTGAATGGAAGTGGAGTCGCCAATCTTAGGATCAATAGTAGCACGGAGCAAATTGTTGAGCACATAGAAATAGGGCTTCAGACCAACTATCTTCCCATTAGCCTACGCCGGATTAACATACATATCGGCTTCAATGAAATCAGCCCTGCCAACACCATTGGGATAGTGATCATACAAGCTAGGAGCCTCACGGTCATGGTGATCAAACCCAAGGAGCCTAGAGAACTGTCGGTAGTCACAGCAGTAGTGAAGGCCGTTTGTCATCCAGTGAAGTACCTTGTGCTGTGGATCAATGTAAACTAATGCCCAAAACTGGCAGATGATCTCTGTTTTCCAACTATGCTTGAAGGTCATGAGTGGCAAGATGTGCCACTCCTCTAGCTTGGCAATCAAAGCATCAACCTCTGGATGATGGTGTCCCTGTAAAGAGCTCAAAGTTGGTGCTTTATGGTTAATGATGGGTGTAGTGAGACCATGGATGCCATCCTTCATGCAGACAGACTCATAGTAGTCCTTGTGGAATTAGGACCAAAAGCGATCATCCACAGCTTCAAACTTTGACCATAAAAAGGGATTCTCCTCCCGCATACGCCTGATATCTAAGGATTGTACCTTGTAGTTGATGGACCTCCTTGGAACACAATAAGCAGGCTCACGAGGTCAATGGATGCGAGGAGCACGTTATGGAAACCGCTGGAGAACGCGGTTCATAGTGGCAGCCCCAATGTGAATCAGAGAGTGGCGAACAACTCCTGGATCAATAGCACGGCCCTCCACATCAATCACACTAGGAGCCACTGCACCATGAACCTGATCACAGTGTAAGGGTGGCGGACATGGGATGGTAGAGCGATCTAGGCAGAACCGCGAACCTTCTTCACTGTCGTGCTGCTGCTAAGAAGATTGAGCATTGCTTGGACGACGAGCACGACTACCATGGGGACGATCCTCCTTGCCATCCCCCAAACTTTGAGGATGGGGATGAGCGGCATGATTAGGATTGGCACGAACCATACTGTGATACAAACATGGCAAGGAAGGGCTCAGACATGACATATATGGAATGCGGCAAATGGACGGACAAGCAGAGCCATGTACACATGCTGTCCACTGCCCACTGAAAGTTCCGGTGCAGGGCACCGGAAGTTCCGGTCCATGGCAGTGCGCGGCACATGGTCACGTCCCAACGAATCCATCCATGGAACTTGTGCAAAAGGCATCCATACAACATGTATTGACTAAAGAAAGCAAGCACGTGCGAGGAATCGACCCAAAACAAAGTACATTGGGAGATCGAGCGCGAAGTCCCGGTACCTTGTTCCTTGAAGAGTGGGGGTCGAATCTGCGTGTGCCGAGCCCTCCCGGCAACCACCAACACCACCAAGATGATCTCCAAGGCTTGGGCAAGCTCCCCCTCAAAGGGATTTGAAAAAGAATGGAGGAGGAGGGAGATCAGCGATGGGAAAGGTGAGGGCGCCGCCGCCGATGTCGGTTAGAGCAGGAGAAGGGTCAAGGTGAGAAGAGATGGAAATATTTTATTTTAACCCCGTGGCCCGCTTTTATACCACAGTCAAAAAGGCTTACCGAAAGTTCCAGTGAGGGTTACCGGAAGTTTCGGCCAGCCAAGTCAGATTAGATTTGCGCAGAGAAATTGAACAACCGAAAGTTCTAGGCCACAACCGGAAGTTCCGGTAGGGGCCATTGGAAGTTCCGGTAGGCCAAAATCTAGCGAGAAGCAATCCTAGAAGTGGTGAACCATATGATATACTCAAACCTACTCAAATATGTCTAGATTTTATGAAATCAGTACATAACTATGGACACATTAGAGCTGTGAAAAATAGGTTTTGAAAGTTTTACACAACTTTTCACAAGAGTTTTATCCAATTCTAAAGCATACAAGTGTGCACAAGATGTCAAGCCACGTTACGAGAATCAACGATATTGAGCTCACGCCTCAAAGCACAAAATCTTGACTCATCTAGAGGCTTTGTGAAGATATCGGCTAGCTGAAATTCGGTTCTCACATGTTGCACATCGATATCTCCTTTGGCTTGGTGGTCTCTCAAGAAGTGATGGCGAATGTCTATGTGCTTTGTTCTTGAGTGGTTTACAGGATTGTCAGCTAGCTTGATTGCTCCCTCATTGTCACATAAGAGAGGAATCTTACTTTGCTCACAACCAAAGTCTCTCATGGTTTGCTTCATCCAAAGCAGTTGGGCATAGCAAGCGCCGGCCGCCACATACTTGTCCTCAGCGGTGGATAGGGCAATAGAGTTTTGCTTCTTAGAACTCCATGACATCAAAGACCTACCAAGAAATTGGCATGTCCCGGATGTACTCTTTCGCTCTACCCTGCAACCGGCATAATCCGAATCGGAATAGCCAAGTAGAGTGAAAGTAGAGCCCTTAGGATACCACAAGCCAAAATTAGGAGTGAGTACAAGATACCAAAAAATTCTCTTAACGGCCATGAGATGACATTCTTTCGGATTGGCTTGAAATCTTGCACACATGCACACGCTAAGCACAATATCTGGCCTAGATGCACAAAGGTAAAGCATGGATCCAATCATGGAGCGATATACCTTTTGATCTACGGCCTTGCCGTATCCATCAAGGTCGAGATGTCCGGTTGTAGGCATTGGGGTCTTAATGGGCTTGGCCTTGTCCATGTCAAACTTCTTTAGCATGTCGGTGGTGTACTTGGTTTGACTTATGAACGTGCCATCCTTGAGTTGCTTGATTTGAAATCCAAGAAAGTATGTCAACTCCCCCATCATGGACATCTCAAACCTTTTTGTCATGATCCTACTAAATTGCTCACAAAAATCTGCATTAGTACTATCAAATATAATGTCATCGACATATATTTGGCAAATAAATATACCATTATTGACTTTGTGAGTAAATAAAGTAGGATCGGCCTTCCCAATCTCAAACCCTTGTTTGAGTAGAAAGTCCTTGAGACAATCATACCAAGCTCTAGGAGCTTGTTTAAGCCCATAGAGCGCTTTGTCAAGCTTGTAGACGTGGTCGGGATGATGTGGATCTTCAAAACCCGGTGGTTGCTCCACATACACGGTTTCGGAGAGGGGGCCGTTGAGGAATGCACTTTTCACATCCATTTGAAACAACTTGAAATCATGGTGAGCAGCAAAGGCAAGTAATATGCGAATAGATTCAAGCCTAGCTACAGGTGCATAGGTCTCCCCAAAATCCAATCCTTCGATTTGAGTGAAACCTTTGGCTACCAACCGTGCCTTATTCCTTGTGACCACACTATACTCATCTTCTTTGTTGCAGAAGACCCACTTGGTACCTATCACATTTTGATTGGGCCTTTCCACCAAGGACCAGACTTTATTCCTAGTGAAGTTGTTCAACTCTTCTTGCATGGCCATCACCCAATCCGGGTCCTTCAAAGCATCCTCCACCTTTTCTGGCAATTTGGAAGAGACAAAAGAGTAATGCTCACAAAAAGCTACTAAACGAGAGCGTGTTGTTACCCCTCGTTGTATGTCTCC
The DNA here is from genome assembly GCA_038087645.1 of Saccharum hybrid cultivar R570. Classification (NCBI taxonomy): domain Eukaryota; kingdom Viridiplantae; phylum Streptophyta; class Magnoliopsida; order Poales; family Poaceae; genus Saccharum; species Saccharum hybrid cultivar. The sequence goes on along the minus strand of JAQSUU010000594.1, from coordinate 1,130,673 downwards.
CAATATGCTATCAACGGGATGGTCCCATTGAATGGATTGATGAACTCTTGGGCGAGGGATGATTTTTCTTGTTTGGATTGGACCATCATCTTCATCTTCATTATCTTGATTGTCTTGATCACCACCTTGGTTGTCTCCTTGAGCTTGTGGTGGATCTTGCCTAGCTTGTTCTCTTGAGTCATGACCCCTTCTTGAGGTGGAAGCATCACCATGGGCATTGGTTGACCCATGATGCATGTTTGGATCATGAGGAATTTGCACATGCATATCATCATCTTCATCTTCAACGGGTTTCACTTCACCGGTAGCATGCTTCTTGATCACTTGATGAGATGGTTCTTCTTTACCTAAAATTTCAGCATTGACTTGCTCCTTTTGAGAGCCGTCGCTTTCATCAAAAGTCACGTCTACCGCTATTTCAATTTGGCCGGTGGCCTCATTGAAAACACGGTAGCCATGTTCGTTAGTAGCATAACCAAGTAAGAACCCTTCATCAACCTTTGGTGTAAACTTAGAGCTTTTGGATTTCTTATTAAGTATGAAACACTTGCATCCAAAAACTCTAAAGTAATCCACCTTAGGCTTTTTACCGGTTAGAAGCTCGTAGGCAGTCTTGTTCCTTATCTTGTGGAGGTACAAGCGGTTGACGGCATGACATGCCATGTTAACCGCTTCCGCCCAATAATCTTTCTCCGAAATCTTGTACTCATCCAACATTGCTCTTGTGGCTTCAATGAGCGTTCGGTTCTTCCTCTCCACAACACCATTTTGTTGTGGAGTGTATGGAACTAAAAATTCATGCTTGATGCCTTCTTCATCAAGGAATGCTTCAATGTTGGTGTTCCTAAACTCCATCCCGTTGTCACTTCTCACTTTCTTGATCTTCACTTTAAACTCATTTTGAGCTATCCTTGCAAATTTCTTGAAGATCCCTTGGGTTTCGCTTTTATCTTTCAAAAAGAACACCCAAGTGAAGCGAGAAAAATCGTCAACAATTACAAAACCATATTTTTTTTTACCTCCAATGCTTATATAAGCATTAGGTCCGAATAGATCCATGTGAAGTAACTCAAGTGGCCTTGTTGTAGTGACGATGTTCTTAGCGGGATGTTTGGCTCCAACTTGCTTACCCGCTTGACATGCACTGCAAATTCTATCTTTCTCAAAAGAAACATTTGTTAGTCCAAGGATGTGTTCTCCTCTTTGAAGATCGGCCAAGTTTCTCATGCCAACATGTGCTAGTCGGCGATGCCATAACCAGCCCATGCTAGATTTTGCCACTAAACAAGTCTCGAACCCCACTCTACTAGATGAGAAATCAACTAGGTAGAGCTTGCCCTTTAATTGACCCGTAAAAGCAATAGAGGAATCCGATCTCCTAGAGACTTCCACACCCTTATCCGTAAAGAGACAATTGTAACCCTTCTCACAAAGTTGTGAGACGGACAACAAATTGTATCCCAATGAATCCACAAGTAATATATTGGAAATAGAATTATCATTTGAGATAGCAATTTTACCCAAACCGAGAATGTCCCCCTTACTATTGTCACCAAAGACAATCCTTTCACTTGTGATTTGATTTGGTTGAAAGGAGGTGAACATGTTCTTCCCTCCGGTCATATGATTGGTGCATCCACTATCAAGCACCCAACTTGGCCCACCGGAGGAATATTCCTACAAAACAAGATTAAGCTTTTGGTTTAGGTCCCGAGATGGAACCTAGGGGGGTTAGAAACATAAGACTTGGGCACTCAAACACTCCTCAAGATTTGTCTCTTCTTGAGGGCGCCCACATACTTCACAACAATCTTGCCATCCTTGTCCCAACAACACATATAATCACAAATGTGATTGCATGAAATAGGCACTTGTTGTTCGGACACCTCCGCTTGCTTCTTCTTGTTGTTCTTGTTGTTGACAAGTGGAGTTGTAGGTGTAGCAACATTGTTCACCTTGTTGATAAGGTCAACAAGCGGCACACTCTTGTTGAACTTCACACAAGCCACCCCATTAATCATTTTTCTTCCATTGGCTTTGCCATCATACCTATTGTAACCAATGCCATCCTTAATCATGGGGTGCCTTGATGCCTTGAACACATTTGCCGATTGCTTATCCTTGCATTTGCAACCATTCTTGACAATTGTGTTCAACCTTTGGATCTCCTTATCCTTCTTGGCTAGCTCATCAAGGTTAGTAGTGCAAGCATGTATATCAATATTAGAGCATCTTTCACAACTTTTACTAGTTGTGGCTTTGGCATCCTTGGAAACGGTAGGAGTGCTAGTCCAAAGTTTGTCATAGTTTAGTTCAAGCTCATAATATTTATTTGTCAATCTTATAAGACTTTCTTGAGCCAAACTATGATCATTCTTTAAACTTGCCAAAGAGTCATTGAGTGAAGAATGTTCCTTTGCCAAGTGCTCATTAGCATCCTTGGCTAAAGACAATTCTACACTCAACTTCTCAATCTTCTCCTTTTCCTTAGAGAGACATGCTCAAGTCCTTGGGTTTTCTCCCTTTCCTCTAGGAGCAATTCCCCTTGCGACTCAATGCATGACTCAAGCTTATCTTTGGCATATATTAGCTTCAAGATTTTAGTTGCAGCAACGTTACCATATCTTTTGATGAGATTATAAGCATAGTTTTCATCATTTTCATCATCACTATCACATTCACTAGTGGTATGTGTAGGAGGATAAAGTTGTACCTTATCTCCTAATGCCATAAGGCAAGTAGGAGCATCATAGTTGTCGTCGGAGAGGTTGGCGAAGAGTCTAGGTGATAAAGAAGTGTTGGTGAAGAGAGATGTTGATGAAGCATTATCGATGAGGACCTTTGTTGAGGAAGAAGTTTCTTGTATAGCAATTGCGGCCACACTCTTCTTCTCATTTTCATTGTCATCATCACTATCACTATCCGATTGCCATTCTTGACCTAGATGTGCTTCACCTCTCTTCTTATCCTTGTACTTCTTGTCACCTTGCTTGCTATATCTTGACTTCTTCCCCTTGTTAGGACAATCGGTCGCAAGATGGCCGGTGTCACCACACTCATAGCAAAACCTCTTCTTGTATGGCTTGTTTCCTCCATATCTCATCATCTTTTCTTTCTTCATTCTCAAATACTTCGTGTAATTTTTCACTAGCAAGGCTTGCTCTTCGTCAAGGTCATTATCATCATTGTTATGCCTATGCTCACAACACCCTTTGTGGCAATGACTTGACTCATTTCCATGTGATGCCGTGAGGGCAATACTCTTCTTTAGCACACTTGCTTCCTTGGCTTCATCATCAAGTACCTCATGATGCATCAACTTGGCTAGCATCTCTTGTGGTGTCATTGTGGTGTAGTTGTCTCTCTCCATTATGATAGAAGCAAGCATGTTGTTCTTTTGTCTATACACTCTACATATCTTCCTTGCGGCGGAGTTGTCATCCCATCTTGTGTCTCCAAGTGCTCTAATTTTGTTGATCAAGGTCATGAATCTATCAAACATTACTTGAGTAGTTTCTCCTTCAATCATGGTAAAGTTCTCAATCTTTCCTTGCAAGAGCTCAATGTTTCCAATTCTTACACTCTTGTATCCTTCAAATGATACCTTCAAAGTATCCCAAATTTGCTTTGCATTGACCATTCCATTAACCTTGTTGTTGTCTTCTAGAGTGAGGCATTGCAAAATCAAGGTAGCCGCAGTTGCATTGAGGTGAAAGTCTCTTTCATCTTCGGGTGACCACTCATTAGGATCTTGAGGCGGATTGACACCAACATCCACTACTTCCCAACATCTTGCGGCTATAAGATGCAACTTCATCCTATGAGCCCAATCGGTGTACCTTATACCATCAAATGGAGGTGGCTTTCCGGGATTGATCATGGGCAAGGTAGGATTGTTGTTCTTGCTTGATCCACCATAATCAAAACTGGTTCTATTGTAGCTCTTCGGTGTCTTGCTTGCATCACCACCATCACCTGATGATTCTTGACTTTTCTTGTCTAGAAGTTGTTGCATCTTGTCTAGTTGCTCTTGCATCTTGGTCATTTGCTCTTGTTGTTGCAGCTGCAGGGATACGGTGATTTGAGCTGCGATTTGATCAACAATTTGCTTTTGTGCTTCTAGATCCATCTTGGCCAATGTTACTCCTCACGCGGTGAAGCGTTTATCCGAGGAACCAAGCTCTGATACCAATTGAAAGTACCTAATTGGCCTAGAGGGGGGGGTGAATAGGCCTTTTTGCAAAACCTAAAACTCACAAACTCAAATTTGCGGAAGTTAAATACCAGACCGGAAGTTCCAATGGTCTAGATCAGAAGTTCTGGTCAGGGGGACCAGAACTTCCGGTGCAGACCTCCAGAACTTCTGGTGCCCGAAATGAGCTATGAAATCAAAGTGAATCGAGTTGGGATTTCAGATCCAAGTGTTACCGCACCCTCCTAGAGGTTGTTGATGAATATGTTGAACTCCTCAAGGCTTGGCACCACACCAAACCGTAGATCGGGACCTCCCACCTAAGAAGATGGGGGTAGAGAGGAAGAACAACAAGAACACAAGAACAAAGGGTAGTCGATGCTACCGCCATAGCAAGACAAGTTATTTTTATTGAGGTTCGGCAATCCCCACTAAGGAGTTCCTACTTCCTCGTTGTTGAGGTGACCACAAAGGTCCGACCACTAAGGTCTCCTCCCTCAAGCAACCACGAAGGTTAGCTTGAGATTTCCACTAAGGATCAAAGGGTGATACAAACACTTCGGGGTGCCCTCTCAAATGAATCAACACGGGCAACCATGAAGAACGCCTAGCCGGCTAGGGTTCTAAGAACCCAAGAGAAACAAACACAAATCAAGCCGGCAAGACAAGGAATCCAAGTGCTCAAGTCGAAGATCGATGCTCCCGCTCTCAAATCTCATGTCCCTAGCTTAAACAATCGAAGATTGAAGCTTGGAGGCAAAGGGTGGGAGAGAGTGGGTGAGTCACAGCTTGAAGAGAGTTGGGAGAGCAGAAATGAATGTGCAAAGCTCAGGCAACGGTTAGAAATGAGATGAGTAGCTTATATACTCGAGCTCAGATGAGCCACCAAAAGTTTTGGTGGAAGCCACCAGAACTTCCGGTCAAACGAGATCAAACCGTTGGGCTTGTCAATAAACTCGGGTTCATCGGAACTTCTGGTGCCAGGACCGGAACTTCCGGTCCGTATCGGAACTTTCAGACGGAACCCAGAACAGTTCTCTCGCAGGCGAGCGCGCGTGCAAACTGCACCAACCGGAACTTCCGGTGCCTGACCGAAACTTCCGATGAGTACCGGAACTTCCAGACAGAGACCGGAACAAAATACCCGCACGCGGATGCGCGTGGGTGCCAGCGACCGGAACTTCCGGTGCTGCTCACCGAAACTTCCGGTGCACGTCTCTCCAGCCTACTAAGCTTCAACAAGAGCACTTTTTATCCCTATTTTGCCAACTAGATTTGTATCCCTCTTGATAGTGCAGCGTTGCCTACGACTCAAATCAAAATAAACGGTGTTGAAGCCCTTGAGTCAAAGCGTCTTTTGTCCATCCAAATTTAGGGTGCTATAATTCACCAAATATTCTCTTTCAATTCCATCAATGGACTAACACCTGTAGATTACACTTGATAAATATGTTAGTCCCTAATTTGATTGTCATTAATTATCTAAAACCCACACCGAGGGCAAATGCACTTACATAGCCCAACCTCGAAAGCAGTGTCCTCCTCATAATAGCATCAAGAACTCAGGCAATAGGAGTCAAACTGGCTGGTGTACGTCTGGACCCCTCACCAAAAGGCTCGTGAAAGCATGGTCTGACTAAGTCTGTAGGTGGCACAGTGCCGCCATGTGGACGCCTCAGTGGTGGTGTCTGACCAAAACAAAGCTGGTGGATCTTCGTCTCTGAAGTTGGGACCCTAAGAATCTTCCGTACCCTGGTGCTGTTTAGCCTACGGTCATGACCTCTGAATGCAAAGTGGATGAACTCGTGAGTGGGGTCTATCCAAAGTGAAGAGTAGAACTCCCTGACCCATGTGCCGCAGTATGCTCCTGTCCGACCCAGAAGATCTGACAATCCTGGTAGAAAAGAAATATGGGGACAGAGCTGCTCGCCAATAACTGCAACAAGTGACTCTAGTCGACAAACCCTCTATGGTCTGAAGGCAATCCCACTGTCAACATAAGCTCTGTAAAAGTCCTCGTGCAGAGGTGTGTAGAATCCCTCTGAAGCTCTAGTGTCCCGCTGAGGTGGGAACCACCGAGCTACCTCGACGAAACGGAGAGCCTAAACCTGTCATGCTGTAGCTCCCCTTAGGTCAAAGTGCTCAACTAGGGGCTGACCACGAGCTCTGGGAGGTGGACGACCTCCATGTCTCTGACCCTCTGGCCTAGGAGTCACCTGAGCACGCGTTCGTCCTAAGCGACGACACAGTGGAGTCTACAGTATCTGCTCTGGTGTCTCCTCTGGCTGCTCTGTGGGCTGCTCCTCTGTCTGCTCTGCGGGCTGGTCCTCTGTCTCCTCGGTGGCCTTTGTACCAAGCTATCGTCCCTCAAGGTGAAAGCGGCGCTCGCCAATCTGAATACCACTGCCTCTGCCTCCTCTCTTAGCTTGATCAGCAGCGTCAGCCACTGCCTGTGCTACCTCTGCCTCTGTGAGTGTCCTCTTTCTTTTCTTGGAGGCGATCTTCTTGCGCTTGCCTTGGGCAACCTCTGTCAAACGTGGAGGACTTCTGTCCCTGTCACTCAGAGCTCCACCAACATTCTTGCAGCGGGCCATGCTGACAAGTCTATGTGACTGAGAACAACTGACACTGAAAAGATGAACTACTAATCAAGAATTCCCCTGAATCAACTCAGACTGCAAAGGATCAAGATGATGAACTGATTCTCGTGAGGCTTGGCCTCAATCCGTGCCCATGAGCTTGGGCTCGGGTTCAAATTTCCACTGAACTAGCTGCCCACTGCCACACAAAGCATCGACAAGACTCACTGCAAAGATGGAATAGATAGAGCTACTTGTAAGCAACATATTTCAACAAATAGATGAGCGATGTCCTTATGAGAGCAAGCAGAAGAGGTAAGAAAAGGATAGAACATGACATGCTACCTCAGAAGAGCGAGACTTCAGTGAAAAGATGAGAGACCTTGACATGCGGGGGCTCCACGGGAATGAAGGACGAGCACTGGAACGCCGAGACAGGAAAAAGGTGAATCAAAACTTTGAGAGATGTCATTGGCATATCATCGAACAGGGGCAGTGCACCACTTAGCGAAAAGGGTCACGACGAAGAAACCTCACCGGAATCCACACTGGCACTGGAGGGAGGAGTGAAGTTGCACTCCAGGAGAGGGGTTGGAGCTAAGGAGGAGCTGCGCCGATGGCAAGTCGGAGAGCGGGGAGCGAGCTCACGTGGAGGTTTGGAGCCACGCGGTGATGGCCGGAGTTTGAAGCTGCGCGGTGATGGCGTGGTGGATCAAGGTCAATGGTGGCGCAGAGGGTCCCTCTCAGCCTAGATCCAAGGGCAGCGCGGAGGTGGGCTGCATGACCTTCTCTGTTGGCGGCCGAAGAGGAGAGGGGCAGTGGCTATTGACGCGGTGGAGGAGGAGCCGCCGCGTGGGTTATGCGGAGGAGGAGCGGCGGCACGTGGTTGATGCAGTGGAGGTGGCGTGGCGGTGGCGGCAAGATGAGGGTAGAGGAAGGCAGTGGTGCTAGGGTTAGGCGGAGGAGGAGCGCACGGTGGAGAGGAAGACAAGAAAAAACCGCTGATAGATTGGTTGAAGAACTGAGATCCGCTTTTCAAAGACTGACCGGATGCGCTCCTCGACTGACTGGACACGCTGTAGAGGCGTCCAGTCAGAGTCTAGTAAGGTCCAGGAGCGACCGGACGTGTCCGTTTAGAGGTGACCGGACACGGACAGAGTCCGGTCAGAAGTCCACCCGAGAACCAACTTTGCGCGACTGGACACGTAGATGAAGTCCGGAACCGGACGCAGTGGTCGCGGCGTCGTGTCCGGTCCAGCGTCCGGTCAGGGGTCCACGAGAACCACCTTCACGCGACCGGACGCGCAGGTGATGTCCGGAACCAAACGCAGTGGTCGAGCAGCATCGCGTCTGGTCCAGCGTCCGGTCAATGATTTCACCTTTTCCCTTTCCGATCTTCGACGTGACTTCTCCCAATCAAGTTCCAACACAAAAAGACACAAATAAACACCAATTGGAACCTGATATGAGTGAGTTCTCTCAAACCCTCAAGTTTTCAAAATAAATTTGCCTTAGGCTAGTATTATTTTTAAGAAAATATGCGATAAACACCCGAGGAGCAACGTATGGCCATGCAATAGAGTTTATAAACCCTTGGGAGCGTCAAATGCTCTCTCTATTCATGGAAGAACACAGAGGTTGCTCAAAGCAAAACCAAAAAGAAACGACAAAGCAACAAACATGCATATGCAATGCAAAGCAAGAAGGTAAAACTAGGTTGCTTGTCAAGTTTGATCCACGATTAGGCTTCTTCACTCCTCCAAAAGAGGGTTATCGTAACCGTGTTAGACAAGTCCTAGATGCATTACAAAAGTTTAAACATGACATATATTACAATGTAATGCAAGGGACAACACAAGCTCATTTTTTAAAGTTACTAGAATCAAGCACATTTAGCTCACTTCTCAACCTACAAAAGGTAGCCTCATCCAAAGGTTTAGTGAAGATATCCGCTAATTGATTTTCACTTCTTACACCTTCTAGTGATATATCATTTTTAGCAACATGATCCCTTAGAAAGTGATGATGGATATCAATGTGCTTGGTGCGTGAGTGTTGTACCGGATTATTGGCAATTTTAATGGCACTTTCATTATCACATAAAAGTGGCACCTTATCAAGAACAACACCATAGTCTAGAAGAGTTTGCTTCATATATAAGATTTGTGCACAACAAGCCCCCGCGGCAATGTATTCCGCCTCGGCGATGGACAAAGCCACACTATTTTGCTTTTTAGATGACCAAGATACAAGTGACCTCCCAAGCAAATGGCACCCTCCGGATGTGCTTTTTCTATCAATTTTGCAACCGATATAATTCGAGTCAGAATAGCCAACTAGTTGGAATCTAGCTCCTTTGGGATACCAAAGGCCAATGCTTGGGGTGTGCTTAAGATATCTTAAGATTCTTTTCATGGCACTTAGGTGAGGTTTTTTAGGACACGCTTGAAAGCGAGCACACATGCACACACTAAACATGATATCGGGCCTAGATGCGGTAAGGTACAACAAGCTACCAATCATAGAATGGTAGAGAGTTTGATCAACTGGTTTACCTCCCTCATATAGGTCGAGATGTCCATTAGATGGCATTGGGGTCTTGATTGGCTTACAATCCTCGATCTTGAACCTCTTGAGAAGATCCTTGGTATACTTTTCTTGAGAGATAAAAATCCCTTCTTTCATTTGCTTGACTTGAAAACCAAGGAAGAATGTAAGTTCACCAATCATGGACATCTCGAACTCCTTCGACATCAATTCACCAAATTCCTTGCAATAATCTTCATTTGTTGATCCAAAGATAATATCATCAACATAGACTTGACAAATGAAGATCTCCTCATTAAGCTTCTTGGTGAATAGTGTGGTGTCGACCTTCCTAATAGTGAAGCCCTTCTCAATGAGGAAGTCCTGGAGATGCTCATACCATGCTCTAGGGGCTTGCTTGAGCCCATATAGCGCCTTGGACAACCTATAAACATGATTAGGATATCTAGAGTCTTCAAACCCGGGAGGTTGATCAACATAGACTAGTTCATTTATGAAGCCATTTAAAAACGCACTTTTAACATCCATTTGATATAATTTCATTTCATGATGCGATGCATATGCAAGAAGGATACGGATGGCTTCAAGTCTTGCAACGGGTGCAAAGGTCTCTCCAAAGTCAAGGCCTTCAACTTGAGAGAACCCCTTTGTAACTTGTCTTGCCTTGTTCCTCACAACTACGCCTTGGTCATCTTGCTTGTTACGGAACACCCACTTGGTTCCAACGACCCTTGTACTTTTTGGATGCTCCTCAAGTGTCCAAACTTGATTGCGGGTGAAGTTGTTCAATTCTTCGTGCATTGCATTCACCCAATCCGGATCTTGTTGAGCTTCTTCTACATTCTTAGGTTCAAGATAAGAGACAAAAGAGTGATGTTCAACAAAAGAAGCAAGCTTTTGAGATCGAGTCATTACACCTTTTGTAGGACTCCCTATGATGAGCTCTTCTGGATGTGCTTGAAGTAGAGGTGAGTGTCTTGTATCAACCACTTGAGGAGGAGGTTGGGGAACGTCAACATCTTGAGCTTGTGTCTTGGCTTGTTCATGAGAGATATGATTGTCTTCATTTTCAACTCTCTCATTCTTGTCATCATCTTGAGGCACATATGATGAAGATGATGGATTGACCATTTGAGCATCGTCTTCATCATCTTTAGGCTTGATGTCTCTCACCGACATGTTCTTCATTGCCTCCCTCAATGGTTCATCACCTACATTATCACAATTCTCAATTGCTCCTTGGGAGCCGTTAGATTTATCAAATTCCACATCATATTTTTCTTCAACCAAACCGGTGGCATGGTTATGCTTTAGACTTTGATGAGTAGCCAACAAGAAAACCAATATCACAACATCTTTGGAACTTCCCTAGGTGTTGCCGCTTCTTGTAGATATAGCACTTGCGACCAAACACCTGAAAGAATGAGATGTCCGACTTCTTCCCATTTAGCAACTCATAGGGGGTCTTGCCAAGAAACTTTTGTAGGAAGAGGTGATTTGATGCATAGCATGCGGTGTTAACTGCCTCGGCCCACAATTTTTCCAGTGTGTTTTACTCATCTAGCATTGTTCTTGCAAGGGTAATCAATGTCCGGTTCTTTCTCTCAACTACACTGTAACAGAACCGACCAAATTATAAGAGCACAAGTACAAAAACAAGCACCGAAGCACTCAAATTTTTGAACTTGAGCCCATATAATCCCGGTAGTCAATCGAAACCACGAAGGATTTCAAACCAACTTGCTTACAACCAAGATCGCATCATTCAACATACAACATCATACGTTACATTTCACAAGTAGTTCCGAAATAAGATTACACACACGGAGTCGCAATTATTACAAACCAAGTTTATAAAGTAGCGGAAGCATAACACACACATTAGTTCACATACTACTGCCAGTCTTAATGATCATCATCCCGCAAAAGCATTCAGGAAAGTACATAACAGATGATCACGCCCGAGTGATCTAGTCCTCGTCACCCGCAGGGTGGAGGCAGGTCTTGCAGAAGCCCTGATAAAGCATGTCATCTGCAACAGGAGGGAATAAACCCTGAGTATGGGACTGTACTCAGCTAGACTTACCCGTCAAAAACCAGAAATAAGAAGACACCAAGGATTATGCAAGGCTTACACAAGAGGCTAGCTGACATCATATTTTGCATAAAGGCATAAGTAATTGAAACTCTTATAACCTGTACTAGCAGTTCTTTTTAGCATTTACCTGTCATCTATCTTAGCACCTGTACTAAGCATGCACTTGATTATAATCAAACAATTATCATTATTATATCCAGAGCAGGTATGAATTGTGGCAACATTGTATCATTCCCTTAACCACCTGTTCATTTAATGAGATCTATGTTGCCGCTGCTCAAGTCAAGTGCTCACTAACCGGGAGCGACGGCGATTCGAATCGAATTCCTATCCAGCTGGAGGGGTATTTCTAACACTCACCACGTAGGCCCCTGCCAGGGTCGCACAAGCCATATTTTCATATGATTCAGGAATCGTGGGTCCGAATGATGTCACGACCCCAAGAGCGACACTCTGCCAGGTGATAGGGACTCTAACCCCCCCTTGGTCTCACGCCAATGTCCCCAAGCACATCCTTTCTCTCCTCCAAGAAGCAACCTACCATTCGATTCCCGGCCTGAATCACATTACTCGGCTTCGTGGTCGGAACGACTTATCCGGCCAACTAAGTGTTAGACTACGTTCAACATGACTCAAGGACGTACAGCGAATCGGTCCTTAAACGACTCAGACGGGCATAGCTCCACACCCAAGACGTGAAGTGTCTTGCGGCTGTACTATCGAACTCCCGCCCGGTCTCAATTTCATTTTAAAGCATGGTTCCATCCACGATAGCCATAAAGCCACTCGTGACTCCTTCCTACATCTCGCGGATGACCGGAAATCACCCGACTTCTACCGTACTAAGCAGGGCTAAGCATTGATACGTGCCTAAACCTAAATTAGGATTTAAGTACGATATCTGGGTAAGGATAGGTATAATGCAACAATTGTTTTCATACAACTCCTACAACTTAATGCATTAAACAATTAAGAGTACTCAAGATAGATTTATAAAATGATGGGTTCAGCATGCACCGGGGCTTGCCTTTCAGAAAGGTCGAGGGCCGGTGGTCTGGGCACTCAGGAAGGTCGTCTGCGGGCACTCCTTCGCCTGCTGGATCCTCGGGCTCCTTCTGCTGCTCCTGGTCCTCCTCCGGAATTGCTCCTTCGAACTCGAGGAGTGTCACCCCCTCCGGTACACCTATTGCATGAATGCACAATAAATATCATGGATGCACAATGGGTGCAACATGCTCGGAATGAAATGCATTTCAGCAATGAAAGTATTCTATTCCAGTCACTTCATCAATACGTGCAAATATCTTCTCCGGTGGAGAAGTACTTACCTAATCTACCCAATCTAAGATATAGCTGTTCTTCTTCGGTTAAGGCCCTAGCACCTAACAATTACAAGAGTAGCATTACTTAGGTTACCACATCCAACACCAAAATACAACAGTAAGACATTCTGGACAGCAGCTCAAAGATTCTAACATAACTGAAGATTCCTAACTCCAAAAGATATGATCTAAGACAATCTGGAAAGCTTAAGAAATGCACTTCAATTCATTTTCATATCTCAACCCTAAATTCCTAAGTTTTTCATATCGAATTTCATAAGTTCCAGAATCTGTCCTCTCTAAACAGAGAGTAGCAAATTCTGGACTGTCACTTTAAACAGCAATAACTCCCAAACTACTAAGCCAAATGCTCCCAAATTTTGACACAAGCTAGTTTATCAAGTTTACTACAACTTTGGTATTTACAAGTTTTCCAGCAAACACTTTTATCAAAGGCCAAACCCAAAGATACTACTAGCTGTCCAGAAAACCTAGAATTGCAAAGATTAAATATTTATTTATATGGCAAACATCCCTTAAGACCAAACTAATGTTACCACAAGTTCACATAGGTCACAACAACACCAGAAAGTAAGGTGTGCCTACCTAAAATATTTATTTAAACTCATTTCTTAATTTACTTAAGTAATTAAGTGGAATTTTAAACATATATGTAAACTGCTTCTAAAATTCTACAAAAATTACAGGAGCCTCTATGAACCAAAATGAGACCACTGTAAGAATTTGAACTAAAATGATTTATAGAAACTCCCTGAACAAAATTCACAAGCCCAAAAGGCTGATTTTTGTATAACTAACAAATCAAAGTAAAAAGTGTCAAACAATAGATTTCCTAATTTTCTTGGACACTTTAGGGTACCAAGACATTCTCCAAAAAGTTATAAGAACATTGCACATGTAGAAAAATTACTAAAATTCATTTAAGTATATCCTAAAATAAAAAGATGGCATTATAACTTGAAAATTGCTTAAGCACTACTACCCAAATTTTTACCAAAGCTAGAGCAAGTATAAATTAGCCTACCCACAAAATTTCATAATTTTTGGAACACTAAAACTCAAGATATGATTTAAACAAGTTTGCATGTGATTTAAAACACATTTCCAAGACCTATTTAAATCTCCCAGAAACTAAACATCACATAACCAATTCATATTTTGCTAAAATACTACACATCATGTAGATCCTAACAAAATTTATCTCAAAATTTTTGGGCAAGTAAAACCCTAGATCTACATTTTCCAAACATCACTAAAATCTGTGACAAAAATGCAAAGAAAAACAAAAACCGAACACAACTCGCTACTGGGCCGGCCCCTACGCGGACGCGGCCCAACTACTCGCGCGGCCTGCTCAGGCCATCCCACCCGCGCACGCGTGGGGCTGACAGCGCGGGCCCGCAGTCAGAGAGAGATGACAGGGGAAAGGCACGGTGGCCGGAGTTCGCCGCCGGTAGCGGTTTCGGCGAGGCCAAGTGCACCGTCATGTTCCCCACCTCGATACGATTCTAAGGGTACCATCTAAGAGGGCTACGGCGGCAGCTAAGGTAGTCAGCGATGGCAATTGCGGCCCGCGGCCGCGGCATGCCGGCTCCGACGAGCTAGACGACTGCTCAGCCCTACTGGCCGGTCCGGTGAGCATCAGTGGCTCAAGGCGGGCACGACACACCAAGGACGGAAGATAGGGAGACGCTAGGGAAGCACGACCACGCCATGGGGGTGCTCCAGCGAGAAATGCCCGAGGCGGACTGTGGCGGAGATGGCAATGCTGTCTTACCGCCGCACAATTGACCCCACTGCGAGGTGGAGGATGGAGGGGGTCTCAAGGCGGAGCAGTGGACGAGTTTTGGTGGGCTGCGGTGTGGTGGTGAGCGCGCACGAGCTCGCCGGAGTGGAGGCGGCAATGGCGGCTCAGTTTCTCCGTGTCGAAGCCGAATGAGGGAGGGAGAGGAAATGGGGGCAGCTTCGGTGCGTCGTGGCGGCCTTGAAGGCCCGGTGGACTAACCGGTGGGGCCACGGCCGGCGTACGGTTACCACCGCGTGGCCACGCGTCGACGACGGCCTACGGCCGGTCGGCCACGATGGTCTCTGAAGAACGCCCGTTTGACTGAATCGACGTCCGAAAAGGTGATTGACAGAGCTACTTCGTCGACGAATAACTCGCAAACCAGTGAGAACCAGGCGTGGTTGATGTTGGCAATGTTGTAGAGCTACAGGAGGACTACAACTTTGTCAATTGGCTCAAGGACTGATTCGACCTGGATTTGAAACCACAGAGCTCCAAAGTGGTGCACTTTGAAACTGAAACGTAGTTTCAGTCATTAAGCCGACTAAAACCTAATTTTCTAGACACCATATCTCCTAAACCATTTAGAACTAGGTGATGGTGATGTTGACAATGTTGTAGAGCTAAGTGAGTACTACAAAAGTGTCAACATGAGTTGGAGCTGGTTTGGTCTGGTTTGCAAACTACAAGCTTCCAAAGTAGGTCACAGTAAAACTGGAGGGACACTTTTGAGACTTAGAAAAATTCTAAGTGTTGAGACAGCCCCTCTAGCTGACTTGTGGGCCATTTTTGAGCATGTTCTGGCCAGTTTCATGAGATGGTCATATTGAGACTTTTGTTCCCCATAAAACTCCCTACAACTTTGCTTAAGGGTGCTTCTCCATGCAAGGTCTCTAAGCTAGACTTTTTAATTGGTCAAACTAGAGCATCCTAGGGCTAAATGGTGGTCAACTACACCTTGGAGGGCATTTTGGTGATTTTGGTCAACATGAACCTTGCTCCATTAGTGACCCTAAGTATAACTAAGGTGTTGTGAGATATAATTAGCTACTCTCCCCTTTTGTTACACCAACTACCTAGTGTCACATGATGTGAGCCAAACAAAATTCTAAAAACAACCACATTAGTTGCAACCACATAAAATAACATGAAATGATGCATGCTTATGCTCATGCAAATGCAATGCAATTATGGAGCTAAACACCTGAGGTGTTACAACCCTCCCCCCTTATAAAAATCTCATCCCGAGATTTGGAAAGCGTACCATTTTTCATAGAATTCCTTATAACCATCCCGCAAATAGTCCTCCCGTTCCCATGTAGCGTCACTTTCACTACCCTGATTACTCCACATTACTTTATACCACTTAACCACTTTGCTTCTAGTCACTCGTTCCTGAGTATCGATCACCCGGACTAGCTTTTCTTCGTAAGTTAGATTGGATTCTAGCCTGATATCTCCTAAAGGAACTCTTTCCTCAGGAACTCGAAGACACTTTTTGAGCTGAGATACATGGAAGACGTTGAATATGGCACTCATTTTAGGAGGTAACTGGATTTTGTACACAACAGCTCCACTCTTGCCTATGATTTGGAAAGGACCCACGTATCTTGGCGTAAGTTTCCGCTTAACACCAAAACGTTGGACACTCTTCATTGGAGAAACTTTCAGATAAACGAAGTCTCCAACTTCAAACTCGAGCGGTTTTCTACGACGATCAACATAACTTTTCTGTCTAGCTTGGGCTACAGCCATATGTTTTTGGATGGTACGGACTTGTTCTTCAGCTTCTTGAACAAAATCAATACCATAATATCTCCTCTCACTAGCTTCTATCCAATTTAGTGGGGTTCTACACTTACGACCGTACAAAGCTTCGAATGGGGCCATCTTAATACTTTCTTGGTAACTATTATTGTACGAGAATTTGGTTAGAGGTAACCATTTTCCCAAGAACCCTTGGATGATATTACACATGCCCACAACAGATCTTCCAAGATTTGGTTAACTCGTTCCGTCTGACCAGACGTCTGGGGATGATAAGCAGGGCTTCTCACTAACTTGGTTCCCAGAAGGTGATGCAAGTGCTCCCAAAAGCGAGCAGTGAACTGGGGACCATGATCAGAAACGATAGTGCAAGGTACCCCATGGAGACGGACTATCTGATTGAAGTACAACTCAGCATAGTCAGTGGGACGATAGTCCACTCTAACAGAAATGAAGTGAGCTGATTTGGTTAAACGATCCACAATTACCCAGATGGAGTTATGATTTTTGACAGTAGGAGGAAATCCAACAATGAAATCCATACTTATCTCTTCCCATTTCTAGCCTGGGATAGAAAGTGGTTGAAGCAACCCAGCTTTCATGTGCACAGCTTTAACTCTACAGCAGGTGTCACACCTAGCAACATATGCAGCTATCTCTTTCCGCATCTTGGTCCACCAATAGTATGGCTTCAAATCATAATACATCTTATTGCTACCAGGATGGATGGGCAAGGAGTGTGCTTCAGACATAATATCATTTCTAAGCTCTCGGTCCTTAGGCACAACTAACCTATCCTTGAACCATAGTACACCCTCTTCATCTACCCTGAACTGTGTAGTTTCTTGCTCTTTCATCTTGCGTTTTATGTGGAATACACCAGGATCAGTCTTTTGGAGCTCAATAATTCTACTTTTGAGAGTACAACTGACAGTGATGTTGTACAAGACTGCTGGATGTAGAAGGCGAGATCGATGAAAATCAGTTTCAACTAGGGAATGGCAATGAGACTTACGGCTTAAAGCATCCGCAACCACATTTGCCTTGCCAGGATGATAGTGCACTTGAAGGTTATAATCCTTAATCAACTCGAGCCATCTTCTTTGACGCATATTTAACTCGGGTTGGGTGAAGATGTATTTGAGGCTTCTGTGGTCTGTGTAGATATTGCAGACATTGCCCAGCAGATAATGCCGCCATACTTTCAAAGCATGAACAACTGCAGCCAGTTCTAAGTCATGCATTGGATAATTCACCTCATGCTTCTGAAGTTGTCGAGAGGTATATGCAATTACCCGGCCTTCCTGCATCAGAACACCTCCCAAACCTATGCCTGAGACATCATAATAAACATCAAATGGTTTCTCAATATCCGGTTGTGCCAAAACCGGAGCCGAGGTTAGGAGGGTGCGCAGTTGGTGAAAAGCCGCATCACACTCAGGAGTCTAGACAAACCTGGTGTCTTTTTGCAGCAGCCGAGTCATTGGCTTGGCTATTTTCGAGAAATCCGGGATGAAGCGACGATAATAGCCAGCCAAACCAAGAAAACTCCGGACCTCGTGAACTGAGATAGGAGCCTTCCAGTTCAGTACTTCTTGTACCTTGGCGGGGTCCACCATAATTCCTCCATCAGACAACACATGCCCAAGGAAAGGTACTTCTCAAAGCCAGAATTCGCACTTACTGAACTTTGCATATAGTTGATGTTCACGCAGTCTTGTGAGGACTATACGCAGATGTTCAGCGTGATCTTCCTCATTTACAGAATATATCAGGATGTCATCAACAAATACCACCACAAACTTGTCCAATTCGGGCATAAACACTGAATTCATCAAGTACATGAAGTGTGCGGGGGCGTTAGTCAAGCCGAAGGACATAACAAGATACTCATAAAGACCGTATCTGGTAGAGAAGGCTGTCTTTGGAACATCTTCCGGGCGGATTTTAATTTGATGGTAGCCAGATCTTAGAGAAAACTTTAGCTTTAGACAACTGATCGAACAAGATATCGATACGCGATAGAGGGTACTTATTTTTGACAGTGACTGCATTCGGAGGTCTATAATCTACGCACATCCGCAACGACTGATCCTTCTTCTTTACAAAGATAGCAGGACATCCCCATGGAGACGAACTAGGACGAATCAACCCCTTCTTCAAAAGTTCATTCAACTGCACCTTAAGTTCAGCTAGCTCATTCGGAGGCATCCTATAAGGTCCCCTAGAGATGGGAGTCGTGCCAGGCAACAACTCAATTTTAAATTCCACATCCCGATCCGAAGGGAGTCCCGGCAAATCATCGGGAAAAACATCCGGAAACTCATTTACTACGGAAATTTCAGCCAACGCCTTTGCTTGCACAGCATGAACTTCCCCAGACAAATCAACTTTTTTAGGAAGTTATACCAGAAAACCCTTATGATCTGTAGGATCTCTAGCATAATTACCCGAGTGGATGTATCAATGAGTACCCCATTCTGACTCATCCAATTCATGCCCAGAATAATATCTATGCCTAATCCTGGCAAAACCACTAAGGCAAGCGAGTACTTTCGCCCTTCTATCTCAAGATCAAGATTCCCCACTACTTTATTTGTGGAAATATTCCCACTTGCTGCGCTAATGCAATAACCTCCACCTTCAACAGTATGCAATTTATGTGCAAACTTTGATGCAAACTTAGGACTGATAAAGGAATGCGAAGCACCTGAATCAAAAAGTACCACTGCAGGGTGTTGGTCAATTAGGAACTTACCAGCAGTGACAACCTCACCAGATGGGATTTCCTCAATACTGTTATAATGTGCGTGCCCTTGACGGCCACCTTGGTTGACATTCTTCTTAGTTTAAGGACAGTTCCTGGACCAATGGCCTGGCTTGTTGCAGTTCCAGCAAGGCATGTTGCTAGGAGGGACACTGGAGCTGCCTTGACCTGAATTACCCTTTGGCAGAGCCACGGTATATGCCTTGCGAAACCCAGTCTTCACTGGCACCTTCTTTTGCGGAGGACGGAACTTAGCACTTGTGGCAGGAGGGCGAGGAGGAGCCCTCGGGGCAGCTGGAGCTCGAGACTGTGAAGCATCTGCCTCAAGTGCCCTCTTGCGGCTCTTAGAAGCAGCATAGATAGAGTTATTGTTCTCTTGAGTCAGAGCATCACTAATAAATTCATTGAAGGTAGTACACTTGCTAGTGCCCATAGTCTTCATCAGCTTTGGGCCGAGGCCTCTTTTAAAGCTAGCAATTTTCTTGGCATCGGTATCCACAAACTCTGTGGCATACCTTACCAGGTTGTTGAAAGATTGCAGATATTCATTCAAGCTTTTATTGCTCTGCGACAGCCTCATAAATTCTGTGTGCTTGATAGCCATAAGACCTGGAGGAATATAGTTCCCACGGAATGCGGCCTTGAACTGGTCCCAAGCAATCGGGACATTTGCAGGCAGTGTGGAACGATAGTGGCTCCACCAAATACCCATTGGACCATGCAGTTAGTGAGAAGCATATTCAGTCTTTAGCTCATCAGTCAAGCGAAGCAGACGAAACTTTTGTTCAATAGTGTTCAACCACTCATCAGCTTGCAGTGGTTCCTCCGCCTCCTTAAAGAGCGGGGGCTTAGTATCAAGAAAGTCCTTGAAATCACTGTACTAATTGGGTTCTGGGCCCTGGCGGCCATGACGAGCCTCCCGGTTGGCAAGCTGGCGCATAGCATCTGCCAGCATGCGCTGCCCTTCGACCATGGTCTGCTTCAGCTCAACCGGGGTAGGTGGTGGCGGAGGGGGTGGCTGTTCCTCATCCTCATTGCCATGACCCCAATGGAGATTATACGACATCTGCAAAATGCATAGCCAATGAGCACTGACGATGTGGGAAATTTGTAGATGAATTATTGTAAATATGTTAAACTGACTTCATGAAATAGACTTCTCAAAATACTCATGGCACAATAATTCATCACAACCGCACAATCCATTCAAGCACATCAATTGACGCAATCATGCGAGGGAATCCAACAGGATGTACTTTGATAAAGGCTTACTCACAAGGAGCACATCAGTTACTGAACCGTTTACGTTATTATCTACGTGATTTTTGACCTTTCGCCCGGTACTTAGATTCGATCTTAAAATTTTTAGTTGACTGAGAAAGGCTACTTCCAACTGACCACAAAGAGACTTCTCAACGGTAGAGTTCCATGGTGGATCATGACTAGCCACCTCGATACCAGCGCGTGCCAAGCAGCACAACCTTATGTCGCGCGCCATAGGAGGCCCTCGGTTTCGTCGCAGCACCGAAGGGTGCTAATCGTGACACCATCATCGAACGCACGCAATAAGACATCTAGTTGTGATCGAAATTAACAGGTTCCACTAAACATCAATGAAACATAGGGTTCGACCTTACATCCCAAAAGTCAAGTTATTACAAAGCCTCACTCCAACCCCAGGAGACACAAAAGATGATTCTAACATCGTAGCTACGCGATGACTACTCTAAGCATCATCCTCAGAGTCGGTGTCAAGGATTTCCCCGCCATCCTCGTCGCTAACAGGCTCTAACTCCTCGTCTTCCTCTTCTTCTTCTGGCTCTTCTTCTGGTGCTTCTTCTAGTGCGGCATCTTGGGGCCCATTGACCTCCACTTCACCACCATCTTCAGCCATGATGATTCCCGAACCCATGTCCTCATCTGCGTTGTTGTTTTGAGGCAGCAGAGGATTTAGCTGGTTGTTCAGGCGGTGCACTTCTTCATGAAGATTGTCATTGTATTCTTCAGCATTTTCCAACTGTTGCTCGAGCTCAAACTAACGAGCTCTCAGAACATTCTCCTCGTGCCAAGCTTCATCCCTCTGATTCATGACATGGACCAGCATGCATTGACAGTTGCGATGTGCTACTATCAATCTCTGGACTACAAGTGTTTCCTGGTCACGATCACGGATCACTTGCTCCAGTTGCTGACGCGCTGCATTCCTAGCAGCAGTCACTTCAGCCAACTCAGTCCTCAGCCTTTCCACCTCAGTGGGCTTAGGGCGGGGCTCTCGTGGAGCGAGCTGGTGACGAGGTGCCCTGCCTCCAGTGGACTTGCGAGCGGTCCTCTTGATACGTGCCATCTGTAGCAACAAGATGCGACTTAAAGTGAGGATCATTTAGGGGATACGAAATTTAATTTAGTCGGGACTATTGAAATTTTTAAGGAGGGAGTAAATGATATGTATGATATAATTAAACATGATGCATGCACGTTCCGTACGCCCTCTCACCTTAGTAGAAACCTAAGGTTCTAACACTAGGCGGTGGCATACATACGTTCTCTCATATAAGCGAAACTATCGGTCTACTCGTTACGCTGTTAGTGTACCTGCAGAAAAATCTCATTTCAGCCCAACAGTTTCCCAATATAAGCACACAAGGAAGCAGTAATTTAAATACTTTCCATATACACATCCCCCGATGTATATACTTCAGTATCAAAGCTACCCGATATAAAGGTTTCCACAATTAAGTGCTTATATAATTACACGGTTTAAACATGTAAGTATGCAAGTCACCAAAACTACTCTCCCCTAGATCACCGGTTGGACGATCATGCTCTCACAACTCACACTTACCAGAGCGTCGAGGCAATTGATCCATACATTACCACCCAAGTGGATGGCATCCATACAATATCACGCCGTATGGACGACAAAACAAAAACAAACCAGGCCCCCGAGTTAGTCTTTATAACAAGCCACCTAAGAGTCCTTATTTGGGCTAAGGGATGTGATCACTGGCATACCTATGAAAATAATTTTTAGAGTTTTAACCCTTTTCATAATCAAATACTTTTGCTTTTAAATACTCATACGATGTGTTTAATGTTGAATTATGCTCTGGTACCAGCTGTAACAGAACCGACCAAATTATAAGAGCACAAGTACAAAAACAAGCACCGAAGCGCTCAAATTTTCGAACTTGAGCCCATATAATCCCGGTAGTCAATCGAAACCACGAAGGATTTCAAACCAACTTGCTTACAACCAAGATCGCATCATTCAACATACAACATCATACGTTACATTTCACAAGTAGTTCCGAAATAAGATTACACACACGGAGTCACAATTATTACAAACCAAGTTTATAAAGTAGCGGAAGCATAACACACGCATTAGTTCACATACTACTGCCAGTCTTAATGATCATCATCCCGCAAAAGCATTCAGGAAAGTACATAACAGACGATCACGCCCGAGTGATCTAGCCCTCATCACCCGCAGGGTGGAGGCAGGTCTTGCAGAAGCCCTGATAAAGCATGTCATCTGCAACAGGAGGGAATAAACCCTGAGTACGGGAATGTACTCAGCTAGACTTACCCGTCAAAAACCAGAAATAAGAAGACACCAAGGATTATGCAAGGCTTACATAAGAGGCTAGCTGATATCATATTTTGCATAAAAGCATAAGTAATTGAAACTCTTATAACCTGTACTAGCAGTTCTTTTTAGCATTTACCTGTCATCTATCTTAGCACCTGTACTAAGCATGCACTTGATTATAATCAAACAATTATCATTATTATATCCAGAGCAGGTATGAATTGTGGCAACATTGTATCATTCCCTTAACCACCTGTTCATTTAATGAGATCTACGTTGCTGCTGCTCAAGTCAAGTGCTCACTAACCGGGAGCGACGGCGATTCGAATCGAATTCCTATCCAGCTGGAGGGGTATTTCTAACACTCACCGCGCAGGCCCCTGCCAGGGTCGCACAAGCCACCTTTTCATATGATTCAGGAATCCCGAGTCTGAATGATGTCGCGACCCCAAGGGCGATACTCTGCCAGGTGATAGGGACTCTAACCCCCCTTGGTCTCACGCCAATGTCCCCAAGCACATCATTTCTCTCCTCCAAGAAGCAACCTACCATTCGATTCCCGGCCTAAATCACATTACTCGGCTTCGCGGTCGGAATGACTTATCTGACCAACTAAGTGTTAGACTGCGTTCAACATGACTCAAGGACGTACAGCGAATCGGTCCTTAAACGACTCAGACGGGCATAGCTCCACACCCAAGACGTGAAGTGTCTTGCGGCTGTACTATTGAACTCCCGCCCGGTCTCAATTTCATTTTAAAGCATGGTTCCATCCACGATAGCCATAAAGCCACTCGTGACTCCTTCCTACATCTCGCGGATGACCGGAAATCACCCGACTTCTACCGTACTAAGCAGGGCTAAGCATTGATACGTGCCTAAACCTAAATTAGGATTTAAGTACGATATCTGGGCAAGGATAGATATAATGCAACAATTGTTTTCATACAACTCCTACAACTTAATGCATTAAACAATTAAAAGTACTCAAGATAGATTTATAAAATGATGGGTTCAGCATGCACCGGGGCTTGCCTTTCAGAAAGGTCGAGGGCCGGTGGTCTGGGCACACAGGAAGGTCGTCTGCGGGCACTCCTTCGCCTGCTGGATCCTCGGGCTCCTTCTGCTGCTCCTGGTCCTCCTTCGGAATTGTTCCTTCGAACTCGAGGAGTGTCACCCCCTCCGGTACACCTATTGCATGAATGCACAATAAATATCATGGATGCACAATGGGTGTAACATGCTCTGAATGAAATGCATTTCAGCAATGAAAGTATAGCTGTTCTCCAGTGGAGAAGTACTTACCTAATCTACCCAACCTAAGATATAGCTGTTCTTCTTCGGTTAAGGCCCTAGCACCTAACAATTACAAGAGTAGCATTACTTAGGTTACCACATCCAACACCAAAATACAACAGTAAGACATTCTGGACAGCAGCTCAAAGATTCTAACATAACTGAAGATTCCTAACTCCAAAAGATATGATCTAAGACAATCTGGAAAGCTTAAGAAATGCACTTCAATTCATTTTCAGATCTCAACCCTAAATTCCTAAGTTTTCCATATTGAATTTCATAAGTTCTAGAATCTGTCCTCTCTAAACAGAGAGTAGCAAATTCTGGACTGTCACTTTAAACAGCAATAACTCCCAAACTACTAAGACAAATGCTCCCAAATTTTGACACAAGCTAGTTTATCAAGTTTACTACAACTTTGGTATTTACAAGTTTTCCAGCAAACATTTTTATCAAAGGCCAAACCCAAAGATACTACCAGCTGTCCAGAAAACCTAGAATTGCAAAGATTAAATATTTATTTATGTGGCAAACATCCCTTAAGACCAAACTAATGTTACCACAAGTTCACATAGGTCACAAAAACACCAGAAAGTAAGGTGTGCCTACCTAAAATATTTATTTAAACTCATTTCTTAATTTACTTAAGTAATTAAGTGGAATTTTAAACATATATGTAAACTGCTTCTAAAATTCTACAAAAAATACAGGAGACTCTATTGACCAAAAAGAGACGACTGTAAAAATTTGAACTAAAATTATTTAGAGAAACTCCCTAAACAAAATTCACAAGCCCAAAAGGCTGATTTTTGTATAACTAACAAATCAAAGTAAAAAGTGTCAAACAGCAGATTTCCTAATTTTCTTGGACACTTTAGGGTACCAAGACATTCTCCAAAAAGTTATAAGAACATTGCACATGTAGAAAAATTACTAAAATTCATTTAAGTATATCCTAAAATAACAATATGGCATTATAACTTGAAAAGTACTTAAGCACTACTGCCCAAATTTTTACCAAAGCTAGAGCAAGTATAAATTAGCCTACCCACAAAATTTCATAATTTTTGGAACACTGAAACTCAAGATATGATTTAAACAAGTTTGCATGTGATTTAAAACACATTTCCAAGACCTATTTAAATCTCCCAGAAACTAAACATCACATAACCAATTCATATTTTTCTAAAATACTACACATCATGTAGATCCTAACAAAATTTATCTCAAAATTTTTGGGCAAGTAAAACCCTAGATCTACATTTTCCAAACATCACTAAAATCTGTGACAAAAATGCAAAGAAAAACAAAAACCGAACCCAACTCGCTACTGGGCCGACCCCTACGCGGACGCGGCCCAACTGCGCGTGCGACCTGCTCAGGCCATCCCGCCCGCGCGCGTGTGGGGCTGACAGCGCGGGCCCGCAGTCAGAGAGAGATGACAGGGGAAAGGCACGGTGGCCGGAGTTCGCCGCCGGTAGCGGTTTCGGCGAGGCCAAGTGCACCGTCATGTTCCCCACCTCGATACGATTCTAAGGGTACCATCTAAGAGGGCTACGGCGGCAGCTAAGGTAGTCAGTGACGGCAATGGCGGCCCACGGCCGTGGCATGCCGGCTCCGACGAGCTAGACGGCTGCTCAGCCCTACTGGCCGGTCCGCTGAGCATCAGTGGCTCAAGGCGGGCGCGACACACCAAGGACGGAAGATAGGGAGACGCTAGGGAAGCACGGCCATGCCACGGGGGTGCTCCGGCGAGAAATGCCCGAGGCGGACGGTGGCGGAGATGGCAATGCTGTCTTACCGCCGCACAATTGACCCCACTGCGAGGTGGAGGATGGAGGGGGTCTCAAGGCGGAGCAGTGGACGAGTTTTGGTGGGCTGCGGTGCGGTGGTGAGCGCGCACGAGCTCGCCGGAGTGGAGGCGGCAATGGCGGCTCAGTTTCTCCGTGTCGAAGCCGAATGAGGGAGGGAGAGGAAATGGGGGCAGCTCTAGTGCGTCGTGGCAGCCTTGAAGGCCCGGTGGACTGACCGGTGGGGCCACAGCCGGCGTACGGTTGCCACCGCGTGGCCACGCATCGACGACGGCCTGTGGCCGGTCGGCCACGACGGTCTCTGAAGAACGCCCGTTTGACTGAATCGACGTCCGAAAAGGTGACTGACAGAGCTACTTCGTCGACGAATAACTCCCAAACCAGTGAGAACCAGGTGTGGTTGATGTTGGCAATGTTGTAGAGCTACAGGAGGACTACAACTTTATCAATTGGCTCAAGGACTGATTCGGCCTGGATTTGAAACCACAGAGCTCCAAAGTGGTGCACTTCGAAACTGAAACGTAGTTTCAGTCATTAAGCCGACTGAAACCCGATTTTCTAGACACCATATCTCCTAAACCATTTAGAACTAGGTGATAGTGATGTTGACAATATTGTAGAGCTAAGTGAGTACTACAAAAGTGTCAACATGAGTTGGAGCTGGTTTGGTCTGGTTTGCAAACTACAAGCTTCCAAAGTAGGTCACAGTAAAACTGGAGGGACACTTTTGAGACTTAGAAAAATTCTAAGTGTTGAGACAGCCCCTCTAGCTGACTTGTGGGCCATTTTTGAGCATGTTCTGGCTAGTTTCATGAGATGGTCATATTGAGACTTTTGTTCCCCATAAAATTCCCTACAACTTTTCTTAAGGGTGCTTCTCCATGTAAGGTCTCTAAGCTAGACTTTTTAATTGGTCAAACTAGAGCATCCTAGGGCTAAATGGTGGTCAACTACACCTTGGAGGGCATTTTGGTGATTTTGGTCAACATGAACCTTGCTCCATTAGTGACCCTAAGTATAACTAAGGTGTTGTGAGATATAATTAGCTACTCTCCCCTTTTGTTACACCAACTACCTAGTGTCACATGATGTGAGCCAAACAAAATTCTAAAAACAACCACATTAGTTGTAACCACATAAAATAACATGAAATGATGCATGCTTATGCTCATGCAAATGCAATGCAATTATGGAGCTAAACACCTGAGGTGTTACATACACCATTTTGTTGAGGAGTGTAGGTTGATGAAACCTCATGCTTGATCCCAATCTCATCACAATAAGCTTCAATATTTGTGTTGTCAAATTCTTTGCCATTGTCACTTCTTATCTTCTTTATCTTGACTTCAAATTCATTTTAAGCTCTCTTTGTAAACTTCTTGAAACAAGTGGCCACTTCAGATTTGTCATAAAGAAAGAATGTCCAAGTGTATCTTGAGTAGTCATCCACAATCACAAGACAATAAAGATTTCCACCCAAGCTCTTGTAAGTTGTAGGACCAAACAAATCCATGTGTAGAAGCTCTAACACTCTTGATGTTGACATGTAAGCTTTTGTTGGATGAGTATTTGCAACTTGTTTACTGGCTTGACATGCACTACAAGGTTTGTCCTTCTCAAACTTGACATCTTTCAAGCCTCTCACTAACTCTTTCTTCAATAATTTGTTGAGAGTATTCATTCCAACATGAGCAAGCCTCCTATGCCAAAACCACCCAAGTGAAGTTTTGGTGAACAAACATGTCATCAAATTTGCATCTTCGGAGGTGAAGTCAACAAGATAGAGATTGTTATATCTAAAGCCTTTGAAAATTATTTGCTTGTCTTCTATCTTTGATACTACCACTTCATTTGGTGTGAATAAGCATTGATAGCCAAGATCACAAAGTTGCCCAACGGATTGTAGATTGAAACTCAAGGAAGCAACATAGAGCACATTTGAAAAAGAGTGATCTTTTGATGTTGCAATCTTGCCTATACCCTTGACTTAGATCTTTGAATTGCCCCCAAAAGTGATCTTCTCTTGTCATTCCCCATTTTCTTCAAGTGAGGTGAACATACGAGTGTCACCGGTCATATGTTGAGTGCAACTACTATCAATAACCCAATGAGTTCCACCGGTCTTGTAGTTCACCTACACATAAGAGATCAAGCTTTTTGTTTAGGGACCCAAACTTGAGAGGGACCCTTGACTTTCTCAACTAGTGACTTGGCAACCCAAATTTTCTTAGGCCTATTCTTGTTTGGGGGACCCAAGAACATGACTTTCATCTTTCCACTAGAATATCTTCTAAGCATATAGTGAGCATTGAAAGCAAAGGGTCTAGCATGCTTGGGCAAGGGTTGTGGTGGTGGAGTTTCACACTCATGAGCAAAGTGGCCCTCTTGTCCACACTCAACACATCTCTTAGGCTTGGGCTTTGATTTGCTTTGTTGTTGTTGAGTTTTGGCCTTCTTCTCTTGATTTGCCAAGTAACCAATATCACTTCTATCCATATTCATAACAGTGTTCATGAGTAGCTCACTTTGCAAGTATTGACCTCTTGTAAACTTGCTTAAACCGGTCTTGAGATGCTCTTTCTCTTGCTTTAGCTTTTTATTCTCCTCAATAAGTGACTCATTTGATGTTTGCTTTTCAAGAGCCATCCATCCTTTTAGCTTCTTGTTCTCATCTCTAAGCATTTCATTTTCACTCTTGAGCTTGACATAATCATCATAATTGTCGGATTCAACCACTTTCTTGCCTTTGCCACTAGAGCCTTGCTCAATGCTCTCAATAATCAAGTCATCACACGATGTGGCTATATCAATCTTAACAACTTGGTTAGTAACATCATGTGTCTCAAGAGAGAGCTCATTAGCAACAACAAGACTATCATAATTAATTTTCAATGAAGTATATTTATCTTTTAGCAAGTTGTGCCTAGTGTTGAGCTCATCATGCTTCTTCTCAAGTTTATCATGTTCATCTCTAAGCTCTTTGTTAAAAGTTTTGAGCTCCTTGAGAGTAGAAGTCATAATTTCATTTTGATCTTTAAGCTCATCACTAGTCTTTTGTGCAATCTCAAGCTTTGATGAAAGTGATTCATTTTTATTTTGAAGCTCATCATTTTCATTTCTAGTCTTTCTTATGACTTTAGAGTATTTGTTAAGAAATTTTACAAGTTCATCATAAGAAGGTGCATCAAATTCATCATCACTATCACTATCATCATCATCACTTTCATTGTTTTGTACCTTTCGTTCACCCTTGGCCATAAGGCATAGGTGAGTAGTGGATGATGACAGTGAAGATGGCGGTGAAGGTGGTGGTGAAGATGTCGATGAATATGATGATGGCCCAATCACAAACGCGGCGACCTTCTCTTTCTCGTTGTCTCTTTCATCATCGGAGGACTCACATGATGACTCAATGTCGGTGAGTCAATCACCAACAATGTAAGCTTTGCCTCCCTTCTTCTTTTTGTGATATTCTTTCTTCTTGCCATCCTTCTTCTTGTATGGCTTGTTCTTCTTCTTCTCATCTTCTTCATCACTAGATTCATTTTTCTTGTCCTTGTTCTTGTTCTTGTATTTGTCTTTTGGAGGCTTAGGGCATTGATGAGCTAGATGACCAAGTTCACCATAATTGTAGCAATCCATTTCGGATATAGGATTTCTTTTGCTATTTGTGAAGAACTTCTTCTTCTTGCCATCAAACTTGATGCCACTCTTATTAAACTTCTTTAGCATCTTGGTGGTCTTTCTCACCATGAGAGCAAGTGATGCATCATCAATGTCACTCTCACTTGAGCTTTCATGAACGATCATGGCTTGGCTCTTCTTCTTTTTCTTGTCATGGCTAGCTTTGAAAGCCAAGTCCTTCTTCTTGGAAGATGATGAGCCCTCTTCCGGAGTGATATGCATGTACATCTCATGAGCATTGATCTTTCGCAATACTTGTGTCGGTGTTGCGGTGGAGAGATCGCTTTGGTGAAGTACGGTGACAATGTGGCCATACTTCTCAATGGGAAGAACACTCAAGATCCTCCTTGCAACATCCGATGGACTCATTTGAGTGAGCCTGAGAGCATTGAGATCCTCTACAAGAACATTCAAGCAAGTGTACATGTCATTAGCACTTTCCTTGGGAAGCATCTCAAATGAATTAATCTTCTTCAAAGAAAAATGATAGCGTTCCTCACGCTCACTCTTAGTTCCCTCATGGAGAGCACAAAGGTTTTCCCACAATTCATGAGCGTTTTTTGCATTACGCATACGATTGAAGATATCCTTGCCAAGGCCCCGGTAGAGTGCATTTTTTGCCTTTGCATTCCACCGGTCGTACTTCTCCTCGTCACCAACGGGGTTAGCGGGATCCTTGACTTCCGGAAGCCCTTCGGTGGTGGCTCTAAGACACTCGACATCTATGGCTTCGAGGTACGCCTCCATGCGGATTTTCCAATATGAAAAATCATCTCCCTCAAAGATGGGAGGTGATCCTTCCCTATTAGACATCTTGCTCTAGGCGGTAAAGCCTAATTTAGGAGCAACTCAGCTCTGATACCAATTGAAAGGATCAAGATGCCCAAGAGGGGGTGTGAATTGGGCTTTTCTAAAATTTATTGCGAGAATTAAATTCTACTAAGCCATAATTCACTCCTAGTGCCTACAAGTGTTCCTAGTGATTCTATCGATAAAAGTTTTGCACCCTAAGTTCCAATCCTAGTCTAGCATTGCAATTCTAGAAAAGTAAACCAAGTAACAAAAGTAATACGAGAAAGTAAATTGCTTGAAAGTAAAGGGTTAGGAACACGGCGATGTTTTCCCGAGGTATCGGAGAGTCGCCACTCCCCACTAGTCCTCGTTGGAGCACCCGCGCAAGGGTGTAGCTCCCCCTTGATCCACGCGAGGATCAAGTGCTCTCTACGGGCTGATTCTTTGACACTCCGTCACGGTGAATCGCCCACAACCACTCACAAGATGAGTTAGGTCATCCACAAGCTCCGTCGGATGATCACCAAGCTCCCAATCACCACCAAACCGTCTAGGTGAAGGCGATCAGCAAGAGTAACAAGCAAGAACTCTCACTTGACCATAACAAGTCTAATGAGAAGGTGGATGCACACTTGCTACTCCCTAGTCACTAATGAGGGATCTTAATCTTGGATTCTCAAATCTCAATTCTCACTAGAGCTCTTGCACTTCCTTGCATATGAAAGGTGTTTCTCAGCTGAACAAATGAGTAAGAGACCTCAAATAAAGGGGTAGGGGATGTATTTATACTCCCCACAGTCAATCCCAACCGTTATGTGCCAACTCAATATTTTTCGTACTGACCGGACGCGCTGGTCGACGTGATCGGATGCGTCCGGTCGGTGGCAACGGTCGAATTGAAAAACAAAGGCGTTGAGTGACCGGACGCGCATGCGAGTCCAATCAGGGGTGACCAGACGCGTCCGGTCGCTCAAAACCCTTTCTAGAACCTTTCTGTACTTTCACCGGACGCACAGACGAGTCCAATCGGTGATGACCGGACGCGTCCGGTCAACGAAGTTCCTCTCTGGAAATGGACCGGACGCACTGTAGATGCGTTCGATCAATTTTCTAGCCGCGTCCGATCACGACACTTACCCTCTCTGACTCTGGTCAACATGATCTACGCGTCCGGTCTATGGGAGGACCGCGTCTGATTGATCGTATTGAGTCTGCGGTGACCGCCAGTACTGACCGGACGCGTCCGGTCAAGGCAGAGACCACGTCCGGTCGAGAAGAAATGGCTCAAAAGACTTCGAATCGCGACGCAACCTGAACCAAGTTTTTTCCAACTGAACTTTGGGCTTCACCTGAGCTACTTATTGCTAAGTTTGACAAGTGTGCACCACACCTAAACAAAAAGACTCACCTAGGTCAAGCTACTCGCTCATGCCCCCCTTTATAGTACGGCCAAAGGAGAAAAGCGAAGATCCTAACGACTATTCCGAACGTAACTCAAGTCCTCGACGTCCGGAACTAACCGTCCTTAATCTTGACGTTAATCCTTTGAAAACCGAAACGATTTCCATAAGGGGCATGAAAACCATAGTGCCCAAAACAGTCACCATTCCCATGACCTAACTTACCAAAGTTTCTGCAAAACACACGTTAGTCATGGTAATGTTGCGTTGTCATCAATTGCCGAAACCAACTCTAGAGGCATAGATGCTTTCACCTTCTTTTAGCTCAGCAGTGGTGAACGGGACCACCGCCAGCAGGTAGCAGCAGCGCGATGCTGCATGTCATGGCTGCTGGCGAGTGGGAGCGGTGGCGTGCCATGGCTGCGCTCGGTTGTGCTTGCGGTTGCGGGCTTGACGAGGGAGTCGAGCTAGAAGATGGTGCACTGCAGCAATGAAATACTACAAGCCGGTCGGCCCGGGACGAGCTGAGCGTTTGGGTGGGCGGCCGGCTGGTTGGGCTGCGTGGATTGGACGCGACGCGGCACACGGGGAATTCAACTCCCGGGCCAGCTCGCAGCCGGTACACGGGCACCATGTGCATCAGCCCCAGCAGCTAGCAGCTAGCATACGGATGATCCTTCGCGGCGGATCGGATCACCACGTACGGTTGCCTGCAGCCATGCACGATGCACCGTCGAAACGAAATGCCGATCAGGTATTGCACGGATTTGTTGAGCGAGATACGTACACAGATGGAGCAAAACGAGACAAGCTTTTGTACGTTTCTTTTTTGGTTGCGGCAAAACGACGACTTGTGGTTGTGGCTGGCAGGCAGACTGGCGGAGTGGTATATGTCCACTGTTCTAGTACCCCTCCGTCCGAGCGAGAATGGAAATCTCAAGTTTTCAGGCTAGATTAGTGGAGATGTAAAATTATACATGTACCCCTACAATACTGTTGCAATTCCAAAGAGTTCCATATGAAGTAGTCATTGCATCTAGAGAATTCATCCCAAGTTCAAAATATTTTACATTATTCAATGTCATGAGCCACACGGTGGTTTTTGTTCTGTTGCTTTTTATTGGGTAGGTCCCACTTAAAAAAGCGATCAAAACATAAAATTACATTCTTTTGGGACAAGATTTGAATCTTAGGATTACATTCTTTTTGGGATGGAGGGAGTAGAAAAAAAATATTAGGACCACGGCTTTTTATATTTGGGAAAATACAATTCTAGTATGAGTGTCATGTTTTAGCATCTTAAATTTGACCAATTATAAATAAAAAAGTATCAATGTCTATCATATCAAGTAAATACAATTTGTTACGGTGCTTAGGAGGAACCACCCGTCAGAATTATTTGCCGCAAGTATTAATTGTGAAAATTAATTAATTGTAATTAAGGGCAGTTTAGGATTTTTCAGCAGATGCTGCTCCCTGCGTCGCGAGATATCGCTGCTCCTACGTCGCCGCCTCCCGCCTCCTTGCTCGCTGCTCGCCGCCCGCCTCACCGCCAATCGCCTCACGATTAGAAACGGGGGCGCGGCGTTGCGGCGCCTCCATAATCTAGGGTTTTGCTCGGGGGCTCATCAGTAGCCGCCGGCAAGATGCCGAGGAAGAAGAAGAGAATCGACAGGATTCCGAAGGATCGTCTCCCATACCACTTGAGGCAATCGAGGCCTGGCCCTCTAAGGAGGGCGATTGGGGACCGACCGAAGCCAAAGGTGATTCGAAAATTTACTTGTTTTGCCTACAAGTTAGAAAGGAAATTTGAGGCATTCCTCTCGTCCAATTTGATATGTTGAAACTAAATTTGATCCAATTGTATTGTCCAATTTGATATGTTGAAACTTGTGCTTCAAATGCATGCGTGAGTTTTCTTTCCGTCAGTATACAATGTTATTCTCTGTTTCCGATGTTGCCTGTTGTGGGCTTGATTCTGCCGAATAGACTACAACTAGGTGATTTGGCGAGTAATTTTTAGGTATTGGTACAACAAATCAAATTAGTGTGTTAGCAATGCAAAGGAAGCCCCCCAGGAGCAAGCCTAGACCGGCCCAGCGAGGCCCAGAAGACAAGCTCGGCCCAGCAAACTTGTGAGCGGTCCTGAGTGGGTTCAGTATATGGATCAGTGATGTTGCCTGGAGAGGGCATGAACCATTTTGTAACCAAACTAAAACTCTAAATTGAATCTGTAACACCTGGTGTTTGTCACCCTTAAGCAGTTGGTTTGAGCTTAAACATGACATATTAAGTGGTGATGAAGAGATCAATGTCAAACCTATGAAAATGAGCCCTGCAGCCATGCACGATGCACCGTCGAAATGAAATGCCGATCAGGTATTGGACGGATTTGTTGAGCGAGATACGTACACAGATGGAGCAAAACGAGACAAGCTTTTGTACGTTTCTTTTTTGGTTGCGGCAAAACGACGACCTGTGGTTGTGGCAGGCAGGCAGACTGGCGGAGTGGTATATGTCCACTGTTCTAGTACCCTGCGTCCGAGCGAGAATGGAAATCTCAAGCTTTCAGGCTAGATTACCGGAGATGTAAAATTATACATGTACCCCTACAATACTGTTGCAATTCCAAAGAGTTCCATATGAAGTAGTCATTGCATCTACCTAAGTTCAAAATATTTTACATTATTCAATATCATGAGCCATACGGTGGTTTTTGTTCTATTGCTTTTTATTGGGTAGGTCCCACTTAGAAAAGCTGATCAAAACATAAAATTACATTCTTTTTAGGACAAGATTTGAATCTCAGGATTACATTCTTTCTGGGTCGGAGGGAGTAGAAAAAAATATTAGGACCACGACTTTTTATATTTGGGAAAATACAATTCTAGTATAAGTGTCATGTTTTAGCATCTTAAATTTCACCAATTATAAATAAAAAAGTATCAATGTCTATCATATCAAGTAAATACAATTTGTTACGGTGCTTAGGAGGAACCACCTATCAGAATTATTTGCCGCAGGTATTAATTGTGAAAATTAATTAACTATAATTAAGGGCAGTTTAGGATTTTTCAGCAGATGCTGCTCCCTGTGTCGCGAGATATCGCTGCTCCTACGTCGCTGCCTCCCGCCTCGCCGCTCGCCGCCCGCCTCACCGCCAATCGTCTCACGACTAGAAATGGGGGGGGGGGCGTTGCGGCGCCTCCATAATCTAGGGTTTCACTCGGGGGCTCATCAGTAGCCGCCGACAAGATGCCGAGGAAGAAGAAGAGAATCGACAGGATTCCGAAGGATCATCTCCCATACCACTTGAGGCAACCGATACCTGGCCCTCTGAGGAGGGCAATTGGGGACCGACCGAAGCCAAAGGTGATTCGGAAATTTACTTGTTTTGCCTACAAGTAGAAAGGAAATTTGAGGCATTCCTCTTGTCCAATTTGACATGATGAAACTAAATTTGATCCAATTGTCTTGTCCAATTTGATATGTTGAAACTTGTGCTTCAAATGCATGCGTGAGTTTCTTTCCGTCAGTATACAATGTTATTCTCTGTTTCCGACATTGCCTGTTGTGCGCTTGATTCTGCCGAATAGACTGCAACTAGGTGATTTGGCGAGTAATTTTTGGGTATTGGTACAACAAATCAAATTAGTGTGTTAGCAATGCAGAGGAAGCCCCACAGGAGCAAGCCTAGACCGGCCCAGCGAGGCCCAAAAGACAAGCTCGGCCCAACAAACTTGTGAGCGGTCCTGAGTGGGTTCAGTATATGTATCTGTGATGTTGCCTGGAGAGGGCATGAACCATTTTGTAACCAAACTGAAACTCTAAATTGAATCATTCGTCATTCCCGCCGCTAATCCTTTCCTCCCCTCCAACTGTCCTAGCTATTCTTCCCCTTTTACTAGCTGTTGCTAACATTCTGGTATCAGACTTCGTGATCCTGTCCGATTCCTTCCCCCTACAGCTTCCAGTTCATCCTAGATCCCGCCAGCCACCACCACTATACACATTTTCAGCGATCTCGGGGAGCAATGGAATCTAACATGAAGATGCTGTTCGACGAGCTCGCTTAGCTCAATCGCCGTTTCGACGAGCAGGTGAGCGTTGGACCAAGTGCTTCAATGGCCTGGAGCAGAGCATCTCCGAGCGCTCGATGGTGACCGTCCGCTGCATCGACGCGCTGGAGGTGTCTCACTTCTCTGCTGTCAGCGACCTCTCTCGACGCGTGGCTAACCTCGAGTCGGCTCCTGCGGATCCACAGCCCCTCGCTGCCATGGCCCGCATAGCCACGCTTGAAGTGAACTACGCCAACCGTGACGTAGAGTTCACCAAATGCCTCGCCGACCTTGAAGCTCTTCGTCATGTCACTGCCTCAGACAAGCCAGACAACCGTATGGCGACTCTAGAGGCTGCAGCGGCGGACTACGCCGCGTGGCATTCGGGAGTGGAAGGGCTGCTCGACGACATCCGTACTCGGTGCAGAAGCTGGAGAAGGCCTGTGCGCGCGACATGTTCGATGAATTGCCGCAGCCGACCGGGCCACTTCCTGCTCCTGCCAAGGCGGCCGCGCAGCACGCCGGAATCACCGCCGAATCGCCCGTGACGGGGCACCACGTTGATATGACTACATGGGATTTGGGATCCGGGGTTGTCACGACCTGGATCCCTGTCCCAGCCAATGGTACGTTGTCGGTTCCCAAAACCCCTGTTCTTCATTCACAGGCTCAGTTCCATGGTCATGCATCTGTTTTTACTCGGCCTCCTCCACCACCGTTACCAATTCCACCTGACCCTTTTCACCCTACCCACCCACAAGCCTTCTTTGGGTTTCATCCACCCCTTCGTCCACCCTTGCCTGATCCCCATCGGCTGAACAACCCCACTGGAAAACTTCCTAAGGTCCCATTCCCTAGGTTTGATGGTGACAGTCCCTGTCGTTGGCGTACTCATGATGAAAAGTACTTTGTGGAACCATATCTTTGGGTCAGTATCTTTGAAATGCAATTCGATGGTGCTACGTCTTTGTGGTACCAATCTGTTGAGTCCCAAATTCTTGACTAGTCATGGGATGATTTCTGTGCTCACATTCATGACCGCTTTGATCGCGATAGGCACGAGTCCTTGATTCGCCAATTGTTCCATGTTAAACAAACTACATCAGTCTTTGATTACCTCTCCCGCTTCACTGAGCTCATGGATCAGTTGAAGGCTTATTCTCCTAAGCATGACCAGCTGTATTTCACCATGCATTTTATTGATGGATTGCGACTTGATATTAAATTGGTCATGCTTGTTCAGTATCCCAAGGATTTGGATACTACTGCTACCTTGGCTTTGTTGCAGGAAGAAGTGGAGTCTGCTTCCCCATCGAAGCCACCTCGAGCTAGTGATTGGCATACTGGTCGTTTTGCCCAAGCCAACAAAGGCCCTTTGCCCTTGCCACTTCCCCTTCGGCAGGAAAAAGCTCTTTCGGCTGCTGAGGCTCGGGAGTATTCTTCCTCTACAGCTGATTCCAAGCTTGCGTCCATCAAGTCATATAGGAAGGCTCTTGGGCTCTGCTATAAGTGTGGTGCTAAATGGTCCAAGGATCATAAATGTTCTCCTAAGGTTTTGCTGGCCGTGGAAGCTGTTTGGGACTCTTTTGGGGATTTAGATGCGGTTTTAGAAGTCGATGATACAGTATCTGCTGAGCCTGCACAATTTTTCATGGCTCTGTCCAAGGTTGTTGTGGGTGCTTCTTCCTCTGCTCGAGCTATTTGGCTGCATGGTATGATTCACGGTCACTCAGTCTTGGTTCTTGTTGACTCAGGCAGTTCTGCATCTTTTATTAGCTAAGATCTTGCATCTAAACTCAACGGTATCTCATCTACTCCTACACATGTGAGGTTCGGGTTGCTGGTGGTGGTATTTTGCTTAGTCTAGCCATTTTCCATCACCTTTCTTGGTTTGTTGGTGATTGTACATTTCAAACTAATTTTCGGATTCTGCCATTGAGTTCTTATGACCTTATTGTTGGTATGGACTCGCTTGAGTCTTTGAGCCCAATGCAGATACATTGGTAGCAAAAATGGCTTATGGGTTTTCTTACAAGGTCTCGATGCTGAGTTACCTGATAAGCTGATGCTTCAAGTCTACCAATTGTCTAATGTCACTTATGAACAGTATAGCTCGTCTGTTATACATCCATCGGTGCAGTCAGTATTGGATCAGTTTCCTACAGTTTTGGCAATGCCTCCCTCTCGGTCTTGTAATCATTCTATTCCCTTGATTCTAGGAGCGCAACTGGTGTTTATTCGCTCCTATCAGTATTCTCTAAAACTAAAGGATGAGATTGAAGCTCAAGTCAAGGAAATGTTGGCGCAAGGATTGATTCGGCCCAGTACTAGCCCATTTTCATCACCTGTATTGCTGGTAAAGAAGGATGGCTCATACTGTTTATGTGTTGACTTTCACCAGTTGAATGCAATCACTGCCAAGTCAAAATATCCTGTGCCCATTTTTGATCAGCTAGTGGATGAGCTTGCACATGCCAGTTGGTTCTCTACTCTCGATCTTAGAGCGGGTTTTCATCAGATCTTGTTGCAGCCGGGAGAAGAACCAAAGACTGTGTTTCAAACTCATGTGGGGCAGTACGAGTTTCAAGTCATGGCCTTTGGGCACACTGGTGCGCCGGGAACTTTCCAAGGGGTGATGAATTCTACTCTTGCCCCTAGCTTGCGCAAATTTGTGGTGGTATTCTTCGATGATATCCTTGTATACAGCTAGACATTTGAAGAGCATCTTGATCATTTAACTCAAGTGTTCCAGTGGCTGGCAAAAGATCAATGGAAAATCAAGCTCTCAAAGTGTAAATTTGCTCAGCGGGAAATATTCTACTTAGGCCACGTTATCAGTGAGCGTGGTATTGCCACTGACCCTACCAAAATTCAGGCTATTTCTAGCTGGCCTGTGCCAACAAAAGTCCGAGCATTGTGAGGATTCCTTGGCTTGGCGGGTTACTACCGCAAGTTTATCAAGCATTTTGGGCTCATTACCAAATCTCTGAATGATCTGCTCCACAAGGATTCTCTATTCATCTAGACTTCTATCCATGATAATGCATTCTTGGCTCTAAAAGTAGCCCGCAGTTCTGCACCCGTGTTGGGAATTCTAGATTTCTCGATTCCCTTTCACTTGGAGACTGATGCATCTGGGTTCGGAGTTGGTGCAGTATTGCTACAGAATGGTCATCCACTGGCATTCATTAGTAAGGCATTGGGACTTTGCAATCAAGGATTGTCAATTTACGAGAAGGAGTACCTGGCGATTCTTATGGCAGTTGATCAGTGGCGGCATTACCTTATGAATTTAGAATTCATCATCCATACTGATCATCGCAGCCTAATCCACCTCAATGAGCAGGGGCTACATACGCCCTGGCAGCAGAAAGTGTTCTCCAAATTGTTGGGACTTCGTTACAAAGTGGTTTACCATAAAGGCTCTGAGAATCAGGCTACAGATGCTCTGTCACACTGGGACCATCCTCAATAGCTGAATGCAATTTCTTCACCTACTCACTTATGGCTTCATCAGCTTCGTCTTTGGTACCCAACAGATCCTGAGGCCAAAGCTTTGTTGTCACAATTGCTTTTGGATGGCTCAAGTCGACCACCATTTCAGCTGAGGGATGGAATCATCTTATATCATAACTGCATCTGGTTGGGCTCTAATCAAGATCTTAAGCGCAAAGTGTTGACTGCTCTTCATGATAGCCCTATTGGCTGGAGCTCCGACAACTTTTAGCAAACTCCAACCCTTGTTCAATTGGCCAGGTATGCGTAAGGATATTTTCCTGCATGTTCAGTCGTGCACTGTGTGTGCCTAGGCCAAGCCAGATCGCGCAGGGTACCCCGGTTTGTTGCAGCCACTTTAGGTGCCACGACAGTCTTGGGAAGTGGTTTCACTTGATTTTGTGGAAGGCCTTCCATTGTCTGGTACTTTCATCCCCATCTTGGTTGTCGTGGATAAATTCTCCAAGTTTGCTCATTTCATACCATTGAAACATCCTTACTCTGCGGCGTCTGTGGCTCGGGTCTTCCTGGATAACATATATAAACTACGTGAACTTCTGGTTGCCATAATCTCTGATTGCGACAGGGTATTTGCCAGCAAGTTCTGGCAGCTGCTATTTCAACTCGCTGGTATTGATTTGCGCATGAGCACTGCTTATCACCCGCAGAGTGATGGTCAGACGGAATGAGTTAATCAGTGCATGGAGACCTACTTGAGGTGCTTTGTTCAATCTTGTCCTCGTCGCTAGTCTCGTTGGCTGCCACTGGCGGAGTTTTGGTATAATACCAGCTCTCATTCAGCATTGGGCCGAACTCCCTTTGAAGTGTTATATGGCTTTCCTCCCCATCATTTGGGTTTGGACCTTTCGGCCGCTGCTCCGGTCCCAGAATTATCAGAATGGCTGCAGGAGCGCGAGTTGATGCAACAGTTGGTTCGCCAACACTTATTGCGAGCCTAGGAACGAATGAAGAGGTAGGCCGATAAACACAGGGGTGAGCGTCAGTTTGTAGTGGGCGATATGGTGTCCCTCAAATTACAACCTTACGTCTAGTCTTCTATCGCTCCCTGTGCCAATCACAAGCTGGCGTTCAAGTTCTTTGGTCCATATCGCATTTTGGAGCGTATTGGCAAAGTTGCCTATTGGCTTCAGTTATCGGATTCGGCGTCAGTTCACCCTGTCTTTCATGTTTTGCAACTGAAGCTTTTCCAGGGAATTAGACTGTAAGTACAGCTCCTCCTTCTGACCTGGTCGAATTTCAGATTCCTCTTCGCATTCTTCAACGCCGATGGTCCGAGGGTGCCCATCCGGTTGAGCAAGGACTGGTTGAATGGTCTCATATGCTTGTGACTTTGGCCACTTGGGAGTCTCTAGAGCAACTGCGTCAGCAGTTTCCTCGTGCGCCGGCTTGGGGGCAAGCCGCTTCTGAAGAAGGGGAGAGTGTTAGCAATGCACAGGAAGCCCCCTAGGAGCAAGCCTAGTCCGACCCAGCGAGGCCCAAAAGACAAGCTCGGCCTAGCAAACTTGTGAGCGGTCCTGAGTGGGTTCAGTATATGTATCTGTGATGTTGCTTGGAGAGGGCATGAACCATTTTGTAACAAAACTGAAACTTTGAATTGAATCATTCGTGGTTCCCCGTCGCTAATCCTTTCCTCCCCTCCAAGTTTCCTAGCTGTTCTTCCCCTTTTACTAGCTATTGCTAACATAGTGTTTCTTCTTCTGTTAGAGCATTGATGATTGTGCAGAATAGTCTGTATTGTAACAGCTAGACTCGTTCAGTTTAGTATAGTATATAAGTACCAAGTTGCGAACCAAACCAAGCATTGCTAACACCATTTATAAGTGGTTGTCGTTCGGTGATACTAAACCTGGATAACACTTGTGGAGAAGTTGGTAATTCAATGAAATCTAACATCTCTTGGCTCAATCTGAAGATGATGGAATTGCTTGTTAATTTGAATCAAATTGGTATAGTCACAATGCAAACAAATCTATGTTTTCCTTGGTCGAACCATATGCATTTTAGCCCTGCATTCAATTAGTATTTATTTTCACTTTTGTATAACTTCCTTGTACTGAAATAGCAGCTGCTCTTATGTTTTCTATCTGTGGAACTATGTTGTACTTGCAGATTAACTACTTGAAGATTAGATGGCTATTCTTTTAAATATCAACTGTCATATGTGTATTAACTTTTTTTTGATGATTTGACCCTGCTTGTAGCCAATAACATAGGGTAGAGATTATGTCAGACAACAAAGTGTGCAAAGTAACCTACCATGTTTCTTATAACTTAAGATCCAGTAATTATTGTGATCTCTTGATATTGTGTGAAGCCCAGAGTCCCTTCGCCGGAAGTGAAGCCCAAAGGTCCTCCACCGGACGTGAAGCCCAAAGGTCCTCCACCGGACGTGAAGCCCAAAGGGCCTCTACAGGATGTTCGTCATGATAGAATATCAAAATGACCACAATTGTGTGTTGGGAC
This sequence comes from Saccharum hybrid cultivar R570, assembly GCA_038087645.1. Lineage (NCBI taxonomy): Eukaryota > Viridiplantae > Streptophyta > Magnoliopsida > Poales > Poaceae > Saccharum > Saccharum hybrid cultivar. The sequence goes on along the minus strand of JAQSUU010000594.1, from coordinate 1,088,982 downwards.
TTGGCCCTCCATGTTGGCTATGATCAAGTGTAAGCTTATATGCAAGCACAAAGATCTTACAGCTTAATTTGCTTCCAGAAGTTTTGTAACAGAACCGACCAAATTATAAGAGCACAAGTACAAAAACAAGCACCGAAGCGCTCAAATTTTCGAACTTGAGCCCATATAATCCCGGTAGTCAATCAAAACCACGAAGGATTTCAAACCAACTTGCTTACAACCAGGATCGCATCATTCAACATACAACATCATACGTTACATTTCACAAGTAGATCTGAACTAAGTTTTCACAAACGGAGTCGCAATTATTACAAACCAAGTTTATAAAAGTAGCGGAAGCAAACGCACACCAGTTGATTAACTACTGCCAGTCTTGATGATCAACAACCCGCAAAAGCATGAGGAAAGTACATAAAAGATGATCACGCCCAAGTGATCTAGTCTTCTTCACCCGCAGGGTGGAGACAAGTCTTGCAGAAGCCTTGATAGAGCATATCATCTGCAACAGGAGGGAATAAACCCTGAGTACTGGAATGTACTCAGCTAGACTTACCCGTCGAAAACCAGAAATAAGATGACACCAAGGATTATGCAAGGCTTACACAAGAGGCTAGCTGACATCACATTTTTGCATAAAGGCATAAGTAATTGAGACTCTTATAACCTGTACTAGCAGTTATTTTTAGCATTTACCTGCCATCTATCTTAGCACCTGTACTAAACATGCACTTGATTATAATCAAACAATATTATTATTATATCCATAGCAGGTATATCATTGTGGCAACATTGTATCATTCACTTAACCATCTGTTCATTTAATGAGATCTACGTTGCCGCTGCTCAAGTCAAGTGCTCACTAACCGGGAGCGACGGTGATTCGAATCGAATTCCTATCCAGCTGGAGGGGTATTTCTAACACTCACCGCGCAAGCCCCTGCCAGGGTCGCACAAGCCACCTTTTCATATGATTCAGGAATCGCGGGCCCGAATGATGTCGCGACCCCAAGGGCGACACTCTGCCAGGTGATAGGGACTCTAACCCCCCCTTGGTCTCACGCCAATGTCCCCAAGCACATCCTTTCTCTCCTCCAAGAAGCAACCTACCATTCGATTCCCGGCCTGAACCACATTACTCGGCTTCGCGGTCGGAACGGCTTATCCGGCCAACTAAGTGTTAGACTGCGTTCAACATGACTCAAGGACGTACAGCGAATCGGTCCTTAAACGACTCAGACGGGCATAGCTCCACACCCAAGACGTGAAGTGTCTTGTGGCTGTACTATCGAACTCCCGCCCGGTCTCAATTTTATTTTTAAGGATGGTTCCATCCACGATAGCCATAAAGCCACTCGTGATTCCTTCCTACATCTCGCGGATGACCGGAAATCACCCGACTTCTATCGTACTAAGCAGGGCTAAGCATTGACATGTGCCTAAACCTAATATAGGATTAAGTACGATATCTGGACAAGGACAGGTATAATGCAACAAGTGTTTTCATATAACTCCTACAACTTAATGCATTAAACAATTAAACGTACTCAAGATTAATTTATAAATCAGTAGGTTCAGCATGCACCGGGGCTTGCCTTTCAGAAAGGTCGAGGGCCGGTGGTCTGGGCACTCAGGAAGGTCGTTTGCGGGCACTCCTTCGCCTGCTGGATCCTCGGGCTCCTGCTGCTCCTGGTCCTCCTCCGGAATTACAGGCTCGAATTCGAGGAGAGTTACCCCCTCCGGTACACCTATTGCATGAATGCACAATAAATATCATGGATGCATAAATGTGCAACATGCTCGGAATGAAATGCATTTCAGAAATAAAATACTCTATTCAAGTTACTTTATTAGTACGTGCAAATCTCTTCTCCGGTGGAGAAGTACTTACCTAAGCTACTCAACCTAAGATACAGTTGTTCTTCTTCGGTTAAGGCCCTAACACCTAATAAACACAAGAGTGACATCATTTAGGTTACCACAGTAAGTTATTCTGGACAGCAGCTCAAAGATTCTAACATAACTGAAGATTCCTAACTCCAAAAGATATGATCTAAGACAATCTGGAAAGCTTATGAAATGCTCTACAAAATGTTTTCAGATCACAACACTAAACTCCAAAGTTTATCTAATCGAAATTCCAAAGTTCCAGAATCTGTTCCCTCTAAACAGAGAGCAGTCAATTCTGGACTGGCACTTTAAACAGCAATAACTCCCAAACTACTAAGCCAAATGCTCCCAAATTTTGACACAAGCTCATTTACAAATTTTACTACAACTTTGGTATTTACAAGTTTTCCAGCAACCACCTTCATCCAAGGTCAAACCTAGAAATACTATCAGCTGTCCAGAAAACCTAAAATTGCAAAGATTAAATATTTATTGATGTGGCAAACATTCTCTAAGACCAAACTAATACTACTACCAGTTCACAAAGGTCACAAAAACACCAGAAAGTAAGGTGTGCCCACCTAGAATTTTTATTTAAACTCATTTCTTAATTTACTTAAGTAATTAAGTGGAATTTCAAACATATAGGTAAACTGCTCCTAAAATTCTACAAAAATTACAGGAGACTCTCTGACCCAAAAAGAGTCTACTGTAAAAATTTGAACTCAATTTATTCATAGGAACTCTCTGAACAAAATTTACAAGCCCAAAAGGCTGATTTTTGTATAAATAACAAAGCATAGTAAAAAGTGTCAAACAACAGATTTCTTAATTTTCTTAGACACTCTAGGGTACCAAGGCACTCTCCAAAATTTTATATGAACATTGCACATGTAGAAAAATTACAAAAATTCATTTAAGTATTTCCTAGAATAACAAGATAGCATTATAACTTGAAAAGTACTTAAGCACTACTGCCCAAATTTTTACCAAAGCTAGAGCAAGTATAAATTAGCCTACTCACCAAATTTCATAATTTTTGGAACACTGAAACTCAAGATGTAATTTAAACAAGTTTGCATGTGATTTAAAACACATTTCAAGGACCTATTTAAATACCCCAGAAAACAAACATCACATATCCAATTTATATTTTTCTAAAATACTACACATCATTTAGATCCTAACAAAATTTATCTCATGATTTTTGAGCAAGTAAAACCCTAGATCTACATTTTCCAAACTTAACCAAAATTCTGTAGCAAGATAAATAAAAATGAAAAAGATCTCATTTATACTGGGCCGGCCCGGAAAGACGCGGCCCATGACGTGCGCGCGGCCTGCTCGGTCGTCCCGCCCGCGCGCGTGGGTCTGCCAGGCGGGACCCGCCGTCAGAGAGAGAGAGACAGGGGCGCGGCGAACCGCACGCTCCGGCGAGCTCAAGCTCGTCGGAGAGGAGCCCGCCCGGAAAACCGAACCCACCCACGCGTTCCCCGTCACGCGACGCTTTGCTTCGTGCAAGTAGGAAGGCTCGGGTTGGAGTGGGAGGGGCTCGCCGTCGTGAGTGGCGGCCGGTGAAGTTCGGGTGACGGTGCACCGCCACCGGTGAGGCCGCACGGTCACATCTGAGCTCGGTACGAGCTTCACTGCAACTAGGCGGACTGATTGAGGTAGAGAAGGGAGATGGAGAGAGGCCCTAACCACCCCGGCCACGGAGCGCCGTGATGCGGGGCGGTGAGCGCGACGACGGTGGTCGTCGTGTTCCGCTCCGGCGAGGTCGCATCCCCCGGTAAGGTCTCACCACAAGCATCCCCACAGATTACGGAGGTGAGAACGAGGTTCATGACAGGAGTAGAATGAGGGAGGGGAGCAGGCCACGGTGGACCGTGGCGGCGGCGATACTCCGGTGAGCTCCAGTGGAGAGAAAATCGACAATACCTCCTCACCTCTACGAAATGGATCAAGCGCGATGTAGGGGAAGGTCAGGGAGCCTAAGGCGGAGCTGTGGGTGAAGTTAGGTAGGCTACCATGCGGTGGTGAGCTCGCCCGGCCGCGGCGGGGTCGGAGTGGCACTGCTCGTCGGACCAGAGAGCGAGGGAATGGAGGAGGGAGTGGCGTGAGTGCTGGGGATGGAGGTGTCGACTCCCACTTCACTCCCGCGCGTGAGCTCGCGACGTGGAGACGACAGCAGCACGCACGCGCCACACGGCCACCGGGCTCTGCCTGAGCGCCACGACGCGAGCCGGCTGTCCGGCTGCATGGCGTCGCCGTTTACTGAATGGAGGTCGTCCTCGTTCGACTGACAGAGCAACTTCGTCGACGATTAACTCCCAAACCAGTGAGAACCAGACGTGGGTGATGTTGGCAATGTTGTAGAGCTACATGAGGACTACAAGTTTGTCAATTGGAGTTTGGACTGGTTCGGCCGAGATTTGAAACTACAAGGCTCCAAAGTGGTGCCCCTTGAAACTGAAACTTAGTTTCAGTCACTAAGCCGACTGAAACCTGATTTTCTAGACACCATATCTCCTAAACCAATTAGAACTAGGTGATGGTGATATTGACAATGTTGTAGAGCTATGTGTGGACAACAACTTTGTCAATTGGCTCCAGGACTGGTTTGGCCTAGTTTGTGAGTTACAAGTTGCTAAAGTGAGGTACTGTGAAACGGTTTTCAGCTCAACACTTAGCAAAATTTGCTAAGTCCCAAAACAGCCCCTAATACTGACTTGTGGGCCATTTTTGAGCATGTTCTGTTCATTTTCATGAGATGGCCATATTAGAACTTTTGTTCCTTATGAAATTCTCTACAACTTTGCTTAAGGGTACTCCTCCATGCAAGATTTCTAAATTGGACTTTTTAATTGGTCAAACCAGATCACTCTAGGGGTCCAACTTAGTCAACAACATTTGGAAGGGCATTTTGGTAATTTTGGTCAACATGAACATTGCTCCACTACTTACCCTAAATGTAATTAAGGTGTTATAAGACCTAATTAGCCACCCTACACATTGGTTGCACAAAATTCCTAGTGTCACATACTTTGGCACAAGTAATTCAACACTTTTACCCAAATGTTGCAAACTCATGTTGCACATGTTGCATGAGTGTGTTGCACAACACTTGCTAATTATGTTACACTAAAGTGGTTGACATATCTCACAAAGGAAATTGCACATAAGGTACTTGTGTGTTGCACACTACTCACTTTTTACTTCACATGAAATATAAACATATTATAAGCTTATGCATGAAATGAATGATGCTTGCTTATGCTCATGCAAATGCAATGCAATTAAGGAGCTAAACACCTGGGGTGTTACAGCCCTCCCCCCTTATAAAAATCTCGTCCCGAGATTTGGAAAGCGTACCATTTTTCATAGAATTCCTTATAACCATCCCGCAAATAGTCTTCCCGTTCCCATGTAGCGTCACTTTCACTACCCTGATTACTCCACATTACTTTATACCACTTAACCACTTTGCTTCTAGTTACTCGTTCCTGAGTATCGATCACTCGGACTGGCTTTTCTTCGTAAGTTAGATCGGATTCCAGCCTGATATCTCCTAAAGGGACTCTTTCCTCAGGAACTCGAAGACACTTTTTGAGCTGTGATACATGGAAGACGTTGAATATGGCACTCATTTCAGGAGGTAACTGGATTTTGTACGCGACAGCTCCACTCTTGCCTATGATCTGGAAAGGACCCACGTATCTTGGCGCAAGTTTTCGCTTAACACCAAAACGTTGGACACTTTTCATTGGAGAAACTTTCAGATACATGAAGTCCCCAACTTCAAACTCGAGTGGTTTTCTACGACGATCAGCATAACTTTTCTGTCTAGCTTGGGCTGTAGCCATATGTTTTTGGATGGTACGGACTTGTTCCTCAGCTTCCTCAACAAAAGCAATACCATAAAATCTCCTTTCACCAGCTTCTACCCAGTTTAGTGGAGTTCTACACTTACGACCGTACAAAGCTTCGAATGGAGCCATCTTAATACTCTCTTGATAACTATTATTGTACGAAAACTCGGCTAGAGGTAACCATTTTTCCCAAGAACCCTTGGATGAAATGACACATGCCCGCAACAGATCTTCCAAGATTTGGTTAACCCGTTCCGTCTGTCCTGACGTCTAGGGGTGATAAGCAGAGCTTCTCACTAACTTGGTTCCCAGAAGGTGATGCAAGTTCTCCCAAAAGCGAGCAGTGAACTGGGGTCCACGGTCAGATATGATAGTACGAGGTATCCCATGGAGCCGGACTATCTGATTGAAGTACAACTCAGCATAGTCAGTGGGACGATAGTCCACTCTAACTGGAATGAAGTGAGCTGATTTGGTCAAACGATCCACAATTACCCAGATGGAGTTATGATTTTTGACAGTAGGAGGAAGACCGACAATGAAATCCATACTTATCTCTTCCCATTTCCAACCTGGGATAGAAAGTGGTTGAAGCAACCCAGCTTTCATATGCACAACTTTAACTCTACAGCAGGTGTCACACCTAGCCACATATGCAGCTATTTCTTTCCGCATCTTGGTCCACCAATAGTATGGCTTCAAATCATAATACATCTTATTGCTGCCAGGATGGATGGACAACTTAGAGGAGTGTGCTTCAGACATAATATCATTTCGAAGCTCCCAGTCCTTAGGCACAACTAACCTATCCTTGAACCATAGTACACCCTCTTCATCTATCCTGAATTGTGTAGTTTCTTGCTCTTTCATCTTACGCTTGATGTGGAATATACCAGTGTCAGTCTTTTGGAGCTCAATAATTCTGCTTTTGAGAGTACAACTGACAGTGATGTTGTACAAGACTGCTGGATGTAGAAGGCGAGATCGATGGAAATCAGTTTCAACTAAGGAGTGGCAATGAGACTTACGGCTTAAAGCATCCGCAACCACATTTGCCTTGCCAGGATGATAGTGCACTTGAAGGTTATAATCCTTAATCAACTCGAGCCATCTTCGTTGACGCATATTTAACTCGGGTTGGGTGAAGATGTATTTGAGGCTTTTGTGGTCTGTGTAGATATTGCAAACATTGCCCAACAGATAGTGTCGCCAGGCTTTCAAAGCATGAACAACTACGGTGAGTTCTAAGTCATGCGTTGGATAATTCGCCTCATGCTTCCGAAGTTGTCGAGAGGTATATGCAATTACTCGGCCTTCCTGCATCAACACACCTCCCAAACCTATGCCCGAGGCATCACAATAAACATCAAATGGTTTCTCGATATCCGGTTGTGCCAAAACCGGAGCTGAGGTTAGGAGGGTTCGCAGTTGGTGAAAAGCCGCATCACACTCAGGAGTCCAGACAAACCTGGTGTCTTTCTGCAGCAACCGAGTCATTGGCTTGGCTATTTTGGAGAAATCCGGGATGAAGCGACGATAATAGCCAGCCAAACCAAGAAAACTTCGGACCTCGTGAACCGAGATAGGAGCCTTCCAGTTTAGTACTTCCTGTACCTTGGCGGGGTCCACCATAATTCCTCCATCGGACAACACATGCCCAAGGAAAGGTACTTCACGAAGCCAGAATTCACACTTACTGAACTTCGCATATAGTTGATGTTCACGCAGTCTTGTGAGGACTATACGCAGATGTTCAGCGTGATCCTCCTCATTCACAGAATATACCAAGATGTCATCAATAAATACCACCACAAACTTGTCCAATTCCGGCATAAACACCGAATTCATCAAGTACATGAAGTGCGCGGGGGCATTTGTCAAGCCGAAAGACATAACAGGATACTCATAAAGACCGTATCTGGTAGAAAAGGCTGTCTTTGGAACATCTTCCGGGCGGATTTTAATTTGATGGTAGCCAGATCTTAGATCGATCTTGGAGAAAACTTTAGCTTTAGACAACTGATCGAACAAGATGTCGATACGTGGTAGAGGGTACTTATTTTTGACAGTGACTGCATTGAGAGGTCTATAATCTATGCACATCCGCAACGACTGATCCTTCTTCTTTACAAAGATAGCAGGACATCCCCACGGCGACGAACTAGGACGAATCAACCCCTTCTTCAAAAGTTCATTCAATTGCACCTTAAGTTCAGCTAGTTCATTCGGAGGCATCCTATAAGGTCTCCTAGAGATGGGAGCTGTGCCAGGCAACAACTCAATTTTAAACTCCACATCCCGATCTGGAGGGAGCCCCGGCAAATCATCGGGAAAAACGTCTGGAAACTCATTTACTACTGGAATTTCGGTCAACACCTTTGCTTGCACAGCATGAACTTCCCCAGACAAATGAACTTTTCTGGGAAGTTGTACCAGAAAACCCTTTTGATCTGTAGGGTCTCTGAGCATAACTACACGAGTGGATGTATCAATGAGTACCCCATTCTGACTCATCCAATTCATGCCCAAAATAACATCGATACCTAAGCCCGGCAAAACCACTAAGGCCAGCGAGTACTTTCGCCCTTCTATCTCAAGCTCAAGATTTCCCACTACTTTATTTGTGGAAATATTCCCACTTGCTGCGCTAATACAATAACCCCCACCTTCGACAGTATGAAATTTGTGTGCAAACTCTGATGCAAACTTAGGACTGATAAAGGAATGCGAAGCACCCGAATCAAAAAGTACCACTGCAGGATGTTGGTCAACTAGGAACTTACCAGCAGTGACAACCTCACCAGATGGGATTTCCTCAATACTGTTATAATGAGCGTGCCCTTGACGGCCACCTTGGTTGACATTCTTCTTAGGGTAAGGACAGTTCCTGGACCAATGGCCTGGCTTGTTGCAGTTCCAGCACGGCATGTTGCTAGGAGGGACACTGGAGCTGCCTTGGCCCGAATTACTCTTTGGCAGAGCCACTGTATATGCCTTGCGAAACCCAGTCTTCACTGGCGCCTTCTTTTGCGGAGGACGGAACTTAGCACTTATGGCAGGAGGGCGAGGAGGAGCCCTCGAGGCAGCTGGAGCTCGAGACTGTGAAGCACTCGCCTCAATGGCCCTTTTGTGGCTCTTAGAGGCAGAATAGATAGCATTGTTGTTCTCTTGAGTCAGAGCATCACTGATAAATTCATTGAAAGTAGTGCACTTGCTAGTGCCCATAGTCTTCATCAACTTTGGGCCGAGGCCTCTTTTAAAGCTAGCAATTTTCTTAGAATCGGTATCCACAAACTCTGTGGCATACCTTGCCAGGTTGTTGAAAGATTGGAGATATTCGGTCAAACTTTTATTTCCCTGCGACAGCCTCATGAATTCTGTATGCTTGATAGCCATAAGACCTGGAGGAATATAGTTTCCGCGGAATGCGGCCTTAAACTGGTCCCAAGCAATCGGGACATTTGCAGGCAGTGTGGAACGATAGTGGCTCCACCAAATACCCGCTGGACCATGCAACTGGTGAGAAGCATATTCAGTCTTTAACTCATCAGTCAGGCGAAGCAGACGAAACTTTTGCTCAATAGTATTCAACCACTCATCAGCTTGCAGTGGTTCCTCCGCCTCCTTAAAGAGCGGGGGCTTAGTATCAAGAAAGTCCTTGAAATCACTGTATTGATTGGGTTCTGGGCCCTGGCGGCCAGGACGAGCTTCCCGGTTAGCCAGCTGGCGCATAGCATCCGCCAACATGCGCTGCCCTTCGACCACTGTCTGCATCAGCTCAGTCGGGGTAGGTGGTGGCGGAGGGGGTGGCTGTTCCTCATCCTCATTGCCACGACCCCGACGAAGATTGTACGACATCTGCAAAATGCATAGCCAATGAGCACTGACGATGTGGGAAATTTGTAGATGAATTATTGTAAACATGTCAAACTGACTTCATGAAATAGACTTCTCAAATACTCATGACACAATACTTCATCACAACCGCACAATCTCTTCAAGCGGACCAAATGGTGAAATCATGCGAGAGAATTCAACAATATGTACTTTGATAAAGGCTCACACACAAGGAGCACAACAGTTACTGAACCGTTTACGTTAAAATCTACGTGATTTTTGATCTTTTGCCCGGTACTTGGATTCAGTTTCAAAGTGTTTAGTTGACTGAGAAAGGCTACTTCAAACTGATCACAAAGAGACTTCTCAGCGTAGAGCTCCATGGTGGATCATGACTAGCCACCTCGATACCAGCGCGTGCCAAGCAGCACAACCTTATGTCGCGCGCCATAGGAGGCTCTCGGTTTCGTCGCGGCACCGAAGGGTGCTAATCGTGACACCATCATCGAACGCCACACAATAAGACATCCAATTGCGATCGAAATTAATAGGCTCCAACTAACATCCAGGAACATAGGGTTCGACCTTACATCCCAAAAGTCAAGTTATTACAAAGCCTCACTCCATCACAGGGAGGGCACAAAGGACGATCCTAACATCATAGCTACGTGATAACTACTCTAAGCATCGTCCTCAGAGTCGGTGTCATGGATCTCCCCGCCGTCCTCATCACTAACAGGCTCTAACTCCTCATCTTCTTCTTCTTCTGGTTCTTCTTCTGGTTCGGCATCTTGGGGTCCGTTGACCTCCACTTCATCATCATTTTCAGCCATGAAGATTCCCGAACCCATGTCCTCATCTGCGTTGATATTTCTAGGCAGCAGAGGATTTAGCTGGTTGTTCAGGCGGTGCACTTCTTCATGAAGATTGTCATTGTATTCTTCAGCATTCTCCAACTGTTGCTCGAGCTCAAACTGACGAGCTCTCAGAACGTTCTCCTCGTGCCAGGCTTCATCCCTCTGGTTCATGACACGAACCAACATGCGTTGACAGTTGCGGTTTGCTACTGTCAACCTCTGGACTGCAAGGGTTTCCTGGTTACGATCACGAATCACTTGCTCCAGTTGCTGACGCGCTGCATTCCTGGCAGCCGTCACTTCAGCCAACCCTGCCCTCAGCCTTTCCACCTCAGTAGGCTCAGGGTGGGGCTCACGTGGAGCGAGCTGGTGTCGCGGTGCCCTGCCTCCAGTGGACTTACGAGCGGTCCTCTTGGTACGTGTCATCTGTAGCAACAGATAAGATACGACTTAAAGTGAGGATCATTTAGGGGATACAAAATTTACTTTAGTCGGGAGTACTGAAATTTTTAAGGAGGGAGTAAATGATATGTATGATATAATTAAACATGATGCATGCACGTTCCGTACGCCCTCTCACCTTAGTAGAAACCTAAAGTTCTAACGCTAGGCGGTGGCATACATACGTTCTCTCATATAAGCGAAACAATCGGTCTACTCGTTACGCTGTTAGTGTACCTGCAGAAAACCTCATTTCAGCCCAACAGTTTCCCAAAATAAGCACACAAGAAAGCAGTAATTTAAATACTTTCCATATACATATCCCCTGATGTATATACTTCAGTATCAAAGCTACCCGATATAAAGGTTCCCACAATTAAGTGCTTACGTAATTACATGGTTTAGACATGTAAGTATGCAAGTCACCAAAACTACTCTCCCCTAGATCGCCGGTTGGACGATCATGCTCTCACAACTCACACTTACCAGAGCGTCGAGGCAATTGATCCATACATTACCACCCAAGTGGATGGCATCCATACAATATCACGCCGTATGGACGACGAAACAAAAACAAACAAGGCCCCCAAGTTAGTCTTTATAATAAGCCACCTAAGAGTCCTTATTTGGGCTAAGGGATGTGATCACTGGCATACCTAAAAATAATTTTTAGTGTTTTAACCCTTTTTCATAATCAAATATTTTTATTTTTAAATACTCGTATGATGTTTTTAATGTTGAATTATGCTCTGGTACCAGCTGTAACAGAACCGACCAAATTATAAGAGCACAAGTACAAAAACAAGCTCCGATACCAGCTGTAACAGAACCGACCAAATTATAAGAGCACAAGTACAAAAACAAGCACCGAAGCGCTCAAATTTTTGAACTTGAGCCCATATAATCCCGGTAGTCAATCAAAACCACGAAGGATTTTAAACCAACTTGCTTACAACCAGGATCGCATCATTCAACATACAACATCATACGTTACATTTCACAAGTAGATCTGAACTAAGTTTTCACAAACGGAGTCACAATTATTACAAACCAAGTTTATAAAAGTAGCGGAAGCAAATGCACACCAGTTGATTAACTACTGCCAGTCTTGATGATCAACAACCCGTAAAAGCATGAGGAAAGTACATAAAAGATGATCACGCCCAAGTGATCTAGTCTTCTTCACCCGCAGGGTGGAGACAAGTCTTGCAGAAGCCTTGATAGAGCATATCATCTGCAACAGGAGGGAATAAACCCTGAGTACTGGAATGTACTCAGCTAGACTTACCCGTCGAAAACCAGAAATAAGATGACACCAAGGATTATGCAAGGCTTACACAAGAGGCTAGCTGACATCACATTTTTGCATAAAGGCATAAGTAATTGAGACTCTTATAACCTGTACTAGCAGTTATTTTTAGCATTTACCTGCCATCTATCTTAGCACCTGTACTAAACATGCACTTGATTATAATCAAACAATATTATTATTATATCCATAGCAGGTATATCATTGTGGCAACATTGTATCATTCACTTAACCATCTGTTCATTTAATGAGATCTACGTTGCCGCTGCTCAAGTCAAGTGCTCACTAACCGGGAGCGACGGCGATTCGAATCGAATTCCTATCCAGCTAGAGGGGTATTTCTAACACTCACCGCGCAGGCCCCTGCCAGGGTCGCACAAGCCACCTTTTTATATGATTCAGGAATCGCGGGCCCGAATGATGTCGCGACCCCAAGGGCGACACTCTGCCAGGTGATAGGGACTCTAACCCCCCCTTGGTCTCACGCCAATGTCTCCAAGCACATCCTTTCTCTCCTCCAAGAAGCAACCTACCATTCGATTCCCGGCCTGAACCACATTACTCGGCTTCGTGGTCGGAACGGCTTATCCGACCAACTAAGTGTTAGACTGCGTTCAACATGACTCAAGGACGTACAGCGAATCGGTCCTTAAACGACTCAGACGGGCATAGCTCCACACCCAAGACGTGAAGTGTCTTGTGGCTGTACTATCGAACTCCCGCCCGGTCTCAATTTTATTTTTAAGCATGGTTCCATCCACGATAGCCATAAAGCCACTCGTGATTCCTTCCTACATCTCGCGGATGACCAGAAATCACCCGACTTCTACCGTACTAAGCAGAGCTAAGCATTGACACGTGCCTAAACCTAATATAGGATTAAGTACGATATCTGGACAAGGACAGGTATAATGCAACAAGTGTTTTCATATAACTCCTACAACTTAATGCATTAAACAATTAAACATACTCAAGATTAATTTATAAATCAGTAGGTTCAGCATGCACCGGGGCTTGCCTTTCAGAAAGGTCGAGGGCCGGTGGTCTGGGCACTCAGGAAGGTCGTCTGCGGGCACTCCTTCGTCTGCTGGATCCTCGGGCTCCTGCTGCTCCTGGTCCTCCTCCGGAATTACAGGCTCGAATTCGAGGAGAGTTACCCCCTCCGGTACACCTATTGCATGAATGCACAATAAATATCATGGATGCATAAATGTGCAACATGCTCGGAATGAAATGCATTTCAGAAATAAAATACTCTATTCAAGTTACTTTATTAGTACGTGCAAATCTCTTCTCCGGTGGAGAAGTACTTACCTAAGCTACTCAACCTAAGATACAGTTGTTCTTCTTCGGTTAAGGCCCTAACACCTAATAAACACAAGAGTGACATCATTTAGGTTACCACAGTAAGTTATTCTGGACAGCAGCTCAAAGATTCTAACATAACTGAAGATTCCTAACTCCAAAAGATATGATCTAAGACAATCTGGAAAGCTTATGAAATGCTCTACAAAATGTTTTCAGATCACAACACTAAACTCCAAAGTTTACCTAATCGAAATTCCAAAGTTCTAGAATCTGTTCCCTCTAAACAGAGACCAGTCAATTCTGGACTGGCACTTTAAACAGCAATAACTCCCAAACTACTAAGCCAAATGCTCCCAAATTTTGACAGAAGCTCATTTACAAATTTTACTACAACTTTGGTATTTACAAGTTTTCCAGCAACCACCTTCATCCAAGGTCAAACCGAGAAATACTATCAGCTGTCCAGAAAACCTAAAATTGCAAAGATTAAATATTTATTGATGTGGCAAACATTCTCTAAGACCAAACTAATACTACTACCAGTTCACAAAGGTCACAAAAACACCAGAAAGTAAGGTGTGCCCACCTAGAATTTTTATTTAAACTCATTTCTTAATTTACTTAAGTAATTAAGTGGAATTTCAAACATATAGGTAAACTGCTCCTAAAATTCTACAAAAATTACAGGAGACTCTCTGACCCAAAAGGAGGCTACTGTAAAAATTTGACCTCAATTTATTCAGAGGAACTCTCTGAACAAAATTTACAAGCCCAAAAGGCTGATTTTTGTATAAATAACAAAGCATAGTAAAAAGTGTCAAACAACAGATTTCTTAATTTTCTTAGACACTCTAGGGTACCAAGGCACTCTCCAAAATTTTATATGAACATTGCACATGTAGAAAAATTACAAAAATTCATTTAAGTATTTCCTAGAATAACAAGATAGCATTATAACTTGAAAAGTACTTAAGCACTACTGCCCAAATTTTTACCAAAGCTAGAGCAAGTATAAATTAGCCTACTCACCAAATTTCATAATTTTTGGAACACTGAAACTCAAGATGTAATTTAAACAAGTTTGCATGTGATTTAAAACACATTTCAAGGACCTATTTAAATACCCCAGAAAACAAACATCACATATCCAATTTATATTTTTCTAAAATACTACACATCATTTAGATCCTAACAAAATTTATCTCATGATTTTTGAGCAAGTAAAACCCTAGATCTACATTTTCCAAACTTAACCAAAATTTTATAGCAAGATAAATAAAAATGAAAAAGATCTCATTTATACTGGGCCGGCCCGGAAAGACGCGGCCCATGACGTGCGCGCGGCCTGCTCGGCCGTCCCGCCCGCGCGCGTGGGTCTGCCAGGCGGGACCCGCCGTCAGAGAGAGAGACAGGGGCGCGGCGAACCGCACGCTCCGGCGAGCTCAAGCTCGTCGGAGAGGAGCCCGCCCGGAAAACCGAACCCACCCACGCGTTCCCCGTCACGCGACGCTTTGCTTCGTGCAAGTAGGAAGGCTCGGGTTGGAGTGGGAGGGGCTCGCCGTCGTGAGTGGCGGCCGGTGAAGTTCGGGTGACGGTGCGCCGCCACCGGTGAGGCCGCACGGTCACATCTGAGCTCGGTACGAGCTTCACTGCAACTAGGCGGACTGATTGAGGTAGAGAAGGGAGATGGAGAGAGGCCCTAACCACCCCGGCCATGGAGCGCCGTGATGCGGGGCGGTGAGCGCGACGACGGTGGTCGTCGTGTTCCGCTCCGGCGAGGTCGCATCACCCGGTAAGGTCTCGCCACAAGCATCCCCACAGATTACGGAGGTGAGAACGAGGTTCATGACAGGAGTAGAATGAGGGAGGGGAGCTGGCCACGGTGGACCGTGGCGGCGGCGATACTCCGGTGAGCTCCAGTGGAGAGAAAATCGACAATACCTCCTCACCTCTACGAAATGGATCAAGCGCGATGTAGGGGAAGGTCAGGGAGCCTAAGGCGGAGCTGTGGGTAAAGTTAGGTAGGCTACCGTGCGGTGGTGAGCTCGCCCGGCCGCGGCGGGGTCGGAGTGGCACTGCTCGTTGGACCAGAGAGCGAGGGAATGGAGGAGGGAGTGGCGTGAGTGCTGGGGATGGAGGTGTCGACTCCCACTTCACTCCCGCGCGTGAGCTCGCGACGTGGAGACGACAGCAGCACGCACGCGCCACGTGGCCACCGGGCTCTGCCTGAGCGCCACGACGCGAGCCGGCTGTCCGGCTGCATGGCGTCGCCGTTTACTGAATGGAGGTCGTCCTCGTTCGACTGACAGAGCAACTTCGTCGACGATTAACTCCCAAACCAGTGAGAACCAGACGTGGGTGATGTTGGCAATGTTGTAGAGCTACATGAGGACTACAAGTTTGTCAATTGGAGTTTGGACTGGTTCGGCCAGGATTTGAAACTACAAGGCTCCAAAGTGGTGCCCCTTGAAACTGAAACTTAGTTTCAGTCACTAAGCCGACTGAAACCCGATTTTCTAGACACCATATCTCCTAAACCAATTAGAACTAGGTGATGGTGATATTGACAATGTTGTAGAGCTATGTGTGGACAACAACTTTGTCAATTGGCTCCAGGACTGGTTTGGCCTAGTTTGTGAGTTACAAGTTGCTAAAGTGAGGTACTGTGAAACGGTTTTCAGCTCAACACTTAGCAAAATTTGCTAAGTCCCAAAACAGCCCCTAATACTGACTTGTGGGCCATTTTTGAGCATGTTCTGATCATTTTCATGAGATGGCCATATTAGAACTTTTGTTCCTTATGAAATTATCTACAACTTTGCTTAAGGGTACTCCTCCATGCAAGATCTCTAAATTGGACTTTTTAATTGGTCAAACCAGATCACTCTAGGGGTCCAACTTAGTCAACAACATTTGGAAGGGCATTTTGGTAATTTTGGTCAACATGAACATTGCTCCACTACTTACCCTAAATGTAATTAAGGTGTTATAAGACCTAATTAGCCACCCTACACATTGGTTGCACAAAATTCCTAGTGTCACATACTTTGGCACAAGTAATTCAACACTTTTACCCAAATATTGCAAACTCATGTTGCACATGTTGCATGAGTGTGTTGCACAACACTTGCTAATTATGTTACACTAAAGTGGTTGACATATCTCACAAAGGAAATTGCACATAAGGTACTTGTGTGTTGCACACTACTCACTTTTTACTTCACATGAAATATAAACATATTATAAGCTTATGCATGAAATGAATGATGCTTGCTTATGCTCATGCAAATGCAATGCAATTAAGGAGCAAAACACCTGGGGTGTTACAAGTTTGGTCTTAAATCTCCATTATTAACCTTTTATTACTCTGTTACATGTACAGGAGGGATCTTTTTAAGAAGATTAGTGGGGTTCTAGACATTTCTTTCAGTAGTACGAAACGCTGTGCAGTTGTGCACTTTGCTACATCAGTTGCTGCTCAGATGGTAAATAAATCTTTCCAATTCATTTCCCTTGTTTATGTTTGTTACACCAATATTTCTGAAGTTTATCGATCAATATCATGCCACTTTGATCTGATGAATTATTTTCTATGTTTGTGGTTTTTACATTAATTATTGTGTCGTTTCTTTTCTCTAGAGGTGTTGTAATTTTTTTTGCGAACAGTAATTTGTTTTAATATGCTTGTAGGCACTTTACCAGCTTACCGGATATCTAATGGGGCGTCCACTCAAATTTGCATGGTTTGATAAGAACAATTATGATCTTAACAGGTAAACTACTAAACTCCACGCTGAATGCTCTCTGTTGTAATAACTCATCGGCTCAATTTTCCTTGATTAATTTTATTCCCCAGAGATGCTCTTCCTGTGATGGAGTTACTCCCTGGTAGAGTAGCTCGCACCGTCTGTGTCATGGGCTTCGATACATCTCTCAGTATCACACAGGTAATTAATATTGCATCTCTATGCACAAGGGCTTCCCTGATCAGCCTCCTTTGTGTTGTCATTCCACCTGGCTCACTGATTCTCCGCCCACTGCAGATCAGAAGCATGCTTAGATCTCATTTCCGCCTGAATCGACTACATAGTGGATGAATTATCACCCTAGAGAAACCAGATGGCACAAGCATAGGGTAACACAGTTGACCAACCTGTTCATTGATTGGTTGTCCTCTGCATGTACTTTTCATGAAACTGATTGTTTTATTTGGTGGTCTATCTTGCAGGAAAGCCTTTGTGCGTTTCAATAGCCACACTGACTTAGTCACAGCACTTGAGCGGGATGGGCTGTACCTGGGAGATGGTCGCAAACTGTGTGTCACTGAGGGTGTGTTTGGTTCCCTGCATTACCCCCTAGCCAAGCTTCCATAATACATGTTGGGCCTGTTTGGTTGCCCGTATGGCCTCTTAGCCAGCTACCACAAGCCCATTTGGTATAGTTTTTGATGGGAACGCAGGAATCGGCCGTTCTAGCGGAGCTAGGCTTGGCCAGGCACGAGTGGCCGTTCGTGTCACCTCCGGATTCAGTCATCTTCCCTCCCTCCGGCTTTGTGGCGCCGCTCCCAGCTCCCACTGCAATGCCAGCCTGTCCCACTGCGGTCGCTCCTAACTCTGACCGTGGCCGCATCCTTCTCTCGCCGCGGCGAGCATGCTTCTCTCGTCACCGCCCGTCCTGAGCTCACTGGAGGACGAACGTGACGCTCGCCCTGAGCTCGCCGGAGGACGACCGTGATGCCTACCCGGTCCCGACGCCCACCCCTGCTCCTGTGCGTATCGCCCTTCTCCGGACACCCGCCCCCCCCGAAGCTCACCGGATGGCGGCCACTCCTGCCCTTCTCTTCAGCGCGCTGTCCTTCTCCTCCACACGTCGTCCTTCTCCTCTATGCACGAAGGTCGATGGGGTGCTCGTAGTCCACGCGCGGTGCTCGATTGGAGCATGAGGTGGAATCCGGCACGGAGTCATCCTTCTCCGCGCACCATCGTTCTCCTCTGCTTGCACCTCTCTATGTTGATGTTGTGTTTGTGCTTGGACATCATGGTGGAGGTGGATGGGAGGAGGACGAGGATGACGCTGAAGGAATCATGGTGACGGCGAAGGTGCCTGTTGTGCTTAGAACATGTTCGACGAATTGCTTCTATGGGGGTAAACTTACCTAAGTTCAGATGTGGTGATTCTATCTCAGAAATGCAACCAACCAAATAGGAACTCCCGATAGCCAGTCTCATGTTCGCACGCAACCAAACATACGCTAGTTGGCTAGCTGGGACCAGGCCTGAGCTGCCCAGGCTACATTTGCTGGCCAGGCTACAAGAGACCAACAAACCAAACACACCCAAAATGGCTTGAGCTACTAAGTTTTCCATGGCACTACAAGGAGAAAGGTGGTGGCAGTGTTGGAGGTGGCTCAGGCAGCCATGTTGACACTGCTAAGTGGGGCACACCCATGTCACCAGTGCTGATGATCACCGGTCTGAAGATGAAGACATTGCTGAGGAGCTTGAAGAAGAGTCGTCCATGGATGCTGGGCCTGAAGTTCGCAAACGGGCTACAAAACCAAACCAGCGCTACGTTAGGCCGGAGTGGGCCAAGTAAGGAGCGAGCCCATGTAATGGGCGGGTGCCAAGCACATCCTGTAAAAGGGGATGTCTGAGGGAGAAGCAAACTTGAGTTTGTTTTCGTAACAGAACCTAGCCAATGGCTTGGGCGACGACGGCATCTGGTTCATCGTCGGCGACTGATACTGTTATAGATTCATCTCCACCCCACCTATCATTTGATTCCGGTGACAAACTGGTATCAGAGCTACTAATCCTGGTGCAACACTCATAGGTAGATGTCCATGGCGACCCCGGAGGAACAATTCAGGCAGATTCTCGCACTGCTCGGTGAGAATTCCAAGGGGATCACCGAACTCAAGCATTCGATGGAGGAGATGAAGCTGGCAAAGACCGACTTCGAGACCTGGAAGCCTGAGGTGAATCATCGCATTGCTGATCTCGAGCATGCGGTGAATTACTTGGGGGAGCACATGGAACACTACTTCGACGACAAATCGAAGCAGGTGGTGATCGAAGGCGAGATCTAGTCGCAGTCGCCGCATCCCAACCCTAACCCTGACTCCAACCCTAAACTGGCATCGACGAACATGGCGGCGGGCTCCGCTCATCTGGGGCCATCCTCGTCCGAGGCACCGTCTGGGCCAAGTGGCCACCGTCATGAACCCCATCACCGGAGTGCTGGATTTAGGGTGGTGTATACCATCCTAGATCCACCTCCAGTCATAGGTGCGAATGCTCATCACAAATCTCCTCAAATCTATGTTGATGATGATTCTGCATGCTGTGACCCGAGAGTTCATACTTGCCATCACCTACCGTCTAGTGCTCTACCTAATTATCCTTTCCCTTCCTTCGATGGATCTAACCCTAGGCTTTGGATTAGTAAGGTTGAATCCTATTTCGATGTCTATTCCATTAATTGCTATAAGTGGGTTAAAATTGCTGTTATGCACTTTACTGGTTCAGCTAGTCTCTGGTTGCATACTCTTAGGGGAGGGGCTGAGTCTATGAAATGGGATCAGTTCATAACAGTTGTTTGTCACAAGTTTGAAAAGGTTTAACATAACCAACTCCTTAGATCCTTTTTCCACATCAGGTAGAGCACTACTGTCACTGATTACATTGGGCAGTTCAGTGACATCTTACATTAGATCCTAGTTCATGATCCTACTATATCATCTGCAGTTATCCGTAATCACTTTGTTGATGGCTTAAAAAGGGAAATTTGTGTTGTTGTTATGATGCATAGACCCACCGACTTGGATACTGCTAGTTCCTTGGCCTTATTGCAGGAAGAAGCACTTCAAGATATTTCTTCAACCAAGGAAACACGAAGGCAAGAGTATTCTAGTCTGAACAAGAAGTACTCTATGGATGGTGCCAAACTTGCTACCTCATCAAGTGCAGCTAGAAATGTGGCAGGAGATGACAAGAAGAGCACTGAACAAAAGTCCAAGTCTCCAGAAGATAAATTGTCTGCACTCAAGAATTATAGAAGGGCAAGGGATTTGTGTTTCAAATGTGGGAGAAATGGAACCCTTCACATACTTGTTCTACTATTTCTGTGAATGCTATGGAAGAAGTGAGTCAATTACTCTCTGAAGATAATTCTGGTCATCCATCTCAAGAATTTGAAGAATCTAATTCTGGGGATGACTTAATGGCTCTCTCCAGTCAGGCTTTGAATGGTACTGAAGGTAGCAGAACTATCAGGCTTAGGGGATTCATTTCTGGGCAGGAGGCTTTCATGCTTGTTGATTCTGGCAGCTCCCACTGTTTCATCAATGAACAGTTAGCTTCATAGGTTTCTGGTTGGTAGCCTTTACCCAACCCTGTCCAAGTAAGAGTGGCTAATGGGGCAAAAATATTATGTGCTTATGAGCTTCCTAATCTGATGTGGGGCATTCAGGGCCACACCTTCAAGTGCTCATTCAAGATCATACCTCTGGGTTGTTATGATGCTATCCTAGGGATGGATTGGTTATCCTTACACAGTCCTATGCAGATACATTGGGCAGATAAATGGTTGCAATTTGATTATGAAGGCTCTACAGTGAAGTTGCAAGGTATTCAGCCTCATACATCTTGGGGTCCTCCTATATCATCTACTCAGTTGTAGGCCATGTACAAGACAGATGTTGTACTCCATTTGGTGGAATTGCATTTAGTCGAAGATGATGATGGTGCACTAGCTAAGGCATCAGAACCAATTCCTCAAGCTATTTAGGAAATTGTTGACAAATTTTCACCTATCTTCCAACCATTGCCCACCTACCTCCATAAAGGCCAGGTGACCATTCAATACCTTTGTTACCTAGAGCCCAACCTTTTAGAATTAGGCCATACAGGTACAACCCTTTCCAAAAAGATGAGATTGAACATCAGATAGCTGATCTGTTACAGAAGGGGTTAATTCAATAGAGCACTAGCCCATTTGCTTCACCTGTGTTACTAGTAAAGAAGAAGACTGGAGATTGGAGGTTATGTGTGGATTTCAGGAAATTGAATGCCTTAACAGTCAAGAACAAATATCCCTTACCAATAATAGATGAATTGATTGATGAATTATCAGGGGCCAAGTGGTTCACTTCCTTGGATTTAAGCTCTGGGTTCCATCAAATTAGAATGGCAGCAGGAGAAGAATTTAAAACAGCCTTCCAAACTCATAATGGACATTATGAATATAAGGTCATGCCTTATGGAGTAACTGGGGGACCAGGAACATTTCAAGGTGTCATGAATGAAATTCTTGCTCCTCTACTCAGGAAATTTGTAGTGGTGTTTATTGATGATGTCCTCATTTACAGTAAGAGCTGGGAGGAGCATATATCTCATATTGCCCAAGTTCTTCAAATCTTTCTTGAGAATCAGTTTTATGTCAAACTCTCCAAATGCTCCTTTGCTACACAGCAGCTCAGCTACTTGGGTTATGTGATCAGTGCTCATGGTGTTGCTATAGATCCAAGTAAGGTCCAGATTATTGCTACTTGGCCTCAACCTTCTTCTGTTAAGGAGCTTAGAAGCTTTCTGGGCATGGCTGGATACTATAGGAAATTTGTTAAGCACTTTGGAGTCTTGGCAAAGCCCCTCACTAACTTGCTTAGGAAAGGTGTACAATACATATGGACCTCTGAACATTCAGCTTCTTTTCAGGCCCTTCAACAAGCTCTGATGACTGCACCAGTCTTAGCCCTCCCTGACTTCTCTAAAACTTTTGTAATTAAGACTGATGCATCTGACAGGGGAATTGGAGCTGTGCTACAACAAGAAGGCCATCCTATTGCATATGTCAGTAAGGCTCTTGGTGTTAGGGCTCAAGGTTTATCTACTTATGAAAAGGAGAGTATGGCAATCTTATTGGCAGTTGATCATTGGAGGCCATATCTCCTTCAAGCTAAATTTATTATTCAAACTGACCAGAAAAGTCTGATACACCTTAATGATCAGAGACTTACTACTACCTGGCAACATAAAGCATTGACCAAACTGTTGGGACTCAACTACAAACTTCTTATAGGCAAGGCAAGGACAATAGGGCAGCTGATGCTCTATCCAGGACAAAACATGCTGATATTCATGATTTGGCTGCCATGGTGTCTATTTAGTCTAATTGGCTTTAGGATATTCAATCAGCCAACCTCACTGATCCTAAAACTGCTAAGCTCCTTCAAGAACTTTCAGTACATTCTCCTTCTGGCCGCTATTCATTGGTGGATGGAATTATTTACTTCAAGTCCAGGGTTTGGGTGGGTGATAACATCCATATCCAGCAGAAGATTTTGGAAGCTCTCCATTCTAGTTCAGTGGGTGGTCACTCTGGCGCTGAGGCCACATACCATAGAATCAAGAAGTTATTTGCTTGGCCCCATCTTAAGCAATTTGTACAACAATTTGTGTCTCAGTGTACAACTTGTCAACAAGCTAAAATTGAGTAGGTACCCTATTCTGGACTCTTAGCCCCACTTCCTATTCCTACTGGAGCCTGGCACACTGTCTCATTGGATTTTATTGAAGGTCTGCCCAAGTCTGAGAAATACAGCTGCATTTTGGTCATTGTAGATAAGTTCTCTAAATATGCACACTTCTTGCCCCTGTCTCATCCATTCACAGCTTTTCAAGTAGCCTTGGTTTATATGACTCAAGTTTATAAGTTACATGGTCTCCCTAAAGTGTTAATTTTAGACAGAGACAAGATCTTTACAAGCCAGGTATGGAAGGAACTGTTTAAGTTGCTCAAGGTGAACCTTCATATGAGTATTGCATACCATCCCCAAATAGATGGCAGACAGAAAGGGTGAATCAGTGCCTAGAAACTTACTTAAGGTGCTTTGTTCATGCCACACCAAACAAATGGTCCTCCTGGCTACCACTAGCTGAGATTTGGTACAACACTTCTTATCACTCCTCTCTGGGATATACACCATTCAGAGTCCTTTATGGCCATGAACCAAACCAACTTGGCATTGATATTGTTGAGGCCGGCCAAAATGTAGATCTGAACACTTGGCTCAAGGAGGGGGATCTGATGCTGTAGCTTGTTCAGCAGCACCTTAATAGAGCTCAAATCAAGATGAAACATTTTGCTGACTCAAAACGCTCTTTTTATTAGTTCTCTATTGGAGATTCAGTATACTTGAAGCTACAACCATATATTCAAACTTCGCTGGCTACTCTCATCCAACAAACTCAGCTTCCGTTACTTTGGGCCATTCACCATTACTGAAAGAATTGGATCAGTTGCTTATCGATTGGCTTTACCAGCAACAAGTTCCATTCATCTAGTTTTTCATGTATCCCAGTTGAAGAAGGCTATCTCGGCATCTCATCAGGTATCTGCAGAATTACCTAACCCATCTCTTTAGTTAGAGGTTCCTATTCGCATCTTGGACCATCGGCTGCATCGTCAGTCAGATGACATGATTCCTCAAGTATTGGTCCAATGGTCGAATCTTCCACCTCAACTGTCAACATGGGAAGATGAAGAACCTCTTCGTCAAGAGTTTCCACAGGCTCCGGCTTGGCGACAAGTCGTCTCTCAAGGAGGGGGGATTGTCACCGGTGCTGATGATCATCGGTCTGAAGATGAAGACGTTGCTGAGGAGCTTGAAGAAGAGTCGTCCATGGATGCTGGGCCTGAAGTTGGCAAACAGGCTACAAAACCAAACCAGCGCTACGTTGGGTCAGAGTGGGCCAAGTAAGGAGTGAGCCCATGTAACGGGCGGGTGCCAAGCGCATCCTATAAAAGGGGGTGTCCGAGGGAGAAGCAAACTTGAGTTTGTTTTCGTAACAGAACCCAGCCAGTGGCTTGGGCGACGGCAGCGTCTGGCTCATCGTCGGCGACCGATACTGTTATAGATTCATCTCCACCCCACCTATCAATCGATTCCGGTGACAACCCAGTACAAGTAAATCACCAAACCATGGCTGAATGATGAACCTAAATGATTGTGAAATATTCAAAGTGAGGTAATCAACTCGTTTGCGCTCAGTCACCTAGGAATGGTTCACAACGGTGTGGCGCTGGCAATTTTTCTCTTTCTTTCTCCATGGTGTTCAAGTTATGCATCCAGAAAGTTGTGATTTTTGTATTCGTGTGGGGTTAGTGATGTCTAACTTGGTGGTCATTGATGAATCCACCCTTTCTTGTAGGAACCGTGTTCGAGACTGAGTTATGATCGCAATGGTGATGCGCAAGAAAGCAACGATGAACTCGAAGAATCGTCAAGAATGCTTTGTCAATATTTGATGTCCTAGAACTCGTGACATGTAAATGTCGTCAATACTGAATTCTGGAGATGATTAAGCGTGGCTCTTTTGCTGGACTACTCAGTGTGTAGCGACAATCCCTATTCGCTTGGCTGAAAAGCCATGACTGAAAGTACTGTTAGCTGATTTGTTGTGAGAGAAAAATAATGTTTGTTAGCTGAAAAAGTACGGCTTATAAGACAACCGAAATCCCTCACGTTGACGCGTCTGGTAAGTAATCTTGGTCTCTTGAACGGAGACTTAATATACGTAGGAAGTTCTACTTCTAGCTTGCAAATAGGATAGTCTAATTAGGCCTATCAGATTAACCTAGTTACATCATTTATAACAAAAAATTGATATTTGTTTGGGAAATGAAATCATTCTGGTCTAGACTCTGGAGCATTTTTTGTTTTTGAAACAAAAGCATATGTTTTATAACCTTGTTCTTGAACATTTTATTTTGTTTGAAATATACCAAAAATCTAGAAAGTATTAATATTATATGAAAATAAAAATTCTCTATAAAAAATGGCTATAAAAAAGAAAAAAAACTTTGGCGGTTGGTTAGCTCCCTTGGATCCAGGGAGAAAGATCAGTGACCGTTAGATCCAATACCTGCACAAATCTCAAAGGTTTGGTGGTAAAAATAGGACATATGATATATGGAAAAAGGTTTCAAAGTCAAATAGTTGATCCGTTTCAAATTGTAGATAGTTTTTTTTCTCCTAGATGCATTGTATTTGCTATGTATCTAGACCTTGCGTATATCTAAGTATAATAGCAAAATGAATATATCTAGGAAAACCAAAACGACCTATAATTTGGAACGGATAGAGTAGTCACCAATCCGATATGCAGGAAAGAAAAAAAGGTACATTTTACACCCCTCAACTAAGTTTGAGATTACTCCCTAAACTACAACACTAGATATTGGTCTCCCTCGCTCAAATTATTTGAAACTATAATACAAGATATTGCACACTGCTAGTTGTCCTTTTTTTATCTAATCAAATATTGTAACAAAAAGTCCATTGTCACGGCAAGCACGAGCGCTGGAATATGGGGGCCATGGCCATTGAGGTCACCCACCACTCCACCAGGCGTCGACGTACGCTATAGCAACATGCGAGCAGCTGATTGTGGCTACAGAGCAAGTGTAAGGTCGAGATGGCGGACTAGATGGAGGTGAATAGTCCTTTCTAAAATTAAACGTGTCGGCTAACCAAAAGAAATGCTGAATTAAAACTATTGGTTTAGCCAAGACTACACCCCTATATCCAAGTTATCAAGCACCTTTAAAAAGATCCTTAACAAAAGCAATTAAGGTGTCGGGCTAGCTAGAGCTCACCTAATCAATTCTACTTGCAATGTCACACAAACCTATGTAACTAGTACTTAAGTAACCATGGGAGCTCCTATACAAACTAGTATGCAAAAGCACAAAGCCCAAGCTCACTAGAAGTGCTCAATAACAAGGCTATCAAGCCAAATTAGAGAGCTCAAATTACTTAGCTACACAAACTAAGCAATGTGACTAATAAGGCTACTCAAGCCACTTAGTCACGCAAGGGAGCTACTTCTATGCTACACAAGCCAGAAGGTAACTAGCAAGCTACGCAAGCTAACTAATTACAAGAGCAACTACACAAGCATAATATATATGAAAGTAAATACAAGCTTGTGTTGGGGAATTACAAACCAACGGGATGAACAAAGTTGACACGGTGATTTTTATCTCGAGGTTCGCTTGGTTGCCACCAAGCTAGTCCCTGTTGTGTCAACCGCTCACTTGGTCATTCGGTGGCTAATTGGCATCACCCGCCAAGCCCACATGTTGGACACCACAAGAACCTACCAGCAAGTGAGGGTTGCTCAATGACACGCTCAACTAGAGTTGCTCTTCATGGCTCCCGCGGGGCGAGCACAACACCCCTCACAAATCCTTCTCCAGAGCACCGCACAATCTTCTTGCGTGCTTCACGATGGAGAACTCGCCACTAAGCTGTCTAGGAGGTGGCAACCTCCAAGAGTAACAAGCACCACTGGCTTACAACTCGAACACCTAGTGCCACTCGATGCAATCTCACAATGCAACGCACTAGAATCACTCACTAGCAATTGATTCACACTCTTGCAAGCACGAGTGAGTTAGAGGGCATCCAAGCACAACTACACAAAGCTACCAAGGGTGAGGGCGCTCAACAACCAGCCCAATACTGGCCACCACTTCTATTTATAGCCCTAAGGGCTAAAAGAGTCGTTGCTCAAAAACACCTCTGCGCAGGGTCTGGACTAAACCCTCACTGAGTGACCGGACCCTCCCTATTCATAGGGTCCGGTCCTCAGTTCATGCCACGCGTCCTGCCTTCGAATGCTGACCGTTGGCCTCCAACGGTCGGCTCGCACTCGCGCCTGCTTTTCTGGATCGGACTCACCACTACGCCGAGATTGGAGTCGTCGAGCAAAGTCCGGCCGCGCCACATCGCGCACACAAGCAGCACTGAACCCGCTTGTATGCTATGACCGAACTCACTACACGCAGAGTCCAATTGCAAACAGAGACGTCTAGAGAGTGATATTTCACTTCAGACTCGGTCCAGCTTCACCATCTGGACCCAAAGCAGTCAGGGTTCGGTCCTTTTTTGAGCGCCACGTCACCTCTCACCGCTCGCACCACAATCAGACTCACGATTCCGAGTCCGGACTAGCGCACACCCTGGGTCCAGAGCTGCTCACGTTGCAGCTGTGCTAGAGCCACACAAAACTAGACCCTCTTGCTTGGGTTTGGTCCCCTAGGTCTGGAACTCCGTGGAGCCGCGCCCTGGCTAGGGTTGATGACCGGACTCACCCACTCACGGTCCGGTCCTCCCGTAGCCAGGGTCTGGTCCACCCAGGTGATGAGATCCTAACATATAGGTAAGTTAAGCATCGGGTACATTGGTTCCCAAATGAAGAAGACCCCCTTGACTGACCCCTTCAGGATCGCCCAGGGGCTCGAGGGCTATGCCCATTGGGCATGCTCACGTGCACCCTCTGGCAAAGAGATCTGGCCGAGCTTGACTCGACTATAGCCTCCACCTGGGGCTCGGGGGATTCCCCGAGCCTTGGGCTCCTGATCTATGGCACCTCCAAGCCCAGCCCTTAGCTCCTGCCCGGCTAACGATGCCAGCCAAGGCCTGGGCACAAGAAGACAAGCTCTAGGCTACCGATGCCTAGGGGCTCCCTAGCGTCGCTCCCAAGGCGTGCCCCTGCCAACTGCTCCTCCGATAGGGTTACGTCCGGGGCATGACACAAGAAGACAAAGCTTCCCACGACCTCTGGGGGCTCGGGGGCTTCCGGTCCCACGCGTCAGTCCTTGGAGCCAACCTCTTTCGCCACCAAGAAGACTCCAGAAGGTCTCACCTAGGGGAGGCCAGTCCAAGCCAACATCGTTTGACACGCAGAGTGTTAGAACAAAGCAGTCGGACAATGTCTAGGGTTCTTCGGCACCAAGACACCTCAATAGTCCACACCACACTGCTGCAAGACTCTCATGGACTCCGACACACGTAGACCATAGATCGTAGACTAGAACCCTCAAACCGCCTTGTACCCGACCTATCCCATTATATAAGGGATAAGGTCGGACCTAGAGGGGGAGGATCCCGATTCGATCACCAGACACTCTATTCCATTCTATCCGCCTCTGCTCTACACCTAGAGCAAGGCAACCCGGAGAGGGGCACCAAGAGCCTCTCCTCCATCGCATCCCACCGTCTCCTTCCTCTTCGACGAGGGGGAGACTCCACCGGTGGCGAGGCAACCTTAGAATTAGCACCGAGCTACCCATCTACCAAACTCTTCTTCCTTTACACTCTATTGTAACTTCCTCGATTTGGGTGCTCTTGAGTATAAGGATCATCAGCTGCTAGACATAGGGACTGAATTTGCCCGAACCAAGATAAACCGTTGCTCCTTCTCTGCGTGATTCTTTTGTTCCTAAGTCCACTCGAGCCACCAGAGACCTCATACTCTGACATCGACTCGAATAACATGCTTGCCGTGGTTTTGACCCCGCGACAGCTGGCGCACCAGGTAGGGGGTAGCGTCAAGTGTGATTCTGGCTCTACAGTGACATCCGCTTCCCTAGTGAGTCCTCCGTCACGACCAGCGCCTACGCCCCGAGCCAGGTCCTTCGCTTTGGGAGCTTCATCTACATTGCCGATTGCCATAGTGAGCTTCGTCTACTTCACAGGGTTGCATCGACGGGCAACAAGCCCTTAGCGTCACCTCCTCCATCGGGGCCCTCGAGAGCAGATCTCGAGGTCCTGGCCAAACAGATCCTGTGTAGTTTAGGGCTAGATCCCACTATGTCGGACTGCCGCCAGATGTTCTACATGCTGGCTAACGTTCATCCTAGACCACTATCGGTGAGGCGCTCCCGTTGCCTCATCGCTTCTGGTACAACCTCTCAGATCTGCCCTTGGGAGTCCGAAGCGTGGTGGAGTCCTTCCAGATGGAGTTGGAGCACCTCGTCATCTGCTAGCCTGCCCGGAGCCCTATCCTCTCCAGCGTGGCAAGGGCCAATGCCCCCTCGCTGTGCGCCTTCTTCGCGACCCTCCAAGGAAGCGATCTGGAGCACCACCCCGGTGACAATGACCGTGATGCGACACCTCATGAATGATGTCATGTCAATGGCAAGGCCCCTACTGAGGGAGCTCATGGGTTCGCATCGCCGGAACGGAGCCCCAACTACTATGCGGACCGTCCCAGGGAGGGGGCAGCCCGACAGCAAGCAGGGCAGGCACACTAGGGAGCCCCCATGACAGAGCGCAAGCTCTGAAAGCATATGCTTGCACAGCAATGCCGCATGTGGCCCCCATGGGCAGTGACGATGACTACACCAAGGCCCCCATGGGCCCAAGTCGATGGACAAAGAAGAAGAGGCGACGTCAGCACCTGGTTTGTCCAGCTCCCGGAGCACGCTCGGTGCACCCGGTGGCAGCAGCGGCTTGGAAAGTCCCACCACCTAGGTGCCTGGCCCCCGAGAGGGGTCAAACCGGTCAAGGGGAGCTCCGACCCTTCCCTGCTACAGAAGACAATTGCCAAGCTGATCCCCCAGAGTGTCGACCCTCGATCCAACCAGGACACCCCCGCTTCTACCTCCCGTCAAGCATCTAGGAGAAGGGTAGGAAGCTATGTAACTCTCCCTCTTTATTTCTTGCATTTCATTTCCTAGGCTAAATATTAAGCTCACTTCCTGTTCGCTGCTAATCCCTCCTTCTTTCGGTAAGCGCGAAGTGTCGTCCGCGCACCGCTCGCCAAGCCAGCTCGGCCCCCTTCTCCTAGTCTATTTGCGTCTCTTGGCTCCCCGACCTAGCGCCCACGCCTATGCGCCATTGAAAGGGGTCATGAACCCTGGCCACCCATGGCACAACCAAGGATCTCAAGGGAAATGATGCCCCAAATACCGACCAAAAAGGGGGGTGAACACCGACGACACTCGAGAAGCAGAAAAATAGGGGCGGCAAAGAAATGGTAAACAAATGAACTTAATATTTACAAAAACATTAGATTCTTTTGGGGACTACACCCCACTATTTAGCCATAGAGCACACGTTAGTTGATCCTTCTCCTTTCGCAGGCACGGGCGGGGAGGCACGACACGCGGCCATCACCCCTCATGATCTAGTGAGGTGCCGTGGAGGACCACGTCTAACGAAGCGATCCTAAGGATGGCATCAGTGGATTTCTCGAGTTGGGGCATCAGGAGCGCCATGTCAGTGTCGTCGGTGTTCCCAGGGAGCCCCTCCGCCACTCCACAAACATCCACCAGGCGGGGGAAGTAGAAGTGTACCACAGCCAGTGCAGAGACCGCTCCCTACCGGACGCCATCCTCTATGGCCTCACGAACAGCATCGGCGTAGCGCGGAGGTGCTCGTTCACCTCCGTAGTGTTGTTGAGCACACCCCGTGGGAAGAGGGTGCGGTAAGCTCCCTAGGCCGTGACACGAAGCTCCCTCAACTCCACACCACGGGACTCGAGGAGGGCTTGCAGCCTGCCCTCCTCCTAGGACCTCAGAAGCTGCTCCATTAAGTAGTGGACTCCTCCCTCGGCCCTGCACCATCAAAGATGAGGGGCATCAGGACCAAACACCGCACACATGGCCCGTGGCCTGAGATCGATGGGAAGCGACAAGGGAAAGGAATGACCCATACCTTCGAGCTCCTCCCTCAGACACGCTACCTCTGCCTACGCCGCATCACGAAGGGTCTCCGCCGTCACCATCGCTAGTCCCTCCTCGACCTCCCAAGCATCCTCAGGGGCCCCGAGGACATCCTCCCATTCCTTCTATAGCGCCTCAACCGCCGCCGCTAGGAGAGTGATCAGAGCGTCGTGGGAAGGCACCCTAGTGATGGAGCACGCCCGCCTGGTCCTGCCACCGACGGAGAAGGCGACAGCAGGTGAGCCCGACGGTGGGAAGGCTCGGCACCGCTCGAAGAACCAACCTCGATGAACGTCCTCCCAGGGAAGCCCCTATATGAGACAAGGACAACAACATCAGAAGCAGCGACAAGGATGAAGAAATGCAAAGATGACTTAT
Organism: Saccharum hybrid cultivar R570; assembly: GCA_038087645.1. Lineage (NCBI taxonomy): Eukaryota > Viridiplantae > Streptophyta > Magnoliopsida > Poales > Poaceae > Saccharum > Saccharum hybrid cultivar. The sequence continues at coordinate 1,057,582 of JAQSUU010000594.1, read as the reverse complement.
ACCTGTCCCTCCGAGGAGATGATCAGTGGGATGGGCTCCATCCGCGTCTGGCAGGACTCCTCTGGCGGCTCTGGGACCCACTACCAACCTCCACCGTGCGGACCGCCGGAGCCGGGATCACCACGGAGCTAGAACCACCGTCGGGACCGGGGCCACCGCCGGAGCGGGGGCTGCCACCAAAGCCAAAGCCACTGTCAGGGCTGATCGAGGACCAACATGGGCAGCACCAACGTCCCAGACGGGGGCGCTGCCATCCATGTCCACTCCACCTCAGAAGGCGGAGCTGGGGGCTCTGACATCATCCTGGTGAACGGATGGCTAGCCGAGGGAGGATGATCGACGCTGAAGGGGGGAGGGCCGACGCTCACCCCTAGGTAGTTCGCGTCGACAGCCTCGAGCCTCAGCACCTAAAGCAGCGTGTCTGAGATGGGGTAAGGGAACTCCATCATCAAGTCAGTGATCCCCTGGTGTAGCCACAATGGATGCGCCCACTCCCTCAGCGGGAGGATCCAACGGTGGATGAACGTGCGCACCACCACTGGCCCGATCAGCATCTGCGCTCTCAGGGCCTCAATAGCCCCTATGAGAGCAGAGACATCCATGGCCTCCTCTGCCAAGGGATATAGCCGCTACGACTCCGGAGCGACGCCTCCCAGCCTCGCCGCCGTGAAGGAAGGCAGCACCAGGACCATGTTGGGGAGGTAGAACCAGATCTGCCACCAGTTCGCTTGGTCGTCGAACCCCGGTGGGCGAGCAAGGGTGAGGTACTAGCTAGTAGCATGTGGACGCACCTAGATCCGGGCACCACCCATCACCGGGAATGCGCCACCAGGAAACGACGGCACCACCCGAAACACCCACCTCCAGAGCACGAAATGGGAAGTGATCGCTAGGAATGCTTCACACAGCGTAATGAAGGTCGCGATGGGGAGAATCCCCTCCAGCATCAGGTCGTGAAGCCGGAGGCCGTAGAAGAACAGAAGGCCACGCACGAAGGGGTGAAAAGGAAGACCGAGCCCCAGACGGTGGAAGGCGACGAAGACGATCTCCCCATCCTCGGGCATGAGTGCTAGCTCATCAATGCCCGAGGGGGCGCCAGCCAACCGCCAGAACCTCCTCCGGTGTCAGCCCATTGTCCTTCATCCTCCTGATCTCCGCCTCAGTGACCTAGACGGCCCCCATTCCGCCATGGGGATGAAGGCGGAGGCAAGGGGCAGCGGGCGAATGTGCTAGGGCAGGAGAAAGCAGAGGTCACAAGAAGAGGAAAGGTTTCACTAGAAGCAGAAGGTAACTCCCCCTCTCCCCCTTTCCATCTCCATTTTTGTACTCCGAGAGCAGCGGCAGCCATCCCCCATGATCCCATGCGCGATCGTGCGGCGCGGCGACGACTGCTAGACTCAAGGCAGAGGCGAACCGCTGCCTCCCTGTCTGCCCGACCCTGTTGGGCCGAGCCACGCGCGCCGCCCACTCTACGCATGCCTCTCACGAGACTTGGGTGAATCTGCCTCCCCCTCGAGCCCACCGGCTATCATCGACGCCTCGGATCCACGCACACCAAGTGTCGCAGCTCCTCTACCAGATCTGCTCCACATGGCCCCAACATCCCATCTCCTACATGAGATGGGACGGCGTGGGGGCACGTGCACGTCATAACTCCACCACCAGACACGATGGCCCAGATGCCATCAACTGCCTGTGCAAGGCGTTACCGGATGGGACGCGCCCAGAAGCCGCCCCTTCACAAGCAAGGAGGCCCCTCAATGGCCTCGGGTGCTACGTCGGCTCCCTAGACGGAGTAGCCCGACCCCCCGACCAATGGGGCGCTCGGGTGGCACATCCCTAGAAAACCAACCAGCTTTTCGGAGTTGGGTTGGAAGCCACTGAGTAGTGGGCCCAATGAGGGCCTCCGTTCGAGCCTCGATGCACTCCTACTCTCCTGATCTATGGCTGTAGAGGGTTGGCCCCAGAAGGCCAGCTTGAGAGGATCGGGACCTATTATCGTAGCCCTTAGAAGGGCGTGGAGCTCCGGATGATTAGATGGCCCCGAGCCAGAGCCCAACGCTCTTGATCACCCAGCCCACAGCAGGCTCCGATCAGAAAGGAGGGCGCCCCGGGCCTACAGTTGGTGACTCCCAGATGAGTTCACCGAGCTCTCGCTCAAGCCGAAGACCCATGTGACATGGACCCATGGAGTGATTAGCATCATCTTCGCTTAACCTCGACAACCAAGCACCATCCATCACACTGGAGAAGAAGGCCTCCAGCAGGGCACAACACTCTTGCTGACGGAAGCTGTCCCCGACAAGGAGGGTTCGATCACCAGAAGATCGAATTCAGCCCTTCGTCGCCATCACGCCAGGTGAGGCCACGAAGGGCTCGAGGGCTCCTAACGAGATCATAACATATAGATATGTTAAGCCTCGGGTCTATTGGTTCCCGAATGAAGAAGACCCCCAGATCGACCCCTTCAGGATTGCCCGAGGGCTTGGGGGCTATGCCCATCGGGCACGCTCGCGCGCACCCTCTGGCAAAGAGATCCGACCGAGCCAGACTCAACTGTAGCCTCCGCCTAGGGCTCGAGGGCTTCCCCGAACCTTGGGCTCCCGATCTATGGCACCTCCAAGCCTGTCCCTTGGCTCTTGCCTGGCTAACGATGCTAGCTAAGGCCCGGGCATAAGAAGACAAACCCCAGGCTACCGATGCTCAGGGGCTCCCTGGCATCACTCCCAAGGTGTGCCCCTACCAACTGATCCTCTGACAGGGTCACGTCCGAGGCATGACACAAGAAGACAAAGCTTCCCATGGCCTCCGAGGGCTCGGGGGCTTCTGGGCCCACACATCAGCCCCTAGAGCCGACCTCTTTTGCCACCAAAAAGACTCTAGAAGGTCTCACTCGGGGGGCAGGCCGGTCTAGGCCGACACTGTCTGACATGTAGAGTGTCAGAACAGAGCAGCCGGACGATGCTCAGGCTTCTTCGGCACCAAGACACCTCAATGGTCCACGCCGCACCGCTGCAAGACCCTCCTAGACTTCGACGCACGTAGATCATAGACTAGAACCCTCAAACTGCCTTATACCCGACCTATCCCATTATATAAGGGATAAGGTCTGACCTAGAGGGGGGAGGATCCCAATTTGATCACTAGACACTCCATTTCATTCTATCTGCCTCTACTCTGCACCGAGAGCAAGGCAACCCAGAGAGGGGCACCGAGAGCCTCTCCTCCACCGCATCCCGCCGTCTCCTTCCTCTCTGACGAGGGAGAGACTCCACCGGTGGCGAGGCAACCTTAGGATTAGCACCAAGCTAACCCCCTACCAAACTCTTCTTCCTTTACACTCGGTTGTAACCCCCTAGATTTTGGGTGCTCTTGAGTATAAGAATCATCAGCTGCTGGACATAGGGACCGAATTGGCCCGAACCAGGATAAACTATTGCGTCTTCTCTACATGATTCTTATGTTCCTGAGTCCACCCGAGCCACCAGAGACCTCAAACTCCGATACCGACTCAAACAACATGCTTGCTGTGGTTTCGACCCCATGACACCAGGGTACCTCCTTTTCTTCTCCAAGTTGATCCAAATCAACTCTAACTTCTTCTCCTTTGCAAATGTGCCAACACCACCAAGTGTACAACACCATGTGCTTGTTTGTTAGCATTTCACAAGCATTTTTTTAAAGGATTAGTCACTCATTTCACCACACCACTCGATCCTAGAAATGATGAAAAGTTAGATCACTCGATTGGCACTAAATGACCGATATGCAAACAAGTTTGCCCCTCTTGATAGTATGGCCATCTATCCTAAACCCGGTCATAAACTTCTCTACACACCTATGACTGGTGAAATGAAATGCCCTATAAATATATCTTTGTCTTGTGCATTCCATTCCATCCCCTCCGGTGTTGATGCAACACATGCACCAACCATATTACAAATGATATAATCCATTTTATATCATCACGTGACCTTATTGGTTCATCGATCTTGACATCACTTGCCCTTCACCGTTGCCTTTATCCATCAGCGCCAAGTCTTGCTCAAGCTTCACCACCATGCGGTCCATCGCTCCAAAGCCTCAAACTTGCCCTTCACGCTTGCAACCGATCCATCAAGCCAAGTCTTGTCTTGATTTTGTCCACTTTGGTCTCATGACTCAATGTCATGTCTCATATGCAATGAGCTCCTTCATCACATGTGTGAGCTTTGCAATAAATCCAAGCCATCTTCACCATCATGGCATGAGTTGCTCACATAAGTGTACCTGTGGACTAATCACCTATGTATCTCATATTTAAACACATTAGTCCATCTAGGTTGTCACTCAATTACCAAAACCAAACTAGGGACCTTTTAGCAGGGAATGACATGGTGGTTTATTGGCCACTATGAAGAGGCAATGTGGCGAGAGTGTAGGAGAGGAGAGCATCTCAGGTGCTCCAAGCATTTGGAGTGCTCCGATGCTCCCGATCACAAGATACATCATCAAATATATATGAAAAGTTTCAACAAAAATATGAATGAATAGATCACACAATCATCTATGTATATATGAAATTTGAGTTTGAACAAAAATCTATGTAAGGAGAAATAAAAAAAGGACACAACCTTCAAGATCCTTTCGGCACTCGGATCTCACCAACAACTTCAGCGTCATTGACAATGCATCCGCCAATGCTTTGGCTAGGAGTTTCGCCATCAAATTTGGTATCATCAACTTCACCTTCGCCAACTTTTTAGCTAGGGGCTTTATCGTCAACTCCGGTATTCATCAACTACATCTTCGCTAAGGTTTTGGCAAGGGGATTCAATAACGCCTTCCGCATCATCAATAATGCCTTCATCATCATTTTGGCAAAAGTCCCCGTCGACATCTCTGACTTTACTTTCACCAACATTTTGGGATGAAGGAATTGTCATCGACATCTTTGACTTCAACTTCATGTTTTGGAGTGAAGCGATCGCCATCGCCACCTTCGAAAGAAATTCCCACAAGCACCAGCCAAGAAGGGTTGGCGAGGAGCGCATTGGACAAGTGATTCACTCGAAGACACAAGCTTTGTCTGGCGCTTATGAGTGACGGCTTGAACACAAGTCGTGAGTCCCGATGACTATTTCGAGTGCGTCAACTACCTCACTTGCTGCAACCATGTTGACTCTTCTTAACGTTGTTACTAGGAATAGATATAAAACCTATCCCCGGCAACGGCGCCCGAAATGCTTGTTGGTGTTTCTTAATGTCATCACTAGAATTGGTGTATCCTAGCAACGCCGTCCAAAAACAATGGGTGGTATTCTGCAACGTTTGCAGAACAAGTCCGCAAGCGCATGGAAATACCGTTGTAGCATTTCATCTGGTGGTATTCAGGGTATCGTATTTTCCCAAGGACGGCTTTCGTAGGTAGTCTCTAATTCTAGTTTAACCCTATGAACAAGAGAAGGATAACTTGGGTAGTGATGATATCTTAGGTAGCTTTCTTAAGGTTAGATACCGCCATCGTTATACTTCACTTCGGGCACCGGATATAACCTGGTCTACCAAGCTATGCCGGCTTCTAGCTCTACGCTGTACCCAAACGTGGGGGAATGCAAGGGACGAACAGGGCTGTCACCACCTGCCCACCTACCCCTCAACCGTGGAGCACGAGGCAAACGAAGGTAGCCTCTAGCCTAGACACCACGTCTACGCTATCAAGTATCAACTACTGCTCTAGTGTTGTACAGGGTTATCCCGTCTTTATCAGGGGCCCTCTACTAGAGCATCTGCCACGAGGACGGACGATGAACCTACAAAGTATAATGATAAATGATAAATCACTTAAGGAAGTAATACCAAAAGAGTATCACGTCTTTCTTACCCGAAGTGGTAATCCAGCCATCGAGGTACAAGTGTAGTGGGTGCCGACATGCCCGGCACTCTGTCTACTCGGCGAACTCCAAGAGTCACGCACTAGGAGGAGGGGTGGACAATTCCGTCCTTCTCCTCCTCTTGCCCTCACTCACTCCCTATACTACATCTAGCTAGAAGCTAGGACTTGAGGCTCCTCCTCTCTCTTGCTCAAGTGTGTTGGTGTGTGTGGGGGGTGAGGGCCTCCTTATATAGGGAAAGGAGGTGGAGAACAGGCGTCCAAGTGTACTGAACTGGCCAGCACATCCCCGCACCGTCCTCCCCTCATCATGACCAAACCGCCATAGCGAGACGGGCCCGCCTAGCAGCCGAGGTGGCGCGGGCGCGCCAGGGGCACGGCCGCGCCCTGGTCACCGCTGCTCGCGCACTGCTCTGGTGTGTGGGTCCCATGCCATGTGTCCAAGGCGGCCTGGTTGAGTGGTTGGATTGGTCTTGGGCCTTGTTTTGCTTGTGGGCTTCAACATTTCATGTGTGTTTTCTTCTCATTTTGGCCCATTCTTGTTATATTTTCATTTGTACCTGCAAAACAAGCATGTCCACTAAAACTATAGAATTTGTTAGTGATAAACCCTATCTACTTTAGTTTTGGTGGATTTTATGCAAATGTTGGCGGTGTTTGATTCGTGTTAAGGACCGCCAACAAACCACACCTATGTTTTTTCAACGAAGGCTGAGTTGCGAGGAGCAAGTCGCCAAGAGTCAGGCCACCGAGGAGCGAGAAAAGGGCATGATTGAAGACTAGATGAAGACAAGCTGAAGATTAGCTAGAGGCAAATCAGTCCCTAGACTTTCTATGCATAGACAAAAATTGTGTACTGAATCCAAGTTGTAATTGGGGCCACACCTTGTTGTATTCAGCTATTTGCTTTTGAACTTCCGATCAAAGCCAAATAGTTGAGAGGCTACTTTTGGGGGTGTGTCCTATGTTGGGGACCCCCACATTCATGTTTAGGGCCCAATTACGTAGCCTAGGTCTCACCAAATAATATTTAGGGGTCATTTGTAGCCTTTAGTGGCATTTTTTATAAATACAAGCCCCCTTCATGGGTCCATTTGTGGCCCATAGTGACGCTTCTGTAAATACAAACCCCCACTGAGGGGCATGAAGAGAATCTCCTCTCCCACCTCCCCTATAAAAGGTGGAGAGAGGAGGTGGAGAGGGGCTCGGGGGCTGAACACTCGACGCTTTGCCTTCCTCTCTCTTATTCGCTCTCTCACTATTGGTCCTCTCATTCTTGTTGTCTAAAACAACACACAACAAATAAACATATATTCGAATAATCCTACCCTCTTCTATCACTCATTGATGTATAACTCTGAGTGGAACTTACATTCGAATGTGTAGAACACATAATCACATATATCATATATGCAAGGATTTGATGCATTCCTAGAATCATCCCACCTTGTCAAACAGCAGAAGCAGCATTTCTAAGGACATAACTGAAGAAATATTGAAAAGTATATGTTGCTCCATGCATTAATAACTTTGATAAAGACCGTATGGCCCTGGAATACCAAATATAGAGGAGTGTTTTATAGTTCTTACATAAGATTATAGAGTACCTACAGTAGAAACATTCACTCATTGGAGTCCAATCATATATAAGGAAATACAAAGTCGTTAAAGGCTTCAAATGGTACAAGTCTGTACGGCCCAACCTTAGAGTCAATGTTATCGAGACCTCTAAGTGTAACTTTTCACGTATCCATTGGTATCCACAATAGAGAACTGAGTGGAATACTCCAATAGCATTGAACATCCTTTATAAACTTTTTCGGGTCTAGATACGTAATCTTTAGTGATAGCAATACCTCCCACAAAAGGATCATACACGTAGAGCTAATAGATGACGTCAGATGGACTCATTCTTTCTATGTTTCTGTATCCATAGTCTTCAACTGGAATAGTACGTCTTGAAAATTCACCATCTTGCATATTACATTTTCTTGTAATGATTCCTCCCATTTTCATGATCGTATCATGCACATCACACGGATGGTTGCCTGTGCTTGCAGAGTAGACTCCAACTTGTTTGCAGATTCTTTTTACCCAAAGTCATGTCAACTTCAATCTTATCATGTATCTGTTTCTTTTTCTGTTCTATGAAATATCTTAGTTCCAGTGCAATGCAAAGCAAAAGAATCGTACACAAACCTAAAAATAATATTGTAAACTGTAAGTATATTTTTTGTTTGTTTATCATAGTCCATGATCAACAGAAAACATAGAACTCACCATTCCTCTGAAATGGCGGATTTGCAAGAATCAACCTTTTGTACGTCCAGTATCTTGGAAACTTGCCATGATCAATATTCCTGGATGATTCCAGAGCATGTGAGAATGACTTTTTCAGCTTGCTATGCCAATCGGTTTTCGTATTCCCAGTTTTGCAGAGATTATAAAATTCTTTCATCTTAACAACTTTTAATGAGTTGATTACATCTACAACTAGTAACCAACAAAATAGAAACTATAAATCGAAGAATTCACACAATAAAATAATAAGATATGCATCATGTTAGAAACTACATCAGATCCCTGAATAAGCTCAATGCATTGTATAGTAAGAGTCCAAATGACATGGTATTGGCTACAATTGCTGAAGCACCCTCTAAAACATAGTTGCAGGACCATCTAACTAGTGGTTAACTAAACTTCTTAGGTAAACCAACAAACGGAAAAAGAATGGCAGCTTGTCTAAAAACAACAGAATAACCGTGCATGCACCAAACCTATCTCAACAGAAATGGAGAGTTCTCCATAAGTCTTAGCAAAAAGAATAATTTTATGTCTAACTTGAAAGAGTTATAAATGCTTACCGAAGCTCCGGCCACGCCGCATATGTTGAAAACAGCACGTGTCTTTATCAAACCTACAGGGTTGTATCAGTATATGAAGTAAAGTGGTTGACTTCAAATGATATCACATAATAAGATATGATAAACCATACTTTTGCTAGGTGTCCTCATTCTTAATCTAGGTAGCTTTTTTCTGGCTTTAAATTCTTCATCTAATTCCTTGTTTCTTTTTCCTTACACCGCCCTTTCAAAATGCTTTAGGAACCACATGATGTCAAAATCAGATTTCAGGTGGTCTTTAAATCACTATTGAAACTCTCACTTAATTGTGTGCTTCTCATTCCCAATGTGGAAACATCCCTCATATGACATTCGGCCCAATTTTTCCTTGAACTTGTAGATGCTATCAAACCAGCATGACCTCCATAATCTATCCAAAAAGACCAAGCATCATCCAAGTTTATAAATTTCTGACTAATACGAGGTACCTAAATTGGAGTTGCGTTCTCTCCGTAAGAAAAATAAAAACATGCTCATTGCTATACACCAAGAAGTAAACAAAGGGAAAAAATCGAATGTAATCATAACTCACTTGTTGGATTGTTCCATCGGATTTTTAATTAAAAGCTAAGGCCTTAAAGAACACTACAAATAATAAGCAGATATGAACTTTCGCTTGTGAACAAACAAGAGCGAAATAGAGAAGAAAGAAGAAGATAATATGTTGATCATCACACAGTTCGCAGCTCACCAGCAAGAACGAACTTCAGTGCACAAGGACTGCAGGCTGCAGCCGCTGGTTGCGTTGCATCTCAGACGAGGACGTCGATTGCGTTGCTATGGCTGTTTAGTTGCTGAATTTGGGTGCCAAAATTTACTGTAGCATTTCGTTTGTATTTAGTAATAATTGTCCAACCGTTGACTAATTAGGCTCAAAACGTTTGTCTTACAAAGTACAACCAAACTGTGCAATTAGTTTTTGATTTTATCCACATTTAGTACTACATACATATATCGTAAGTTTGATGTGACGGAGAATTTTTTTTTTTTTTGCATAGTGCACCTTTCCATGATCTAAACACAGCCTATCTTCGGACGAGGACGTCGATGCACTGCACGACGACTGCAAGCGGCACGAGCGCTACGCCGCTTCCTAGCTACGGCGCGAGCGTGACCTGACGGCGGCGGCGCGCAGCAACACAACCGGCGCCAAAATATTCCTGCGGCCACACATCCCACGCCAAAACCAAACACCAAGCGCTAAAATGTGTTCCTTTCCCGTCCATAAATGGGCCTCAGCTGGGCTATGCAGGCTTCCCACAAGGAGAGCAGAGATGTCCAGCAGCAGTCGGATCGTGAATGGATGGCATCGGGCATGCCTAAAGTATGAAGAACTGCAGAGAATATGGATTGCATTTGCGGTGCCCGTGAGTCAATCACAGTAGCTGACACTGCCGATTGAGGGCTCGTTTAGTTCCAGGTGTAAAATTTCGGGATGTCACGTCGGGTGTCGTATGAGGTTCTCGCATGTGGTGTTCGGATACTAATAAAAAAATAAATTACAGAATCCGTCAGTAAACCACGAGACGAATTTATTAAGCATAACTAATCCGTCATTAGCACATGTGTTACTGTAGCACTTTATTGTCAAATCATAGACTAATTAGGCTTAAAAGATTCGTCTCGTAAAGTAGTCGCAATCTGTGCAATTAGTTATTTTTTAGTCTATATTTAATGCTCCATGCATGTATCTAAACATTCGATGGGATATGACGTAAACTTTTGAGAAGAAACTAAACCAGGTCTCAGCTTTCCGATCCAACTTGAATTTAGAGAGGGGGCGGGCAAAAGAAACAGACCACGATTTACACGTGGAATCTTGAGGCTCTTTGGAGACAAAAAAAAAAAGGTGATGTCCAATGATACACATGGAAATTTTACTTCACGAGTCAAAGAAAGTTACTGACCTATATTATTGGATTATTAGACATTTACATGATTGATTTTCAAGTACGTATAAAACATGAAGTATTTAGGCTATATTATATATCATTCATGCGTGAATGCAGAGGCAATATTTTTTTTGATATCTAAAAACACATGAAGAAATGATTAACTAGCACGTATTTAGGCTTATATAATGATATCCCTCCATCGCTAGTGAATCCTGCCTCCTCCGCGCTCCAGTACTGTTTGGCACTGTTTATGACGCTGACTTCTCGCACTGTTCATGACAGTGACATTTACTTTTTCTCTTTTTTCTCAGCCGTATTTAAAAATATTTCCTACTGTTCATCGAGGGTGTGGCGTCAGCGCGCCCACCGTGCTAGTTATATACCATCAAGCCATGCCAACTCCTAAAGTTAGGAAAGATGTAGCTCACTGTTCATGACGCTGACTCTTTCGCACTGTTCATAACAGCGACATTCACTGTTCACTTTTTCCTCTTTTTTCTCTAGCATATTTAAAAATATTTCCCACTGTTCATCGAGGGCGCGGCGTCAGCGCGCCCACCGTGCTAGTTATATACTCTCTTCGTCTTTTTTTATGTGTCGTCCGGAAAACGTATTTGTGAGGGAAACATGGTTTTTTAGAGACAAACATTTAGGGACAGAGAGAGTACCATCAAGGCATGCCAACTCCTAAAGTTAGGAGAGATGTAGCTCTTCGTGTCTTGTAGATAGATTTTTATTTTTAGCATTGATTAATAAGGGCCCGTTCGTTCAAGGGGGATTGTGGCCTGAAATCATTTTCTACCCGGTTTACTTGCATAATTTGTATAAGTTTTGATCACCTGAATTGATTCCAGGAGGAATACTGAGGTCCTCTTTGGCACGGCTCTAGCGGCTCCGGCTCCTCCCTGCAGAAAAACACTGTAGTGACTTGCAAAAGGCACTGTTCACCACCGGTTGAGTCTGTGGGAGGGAGAGGGAGGAGAGATAATTTTCTGGATTCTGTGAACAGTGTCTTTGCAGTCGCTACAGTGTTTTCGCAGGGAGGAGCCGAGTGACAAAGAGGGCCTGAGTAACCGAACAATGCCTAAGGTGAATTCTTTTTGTTTTGAAATGTAACGGTCCTAACTATTCCATTATCTACCCAAAAAAACTATTCCATTATCTATAATCTAAATAAAAAGGAAAAAAATCTATTCTTTTAATCTTGTCTGAAGAACTTTCTCGTGTGTGGCACATTGGGCTCTCCTCTCCTGTATGGACCTAGAGTGTACACAGTACACTGTAGCGGCGGTACCCTGTATATAGGTGCGGCGTCTTCGTCTCCCGATTATTGCAAGGACGAGGAAGCCAAAGCCAACCCAAGGTGAGCGTCTACCTCCAAACCCATCATCTCCGCCCTACCCCTCAGCATGCTGTCCTGATTCCGCGGTTCTTGGGCTCTTGGCCGGATGAGGCCGCCCTGCATATTTTCTGTTACATTTTCTTTTGAAGAAGAACATCTCCGTTTACCTAAAGATTACTTTTCTTTTTTGTCACTGTTCTATTAATTTGGCCTTTGTGTACCCTTTTTCCCAAATGCTGAAATGGGAAAGAGAACGGGAGGGTTTGCACTTCGATGCCCTGTAAAGATAATCTATGTTTACAGGACCTATCTTGTTAGGGCTTCCATCTTCATTTTTAATTTAGGGAAAATGTTCCCCTTTTTCTTTAGTTTTTCTAATATAACTCGGCAAATCTCTTGCTCCCCCGCTTTATTATCTCACGAGCATTATTGAAGTGTCGCAATCAGAGTTCAGAGCGTGTAAGCGCAAGTGTATTCAACACAGTACATAATTACCTTCACGTCCGTCCAGATTGCTCCCTGAAAACAGAGTGAATTCCTCAGTTTCCAGACGCTCCACAAAACAGCAGCAGCACATGTTTAATTCTATCAGCTTCCACATCTGAAAGCTGCGAATTTTCAAACAGATGCTTATCCTCTCTAATTTCAGAGGTTACTTTTAAAGTCCACCTTTGGGCCTTCATCCTCAAGAGTCTAATTTTAGATTACCAGACATCAAGAGGATCTATGTAAGAGCAGGGAGGCCCACCCATCTTCGTCTTCTTCTTGTTTCGGTTATGTGTGTCCATCAAATGGATGGCTAATGCGTTACCAAAGTTCTCCAATATAGATGTACTTTGGGATTGGGGGTGAAATGGGGAAAGTGGAAAAAAATATTCACCTTGAGTTCTGTCAGGTGAGCACTGGTCCATTTGTATGATAAGAGATGTAGGAGAGAGTGGTATTTTTAATTCTCAGAGAAGAGAAAAACATTGACTAATTGGATGTTCCACTTCCATGTACTGATAAAAGGTCTTCAAGCAATATGATTTTCTGCCAGAATTGTGCACACATGACACAGCGGTCATAATCTGGAATCTGGACACCTCAACGTTTTGATCAAGATTACACCCCCTCCCTTTTTTATTAAATGTACAACTCTTGCATCAGGGATGGCAACCGGTAGTGAAGCTGTGAAGCCAGCTGAGGCTGTGCTTGAGTGGCATAAACAGGACAGCAAGAGGATGCTCCACGCGGTTTACCGTGTTGGGGATCTGGACCACACGATCAAGTATGTTGCTATATTCTGCAACATCTGCATGTTAGATCATGGTTCTGATGTGATCTTTGTCATTGTGGTAGGTACTACACAGAATGCTTTGGGATGAAACTGCTGAGGAAAAGAGATGTTCCTGATGAGAAGTACACCAACGCCTTCCTTGGCTTTGGACCAGAGGACACCAACTTCGCACTTGAATTGACATACAGTATGTTCACTGAGCTGCCAAAAGTTTTGTGGCACAGTTTCTCCAATATGCCATGTAACAGAACCGACCAAATTATAAGAGCACAAGTACAAAAACAAGCACCGAAGCGCTTAAATTTTCGAACTTGAGCCCATATAATCCCGGTAGTCAATCGAAACCACGAAGGATTTCAAACCAACTTGCTTACAACCAAGATCGCATCATTCAACATACAACATCATACGCTACATTTCACAAGTAGTTCCGAAATAAGTTTACACACACGGAGTCGCAATTATTACAAACCAAGTTTATAAAGTAGCGGAAGCATACACACACCAGTTGTTTAACTACTGCCAGTCTTGTTGATCAACAACCCGCAAAAGCATCAGGAAAGTACATAAAAGATGATCACGCCCTAGTGATCTAGTCTTTGTCACCCGCAGGGTGGAGACAAGTTTTGCAGAAGCCTTGATAGAGCATATCACCTGCAACAGGAGGGAATAAACCCTGAGTACTAGAATGTACTCAGCTAGACTTACCCGTAAAAAACCAGAAATAAGATGACACCAAGGATTATGCAAGACTTACACAAGAGGCTAGCTGACATCACATTTTGCATAAAAGGCATAAGTAATTGAAACTCTTATAACCTGTACTAGCAGTTATTTTTAGCATTTACCTGTCATCTATCTTAGCACCTGTACTAAGCATGCACTTGATTATAATCAAACAATTATCAACATTATATCCAAAGCAGGTATGAATTGTGGCAACATTGTATCATTCCCTTAACCATTTGTTCATTTAATGAGATCTACGTTGCCGCTGCTCAAGTCAAGTGCTCACTAACCGGGAGCGACGGCCATTCGAATCGAATTCCTATCCAGCTGGAGGGGTATTTATAACACTCACCGCGTAGGCCCCTGCTAGGGTCGCACAAGTCACCTTTTCATATGATTCAGGAATCGCGGGTCCGAATGATGTCGCAACCCTAAGGGCGATACTCTGCCAGGTGATAGGGACTCTAACCCCCCCCCTTAGTCTCACGCCAATGTCCCCAAGCACATCCTTTCTCTCCTCCAAGAAGCAACCTACCATTCGATTCCTGGCCTGAATCACATTACTCGGCTTCGCGGTCGGAACGGCTTATCCGGCCAACTAAGTGTTAGACTGCGTTCAACATGACTCAAGGACGTACAGCGAATCGGTCCTTAAACGACTCAGACGGGCATAGCTCCACACCCAAGACGTGAAGTGTCCTGCGGCTGTACTATCGAACTCTCGCCCGGTCTCAATTTTATTTATTAAAGCATGGTTCCATCCACGATAGCGATAAAGCCACTCGTGACTCCTTCCTACATCTCGCGGATGACCGGAAATCATCCGACTTCTACCGTACTAAGCAGGGCTAAGCATTGATACATGCCTAAACCTAAATTAGGATTTAAGTACGATATCTGGGCAAGGACAGGTATAATGCAACAATTGTTTTTATACAACTCCTACAACTTAATGCATTAAACAATTAAAAGTACTCAAGATAGATTTATAAAATGATGGGTTCAGCATGCACCGGGGCTTGCCTTTTAGAAAGGTCGAGGGCCGGTGGTCAGGACACTCGGGTAGATCTTCTGCGGGCACTCCTTCGCCGGCTGGATCCTCGGGCTGCTCCGGCTGGTCCTGGACTTCCTCTGGAATAACTTGCTCGAATTCGAGGAGCGTTACCCCCTCCAGAACACCTATTGCATGAGTGCATAATAAATCTCATGTATGCATAGCGAAAGATGCGGTATGCTCGGAATGAAATGCATTACAACATTCTTAAAGCTCTAATCAAATCACTTCAAATATTAGGTGCAAAATTTTCTCTCCGGTAGAGAAGTACTCACCTAATCTACTCAACCTAAGATATAGCTGTTCTTCTTCGGTTAAGGCCCTAACACCTAACAATTACAAGAGTAGCATTACTTAGGTTACCACATCCAACACCAAAATATCACAGTAAGACATTCTGGACTGCAGCTCAAAGATTCTAACATAACTGAAGATTTCTAACTCCAAAAGATATGATCTAAGACAATCTAGAAATCTGAAGAAATGCACTACAATTCATTTTCAGATCTCAACCCTAAATTCCTAAGTTTTCCATGTCGAATTTCATAAGTTCCAGAATCTGTCCCCTCTAAACAGAGAGTAGCAAATTCTGGACTGCCACTTTAAACAGCAATAACTCCCAAACTATTAAGCCAAATACTCCCAAATTTTGACACAAGCTAGTTTATCAAGCTTACTACAACTTTGGTATTTATAAGTTTTCCAGCAACCACCGTTATCAAAGGTCAAACCAAGAAATACTAACAGCTATCCAGAAAACCTAGAATTGCAAAGATTAAATATTTATTTATGTGGCAAACATCCCTTAAGACCAAACTAATGTTACCACAAGTTCACATAGGTCACAAAAACACTAGAAAGTAAGGTTTGTCTACCTAAAATATTTATTTATACTCATTTCTTAATTTACTTAAGTAATTAAGTGGAATTTTAAACATATATGTAAACTTTTCCTAAAATTCTACAAAAATTACAGGAGACTCTATGAACCAAAAAGGGACCACTGTAAAAATTTGAACTAAAATTATTTAAAGAAACGCCCTAAACAAAATTCACAAGCCCAAAAAGCTGATTTTTGTATAATTAACAAATCATATTGAAAAGTATCAAACAACAGATTTCATAATTTTCTTGGACACTTTAGGGTACCAAGACATTCTCCAAAAAGTTATAAGAACATTGCACATGTAGAAAAATTACTAAAATTCATTTAAGTATTTCCTAAAATAACAAGATAGCATTATAACTTGAAAAGCACTTAAGCACTACTGCCCAAATTTTTACCAAAGCTAGAGCAAGTATAAATTAGCCTACCCACCAAATTTCATAATTTTTGGAATACTACAGCTCAAGTTATACATTTAACAATTTTGCCTTCATTTCAAAACACATTTGAAAGATCTATTTAATTCTCCCATAAACTAAACATCACATACCAGATTTATATTTTTCTAAAATACTACACATCATGTAGATCCTAACAAAATTTATCTCCTAATTTTTGGGCAAGTAAAACCCTAGATCTACATTTTCCAAACATCAACTAAATCTGTGATAAAATCAATAAATGAAATGGATTTTTATCTAAGACTGGGCCGGTCCGGGAACAGACGCGGCCCACGACGCGCGCGCGCGGCACTAACAGGCAGTCCCCCACGGTCAGGGACAGAGGGTAGGGGAGCGGCGGCCGTGAGCTCCGGCGAGCGATTTCTCGCCGCCGGCGGCTCCTCCGCCCAAACCGAGTACTCCGGTGGCTTGCCCAGACCAAACCGCATCGAGGCCAACCATTTTCCCCAAAGCTGCTGCACCGTAGCACCTATGCCGACGACGATGGCGGACGGCCGTGGTGCCTCACGGTACGCCGGCGAGTCCTGGCCGTCGCACGCCCGACCGAAGGGTGCACCACCTTCCTGGAACCCTAGTGGACCTCTCGCGACCACTCACTCAGACGGGGGTGGAGCGGAGCCGCTTGACCGCATGAGCGCCTGGCCGACAGCCATGGCACGGCCGTGCGTGGTCTTGTTCCGGCCTGACCAACCCGATGTTGGCGGTAGCATCTTCACCCGAGCACACATGTGTGATAGGAAGGAGAGAACGCGAGCGAGGGAAGGCGGAGGACTACGGTGTGGTGCTGGCCATGGTGACCCTAACATGGCAGAGCTCCGGTGATCTTTGGGAACGGGCGGAGGTGGCAATGCGGCTCACCTCGGGCTCAATCAAAGCCACCGGCTGGCCGAGGAGGTGCAGGGCGGTATGGCGGAGTGGAGGACGTGATCTGGTGAGCGGTGGTGCGGTGGTGAGCATGTGCGAGCACGGAGAAGGCTGCAGCGGCAATGGCGTCTCCGATTTCCGCCTCGGTGACCCCGGTCAGAGCGAGAGGGAGGGAGAAGAGAGTGAGCACGAGTGAGGGGGTGGAGGTGTCCGCTCGGTGTTCAAACTCGCGCCTGGGCTCGCGACGTGGAGGCGATGGCAGCGCTCGGTCACCACGCGGCGATGCTCTTCTGCCCGAGCGCCACGACACGGCCGGTGTCCGAGCTTGTTGACTGAATCGAAGCTGCAACGTGACATCGGTGGTCGACTGACAGAGCAAGTTTGGTGCTGATTAACTTCCAAAACAACTTGATTCGGTCCAAGATGACAACATCAAATTTGTAGAGTTATGTGAGGGCAACAAGTTTGTCAATTGGAGTTTGGGCTGGTTCGGCCTAGATTAGAAACTACATAGATCCAAAGTGGTGCCCTGTGAAACTGAAACATGTTTTCAGTTAAAGGTACCGACTGAAACCCTAACTTCTTGACACTATATCTCCTAAACCATTGAGAACCAGGTATGGGTGATGTTGGCAATGTTGTAGAGCTACATGAGGACTACAAGTTTGTCAATATTTGGCCTGGTTTGCAAACTACAAGCTTCTAAAGTAGACCTCAGTAAAACTGGAGGGACACTTGGAGACTTAGAAAAATTTCCAAGTGTTGAGACAGCCCCTCTAGCTGACTTGTGGGCCATTTTTGAGCATGTTCTGGCCAGTTTCAAGAGATGGTCATATTGAGACTTTTGTTCCCCATAAAATTCCCTACAACTTTGCTTAAGGGTGCTTCACCATGCAAGGTCTCTAAGCTGGACTTTTTAATTGATCAAACTAGAGTATCCAAGGGCTAAATGGTGGTCAACTACACCTTGGAGGGCATTTTGGTGATTTTGGTCAACATGAACCTTGCTCCATTAGTGACCCTAAGTATAACTAAGGTGTTGTGAGATATAATTAGCTACTCTCCCCTTTTGTTACACCCACTACCTAGTGTCACATGATGTGAGCCAAATAAAATTCTAAAAACAATCACATTAGTTGCAACCACATAAAATAACATGAATGATGCATGCTTAAGCTTATGCAATGCAATGCAATGCAATTATGGAGCTAAACACCTGAGGTGTTACAGCCCTTCCCCCTTATAAAAATCTCGTCCCGAGATTTAGAAAGCGTACCATTTTTCATAGAATTCCTTATAGCCATCCCGCAAATAGTCCTCCCGTTCCCATGTAGCGTCACTTTCACTACCCTGATTACTCCACATTACTTTATACCACTTAACCACTTTGCTTCTAGTTACTCGTTCCTGAGTATCGATCACCCGGACTGGTTTTTCTTCGTAAGTTAAATCAGACTCAAGCCTAATATCTCCTAACGGGACTCTTTCCTCAGGAACTCGAAGACACTTTTTGAGCTAAGATACATGGAAGACGTTGAATATGGCACTCATTTAAGGAGGTAACTGGATCTTGTACGCAACAGCTCCACTCTTGCCTATGATTTGGAAAGGACCCACATATCTTGGCGCAAGTTTCCGCTTAACACCAAAATGTTGGACACTCTTCATAGGGGAAACTTTCAGATATACGAAGTCTCCAACCTCAAACTCGATCGATTTTCTACGGCGATCAGCGTAACTTTTCTGTCTAGCTTGAGCTGCAGCCATATGAATTTTAATGGTACGAACTTGCTCCTCAGCTTCCTCAACAAAAGCAATACCATAAAATCTCCTCTCACCAGCTTCTATCCAATTTAGTGGGGTTCTACACTTACGACCGTACAACGCTTCAAATGGGGCCATCTTAATGCTCTCTTGGTAACTATTATTATAAGAGAACTTAGCTAAAGGCAACCACTTCTCCCATGAACCCTTGGACGAAATAACACAAGCTCGTAACATGTCCTCCAAGATTTGGTTGACTCGTTCAGTCTGTCCTGATGTCTGGGGGTGATAAGCAGAGCTTCTCACTAACTTGGTGCCCAGAAGGTGATGCAAGTGCTCTCAAAAACGAGCAGTGAATTGTGGACCACGGTCAGAGATGATAGTACGAGGTATCCCATGGAGCCGAACTATCTGATTGAAGTACAACTCAGCATAGTCAGTAGGACGATAGTCTACTCGAACAGGAATGAAGTGAGCCGACTTGGTTAGGCGATCTACAATCACCCAAATGGAGTTATGGTTCTTGACAGTAGGAGGAAGTCCGACAATGAAATCCATACTTATCTCTTTCCATTTTCAACCTGGGATAGAAAGTGGTCGAAGTAACCCAGCTTTCATATGCACAGCTTTAACTCTACAGCAGGTGTCACACCTAGCAACATATGCAGCTATCTCTTTCCGCATCTTGGTCCACCAATAAAGTGGCTTCAAATCATAATACATCTTATTACTACCAGGATGGATGGACAACTTGGACGAATGTGCTTCGGACAGGATCTGATCTCTAAGCTCTCGGTCCTTAGGTACCACTAATCTATCCTTAAACCATAGCACACCTTCTTCATCTACCCTGAAATGCTTAGTTTCTTCCTCTTTCATCTTGCGTTTTATGTGGAATACACCAGGATCAGTCTTTTGGAGCTCAATAATTCTGCTTTTGAGAGTACAACTGACAGTGATGTTGTACAAGACTGCTGGATGTAGAAGGCGAGATCGATGAAAATCAGTTTCAACTAGGGAATGGCAATGAGACTTACGGCTTAAAGCATCCGCAACCACATTTGCCTTACCAGGATGATAGTGCACTTGAAGGTTATAATCCTTAATCAACTCGAGCCATCTTCTTTGACGCATATTTAACTCGGGTTGGGTGAAGATGTATTTGAGGCTTTTGTGGTCTATGCAGATATTGCAGACATTGCCCAGCAGATAATGCCTCCATACTTTCAAAGCATGAACAACTGCGGCCAGTTCTAAGTCATGCGTTGGATAATTCACCTCATGTTTCCGAAGTTGTCGAGAGGTATATGCAATCACTCGGCCTTCCTGCATCAACACACCTCCCAAACCTATGCCTGAGGCATCACAATAAACATCAAATGGTTTCTCGATATCTGGTTGTGCCAAAACCAGAGCAGAGGTTAGGAGGGTGCGCAGTTGGTGAAAAGCCGCATCACACTCAGGAGTCCAGACAAACCTGGTGTCTTTTTGCAGCAACTGAGTCATGGGTTTGGCTATTTTTGAGAAATCCGGGATGAAACGACGATAATAGCCAGCCAAGCCAAGAAAACTCCGAACCTCGTGAACTGAGATAGGAGCCTTCCAGTTCAGTACTTCTTGTACCTTAGCGGGGTCCACCATAATTCCTCCATCGGACAACACATGCCCAAGGAAAGGTACTTCTCGAAGCCAGAATTCACACTTACTGAACTTTGCATATAGTTGATGTTCGCGCAGTCTTGTGAGGACTATACGCAGATGTTCAGCATGATCTTCCTCATTTTCAGAATATATCAGGATGTCATCAATAAATACCACTACAAACTTGTCCAATTCGGGCATAAATACCGAATTCATCAAGTACATGAAGTGTGCGGGGGCGTTGGTCAAGCCGAAGGACATAACAAGATACTCATAAAGACCGTATCTAGTAGAGAAGGCGGTTTTTGGAACATCTTCTGGACGGATTTTAATTTGATGATAGCCAGATCTTAGATCAATCTTGGAAAAGACTTTAGCTTTGGACAACTGATCGAACAGGATATCGATACGTGGCAGAGGATACTTATTTTTGACAGTGACTGCATTCAGAGGTCTATAATCTACACACATCCGCAAGGTCTGATCCTTCTTCTTCACAAAGATAGCAGGGCATCCCCACGGAGACGAACTAGGGTGAATCAACCCCTTCTTCAAAAGTTCATTCAATTGCACCTTAAGTTCAGCTAGCTCATTCGGAGGCATCCTATAAGGTCTCCTAGAGATGGGAGTCGTGCCAGGCAACAACTCAATTTTAAATTCCACATCCCGATCCGGAGGGAGCCCCGGCAAATCATCGGGAAAACGTCCAGAAACTCATTTACTACGGGAATTTCAGCCAACGCCTTTGCTTGCACAGCATGAACTTTCCCAGACAAATCAACTTTTCTGGAAAGTTGTACCAGAAAACCCTTTTGATCTGTAGGATCTCTGAGCATAACTACCCGAGTGGATGTATCAATGAGTACCCCATTCTGACTCATCCAATTCATGCCCAGAATAACATCTATGCCTAATCCCGGCAAAACCACTAAGGCAAGCGAGTACTTTCGCCCTTCAATCTCAAGCTCAAGATTCCCCACTACTTTATTTGTGGAAATATTCCCACTTGCTGCACTAATGCAATAACCCCCACCTTCAACAATATGCAATTTGTGTGCAAACTTTGATGCAAACTTAGGACTGATAAAGGAATGCGAAGTACCTGAATTAAAAAGTACCACTGTAGGATGTTGGTCAACTAGGAACTTACCAGTAGTGACAACCTCACTAGATGGGATTTCCTCAATACTGTTATAATGAGCGTGCCCTTGATGGCCACCTTGGTTGACATTCTTCTTAGGGTAAGGACAGTTCCTGGACCAATGGTCTGGCTTATTGCAGTTCCAGCAAGGCATGTTGCTGGGAGGAACACTAGAACTGCTCAGTCCAGAATTTCTCTTTGGCAGAGCGACGGTATAAGCCTTGCGGAACCCAGTTTTGGTAGCAGGCTTCTTCTGTGGCGGACGGAACTTGGTATTCTGAGCAGGTGGGCGAGGGGAAGACCTAGGTGCAGCTGAGGTCCGAGACTGCGAAGCACTCGCCTCAAGGGCCCTTTTGCGGCTCTTAGAGGCAGAATAAATAGCATTATTGCTCTCCTGGGTCAAAGCATCACTGATAAAATCATTGAAGGTAGTACACTTGCTAGTGCCCATAGTCTTCATCAGCTTTGGGCCAAGGTCTCTTTTAAAGCTAGCAATTTTTTTGGCATCGGTATCCACAAACTCTGTGGCGTACCTTGCTAGGTTGTTGAAAGATTGCAGATATTCAGTCAAGCTTTTATTTCCCTACGACAGCCTCATGAATTCTGTGTGCTTGATTGCCATAAGACCTGGAGGAATATAGTTCCCACGGAATGCGGCCTTGAACTGGTCCCAAGCAATCGGGACATTTGCAGGCAGTGTGGAACGATAGTGGCTCCACCAAATACCCGCTGGACCATGCAGTTGATGAGAAGCATATTCAGTTTTTAGCTCATCGGTCAAGCGAAGCAGACGAAACTTTTGTTCAATAGTGTTCAACCACTCGTCGGCTTGCAGTGGTTCCTCCGCCTCCTTAAAAAGCGGGGGCTTAGTATCAAGAAAGTCCTTGAAATCACTGTACTGATTGGGTTCTGGGCCCTGGCGGCCATGACGAGCCTCCCGGTTGGCAAGCTGGCGCATAGCATCTGCCAGCATGCGCTGCCCTTCGACCACGGTCTGCATCAGTTCAGCCGGGGTAGGGGGTGGCGGAGGGGGTGGCTGTTCCTCATCCTCATTGCCAGGACCCCGACGGAGATTGTATGACATCTACAAAATGCATAGCCAATGAGCACTGACGATGTGGGAAATTTATAGATGAATTATTGTAAATATGTCAAACTGACTTCATGAAATAGACTTCTCAAAATACTCATGGCACAATAATTCATCACAACCGCACAATCCATTCAAGCGCATCAATTGACGCAATCATGCGAGGGAATCCAACAAGATGTACTTTGATAAAGGCTCACTCAGAAGGAGCACAGCAGTTACTGAATCGTTTACGTTAATATCTACATGATTTTTGACCTTTCGCCCGGTACTTGGATTTGATCTCAAAATTTTTAGTTGACTGAGAAAGGCTACTTCAAACTGACCACAAAGAGACTTCTCAACGGTAAGAGTCCCATAGTGGATCATGACTAGCCACCTCGATACCAGCGCGTGCTAAGCAGCACAACCTTATGTCGCGCGCCATAGGAGGCCCTCGGTTTCGTCGCGGCACCGAAAGGTGCTAATCGTGACACCATCATCGAACGCACGCAATAAGACATCCAATTGTGATCGAAATTAACAGGTTCAACTAAATATCTAGGAAACATAGGGTTCGACCTTACATCCCAAAAGGCAAGTTATTACAAAGCCTCACTCCAACCCCAGGAGGCACAAAAGAAGATTCTAACATCGTAGCTACGCGATGACTACTCTAAGCATCGTCCTCAGAGTCGGTGTCAAGGATCTCCCCGCCATCCTCGTTGCTAACAGGCTCTAACTCCTCGTCTTCTTCTTCTCCTTCTGGCTCTTCTTCTGGTGCGGCATCTTGGGGCCCATTGACCTCCACTTCATCATCATCTTCAGCCATGACGATTCCCGAACCCATGTCCTCATCTGTGTTGTTGTTTCGAGACAGTAGAGGATTTAGCTGGTTGTTCAGGCGGTGCACTTCTTCATGAAGATTGTCATTGTATTCTTCAGCATTCTCCAACTGTTGCTCGAGCTCAAACTGACGAGCTCTCAGAATGTTCTCCTCGTGCCAGGCTTCATCCCTCAGATTCATGACATGGACCAGCATGCGTTGACAGTTGCGATTTGCTACTGTCAATCTCTGGACTGCAAGTGTTTCCTAGTCACGATCACGGATCACTTGCTCTAGTTGCTGACGCGCTGCATTCCTGGCAGCAGTCACTTCGGCCAACTCAGCCCTCAGCCTTTCCACCTCAGTGGGCTCGGGGCGGGGCTCACGTGGAGCTAGCTGGTGATGAGGGACCCTGCCCCCGGTTGACTTACGGGCGGTCCGCTTGGTACGTGTCATCTGTAGTAACAAGATACGACTTAAAGTGAGGATCATTTAGGGGATACGAAATTTAATTTAGTCAGGACTATTGAAATTTTTAAGGAGGGAGTAAATGATATGTATGATATAATTAAACATGATGCATGCACGTTCCGTACGCCCTCTCACCTTAGTAGAAACCTAAAGTTCTAACGCTAGGCGGTGGCATACATACGTTCTCTCATATAAGCGAAACTATCGGTCTACTTGTTACGCTGTTAGTGTACCTGCAGAAAATCTCATTTCAGCCCAACAGTTTCCCAATATAAGCACACAAGAAAGCAGTAATTTAAATACTTTCCATATACGCATCCCATGATGTATATACTTCAGTATCAAAGCTACCCGATATAAAGGTTCCCACCATTAAGTGCTTACATAATTACACGGTTTAAACATGTAAGTATGCAAGTCACCAAAACTACTCTCCCCTAGATCGCCGGTTGGACGATCATGCTCTCACAACTCACACTTACCAGAGCGTCGAGGCAATTGATCCATACATTACCACCCAAGTGGATGGCATCCATATAATATCACGCTGTTGAAAGTCCTATGTTTGGTGTTGGTAATTAGTGACAATGCCTAAGTACTAATCCCATGCCTAAGTTGTATGTAGCATATGAGGATTAGTACACTCCAAGGTTGGTGGCAAGATGGACATGGTGATCATGATGGCCACACTTGGATTTGGACGCAACCCTACGTGATCAAGGCAAAGGTATATGCTTAAGGGTTGTGTTTTAGTAACCAAGACACCTAGTGGGTGTGGTTACATTATAGGATAGATAGCCATACTATAAAGAGGGGAATGACGCGGCTATTGAACTCCTAAGTGCCTCTAGATGTGCATTTCATGATCATATGCATTTGGATAGAACTAATATCGCCTCGAAAAATGATTGTGAAAATGCTAACACACTCACACATGACGTGATCACTTGGTGGTGTTAGCACATTTGCGATGGCGTTGGAGTTTAAGCAGTATTTAGGATTCAGGCAATTTTGGGGAAATGAAATGCCTATTTTCCACTACGCCGGAAGTCGGAAAAAGAAACGGAGGCAAACGGGGGTCACAGTGGTGACCGGACGCTGGACTGGACGCGGTCACTGTTTGACCGGACGCGTCCGGTCAGTGTCCAGTATCTGCGCGTTTTTCAGTTGTTTGATCGGACGCGAGGCGCGTCCGGTCACAGGCGACCGGACGCGTCCGGTCGTCCAGGGAGCTTACTGGACTCCAACCGGACGCGGGCACTGTGGCGTCCGGTCAGTTCTTCAGCGCGTCCGGTCGCTAGTTCGTTGTGCGCGGCTCAGGGTTGACCAGCACGTCCGGTCAGTTATGGGACCGGTGCGTCCGGTCGTGACCGGCGCGTCCGGTCGTTGCGACCGGCGCGTCCGGTCGGTGCTTCGCGAAACTAGCCGTTGCGCGACCGGCGCGTCCGGTCAGTTGGACCAGCGCGTCCGGTCAATGCGACTTCGGCTGTTTCAAGATTCTAACGGCTATATTCGAAGGGGTACGTCTATAAATACTCGTTGGCCGGCTCAAGGCTCCCTCTCTCGAACATTTGATATGCTTGTGAGCACTTTGAGCTAAGCAACTCCCCTCCCACTCATCTCTCTTGCTTCTTTGCATATTCAAAGTGAGATTGAGTGATCCAAGTGCATTTGCATTGTGAGATTGCATCTAGTTGGCACTTGGTGGTTGATTTGCTGCGGGAGTCTTGTTTCTCTTGGTGGTTGCCGCCACCTAGACGGCTTGGAGCAGCTTGGAGGCGTTGGCAAGAGTTGGTTATTGTTCTTGGCCACCTCCGGTGATTGTGAGGGGTTTGTGCCTACCTCGGCGAAGCGCCAAAGGCAACGTTAGTATATTGCTCGTGTCATTGCAACCTTTTGCCATTTGGTAGGTTCTTGTGGTGCCTTTTGAGAGGCTCGGTGTGTGACCGATTAGCCACCGAACCACGTGGTGAAGAGGGACACAACGGGGACTAGCGTGCCGGCAAGCACGTGAACCTCGGGATAAATCTTCGTGTCATCACTTTCATATTGTGATTGATTGATCCTGGTGTTCGGTTATCTTGGTATTCATTGTTGATCATATTGGTTGGCTCAATACTTTGCCCCTCGGTGATACCCTCCTAACTCAACTCCACATTACTTTCTTAGTTATCTTTGCCAGCTAGTTAGCTTTGCTAGAGTAGCTTCTTTGTGTAGCTTGCTAGTTGTAGTTTCCTTCTCGGTTTGACTTGTGCGGTTGAGTGCAATTACTAGAATTGTGAATTGGTTAGGTGGCTTGCAAACACCCCATAGGCTAAGCAAAACTCGCATCTTGCTATTTGTTTTATTGATAAACTTGTTTAGCTTGTCTTTGTAGAAAATTTTAATAGGCTATTCACCCCCCCTCTAGCCATCAAGACCTTTCAGCTGTATGGACAACGAAACAAAAACAAACAAGGCCCCCAAGTTAGTCTTTATAATAAGCCACCTAAGAGTCATTATTTGGGCTAAGGGATGTGATGATCACTGGCATACCTATGAAAATAATTTTTAGAGTTTTAACCCTTTTCATAATCAAATACTTTCGTTTTTAAATACTCGTACGATGTGTTTAATGTTGAATTATGCTCCGGTACCAGCTGTAACAGAACCGACCAAATTATAAGAGCACAAGTACAAAAACAAGCATCGAAGCGCTTAAATTTTCGAACTTAAGCCCATATAATCCCGGTAGTCAATCGAAACCACGAAGAATTTCAAACCAACTTGCTTACAACCAAGATCGCATCATTCAACATACAACATCATACGCTACATTTCACAAGTAGTTCCGAAATAAGTTTACACACACGGAGTCGCAATTATTACAAACCAAGTTTATAAAGTAGCAGAAGCATACACACACCAGTTGTTTAACTACTGCCAGTCTTGTTGATCAACAACCCGCAAAAGCATCAGGAAAGTACATAAAAGTTGATCACGCCCTAGTGATCTAGTCTTCGTCACCCGGAGGGTGGAGACAAGTTTTGCAGAAGCCTTGATAGAGCATATCATCTGCAACAGGAGGGAATAAACCCTGAGTACTAGAATGTACTCAGCTAGACTTACCCGTCCAAAACCAGAAATAAGATGACACCAAGGATTATGCAAGGCTTACACAAGAGGCTAGCTGACATCACATTTTGCATAAAAGGCATAAGTAATTGAAACTCTTATAACCTGTACTAGCAGTTATTTTTAGCATTTACCTGTCATCTATCTTAGCACCTGTACTAAGCATGCACTTGATTATAATCAAACAATTATCAACATTATATCCAGAGCAGGTATGAATTGTGGCAACATTGTATCATTCCCTTAACCATCTGTTCATTTAATGAGATCTACGTTGCCGCTGCTCAAGTCAAGTGCTCACTAACCGGGAGCGACGGCGATTCGAATCGAATTCCTATCCAGCTGGAGGGGTATTTCTAACACTCACCGTGCAGGCCCCTGCCAGGGTCGCACAAGACACCTTTCATATGATTCAGGAATCGTGGGTCCGAATGATGTCGCGACCCCAAGGGCGACACTCTGTCAGGTGATAGGGACTCTAACCCCCCTTGGTCTCACGCCAATGTCCCCAAGCACATCCTTTCTCTCCTCCAAGAAGCAACCTACCATTCGATTCCCGGCCTGAATCACATTACTCGGCTTCGCGGTCGGAACGGCTTATCTGGCCAACTAAGTGTTAGACTGTGTTCAACATGACTCAAGGACGTACAGCGAATCGGTCCTTAAACGACTCAGACGGGCATAGCTCCACACCCAAGACGTAAAGTGTCTTGCGGCTGTACTATCGAACTCCCGCCCAGTCTCAATTTTATTTATTAAAGCATGGTTCTATCCACGATAGCTATAAAGCCACTCGTGACTCCTTCCCACATCTCGCGGATGACCGGAAATCATCCGACTTCTACCGTACTAAGCAGGGCTAAGCATTGATACATGCCTAAACCTAAATTAGGATTTAAGTACGATATCTGGGCAAGGACAGGTATAATACAACAATTGTTTTCATACAACTCCTACAACTTAATGCATTAAACAATTAAAAGTACTCAAGATAGATTTATAAAATGATGGGTTCAGCATGCACCGGGGCTTGCCTTTTAGAAAGGTCGAGGGCCGGTGGTCAGGACACTCGGGTAGATCTTCTGCGGGCACTCCTTCGCCGGCTGGATCCTCGGGCTGCTCCGGCTGGTCCTGGACTTCCTCCGGAATAACTTGCTCGAATTCGAGGAGCGTTACCCCCTCCAGAACACCTATTGCATGAGTGCATAATAAATCTCATGTATGCATAGCGAAAGATGCGGTATGCTTGGAATGAAATGCATTACAACATTCTTAAAGCTCTAATCAAATCACTTCAAATATTAGGTGCAAAATTTCCTTTCCAGTAGAGAAGTACTCACCTAATCTACTCAACCTAAGATATAGCTGTTCTTCTTCGGTTAAGGCCCTAACACCTAACAATTACAAGAGTAGCATTACTTAGGTTACCACATCCAACACCAAAATATCACAGTAAGACATTCTGGACAGCAGCTCAAAGATTCTAACATAACTGAAGATTCCTAACTCCAAAAGATATGATCTAAGACAATCTGGAAAGCTGAAGAAATGCACTACAATTCATTTTCAGATCTCAACCCTAAATTCCTAAGTTTTCCATGTCGAATTTCATAAGTTCCAGAATCTGTCCCCTCTAAACAGAGAGTAGCAAATTCTGGACTGCCACTTTAAACAGCAATAACTCCCAAACTACTAAGCCAAATGCTCCCAAATTTTGACACAAGCTAGTTTATCAAGCTTACTACAACTTTGGTATTTACTAGTTTTTCAGCAACCACCTTTATCAAAGGTCAAACCTAGAAATACTACCAGCTATCCAGAAAACCTAGAATTGCAAAGATTAAATATTTATTTATGTGGCAAACATCCCTTAAGACTAAACTAATGTTACCACAAGTTCACATAGGTCACAAAAACACCAGAAAGTAAGGTTTGCCTACCTAAAATATTTATTTATACTCATTTCTTAATTTACTTAAGTAATTAAGTGGAATTTTAAACATATATGTAAACTGTTCCTAAAATTCTACAAAAATTACAGGAGACTCTATGAACCAAAAAGAGACCACTGTAAAAATTTGAACTAAAATTATTTACAGAAACTCCCTAAACAAAATTCACAAGCCCAAAAAGCTGATTTTTGTATAATTAACAAATCATATTGAAAAGTATCAAACAACAGATTTCATAATTTTCTTGGACACTTTAGGGTACCAAGACATTCTCCAAAATGTTATAAGAACATTGCACATGTAGAAAAATTACTATAATTCATTTAAGTATTTCCTAAAATAACAAGATAGCATTATAACTTGAAAAGCACTTAAGCACTACTGTCCAAATTTTTACCAAAGCTAGAGCAAGTATAAATTAGCCTACCCACCAAATTTCATAATTTTTGAAATACTACAGCTCAAGTTATACATTTAACAAATTTGCCTTCATTTCAAAACATATTTGAAAGATCTATTTAATTCTCCCATAAACTAAACATCACATACCAGATTTATATTTTTCTAAAATACTACACATCATGTAGATCCTAATAAAATTTATCTCCTAATTTTTGGGCAAGTAAAACCCTAGATCTACATTTTCCAAACATCAACTAAATCTGTGACAAAATCAATAAATGAAATGGATTTTTATCTAAGACTGGGTCGGCCCGGGAACAGACGCGGCCCACGACGCGCGCGCGGCACTGACAGCCGGTCCCCCACGGTCAGGGACAGAGGGCAGGGGAGCGGCGGCCGTGAGCTCCGGCGAGCGATTTCTCGCCGCCGGCGACTCCTCCGCCCAAACCGAGTACTCCGGTGGCTTGCCCAGACCTAACCGCATCGAGG
This sequence comes from Saccharum hybrid cultivar R570, assembly GCA_038087645.1. Lineage (NCBI taxonomy): Eukaryota > Viridiplantae > Streptophyta > Magnoliopsida > Poales > Poaceae > Saccharum > Saccharum hybrid cultivar. Next base: position 1,027,428 of record JAQSUU010000594.1, on the reverse strand, counting down.
CCAACCATTTTTCCCAAAGCTGCTGCACCGTAGCACCTATGCCGACGGCGATGGCGGACGGCCGTGGCGCCTGGCGGTACACCGGCGAGTCCTGGCCGTCGTACGCCCGACCGAAGGGTGCACCACCTTCCTGGAACCCTAGCGGACCTCTCGCGACCACTCACTCAGACGGGGGTGGAGCGGAGCCGCTTGACCGCGTGAGCGCCTGGCCGACAGCCATGGCCCGGCCCGTGCGCGGTCTTGTTCCGGCCTGACCAACCCGATACTGGCGGTAGCATCTTCACCCGAGCACACACGTGTGATAGGAAGGAGGGAACGCGAGCGAGGGAAGGTGGAGGACTACGGTGTGGTGCTGGCCACGGTGACCCTAACATGGCGGAGCTCCGGTGATCTTTGGGAACGAGCGGATGTGGCAATGCGGCTCACCTCGGGCTCAATCAAAGCCACCGGCTGGCCGAGGAGGTGCAGGGCGGTATGGCAGAGTGGAGGACGTGATCTGGTGAGCGGTGGTGCGGTGGTGAGCACGTGCGAGCACGGAGAAGGCCGCGGCGGCAATGGCGTCTCCGATTTCCGCCTCGGTGACCCCGGTCAGAGCGAGAGGGAGGGAGAAGAGAGTGAGCGCGAGTGAGGGGGTGGAGGTGTCCGCTCGGTGTTCAAACTCGCGCCTGGGCTCGCGACGTGGAGGCGATGGCAGCGCTCGGTCGCCACGCGGCGACGCTCTTCTGCCCGAGCGCCACGACACGGCCGGTGTCCGAGCTTGTTGACTGAATCGAAGCTGCAACGTGACATCGTTGGTCGACTGACAGAGCAAGTTTGGTGCTGATTAACTTCCAAAACAGCTCGATTCGGTTCAAGGTGACAACATCAAATTTGTAGAGTTATGTGAGGGCAACAAGTTTGTCAATTGGAGTTTGGGCTGGTTCGGCCTAGATTAGAAACTACATAGATCCAAAGTGGTGCCCTGTGAAACTGAAACATGTTTTCAGTTAAAGGTACCGACTGAAACCCTAACTTCTTGACACTATATCTCCTAAACCATTGAGAACCAGGTATGGGTGATGTTGGCAATGTTGTAGAGCTACATGAGGACTACAAGTTTGTCAATATGAGTGGAAGCTGGTTTGGCCTGGTTTGCAAACTACAAGCTTCTAAAGTAGACCTCAGTAAAACTGGAGGGACACTTGGAGACTTAGAAAAATTTCTAAGTGTAGAGACAGCCCCTCTAGCTGACTTGTGGGCTATTTTTGAGCATGTTCTGGCCAGTTTCAAGAGATGGTCATATTGAGACTTTTGTTCCCCATAAAATTCCCTACAACTTTGCTTAAGGGTGCTTCATCATGCAAGGTCTCTAAGCTGGACTTTTTAATTAGTCAAACTAGAGCATCCTAGAGCTAAATGGTGGTCAACTACACCTTGGAGGGTATTTTGGTGATTTTGGTCAACATGAACATTGCTCCATTAGTGACCCTAAGTATAACTAAGGTGTTGTGAGATATAATTAGCTACTCTCCCCTTTTGTTACACCCACTACCTAGTGTCACATGATGTGAGCCAAACAAAATTCTAAAAACAATCACATTAGTTGCAACCACATAAAATAACATGAATGATGCATGCTTAAGCTTATGCAATGCAATGCAATTATGGAGCTAAACACCTGAGGTGTTACATGCCACATATGTTTGCAGTTGTACATATGTATCAACCAGATAAGAAAGATATATTTATCTCTTCATATGAACTGACTTACTCTTTTCCTGGTAAAGCATTTCAATTTTTTGTAATTTCTACTGTGCTAAAAAGTTCACCCTTGTTCAACAGACTATGGTGTTGACAAGTATGACATTGGAGAGGGCTTTGGGCATTTCGGAATCGCTAATGAGGATGCAAGTATCATCAATTTGCAATAGCCTATGTCGATGCTGCAAAATTATGTTCATATGATATGATAGATGCAATTTTTTTATTGAGATCATGGATGCAAATGCAGGTGTACAAGTTGGCCGAGCATATTAAATCCAAGGGTGGCAATATCACCCTTGAACCTGGTCCTGTCAAGGGAGGATCCACTGTTATTGCCTTTGCACAGGACCCTGATGGCTACAGGTTTGCCCTTATCCAGAGGGCTGAGATACATGACCCTCTTTGCCAAGTCATGCTTCGTGTTGGTGATCTTGAGAGTTCTATCAAGTTCTATGAGAAGGTATTTTTTTTCCTTTTGTAAGGCTGGGCTATTACAAAAGTTGGAGATGCTAAATATTTCTTTGTATCTCTAGAGGAGCAGTCTCATTCTCATACATGATGATGTATTGTTTGTTTCCATGCAGGCCCTTGGGATGAAGCTGCTAATGAAGAAGGACGTACCTGATTATAAGGTACCTGTTGTTCCAAGCAATTTTTTAGATGTAGTGTTCTTTCAGCTTAGTAGACTGAATATTTTCGGAATTATACAGTATACCATTGCCAAATTGGGCTATGCCGAAGAGGACAAGACAACTGTTCTGGAGTTGATATACAACTATGGGGTCACAGAATATAGCAAGGGCAATGCATATGCTCAGGTCTTTGCAATCTTTTATCAGCAGTATTTTCCTAATAATATTTTGGTGTTTCTTAATTGTTTGACTTATGTAAGTGCAGGTTGCCATTGGCACCAACGATGTGTACAAGAGTGCAGAGGCGGTTGATTTGGCAACCAAAGAACTAGGTGGCAAGATTTTGCGGCAGCCAGGGCCTCTACCTGGGATCAACACTAAGATCGCCTCTTTTGTTGATCCAGATGGCTGGAAAGTGGTATGTCTTCCATCTTTTTGTATCGTTAGCTGGTAAATTGACTACTGCTTTCTTGAAATCTAGAGCTAATGATAATGAAATGATTAATGTTTTAAATAAAGTTTTGCACTACCCATAGTTACAAAGCTTAAATTGGATGCACCTGTGAAGCCAAGCCAATATAAACAGGACTTATTACTGGAAAGCTATAGCCAACATTTGTATCTCCATCATCATGTCAACTATTGACTGTCGGATATACCTGTGTGACTTAACTTAGCCCCTTAAATATAGAAAAACGTGATTTAAAAAAAATAACAGAAATGGTAGCTAGTTTGTCGCTAATATTTAGATCTAGTTTGCTATACCTATATTCCTATATTTATATCGTTATTGCACCCTCAGCCCAATTTTTTTCTTCTGAAAGAATGTAGTTGCCCAGGAAACGTGACCTTTCATCGTTCACATTGTATGTTCTGGTTGACCACGCTGACTTCCTCAAGGAACTCCAGTGAAGACCGGGACACCCAGGTGCTGTCCCTGCTCGTCTGTGATGTAATAAATAAAAGGCAGGTTGTTTGTTTCTGCCATGGTGCATGAACCAAAAATAAATGTTGCTAGAGTTTGTGTTTCTGCTAGTGAGGTTTGGTATTTGCTATGTGGTTGTGCCTGCTGCTACTATGCAATTGCTACCTGTAGCAACATGTATATTTCAGTGGATCAGATGGTGTGGTTTAGTCATTTGGTGGTTGAACGGTGTTGGTTCTCCCTGGTCCATTTTTTATTGCCTGCTGTTGTGCATTTGCTAGCATGCATTTCTGATCTTGTGGTTATTCATAGGTCCTAACTGAGTCTTAGATGGCGATTCATACAACTATGCTCGAGCCATCTGATCAACATGGTGGAATTGTGTTTTTTGATTATTTTTTTAAGTTATCTGTTGGATCCCAATTTTATTGGAGGTGACAGACCTATCCATCACCAGCTTATTGGTATTGAACAAGGTGATTCCAAAGTTCTGAGTGCCAGTTCAGATATCAAGAAACACAATTTGGATGCTCTCCTTGTTGGAAGCTAGGGTGTTTCTTGCACCCATTTTTCTCTGCCAGTTAGGAGTGGAAATGATACTGTTATTTTCTGATCATCTGACCGAAGGGATTCAGATACTAAGTGGATAATCTGTATCTGGACACTTGAATATCCATATCCAAATCTGAATACTCGGTCGGATATTGGATACAGATATAGATATAACCGAAACATCGAACACTATTGTGTCTGACTGAATTCGAGAAAAGAAAAAAAAAAGAGACTATCCATCTTTGTATTGGTAATATCTGTCCATCTGTTTGCATCCCTACTGCTAGCTGAACTGAATTGTCAAACCATCAATTTTCATTGATTGGGTTTGGGCACCATGGCCCATGGGACTAATTGGTTAGCCTGGGCAATCGGTTTTAACCGATAATTTGGTTTGGTTTATTCGGTTCGTTGAAACTTCGGTTTTCAAGAACTCAAAACTGATCGGTTGGTCAGGGAATCAAAAACCGATAATATCGGTTTCGGTTTGTCATTCGGTTCTTCGGTTTTTAACCGAGCAACCGATGGAAGTCCACGGCCGGAGAGCTTGACGAGGGTACTTCGCCGCCATCCACCCATCCCTGTCCGAAGTCCACGGCCGCCACGCTACGTTGCCAAGCTCACGACGCTCTGCCGCTGTCTTGCCGCCTTGTCGAGCACATCCGGTGTCCGCGGTCATCCGCGTCCGCCATCCGCCAATCGGCTTATCCGGGGTCCGCGGTAGCGCCTCGCCGCCGCCGCTGGCCCGCTGTGGCCTGGAGATGCAACTGCGGTGTGGTCGCTGGAGCGGGAGACAGACAGGACTCCGACCTCCATCCCAATCTGGCGTCACGGCGCCGCCGCTACGAAGTGCCGCCTCCGAGGCTCCAATATCGGGATAAGGTTGACAACGAGTGGTGCTGGTGTGTGGTTGCGTGCGGTACCTGGCCAACTGGGGGCTGGGCTATACTAGTTGGAAACTTAAGAGTATGGTGGGCCTTACTGGGCTGGGCTGCCATCTGCCGCGTTCGTTGGTTTTGTTGCTGTGTTCGCTGGTTTTAGCCTTTCGCCTTTCACTGCTGCTGAATGTTCGGTTGCTCGGTGTTTCGATTGGGTTGCATCCGGAAATCAAAACCGAAGCCGAACACCGAAGTTTACAGATGTTAAAACCAAAACCGAAACCGAAGAACGAAAAAACCAAAATTTCAGTTCGGTTCGGTGCAGTTCGGTTTGGTTCTCGGTTTTCGGTGTAAATATGCCCAGCCTGAATAATTGGCAGATCGCTGTGAGTTTGCCTGTTTTGTGGCAATCTATCTTGAGCAGGCTCAATACTGCAATTTTGTAGCTATGGTTTTTGCAAATGGTTATTGAAATAAATCTAGGCTTCATGATGATAGTAGAAAGTCTCTTTTCTGTTGTGCCACACATTCACACTTGCGTACAGAAGAAAGGAAAGGAATTGTAGTCTCGATGCATTGAGAAAATTTATTGTTTATGCGTTTGTCTGATGATCACGAACGTGCAATCCTTGTTTGAACACATTTAGCTTCTATGTACTTCTGCATATGCTTTCTAGTTCTTACTGATGCATGTTGTATGTTCTGCTGTTGAAAAACTGCAGTAACTTTTGAACAGCACAGTCTGCAACATTTTTCACATTGCAGCACGTGTACCATCTGAACTGAATGATGAAACCTAAACAATTCTATATGATTTGTGGACGGTGCTGGAAAAAAAAATCAAATTGATGAGTTTGTTACCAGGCTACAGTGGACATGGGGGTAGGGTGTTGTGTCGGAAAACATTAGCCAGTTTAAGGTTCACTGGTACTAGACCAGCAGCAACAGGAGTAAGAAAACTAAGCTCCTGTTAAAATGGAAACCTACAGAGGGCTACGGATGAAATATCCTTTCTGCAATTTTAATGGTGGATCACAAGTCCATTCTCCTCCATTTGCCACCGTATCTGTTCCTGGATTATCGCTAAATTATCTGATGATAACTCTCCCCTCAATTTGTTATGCTTGGTTAATAGCTACAAATCTAGATAAAAAAACGGCATGCCCCTGAAAGTCAGTACTCGAAATACATTCCTTGGCTTAACAGTTGGATCTGAGTTGCGCAGTGAAGAGCTTTCATGGTTTCACAACAGCTGACTGCTGACGTAAGTGACATGTGATTTTACCTCGCCTACGGGGGGATCTAGACGTTGTCAATTTCTGCCTTCTTAATAAATGCATTCGCAAAAACAAAAAACATTTTTTTGGTAATCCTTAAACCCCTTCTCTACATATGGACTGCAACCTTTTGTGGTATAACATATATACAGTTAAAAAACATGTTCCGAGATATATCAACTGAACATTTGTGAGAATTGCCGTTCACAAACAATTACCACTGGTGGTTAATGGAACAGAAACAGATGAGTATGGCATTAGCACAAGGTTCAGTAGCTTTTTCACTATAACTATTCATTCGAAAAACGTGATTTAGTATATAAAGTAATAATCATGTTAATTGTTTCAACACTGAGTTTGAAGGCATAGGAAAATAAATTAAGCTATCAGTTGCCATAACCGGTGGCAGAATTTTACCTCCTCACATGGAGATTGGAGAGCATTTTCTGTGATCCTTGGCTCACATTACATCAATGCAAAAAAAAAAAGGATCCAAATACTGCATGCTTTTGAAAGTGATCCGGTGCAGGTGCAGGCGTGCAGCTCAGCTCACACTTGTCCTTCACATCGCAGGTTCTGTTGGATCACGTTGATTCCCTGGCAAGCCTAGGCCTAGCCCACCCGAGGTGACGGCTTGTCCCCGTTCATGCACAAAGTTAGGGCCGGTTAAGTTTCCAAAAAATTTTACAAAAATTTTCAGATTCTATCACATCGAATCTTTAGACACATGCATGAAGCATTAAATATAGATAAAAAATAAAACTAATTACACAGTTTAGATGAAATGGACGAGACAAATCTTTTAAGTCTAATTAGACCAGGATTGTAATTGTCAAATAACAACGAAACGTGCTACGAGGTCATTTTGCAAATTTTTTTGCAACTGAACAAGCCCTTAGATGCTGCTGTCGTCCCAGTTGGCGCGTTGCTGTTCGTCGTCGGAGCCAACAGCTCGATCCCCCCGGGCCCTCCAACGCGTTGTCGGATGCCTGACGACCACCACCGCAAGTCTTATCATTCAGGCATGATTGAACCGATGATACAGAGGAATTTCATTCGCAAGCAAAGCAGTTTGGGTGTGTTCACCTCTGAAAAGTAGGTGAAAAGTACTGTATCGTCTGTCGTTATTATTTGGCAAAATTTGTTCAATCATGGACTAACTAGGCTCAAAAGATTCGTCCCGACATTTACAGACAAACTATGCAATTAGTTATCTTTTTTACCTACATTTAATGCTCCATGCATGCGTCGAAAGATTTGATGTAATGGGTGGAAGAGGAAATATTTTGGGTTGGGATGCGAAGTGAACCAGGCCTTATGCCCGGGTTTAGTTCCCGATTCAGGCGTCCCGAGTTGGAACAGTGACCATTAAATGCGCACTGTAGCATTTCGTTTGTATTTAGTAAAAATTGTCCAAACTTTGACTAATTATGCTCAAAATGTTCGTCTCGCAAAGTACAACAAAACTGTGTAATTAGTTTTTAATTTCATCTACATTTAGTACTCCATGCATGTGCCGACATTTTGATGTGATGGAAATCTTCCTTTCGCATAGTAAAATTTGGGGTAGAATTTGAGAACTAAAGAAGGGCTATGGCTAATCATGGAGGATGAAAGTTATGTGGGTGTCGCATCGGACGTGTCTGAAGGATATCGGGAGGGGTTTTTGATACTAATAAAAAAAATAATTACATAGCTCGTCTGAGAACCGCGAAACGAATTTATTAAGCCTAATTAATTCGTCATTAGCACATGTGGGTTACTGTAGCACTTATGTCTAATTATGAACTAATTAGGCTTAAAACATTCGTCTCGAGATTTTCAACAAAACTGTGTAATTAGTTATTTTTTTCGTCTATATTTATTTCTCCATGCATATGTCTAAAAATTCGATGTGGTGGGATGAAAACTTTTTTGAGAGTGAACTAAACAAGGCCTGATTCTCGCTTCTGGCTACGTGGGTTCTCGTATGTACCTGCTGCTGCTGGCGAAGAATTGCAGGGGGCTTTGCACATGACCTCCGATGGATGTTACTGTGGTTGCTTCAAAAGCAACAGGAATCAGCAGCGCGATCGCTGTTGTCGGTTATGCTGATAGCCTCCCAGTCCCAGGTGAGTGATCACTGAAAGCCTGGAATGAATGGGAACAAGAGAGGTGTTGCTGTTGCGCAAGCGCTTTTGAAGTTTTGATCATATTTTGTTAACTGTTAAGCTGTTGTTGCTTTTGTTTGGCTCCAGTCTTCCTGCAAGATTCTGCATCATTCCATGGTCGCCAAGGGCCAGTGTGCCTGTACTTTCTGACAGATACTCTTGACCCAAAAGGAAATATTCACACATGTCACATGGTGCAGTGAAAATTTTACAGAGGCATACCATATACACCGTGGCGGCGTGGCCCAAGGATTTCATTGGATAAGAAGATTGTTAATGTTAACTGGTGTCCCATAGTGCTGTTATATTTCAAACTAAGGGACTCAAGGTAAGGGGGAAAAAAACATAGTTCATTGCAATTGGCAAAGGAGAGAAAGAAAACACACAAACAGCAATAACAATTTTCACCTGAAGTTTAGTCCTAGACCATCGAAATGGATGGACTAATTTTTAGTCTAGCCTAAATAGTTGTTAGTCCCTCTCACTAGTCCATGTATTCAAACAGCACAATACAACACTTTAGTTGGACTAACAACTAGTGCAGGTGATCCAAACATGCCCATGATCGTGTACAAGGACTTTCCATTGATCACTATTAGAATGAGATTGAAATGGGAGGTCATGGAAAAGGAGGGACATGCGTGAGATCGAGCTTATCACAACTGTCCTTTTGGTTGGATGCTCTCTCTGTGATAACTCCAATTACACGCATACAAGGCTTTGCAATCCCGCGCGCACGAAGGTTTTATGATGATCAGCTTTTCTTTGCTGGTTTTCAGACATGGCATCGTGACCATTCATTTGTTTCTACTAAAAAGTTCCCTGAATTGACCTCAACACGGGCATAGCGTGGCACATCACGGGCTATTTTCTGTACCGAGCAAAAAAGCTTCACAGATCTCTTGAGTTGGATTCCTTTCGGCTTTCTCTCTCTCTCTCTTCTCCCTGCTTTACCTGAACAAGGACTCCATTGCAATTTTAAATTAAATGGTCCTACATTTGTACGTACAGGAATCACTTAGAAAAGTGGCTGAGTAGACTTTAGTTTTTTTAATTAATAGTTGCTATACTAGTAAATAAACAATCGCTACTAATGACATTTATCATCGTGAATAGCATATCTTGAGGTTAATTTATTCTAGTGTAGTAATGAAATGCAGCACTCCTAGCTAGTTATTCTGCACTATTGTAGAGGATGTGAAAAACAGGGACAAACCAAAGTGGTAACCCAAATTAGGCCCCGTTTGGTTTGAGTATGTTAAAGTTTAACTCTCATCACATCAATGTTCCCTCAAATGCATAGAGTACTAAATGTAGACTAATTACATGCACGTCGGCACAGATTAGGAGTAATTTACGAGACGAATCTATTAAGCCTAATTAGTCCAAGATTGAAAACTTTTTGTCAAATAAGACGAAAGTGCTACAGTGTTTGTTAAACTGTAACTCCTCAAACCAAACACCCCTTAGCTGGTGAGCTGTGGAGGCGCAGGTGTGTGAAGCTATATCGTGTAGTGTTCAATCATGGGCAGATCATCATCATCAGTAAACACGTTCATTCATTCATTCATATTGACTGTAACAACTCATCATAAAAAGAGGAAAACTAGATGAGAATATAGTATAGAATAAGGAGTATAGTTTATACTGCGATGAAATAAAGAGTATATAATCTGGTACATGCATTCTATATATGCAGGAGCAAAAAATGCGTTGGAATGAAGCAAATTAATTAGCTCACTTTTGATTAAGAAATAAATAAAAATTGATTAGCTCATCCGTGTGGCCCGACATCTTCACTGATGAGCACACATCTATTAAGGAAGAGTGCAGCAACGCGAAGAATGGATGGATACAGATACACAGAATTAGAAACAGCAGCGGCGAGTGCGAGCGGGACGTGATATTGGCACGGCTCAATCAGAGAGCAGAGCCCCCCAGTGGCTGGCCCCGATCTAGGGCTCGAGCTCTCGAATTGAACCGCGCCAATACCCCGTCGCGGCCATTGCGTTGCACCGCAGCACTGGATTAGCTTAGTTAGTAAGCTACCCACCTCGATCGATCGCATTTGTACAAGAGGCAGGCAGGCCGGCAGGAAGCTCCATCGACATGCATGGATGGATTGATGGTTCCTTTGCAGCACGCTGGAGAAGAAGAGAGCAGTGGCAACAGAGTGAAGCATGAAGAAGCACAGCAGCAGGAGCAACAGGCCACCAGCCGGGCCGGGAAATGCCGGCGACGGCGATGAGCGCATTAATGGACGAGGCAGCGAGTTGGCGACGGGGAGGTTGGGTATTTATTAGCAACATTGAAGGAGGATAGAGAGAGACGTATGCCATGCCTCGAGTGTTGAGTGAGATGAATGCAGGTCCAGGCAGAGGCAGGAGGATCGGTCGGAGGGCGCGAATCTGGAGGGCGGCAGAGCTAGTAGAGCAGTGCTCATCTGGGTCATGTTTAGTTCCCAAATTTGCCTCTAAAATCTACTATGCAAAAAGAAGATTCCCATCACATTAAAATGTCGGTACATGCATAGAGTACTAAATGTAGATGAAATAAAAAACTAATTGTACAGTTTTGTTGTACTTTGCGAGACGAACGTTTTAAGACTAATTAGTCAATGTTTAGACAATTTTTACTAAATAAAAACAAAATGCTACAGTGCGCTACAGTAATTCGGATGCCGCCGATTTGGGCAAACTAAACGAGGCCTGGGGTGCAGGCACAGGCGCACAGCACGGCGGATGTTTGCCGCCTGTGCCTGTGCCTCCTCTGCTTGCTTTCTCAGATCCTGTCCTGTTCCTGCTGCGAAAAGCTACGGATACAGATGCGCCCCCGTGCGTTGGTTACGGAACGAAAATTTCAAAGCTCCACTCACAAAATCGATCTTGCCTTCGTAGGAGGATAATCTATTTGTGGGTGTTTTGTGTGAGGAATGAGGGTGATCTGTCATGTACACTGTCACACTACTTTTGTTTGTTTCGACAGATGGAATAAGCTAATCTCGACCCGTCGCCTCCTTTTTTGCTTTGATGATGCATGAAGACACGTAATTAATTGTCTAAGTACGAGGAACAGAGTCATCTTATCATACCAAACTGACCTTCTCGCAAGATGAATGAATATATGATGATCAGGGTAGGGCTGGACAAAAAGCTCGTTAAGCTGGCTCGGTGGCCCGGTATAAAAGTGCTCCGATTGGACTCATTTATCTTTTAAAATGAAAATGACTTGATTTGGAACGACTTTCAATTTTGGCTCGGCTCGTTAGGCTCGGCTCGTTAGGCTCGTTGTGAAGTTGGGTCTTAAACAATGCAAGAAATAATGATGAATAAGATTATACCAATTTCTAAAAAAGCTCGAAAAAAACTACGATTGGCTCGATATCCAGCCCTAGATCAGGGCATCATCAAATCATCTACTCCATATAGCAAGGAAATTCCTCAAACCAAAATGATGCTGCCTTATGCACAACTTTTGGTGCGTCGATTCACCCTCGCCAACTCTCACCGTGTGCACTGTTTAACTGAGACAAAATGACAGAGTAGCTCTAATGCATGACTTCGAAGAATGCACTAAAATTCAAATTCTACCATTCTATCTACAATGATTCGATACAGTGCCCTAACACATGCTGGTCTTCCTGCACTGCACCGCCGTGCCTGCTGCTGCACACGGCTTTCATCCATCCTTCCTGCCAGTGCCAGTGCCAGAGTCCAGGTTCTCCGGCCTATCGCCACCGCCTGCATGCATGCCGGTGCCCTTTCGCCGCCGCCGCCAGTCGGTCATCGAGTCGGTGCCACCGGCACGAGGGCCAGTTAACAATGAACAAAAAGTAACAGCAGCATTTACCCACATGGCCACATGGGTGGAACCACCGCTGGCACGCTCACGTTACTTTGCCACATCGATAAGTTCACGGAGGGCACAGCAGGTTCTTAGCAGAATTTCTCAAGCATCCCAGAGCTGAGTATTACTTAAATGTGTTTAGCATTTGTACGCTTCAATGTTTTCGACAGACAAGAGTTGCTTGGTGCACGGATTCTTGAGATTATGTACACAGGTTCTTGAGATGCCTATTAAGTATTTACAGGAGGCGTTGTCCAATGTCGATCCATCGCGGCGCTGCTACTCAGAGCAGCCCGAAGGTGTTCTCGCCGCTGTAGGTCATGTAGAGGAAGCCGTCCTCGTCCTTGTTCTCCTCGTAGATGGCGGACATCAGAGCAGCTGCGGCGACCAGAAGTGGCAACAACAATGTTAGCGCGGCCACCATGGTAGGTTTCGTTTTGTTTTTCCCCAATGGTATGGCAACAGAGGAAACACTCTTGGGTACCTGTTGGTGGGAGGGTGTTCTTCACAAAGATGAAGATTGCCTTCTCGGCGCTGAGCTTGATGCGCTTCCGTACCACATACACAAACTGTCCAACTGTGAGGTCGGCAGGAACAAGGTACCTGCAAGCAATCGCATATCAGGAGCCATATAAAAATTGGTGTAGCTGGTCTTGGCTTGTACGGCTAACCAAGACTTAATGCAGGAAGATGATACAAGCAAAGAATATGCTAATGGAGTAAGCAATCAATTTGTAGATGGCAACTTGCAGAAGAAACAGACTCTTCAATGAGACGCCAAGTGTCTGGGACTTGCTACTAGTAGAGATAAAGGCATGACTGGCACAAGGATAATGCCCACAGCCAGCAGTTTTGCATTATGAAGAGTTTGACAAAATCAATGACAAAAATTGCTAAGACAACTTTCAGAAAAAAAAAATATTTTGAAATGGATAAGAACTGACTTTTTCTTGTCAATGTCTGGGATGTCACTCCTCTCGGCCTTCTCAACAATGACCTACATTACAAGAAAGCCGATTAGAATGAGAACAAAAGCTATCATGGAAATAAGCAGAGGACATTGGAAAAAATTATTACTGAAGGCTTACAGGGATTCTATCAGGGTACTTCTCCCTGATGCGGTTAGCCTCAGCTTGCCTCCTTTCTGCAATATAAAACACATGTATAATGAGAATCCAGTCATTCTAAGACGGAAGGATACTGTTGTACATTGTACATAAAAGAAAAACTGAAAAATCTACATGAGATAAGAACCAGGCAATGGTAAGACATGCACAAGAAACAGACCAACCATTCCGTGGATGTAGGTACAACCTAAACCTAATAAAATTACAGATAGATGGAGCCTGGAGTTACAACTTGAGAACGCGTTCAGAGAATCTAGCAATTAAGAGAAGCAAATGCAGCGGTTCGGATTTACTAGTTGCTGAGGTTGGTATGAACTCTGCAGGATCATGTTTTAGGGTGCTATAAAAGCAGAGATTTGATCTGAGTCAACACAACAAACTGTGGGTGGCACAGCCTACAAATCACCTAGCAAATTTAACTGCAACCATCATCAAGTTCCAACAATCCAGCCTACAGGGCGAAGCTGCAGACCTACCTATCCGTAGCACCACGAAAAAAAAAACAAATCTATCTAACCACCACAGGATCGCGAAACCGTGACACGGTAGCACACAGACGAACACCCCCCAACAAAGTTTCGCTTATATAAGCTATATAAAATTCAACGGATCGATTGATGGATGGGTCCGCACGCGGCAGCGTCTACCAGTACCAACGAAACGGCCGAGACCCTAGCACGAGCAACAACAACAACAGGTGGACCCCGGGTGAGGAGGGGATCGGGAACCGGGGGACGAACCGAGGGGGTGCTCCAGCTTGAACGAGCTCCTCGCCATCGCTCCTCCTCTTGGTCTCCTCGATCGCACGCGGAACAGAGAGCAGCGACCTGGAACAGAACAAATCGGGTCGGGTCAGGGAGACGAGCAGGCGCGGGGAAAGGGCAGCAATCAAATCGAATCGATCGAGGGCGGCGGGCGCTCACCGGATGGATGGATGGGCGGCTACAGCGGCGGCTGATTGGATGTGGATGTGGGATTGCCGGCGGAGGGGAAGGGAGAGGGAAGAAATGGTGGTGGGGGGAGGAGTGGGGATTGGGGAGTTGCTTGGTTAAATGCTACGCGCACGCAAACGCTAACGTACGTCGCTTTTGCCCTCTTCCCACGGGGAGAGATGGGAAGAGGAGACTTGCGTTGGATTGGACTGGATAAGTCCGCCGCGCTTGACTTTGCGTGTCCCACCAAGGCCATGTTCCCAGAAAATTTTGCAAAATTTTTTAGATTATCCGTCACATCGAATCTTTGACACATGCATGAAACATTAAATATAGATAAAAAAATAAAACTAATTACACAGTTTAGACGAAATAGACGAGACGAATCTTTTAAGCCTAATTAGATCATGATTAGACAATATTTGTCAAATAACAACGAAACGCTACAGTGTCATTTTGCCAAAAATTTCGAATCTAAACCGGCTCCAAGCAAATAAACCAAACTTACGTGTTTTTATTCATTTTTATTTATATTTTTTAAAAACAAAAAGGTTAAAGAAACCGTCGTCTTCTGTGTCCCCGACACTTATCACTAACCGGGCAAATCTGGGCAACATTTCAAACACATTTTCTTTAGGTTTTGTTAGCGTAAAGTAGCATCCGTGCCGTACCTTGCAAGAAAACATATACTAATTTGTATCAATATATTCTAATAGGTTTTAGACTCGAACTCTGTATCATGACTGAACGTGTACTATTCTAACTTGTAATCGCCATGTTCGCTTGAGCTTATTCAGAACTATTTTCAGCCATGGAACAGTATTTTTCTCTCACAACATTTCAACATAAGCATCAACATAAGCCAAATTTCAGCATAAGCGAACATGGTGAATATTGTACGACTGCACACAACTTTTAGGCCCGTTTGGATCCTTGAATTGAATTCGTTTTAGTAATCATAATTTAGACATATATTAATTAAACTAATATAATTGTATATGGAATATATTTATATATTATTGTTGGTCATACAAGAGAGATACTTATGTGTTGTATTTGTATCGTAGGCGAGCGAGTTGAAGAGCGTGTTATAAGTTGCAAAATAGAAACATACTATAGAATCAATTTCCATCTCCGACCAAATGAATTTGAAATAAACTTATACATGAACTTTAAAAAGTTATGGAACGTCAAATTACAAGCCAAATAGCTTAGTCTATTAAGTAGATTCTAATTCTCCAAAATGAAAGAATCTAAACGGCCTCTTAGAGAAATTGAGGGAAATTGAGGGAGTAATTGAAGGGCAGGACATCTCCAAGAGATTACTTGTTATACATCTCCAACGAATCCCTGCAAATCACATCCAAACATGGAGCACACAAATAAAAGGCCCAAACTGTTTTGTTGGACATCACACTACCACTCGAGATTTGAAAACGATCGTGGATGGCAGACTTGAGATGCTGATACGGTTCGTGCCATCACGGGTATCCAAGCACATTCCAAGTTTATCAATGGTACCCGCGACCGCGACACGTGGCAAAATAATATGGTTGAAATCATGAAACCACTAAACAGGTGCCCTAACTGCTGTATGGCAAGGCCAGCAGATTAACAGTGCAAGCGCAGAAAATACGAACCTGCCACAAGTCAAAAACGTATCAATCATGTAACTTCAACACCAGGCCGGTTTAGATCCGAAAAATTTGGCAAAATGGCACTGTAGCGCTTTTCGTTGTTATTTGGCAAATATTGTTTAATCATGGTCTAATTAGACTTAAAAGATTCGTCTCGTCCATTTCGTCTAAACTGTGTAATTAGTTTTTATTTTTTTTATCTATATTTAATGCTTCATGCATGTGTCCAAAGATTCGATGTGACGGGAAATCTGAAAAATTTTGCAAATTTTTCTGGGAACTAAACAGGGCCAATAAACCAAACTTACGTTTTTTTATTCATTTTTATTTATATTTTTTAAAACAAAAAAGGTTAAAGAAACCGTCGTCTTCTGTGTCCCTGACACTTATCACTAACCGGGCAAATCTGGGCAACATTTCAAACACATTTTCTTTAGTTTTTGTTAGTGTAAAGTAGCATTCGTGCCGTACCTGGCAAGAAAACATATACGGGGTGTTTGGTTTGAGGAGTTAAAGTTTAACAAATACTGTAGCACTTTCGTTTTATTTGACAAAAAGTTTTCAATTTTGGACTAATTAGGCTTAATAGATTCGTCTCGTAAATTACTCCTAATCTGTACCGATATGCATGCAATTAGTCTACATTTAGTACTCCATGCATTTGAGGGAACATTGATGTGATGGAAGTTAAACTTTAACAAAATGAAACCAAACAGGCCCTAATTTGTATCAATATATTCTAATAGGTTTTAGACTCGAACTCAGTATCATGACTGAACGTGTACTATTCTAACTTGTAATCGCATGTTCGCTTGAGCTTATTCAGAACTACTTTTCAGTCATGGAACAATATTTTTCTCTCACAACATTTCAGCATAAGCATCAGCATAAGCCAAATTTCAGCATAAGCGAACAGGGTGAATATGAATGAATCCAACAAATGTCATTTTGTATACCAAAATTTACATATTGTACGACTGCACACAACTTTTAGGCCCGTTTGGATCCTTGGAATTGAATTCGTTTTAGTAATCATAATTTAGACATATTGATTAAACTAATATGATTGTATATGGAATATATTTATATATTATTGTGGGCCATACAAGAGAAATACTTATGTGTTGTATTTGTATCGTAGGCGAGCGAGTTGAAAAACGTGTTATAAGTTGCAAAATAGAAACATACTATATAATTAATTTCCATCTCCGACCAAATGAATTTGAAATAAATTTATACATGAACTTTAGAAAGTTGTGGAACGTCAAATTACAAGCCAAATAGCTTAGTCTATTAAGTAGATTATAATTCCCCAAAATGAAAGGATCTAAATGGCCTCTTAGAGAAATTGAGGGAGTAATTGAAGGGCAGGACATCTCCAAGAGATTACTTGTTATACATCTCCAACGAATCCCTGCAAATCACATCCATGGAGCACACAAATAAAAGGCCCAAACTGTTTTGTTGGACATCACACTACCACTCGAGATTTGAAAACGATCGTGGATGGCACAGACTTGAGATGCTGATACGGTTCGTGCCATCACAGGTATCCAAGCACATGCCAAGTTTATCAATGGTACCCACGACCGCGACACGTGGCAAAATAACATGGTTGAAATCATGAAACCGCTAAACAGGTGCCCTAACTGCTGTATGGCAAGGCCAGCAGATTAACAGTGCAAGCGCAGAAAATACGAACCTGCCACAAGTCAAAAACGTATCAATCATGTAACTTCAACTAAGGATGAAAACGGAACGGAAATATCCCGAACCGACCGTTTTCGTTTTTTATATTATGATTCCGTTTTTAAACATAAAAAATTATCAGTTTCAATTGATTTCACAACCATTTTCAACCAATTTTTGTATTCTTTAATTGCTAAAATATAGAAATGTACCGAACTAACCGCTTTCGTTTTCTATTTCGTAAGTCCGTTTTCAACCGTTTCCGACCGTTTTCATCATTAACTTCAACAAAGGCTCTGAAATCTATCGACAGTTCCCAACGTTTCATCAACACTTTCTGACGAAGTTCAGTGCACGGTTACACACATTGTAATTGTAGTAGTTGTGATTCCCAGGAGTCATTCTCCCAAGAGACTTGTTACACTGCTAGAGGCACAACCAACACCTTACACAGCATAGCACGTTGTTCTCTTGTCTTCAGCGTGCCTCATACTGCACAACTGCCAAAACAGAAGAGAAGAGCGGTATTGATCAGACAAGTATAATGGATCAGAAAAAAAATCACTTTAACTGCCAAGATGCAAAATGTAGCATCCAGTAGTATCATGAAGCAATCACGCTTTGTAAGTTAGAGCAACTATTAGAGCTTATTCTCAACTTGGGCTACCTACCATTTTCAGTGGGAACTGGGAAGTGATTACAATGATCTAAAGAAAAGGGTGGTCTGTTCAGTTTAAACTGGAACCGAAAAAAGTGTCTAGTAGCACGACGGCCTATGCATATATGCTTTGTTGATTAGAGTACATAGTGAGAGCTTACTATCAAATTGGTTTAGCTACCATTTTCAGTGTGAAATGGCTTCAGTGTTACGAAGGAAAAATATGCCTTCATTCTTTCGACAGACACGTATATGCCTTATAAACCATCTGATTCTTGCCTTTTCATAATCACAGTAACAATGAGTCAATGACATGCACGAAGGAAGCCAATAATAACACCATAGGCTAAAATGTAGTAAGCTCACAACAAACAATACATTTTCTGTAACAGAACACAAAGTATCAAGCTACTTTTGCAAATCAAATGCCATCTAGAAAAACTACTACGCCTCACCCAAAGTCCTGTGGTAGCAACCCTAAACTTTCTGGTCCTCAATCACACTTTCATGTCAACTTCAAGGCCCCCCTGTGATGCCTTATCCTCATCTCCCAACTAAAAAAACAACTTGCATACCCTCTACCTGCCCCATCCCTTTCTCTTTTAAAGATAGCACGACGCCTTGCATCACAGCATAATCCTCTTCAAAACAATGTCCAGTGGGCAAACTTTTATTGTGGAAACAAAATTTCCAGATTATAACCATTTCCAGAGAAGAAAAGGGGGGAAGCAAGTGTCACTGGGCAGCTCAGTCATAAATGCCCAAAAATTTCCATACACTACCATGGCCGTTAAGGCTGTTTGGAGGTATGAGTATTCACCCTAAACATATTATCTATTCTCAATCTTGTATATAATAATAACTTCAAGAGAGAGAAGATTAAAAAACACATCCAACACATATATGAAGGTGGAACTGGAGCAACAACAATGCAATTAAACATATGTACAGGAGCATATTTAAGGAATCTCTCCAAGCAAACCAAAAAAAGAAAGCTCTTTTGCATCAGCAACAATGGACCATTGCCTACAATCCCGTTCTGGGAGTGTTAACCAGCCTCTAGGAAGTAAATATACATATCGTGATCATCTAATCTAACTACCAAAAATACAGTAGATATGTAAGAGCATATAACAAAAAATACAGTAGATATGTAAGAGCATATAAACCACTGACTGCCAGTCAAACATGAATCATTAAAGTGAATTATGGTTCATGAATATTCTAGAACCAAACTGCTTTACAGAAGACTACATTCTTACACGTCGGAGCACTATGATTGACAGCTAATGAACAAAAAACAAAACCATATATTTAGAAAGGGTACAATAACTAACTACCAGGTAGCAAATTCAATGTGTAACAACATCATGAGAGTAGTGAGTAGAGACTGCTTCCACCACTTGTCAAAATACAACTAAGGAACGAGTGTAACTTTTATCTAGGAGGACAAGACCCTAGTCATCAAGCAACATAGAGCTCTAAACAGCAAAACCATAGGAATGGATCTACTTCAAGATTACATAGTCAAAGAAATTGGGATGCGAAAGCTAGTTTTACTTGTGGCAACAAGTTTCCCCTGAGAATTTAACGAAGTGCAACATGTTAAGGGTTTCCATGGTCAGGTTTTAGTTCAGTCAACAAATACAGAGTGCGTGCAGCGATATTCTCAACAGTAGTATAAAAAAGGCCACATGAATCAGTTTTTTTGTACGCACAGAATTTCAGCAAAGTTAGCTATGCCTTTTCTGCAACTTAAAAAATATGAAAAGAAACAGTCACCTAATGGTGGACTAACAAACTGGGTCTTGGTTAAAAACCAACAATGAATTATACAAACAGGCAAGTATGGTATAACAAGATGCCTGAAGAATGGAGGAGAAGTATATTAGTACCTATCTTCAAGAACAAAGGAGATGTTCAAAGTTGTACTAACTACCGTGGGATTAAGTTGATGAGTCATACGATGAAGCTCTGGGAGAGAGTTATCGAGCATCGCCTAAGGAGAGTGACACATGTGACCCAAAATCAGTTTGGGTTCATGCCTGGTAGGTCGACCATGGAGGCGATTTTCTTATTACGACAATTGATGGAGAGATATAGGGAGCAGAAGAAGGACTTGCACATGGTCTTTATTGACCTCGAGAAGGCATATGACAAAGTACCGAGAAATGTCATGTGGTGGGCCTTGGAAAAGCACAAAGTCCCAACTAAGTACGTTACAAGGATATGTACAGGGATGTTGTGACGTTTGTCCGAACATGTGATGGCGACACTAGTGACTTTCCAATTCAAATAGGACTGCATCAGGGGTCAGCTTTGAGCCCTTATTTATTTGCTTTGGTGATGGATGAGGTCACAAGGGACATACAAGGTGATATCCCTTGGTGTATGCTCTTTGCTGATGATGTGGTGCAAGTTGACGACAGTAGGGCGGGGGTTAATAGGAAGTTAGAACTATAGAGGCACACGTTAGAGTCGAAAAGGTTCAGACTTAGTAGGACTAAGACCGAGTACATGAGATGCGATTTCAGCGCCACTAGGCACGAGGAGGGAGACGTTAGCCTCGATGGGCAAGTGGTGGCCAAGAAGGATACTTTTCGGTATTTAGGGTCGATGCTACAAAAGGATGGAGACATTGATGAAGATGTTAGGCATAGAATTTCAGCCGGCTGGCTGAAATGGCGTCAAGCTTCTGGCGTTCTCTGTGACAAAAGGGTGTCTCAGAAGTTGAAAGGTAAGTTCTATAGGACGGCGATTCGTCCGGCGATGTTATACGGTGTTGAGTGTTGGCCTACAAAAAGGCAACATGTCCAGCAATTGAGTGTAGCAGAGATGCGTATGTTGCGTTGGTGTTGTGGGTACACAAGGAGGGATAGAGTTCGGAACGACGATATTCGGGATAGGGTTGGGGTGGCACCAATTGAAGAGAAATTGATTCAACATCGGTTGAGATGGTTTGGACATGTCCAACGGAGGCCTCCTGAGGCGCCGGTGCGTAGTGGAGTTCTAAAGCGGGCCGATAATGTAAAGAGCGGTAGAGGTCGACCTAAACTAACTTGGGACGATTCCGTTAAGAGAGATCTTAAGGAGTGGAATATCTCCAAGGATTTAGCTATGGACAGGAGCGCTTGGAGATTGGCAATCAACGTGCCTGAACCGTGACATCTTTTTGTCTTGTGCCATTTATGTCCCTTTATGTGTCTCCCTGTTTCTCGTCTCTTTTGGGTTTCATCTCTAGCCTACCCCAACTTGCTTGGGACAAAAGACTATGTTGTTGTTGTTGTAGGCAAGTATGGTATACTCAAGTAAAGTACTAGCTTCACCGGAAAAACAACTGTAACTCGTGTGATTGCAGATTCCACGGTAACTGTTGTAGTTCCAGCTCTACATTAGGAGAGGAGCATAGGGGCTCTATCTACATACAGAGTTTGACCCACGGTACAATGCAGCTGAAAAAGGTAATCCAGTTAAGTGCTTTAACCATTTAGTCAAAGAGACTGAGCGAGTGAATTAGTTGGGATTCGTCGTTTCTTCATAGTTGTCGCAATCACTTCAAGCAATGGAAAGAACAAAAGACCATTTTAACTATTTTTTTTAAAATAATCCATTCCATGTTCAATAGGCAATATCTACTTTGTATGCCACATAGAGATACACAAGGGGGGGGGGGGAGAATTCTGGCCTCAGTTAGGATAGGTAACCACAGGACAACTCAATGACACTGCTTGAGCTACTTGACAGTGGTCTGTAAAGGTATACTTCCTCCAATTACAAATACAAGTCCATCTAGGTTTGTCCTAAATCAAACTTTTTTAAAACTGACTATCAATGTCTAAAATTTCAGATAGATTGAAGGTACAAGATTGATGTCAATATATTCATTATGGAAAGTACATTATAATATAGTATAATTCTTGTCATTTAAGATAATACAGATATTGCTAGCCAAAAGTTAAAAAAGTTTCACTTAGGAAAAAACCAGATGGACTTATATTTGTGATCAAAGGAAGCAATAACTTAACACCAACACCTTCTTATAACAGGCTAAGAGATTTTACATGGCTTTACACTATCTCCAAAAGCAAATGGTACAAGTTCAAACTATACCGAGGAAAACATAACAATAGCACAAGCCAGTTATCAGAAGTTGTATAGGATGTATTGCATTATATACATATACCAATCAGAAAGTAGAAAAAAAAATCTAACCAGCCACAGGTAAAACACAAGCAATCACTTGAGACAAGTCACATAGGAATTGAAGAGATAAGGGGTAGAGGCGGCCATACTTCGGCGGGTCCGCTTCTTGTAGAGGATGCGGTAGCCGCACTCCCGGCACTGGATCACATCTCCCGGCTTCAGCGTGTTCTCAGCTCCGCAATCTGAAATAAAAGCAGTTTTTGTTCCCGTCAGAATATGGACGAGGAATTCAGTGCTTGAAGCTTGATTATTCGCGTGACCGCAAGGAAACTACTGGAGACGAAACCAAACATCCCCCACAAGTCAGGGAGTCGCCGTATTATCCGGACTGAAAACCCCTTTGTTCAAGAAGCTGCTCATACATGTCTACGGGTTCAAATTCCAGGACCACTTTCAGTCCTCTTCTACAACATCTACATGTAATATCAGAGATAGCCCCCTAAAAAACTATTTTCCAGGTGAGAAACAAGGAAACCAACTGGTTTCCCTTATGTTTGCTGCCTGCTATACACACAAAAAGAAATCACTAGTGGCTAGGCGTCCCGGTCGGAACCGCGGCGACAACTAGAGATCGAGAGGAATGTAAAGAGGGAGAGGGAGGTAAAGAGGGAGAGCGAGGGATCACCTCCGCATAGGTAGCTGACGGGTTCCGGCTGCTGAGGGTCCATCCGCGAGCCGCGAGTCTTTCGTGTGGAAGGAGGGATCAGACGAAGCAGCAGCTCTTTCCTAGCGGAGACCGGAGAGAGACGGGGAAATAGGAGGAGGATGAGGAGCATGTGTGTGGCTGGGCCGAGGGCCTGAGCTGGCTGCGGGGCTGCCGGCCCAACTGGAGAACGCGGGTTACCAACAAGCGAACAAGGGCACGTATCAGTTCAGGCCCAAGACCAAAGTTTACAGAGATGGGATTCGCGTTTTCTGTGTTTTTTTTTCATATAACTTTCTTATCGGTTGAAATTTCAGTCCAAATGAAAACGTAACAACTCACTGGTATATTTTTCCATATATAGAAAAAATACGTGAAGAAACATTCAATTTTAGGACCTGTTTGATACATGAACTAATTGTTAGCTAGCTAAAAATTAGCTCTAGTACATCCAAATATGAGAGCTAATAGGTGGACTAATTTTTTAGCTACTTCAACTAGTTGTTAGACAACTAGCTAATCAACTATAGTTAATTTGGACTAATTTTTAGTCTCAACTAGTAACTAGATACGTGTATCTCAACCCATCTTTACAACAATCTAGCATCCGAACGGAATAGAAAAAGAACAAATTCTTAATATCTTATACCGTTACTAATTGAGGGCCTTTTTCTTAAGCCTCATACTAGTTATCACGAAATGTTCTAGAAAGATAAACAGATTCTCTAAAAAATCCAATTATTAGACTAGTGGATCATCATATGTAAATCCATATACCTTGTGGCATCCGCACCCTTAGGGCGAGTATATTGGTATTGTCTCATAAATGGTCTCATGCCGTGCCACGTAATTATGAGATGGCTTAACAAACAACACGTACAATTTATGCATTGCTGTTGTCTTTTAGAGTAATTCTAGGGTCTTAAATTTGTGCATAAAATAAATGAATGTTTATGAGTTGTATGACAACAACTACTTATGTATGTATAAGTCGTCTCATAGTCCTAGGTTTTATATTATGAGGTGGTTGGTTCACGAAACAACCACCTCTTTCTCTTACCTCCCTCTCTCCTCTCTCTCTCCTCCATGTTTATAAAAAATTCAATATGGCACCACATGAGATGAACTTTAATTTAAAACTGCTTACATAGTGTATCGATGTACTTGCCCTTCGAGATGTTTTGCTGCCCTCAGCCAGTGCTGTGTGGACCATTGCCTGTGGTTCCTAGGTGTCTTGGAGCTAGTGGAAGATAATGTCCATTGGGTGGGTCTGCTTTAGCTTGTAAATTATCCATCTGAGCCATTATTAAAAATAAGATACAACCTCCTAAATCTGTATTTAAGTTACTCATCTTTACCATTATAAAAGATAATCCATATATCCCTTAAATTAGGATCTAAACTAGCACCTCCTCTGCTATTATGGTACATAATTCTAAAAAAGTAACTAGCTCCTTGTATTTCTATTTAAATTACCCCCTATGCCAAATTAAATAAATACACCACAACATCTAAACTACCAACATATGCTATTATAAAATAAATAAATAAGTAACCATAGAGTGCAGATATATGTATGCTTCTTCTACCACTATCAATATATAGAAAAACTAAAGGCTCTATTTGGAAGGGCTTTTGTAGAGGTTTCTCCACCTGTTTATTATTTAAAAGCCCTATTACCAAATAAGTACACAAGAGAACGGCTTTTTAAGCCAAAAATAATGAAGTCAAAACCGTTTTAGGGCTAGAGTCAGGACCACCAAAACGTAGTTTTTTTTCATGCAGAACAAGTATGCAATGCATTTTGATTATATTAATACTTATAATGAATTAAATTCTATAATTAAAATTTCTACAACATATGTGGCACATAGTCCGACGAACACAATCCACTGTTCGGGGGTATAATTTGACCAGCAGAGTGTACCAGAGTATTACTACTGTCACGGTGAATAGGAAAGGCGACGAATTGTGGAAAGAAAGATCAATATGTGCATTTTTAATCACGTGCAATCGTACAGAGAGCCAAGCAGAACGGGGTGGTGCCACGTATACGATGCGATGTACCGACTCCTGTTGCTGTTGTCCCTGCAAGTACGAATGCACTGCAGGGTTGTTACGCACATTGTCTTCTTCTATAACTCCAGCTACTGTCTGATGCCTCTGCACCGACGACCTTTCTGATACACTCCTGCTGAGAATGGTGCTTTCTTTTTTTGAAAGAAAAGATCGGTGCTTTCTCATGCCAAATATATCATCGATCGTCCACCTCAACGTCTCAAGTTAGTTATTAGCTGCTACCTCCTGCACCGCAACAAACCTCTTTCGAAGGGAGTAATGGAAGCAGTATCCACATGCATTCGCAACGTTGATGGGTACTGATTGGCCGCGCACACGTACAGCCCGAGCTATTTGGAATTAAACCATTATGGGAGGTGGGTTTCGGCGATTTGCCATCTTGTAACGGGCTTTGTCAGATTGCCATTACGAAACGCAACCCATCCGCTAGAATGTCATCTGAGGAATTTGGGCTACTTTTCTTCCTTTTCTGCCCCTGCCATCTTGTAACAAGGAGATGTTGCGTGAAAGCACATGTTACAAGCATATGTTTTAATTGTTTTAGATGTGTTTCAGAGGTATGTTGAAAGTGTTTCACATGGATGTTGCAAAAGTAGATCGAGATGTTGCATGTGTTGCAATGGCTATACACGCATGTTGCAAGAGTCTGTTCCAAATGTTTCATCTGTTTCTCATACGTATGTTGCAAGTGTTTTATCTGGATGCTGCATATGTTTTATGCATATGTTGCAAGTGTTTTAACTGGATGTTGCATATTCTTGCAACGGCTTTCAAGTGTTTTCAGGCATTTTGCAAGTGTTTCAGACGTATGTTTCAAGTGTTTCAGACGTATGCTGCAAGTATTTTAGTTGTTTTGGATGTATGTTGCAAGTGCTTTATCTGGATGTTGCAAAAGTAGATCGGGTGTTGCATATGTTGCAATGGGACCCACCTATATTGCTGTCACCTGCTACAGCTGCTAGTGCGTGGGCATGTGGTTCCCATGTGAAGCGGGCGTGGGAAGCAGCCCACACAGGCACAGGCAGTTGCCATGTGCTTGATATGGAGCGGGGGTGCAGGCGGTCCTGATGTGCACGCGGGAAGCGAAGCTAAAGAGGGCGGTTCCCGTGTGCAAGCGGAGGGCACGGGCAGGGCGATGCATCCACGCAACATGGGCACAGGAATGAATGTGGTGCAAGAAATGAGAGGCATGCGACACAAGCAGGCGCGAGCGTCTAGATGCTCATGTTCATTCGGACGTCCCGGCGCTAGCATCATATCATGATTGATCATATTCACACCTTATGCGCCACTAAGTATATTACATTAAACGTGTTGTCTGAGTATATGTGTCTTGTGTTTCTAGGTACACTAAATAATATAAGAAACATGACATAAAATAGTTATCTTTCATATGGTCTGTTCGAGGACTAAGAGTAACTCCAGCAGAACCATCAACAGGCTC
The DNA here is from genome assembly GCA_038087645.1 of Saccharum hybrid cultivar R570. Taxonomy (NCBI): domain Eukaryota; kingdom Viridiplantae; phylum Streptophyta; class Magnoliopsida; order Poales; family Poaceae; genus Saccharum; species Saccharum hybrid cultivar. Next base: position 1,001,013 of record JAQSUU010000594.1, on the reverse strand, counting down.
TTAAACTAAAAATTAAGGGTTCACGTTAAAAACACATGTCCAACAAGGCTTCTATTTGAGCCCTCAAAATGAGTAGGCCCTCAAATTTGCCTCCATGACCCTCATTCCTTGGGTGTTTCCCCATATGGTAGTTAACATGTTTCCACCACACGTGCGCGCTTTTTCTCTGTTCCGGTGCCTGGACTATGCTGCGCACCGCCGTTGTTGTTCTCCATCTCCAAGTTTGCACCGCCCTTCCCCACCTCGAAAGACACCCCAACGGACCTCTTGAAAGGTCCTAATATGGTTAGAAGGAGAGGTGAATATCCTATTTAAAATTCTACAAATTCACTAGAGCAATTGATTAGTACAACAAACGACGTAATATAATTTTGCTCTAGCTCTACAAGGGTTCCAAGTCACCTATTCTAACAATTCTAGTTGCTATGATTACTAGCACACACAACAAACTAGGTCACTACTCACTAAGCTAGTGTGCTCTCAAAGACTAACTAAAGAGCCACACTAATCAAACTAACAAGCTTTCAAAGACTAACTACACTAAAGAGCTTGACAACTAGTTTACAAGGAATGTAAAGGAGTGAGTAGGGTGATTATACCGATGCATCGAGGAATGAACCAATCATAATGTGGAGACAACCAATCACCAGGAGAAATCAAGCACACAAGAGATATAAGATTTTTCTCCCGAGGTTCATGTGCTTATCGGCGCGCTAGTCCCTATTGTGTCAACCAACACTTGGTGGTTCGGTGGCTAAGAGGTGTTGCACGAACCTCGTCCATTGGACACCGCAAGAACCTACCCACAAGTGAGGTAGCTAAATGACACACGCAATCCAATAGAGTACCTTTTGGCTCTTCACCGGGAGAAGATCAAGAACCCGCACAAGCAACAGATCGAGGCTGGAGACAATCATCGGGCCGTCTGGGTGTCGGCAAGCACCAAAAGTAACAAGCTCACAACCAGCCCAAATCACCCAACTAGTACCACAAGATGATGCAACTCAATGCAATGCACTAGAGGCTCTCCAATCTCACTCAAGATGATGAAATCAAGTGAACAAGTGAGTGGAGTGTGTTGCTCAGCTTCCAAAGGATGTGCACAAGTGCAAGAGGTGCCAAGAGAGTGGCCAAGGCCGGCCACACCCTCTATTTATAGCCACACAAGCAAATAGAGTTGTTATACCCCTTGGAGCTATTTCTGCGAGGTCACCGGACAGGGTGGTGCCTGGCACTAGACATGACGGTGACCTCCCTAATGGTCAAATTCCAATAGCTGCAAACTAGCTGTTGGGGCACCGGACAGGGTGGTGGTGGCACCACCATGGGGGTGGCGGTGACCATCCAGCCGAGCCTTCGGTTTGCCCTCTTCTCTGAAAAAAGGGGTGGTGCACCACCGTCACCCTAGCGGTGACCATGGTGGTGACCAGCTCAGCTTCGGTGCTCTCTGGAGGAAAGAGGCAGTGGCACCGGACAAGGGCGGTGGTGCCCATAGAGGTGCACCACCGTGCTAGGGACGGTGTGCACTGACATGTCTGGTGACCACCCCAACTCAGTCGCTCTCAGTCAGGTCCAGGTGGGCACTGCCACAGGTAGGGTGGTGCACCGTATAGGGGGTGGTAGTGCCACTCAGGCACCTCCACTAGCTCTCCGAGTTGCAAACTATTTCACGTTTTGATCCACGTCAACTCGAGCTACTCCCCGCAAATGATGCTAACTCTCAAGGTGTTTTCTCAAAACATGTTAAAGACAAGTTAACATTTCTCAAAACATTTTCAATAAATATTTTCGCTTGCTCTTCGATGTGTACTAGGCCTAAATGCAATGCATGAAGTCCAACACCTAGTAGCACTAGATGACTGAATTGTCTAGTTAAGAACCCCCTTAATAGTACGGCCATCTATCCTAAATGTGATCACACTCTCTATAGTATCTTGATCACCGAAACAAAACCCCTATTTATACCTTTGCCTGGTCTCCATAGGGTTTTGTTTTTCTCTTTCTTCTTTTCCAAGTTGAGCACTTGATCATCATCACATGTGGACATCTCATTATTTTATGTGATCATCACCATCACTTGAGTGCCACCATGCTTCACACTTGGATTGCACCAACCTAGCTCATATAATTACTTATGACAAAGGTTAGTGCATAGGTTTAATCAATTATCCAAAACCAAACTAGGGCTTTCACCTCCCTCATCTCCTTTGAAATTGATCTACATAGACTTGACTTCTTTCCCTGCGAATCAAGCCCCTCACCGCCATTCCCTCCCTCCACTATCGTTGGGTCACTGCTTTGGTCCACGTGGCTCCCTTTGTGCAAGTTCTCTGTTCGATGGCCTCCTATCCCCTCCTCGACGTATATGTTTAGGGCCAATTTTGGATTAGTAACAAAAGAAATGGTGCGTTGAATTTTTTACTTCTGCTGCTGTGTGCAGGTCGTGGAAACTAAGAAAGGATATGTTTTTCACAGAGTGGATTCAAGGAGTATGACTTGCTTTTGAGCAAAATTGCTGCTATGGTTCAGAATTGGTGAAATGTCATTGTTTGGTTTTGGTAATTGAGTGACAACCTTAGGTGGGCTAATTGTGTTTATATGAGATACATAGAGAATTAGTCCACATGTGATTGTGTCATGAAGGAGCTCATTGCATATGAGACATGACAAGGAGTCATGTGACCAAGGTGGCGAAGATCAAGATGAGGCTTGGCTTGATGGACCGGTTACAAGTGTGAAGGGCAAGTCGGAGGCTTTGAAGCGAGGGACCGCGTGTGACGGTGAAGCTTGAGCAAGACTTGGCGCTGATGGACCGAGGCAACGGTGAAGAGCAAGTGAGGTCATGATCGATGAACAAATACGGTCACGTGATGATATGAAGTGGATCATATCATTTGGTGATTGGTTGGTGCATGTGTTGCATCAACATCGAAGGAGATGGAATGGAATGCGCAAGGCAAAGGTATAACCTAGGGCATTTTATTTCACCGGTCATAGGTGTGTAGAGAAGTGCATGACCGGATTTAGAATAGATGGCCGTACTATCAAGAGGGGCAAACTTGTTTGCATATCGGTCATCTAGTGCCACTCGAGTGATCTAACTTTGCATCGTTGCTAGAATCGAGTGGCGTGGCAAGTTGAGTGGCTAACTCCTTTGAAGAAAATGATTATGAAAATGCTAACACACGTGCACAAGGTGGTGATCACTTGTTGGTGTTGGCACATTTGCAAAGGAGGTGAAGTTTGAGCGGTAGAGAGGGGTTTGGGTTCGGCACTTTTGTGGAAGTGAAATGCATATTTTCCACTATGCCAGAGGTGGAGAATTTCTCTGAGTCGTCGTGGATAGAAACGGAGGCGAACGGAGGTCACTGGAGTGACCGGACACTGAACCAGACGCGGTCTCGGCATAACCGGACGCGTCTGGTCAGTAGCAGCTGCTGCAGAGGCGCGCGGGCTAGGGTTTTACACTGGTGCGTCTGGTCACTTGTGGGATCGGCGTGTCCGGTCAGGCGCTCAGAGGGTCTGCAAATCACGTGGTCGATCGAATGCGGTGGCGCGTCCGATCATGATCGACCGAACGCGTTCAGTCGTGAGTGGACCCTTACTAGACTCAAACTAGACGCCGGGTGTAACACGTCCAGTCAGTTCTACAGCGTGTCTGGTCAGTGATTCACGGGCGCAGGCGCTGTGTGTGACCTATGCGTCTGGTCTGTGCAGGTGGCGCGTCCGGTCGATCTCTTGACCATTGGCGTGCAAGTGACCGTTGGGGTCACGCGGACGACGTTGAACGCAGGGCGACATGTGGATGGCTGCGAGTAACCAGACATGGTGCAGCGCGTCCGGTTAGTTCGACCGACGCGTTCGGTCAATCCGAAAGACACCCAGTGAAGGAGCTAACAACTATATTCGTTTGTGGGGCTATAAATACTTGTGGTGGCTGGCCTTGGCTGGTGCTTGGCACCCTTAAGACTTAGTGTCCATGCTTTGGGAGTGCTAGGAGAGCCTCTAACTCACTTGTGCTTGCAAGAGTGCGAATCAATTGCGAGTGAGTGTGATTCTAGTGCATTGCATCGTGAGGATTGCATCGAGTGGCACTAGGTGTTCGAGTTGCAAACCGGTGGTGCTTGTTACTCTTGGAGGTTGACACCTTCTAGACGGCTTGGTGGCTTGAGGCTCCGTTGAAGCTCGCAAGAAGATTATGCGAGGCTCCGGAGAAGCTTTGTGAGGGGGATTGTGCTCACCCTACGGGGATCACGAAGAGCAACTCTAGTAGAGCGTGTCATTGAGTTACCACACTTGCGATAGGTTCTTGCGGCACCTTTGGGAGGCTCGGTTGTGGATACCGATTAGCTGTCGAACCATGAGGTGTTGGTCGACACAACGAGGACTAGCTTGGTGGTAACCAAGTGAACCTTGGTGAAAAATCATCGTGTCAACTTTGTGTATTTCTTCATGATGGTTTGCATCCTCTCTACGCAAGCTTGTATTTACTTTATATACTTAAGTGCTTGTGTAGTTGCTCTTGTAACTAGTTTGTTTGTGTAGCTAGATAGTTCTCTTCTTGCTTGTGTAGCTAGAAGTATCCCCTTTGCGTGGCTAATTTGGTCTGTGTAACCTTGTTAGTCACATTGCTTAGTTTGTGTAGCTAAGTAATTTGAGCTCTCTAATTTGGCATTGGTTGCCTTGTTATTGAGCATTGCTAGTGAGCTTAGGGGCTTTGTGCTTTTGCTTCACTAGTTGTGTAGGAGCTCTCTCAGTTGGCAAAGTACTAGTGCATAGGTTTGTGTGACCTTGCTCTAGAATGGATTAGGTGAGCTCTTGCTTTGCTTGGCACCTTAGTTGCTTAATTAGGATCTTTTATAAGGTGCTAAAGTTATAGATAGAAGGGTGTAGTCTTGGCTAGATCGATAAGTTTAATTCCGCATTTGTTTCAGTTAGCTGGCACGATTAAGTTTTAGAAAGGACTATTCACCCCCCCTTTAGTCCGTCATCTTGACCCTTCAATTGGATAATTGGCTAGGAGCATAAAAAGGAGTCTCTGATAAGGATTATTTCAGAGGTTAAGAGGAGGGGTTCCATGGTGCATTGCCTACCAATCTGAAGGATACACTAATTATATTCACTTTGTGTTGGAGCCAGTAGTGAAACGTACTTGGAAGTGAGTCCAATGAAGCACAACCACCTCGTTTTCGTTATGTAAGTCTGTGTAGAGATCAATTCTTATATTATGTAATCAAGCGGTTGCTTGTGTTAGTACAGTAGCTCACACACTTGATATATCATTGTTTAATAGTACACTTAGCTTGTTTTGTGGACATGATGTATGGATTTGATGAATATATCAGTATGATGTGTTCAGTAAACTATTAAGGCCTATCTAAGTTCATGATCAAAAACCAATATCGTCGGATTGTCTAGCAAACCGACAATTATTGTATGACCATCATCGTCAGATCAAACTGCAACAAGGCAGTGGTCATGACCTTCACACAGACAACTCTTACTACAAAACAATGGTGATGATGACCTTGGCATAGACGGATCCAACTCCAAAGCGGTGGTGATCTTGACTTTTACACGGATGGATCCTACTCCAAAGTGGATGTGATCATGACCTCTACACAGACAGCTTATACTACAAGACGATGGTGATTATGACCTTTACAACGACAGATCATAGTACAAAGCTGCGGTGTAGCACATTATCACAGTTGGTTGGGTACTGGTGGTGATGGCCATGTCACCGTCGATAATTCACTATTAAGGCCCCAAACTATCGGTGATGGGGGTTAAGAACCAAAGACCTGTTGTAGTAGTGCATGTGTGAATTCTTTTTCTAACTACTATAGCAAATATGTACATGCAGCGTACACATGTCTATTGAAAATATTTACTCCGTCAGTTTCAAATTATAAATCGTTTTGACTTTTTTGGTACATCGTTTTTACTATGTATCCAGTTATAACATATGTTCGCTACCGGATTCGCCTTTGCCAACTGAAAGCAATCGGCAAAGGCAGGATTGCAGTCGGCAAATCCTTTGCCAACTGCAATCCACGTGGTAGGCGACAAAGGCCAGGTGGCAAAGATCTAGGCGGCAAAGAACACCTTTGCCACCTGCCACGGCTAGGCAGTCGACAATGGCTTTGCCGACTACCACGTAGGTAGTCGGCAAATGGAACTCGCACCATCGTCAAATGACGGTGCGCGTTCCCTTTGCCGACTGCCTAGGTGGCAGTCGGCAAAGGTTTATTTTTTTCCTTTTTATCTGCAAAACCTTTGCCGACTGCCTAGGGTGGAAGTCGGTAAATTTTTCTTTTTTTGTTTTGCTCTGCAGCCAGCTTTGCCGACTGCCACCTGGGCAGTCGGCAAAGCCTTTGCCGACAGTCACCACCAGGGGCAGTCGGCAAAGCTAGGATTTTTGCAGCTAGGTTCCCAGCTTTGCCGACTGCCAGGGCAGTCGGCAAAGCTGGGAGATGTCTTTTTTTGCTGTTTTTGCCGCTTTGCCTCATGTATCGCAGCAATCGAAGCACATATATGTATATATAACAGAAATCCACATATATATCACACAAATCCACATATAATCCATAACCACAACATCCATCATCCATCAAGTCGCACGAATGCAACATCCAACATCCAACAAGTTGCATAAGTCCAACATCCATCATCCAACATCCATCAAAGTAGCAAAGGGGTCCAACATAACAAAGTAACAACATCCATCATCCAACAACATGAAGACACCGAGCCACTCACTCGCCCTGTGACCAGTCGCCACCACCGTGGTGTGAGGAGCTCCATGTCGGCCATGAAGACCACCCAGACGGTCCGACCTGCGGCGCACTGTACCCCCACCAGAGCTGTGGAGAAACGCCAGGACTCGGGCCAACCATCGACCCATGCTATGGAGAAGGTCCATCTATCAGAGTCGGGTTCAAACCCGCCGATTGTAGCTACACAAAGAAGCGATCTCATTAGTACCTAAAGGATGGCCGCACAAGCGAAAATAATAGACAGGCTGCTAGAAACTCACCGAAGTCCTTACAGGGCCAAGATCAGGGAGTGGAGGGAGAACAACCAGGGGTGGAGTGAACATCACTTGCAACGGAGAGGGTCTGTAGTTAGGGATCTCCAGGCCCTGAAAGTAGCTGGAAATCGACAAGGCGAACTCCGTCATCTGACGCTGGGAGTGCTACTAGAAAGCTAGCATAGCCTGCCGATGGGCCTCTTCTCGAGCCACCTCTCTTGCCTGTTGGGCCCGCATCTCTTCCAGCTGGGCCTGCAATATTACACGAGCGATGTTTAAACAATGCATAAGGATTCAACAACATATGTAAAACCAATGAACGACGAATAGTTACCTGAACCGCCGCCATCATCTGTTTGGAGCTTGGCTACCGAGGTTGTATGGGGACGTCGGAGGAGGTACCGACACTGCTGCCTGAATGACGAACCTCACGAAGGGAGGGAACGGTGGCTGGGTCGATGACGCTGTGGGCAATAAAGTACTTGCGGTGCTGCTTCCCTCCTCCCATCCTCATCAGGACGTCCGTATTGAGGGGCTTGGTCGATGGGTCGTAGTCGACACCATGGCGCGTGCGAACTGCCTCGGTGTACTAGACCACCTTGTCGTAGACGTTCTGGTTGGTGATGGCGTCGGGCCCCCTCGCCGGGTCATAGACGTTCTCTGGATCTGTCGCCTTGCCCTGGTGAGACAGGATGTAGCCCGTGAACTCGTTGATCACCTGGCCGTCATGTGACTGGGTCTGCGAGGAAAACACAAGGACGATTACACATAATGAGAATGAATGACTCAATAAATGAATAAATAAACAAATCAGTGTGAAAGGGTACCCATGTGTCCATGTACTCTCTAATGGAGCAGCTCCCTTGGTGGTGTGACGGCCCCGCCTTCCCCTTGGCATATCCAGATTTATTCCTACACGTCTTGTACGCCTCCGGCGTTCTCCATCCGTCCACAATCGCCTCCCAGCAGTCCATGTGCATTTTGCACCAATCAGCAGGATACTGCATTACAATGTGCATTTGGGTGAGTAAGAAGATGAATCAGAATTATTGTTTCCTACTTACGAGCATGTAGGCCTCCCTGGGCATGTCAGTTTTAGGCCACTGGATCATCTTCCTGGCGTCCGCCTTGTCTAGCTTCTCCTTGAGGACGTTGGCGTGATAGCTGATGAGGCACTAGACGTGCGCCTCGTAGAACATGTCCTTGAGCCTGTCCTGGCAGACCCTGTCCTATACTACTGACGCCTCATCCTCGTGCCCTAGGTCGCACGTGAAATACTCCTGCATATAGATATCATCTATCAGTTAAATATTTCAAGGAAGACGATTGAGTGCTAGTATTGGCAAAGTGGTGCGATGAAGACTCACCCAGAACTCCCTCTTGATCTTGTCGGCAAGGGTGACGTTTCTGTCCACTACCTTGAAGAAGTCCGGCCTGTGCTGGGGCACCTTTTCCCTCTCGTCTATGGTGACAAGGCCAGGGAAGTTCTTAATCAGGAGGTCCAGAATGCCATTAGGATGGCGTCCACCTCTGTTTCCATCCACACGCTTCCAATTGCTGCACAAGTCATTAAGAAGAACTGTTAGTCTGAAGTTCAATTTTCAACATGGCATATAAACAAGTTGGTGAAAACATGAATGGTTACTTACTTTGGCCCGTCGGGTCGAATCATCGGACGGAAGGCTAGCGTGGGCGCGGTGGTAGGGAGGCGCATGATCCCGCGCTGGTAGGGCTTCCCCGAACCTGAGGAAGATGACTCCCCTGGTGTCGCCTCGCTCCCGCCCTAGTTGATAAAGCCCTGGTCGCCTCCGTCCTCGCCGCCCCCGTCCTCGCCACCCTCGTCCTCGTCGCCACCATCCTCGTCGCCAACCGGGGCAAACAAGCATCTGGTAGAGCGAGCTCTACCCTGCATCTCCTTGAACATCATCTCCTCCTCCTTCAACATGTCGTCGTCCACATACGGCATCTGGTAGAGCGAGTTGACCTTTCTCACTAGTCTCTTCTATCGTCGTCTCCTCCGCTCAGCATTTTGTCCTATTCCTGCAATGACAAACATTAAACCAATTAGCACAAATAATCGATAAGTACTTGTAAAGAGATGCAAAATGAACAAAACATAATTGCTAAGTAATAATAAGAACAATATAGTATTACATGAACTAGAAACTGAAGTCTTGGTCATCACTATCACCATTGTCATCACCGCCTCCACTGTCACCACAATCACTGTTGTCGTCATCACTATCAATATTGTCGAAACCTAAGTCCTCATCATCTCCATTATTCTCCTCACCACCTCCATCATCCTCAACACTTAGTTTGCGACGAGCCCTCCATCGCTCAAGCATCATTAGGTCCTTAGCATCTTGCACCACTTCACCCTCGTCCTCATCCTCATCGATGTTGTTGTCTGCTTCCATGCCCATCAGCGAAAGAATGTCTATCTCCAAATGCCCTTCTAGCCCCTCAGGTTGATAGAACTCTCTACTATCTGCCTTTGGGTTGAAGTTGTAGTCATCATCGTTTGGGATAGGCGCTTTACCACGCGGTGATACCAATTGCACAAGGTACCAACCCATAAGCCTCTCATCTTTTTGGCACGCCCATGGGAGATAATAAACTTGTGTGGCCTATTGAGCCATAATATAGATATCTTCTCCACTATAGATGGAATCCTATCGAATTTTGACTAGCTCAATGTCATCGGCTCTTCTCGTGACATCAGGATCGAACCAGTGGCATTTGAACACCACTAGCTTAAGAGCTTTGGGGCCTGGGAAGTCGAGCTGGTATATTTCTTTGAATATGCCATAATAGTTGAGATCATCATTGTCGGGCGTATGAACTCCTGTGCATGTGGTCTTTCGGCCGGGCCGACTCTTCTCGTAGCTTCTCGTGCGAAAGCGATAGCCATTCACATCATAAATGGTGAATGCATTGACCCTAGTGCTGAATCCACATGCAACCTGTTTCAATTTAGCACTCATTTCCCCATCCATGCGTGCCTGCAAGGTGAGGCCAAGTAGATCATTACATATCTCACTCCTAGGAGCAACTCAAAGATGGAACGAGGTAAGTTGGATGGTACCTTTGTACGCAACCACCCAATAAAATCGGGCCTGGCAGTTTTGAGGAAATGGTCTTCTTCTTGGTTGGTAGGAGGCGTATTCCTTTTCCAGAATTGCATAAAGAACTCTCTAAAAAACAAGAGATGAAGGGGGTCAGACCGATAGGTGGAGGATATTGACTATGTATGTAACAAGTTCTTTGAGAACTTACATTCGATAAGGAATCACTTCGTCAAGGTTCATCAACAGGTAGAGCGTGATGGTGCGAAACTCAGGTGGTTGCAACGTCTTGGGGGTACCTGCGCTGCCCCTTTCGAGTTGCCCTTTGAAAAGGCTTACGGTCGATAAATTCTCGTCCTCGTTGTAACGAGGGAGTGGGTTCAAGTTGGGAAGGTTCTCGGTATAGTACGCCTTTGTGAAGTTCGACACCTCCTCCACTCTTGCTGCCTGCGCCACGGAAGCCTCAATTTTGGCTTTATTTCTACACTTTTTCCAAAGAATCTTTAGACACCTCTCGATTGGATAGCACTAACGGGCCTACACAGGACCCCCCCAACGCCTCACGCGGTAGGTGCAGGATCAGCTGCTGCATCGGCAGGAAGAAGCCGGGTGGAAAGATCATCTCCAACTTGTAGATCAGCAGAGGTGCAAGTTTCTCTAGGTCATGAATCACTTCCTGAGATAACTCCCTGGCACAAATTTGGTAGAAGAAATAGCTCAACTCTGCCAGAACATGCCACACTGGCTCAGGGAGGTATCCACGGGTCATCGCAGGAAGGAGTCACTCAATCCATATGTGGAAGTTATGACTCTTCATCCCTAAGACTTTGCCAGTCTTAGGGTTCACTCCCCTACTCAGATTTGCTGCATACCCATCAGGGAACAATAACGTCTTCATCCACTGCAGCACTTCCTTCCTGTCACCCCTTTTTAGGATGTAATCGGCCGGGCCCCTTCTCCAAGTCTTGCCGGGCGTAGGGGGCTTCATCACTAGCTTTGGTCTGTCGCAGATCACCTCCACGTCTTGTCTAGCCTTAACATTATCCTTTGACTTTTCTTTTATGTCCATGAGTGTTCCCCAAAGTGCCTCGGCGATATTCTTTTCTGTGTGCATCACATCGATGTTGCGTGAAAGAAGGAGGTGCTTGAAGTAGGGGAGCCTAGTCAAGCCCGATATATGGGTCCACATGTGTTGCTAACCATATCCAATAAAGCCACCCTTGTCTTTGTCGATTTTGAGAGCCTCTAACTCGGCAAGGACCTGTTCACCGCTCATAATATGAGGAATAGGGTCGGTGACTTCAAGACCTTTCGTGAAGTGTTGGGTGTCACGTCTTAATGCATGGTTCTTAGGTAGGAATTGACGTTGTTTGTCAAACGAAGAGTACTTGCCACCCTTCTTCAGCTAGGTGAACATCACAAAATCCTTGCATACTAGGCAAGGGAACTTCCCACGAACACACTGTAACAGAACCGACCAATTATACGAGATTAAGTAAGAAAATTATCCACAGAGCAGACGATTTAGCAAACTTAAGCCCGTATAACCCGGTAGTCCATGAAATCGCGACAGATTTCAAACCAACTTACATACCAGCCAATATCGTAATAAGTTTAGCGGTCACCATCACAAGTTATATAAAAATTCGCGTCACAAATACATCAGAGTTTAAACATAGTTATTACAAACTAGTTTCAAATGAAAGTAGCGGAAGCATTTCGTTCAAATCACACACGTACACAGAATTCAAAATACAGTGCCAGCTAAGGATCATCTTCCAACAAAAGCATCAGGCGAGATATAGTGAATGACCATTGCCCATGGTCCTAGGCTTCTCCCATCGCAGGATAAAGGCAGTTGATACAGTAGCCGTAATACATCTGCCCATCTGCAATAAGTGGGAACAAAGCCCTGAGTATGAGAAGGTACTCAGCTAGACTTACCCGACAGAACCAAAATAAAAGACACCAAGGATCATGACAGGCTTTCTGGTGGGGTAGCTGACTCATTTGTAAAAAGGCATTTTTAGCATTTAAAGAATCTTTCCAAAGCTTTGCATCAAGTTTAATCTTTATTAACCTGCCAACTACATTTGCACCTGTACTAGAGTAACATGTAATTAAATAGGTAATGATAACCAATGATCATTAACAACTTCTATTATGTCATATTTCATATAACTGTCCAAGTGTTCCATAAATATTACTACGATGAAGTAGCTCAAGTCAAGTGCTCACTATCCAGTGAACGATGGCGATTCGAATCGATTATTAACCAGCTGGTAATTTATTCCTCACACAAACCTCACTCACCCGCTAAAGTGAGGTGTTGGTCACCGAGTCAACCATTCAGGTAAAGTCGCGAGCTTGCCATGAACCACATGTACCCGGAGGCCGCTCGACTGCTCTTTGGCCTTATCATCGTGCCCCCGTATCCTGCCACTACTGCTCCGGTACAGTGCGTTGCGGGCAATCCACTCGGCCCGAATAATCTCCCAGCTTCGCGGTCGAAAGGTACATTATTCAGGCATGCGTTCAACATGACTCGAGGCCCAACAACGGTCGGTCCTTAATCGACACAGACAGAAAACACTACAGTTTGAAACCCTGTAAGTTTCCGTCCGGTCCCAACTTCACATTAACACTTAGTTATTCCACGATGACATACTTTTCTAAGCAGATCTAGGTAACCACCTATAACTCGCATTTGATAGAAAATCACCCGACTTCTACCAGTCTAAGCAAGCTAAGCAATTACTTGACTGCGAATGACAAGGTGACAAGGATAGGGTAGAATAGAGTAAACAAGGTATAATGCAGCAACGGTTGCAAACAACTCCTAAACATAATGCAGCAGTTAAAGTAAAGCATTAATAAAATATTTACAAACCAGGGGAGAAAAATGCTCCGGGGCTTGCCTCTCTCGAAAGAGCTCGGACGGTGGTCTAGGCACTCTGGAAGATCCTCACCGACCTCCTCGTCGGCTTCGGGCACTTCCTGCTCCTCGGGCTGCCCTTCTGGCTCCTCGGGAACTGCTACCGGCGTTACTTCCTGCGATCCTGTATGATGCAATCGTATAAGTGTTTATGCCTAGGTGCATTACAGAAATGACATGTAATAGTCATGATGAATGAAATGTAGATAAATAGGTTTACTTTATTTCATAAAGTAGGAATACAATTTTTCTACAGGTAGTCAACATCATCCAAGAACATACAGACTACAAGCACATATCATCTACTGCATTCTCTTCTACTACTACCATGCTAAGTCAGCATATTTTATTAAATGCTTCAAAGATACAACAAAGCAAAATCCTATTAACTAGTCATGCATTAACAAGGTTAAATAAAACCATAATTGCAACTAGGTTTGAACAGCAACACCTATTTTGGTAGCACAGAAAAATCTGAGAAAATTACAGTAGCTTTCTATCATCTAATCTAGCATGTCGCAAAATTTTCATTGCATTTGGATTACTAGAACTGCTTACACAAAAATAACAAGCTAGGTCCTAAAAAGGAGCATAAAAATACTTTATACTAAGAAAAGTATCAAACAACAGATTTAACATTTTTACTACATTCTACACAATAAATAATCACTATAGAAAAATTATCACATGCATGTTTTATTCATATTTTTCTCTCTAGCAAAAATAACAATTATCAACAATATTAAACACTTGTACTACAACTCAAGATTTTTCCACAAAACATGAATGACATATATTTTTCCTAGCAAGTACATAACAAAATAAAATTATTGCAAGTAGAACCATATTTTTCTGAGCTTTCTGTGATTTACTACATATTTAATAAGAAAACAGCAGTTTTAGTGATTAAATGAAAACTCTACAGAAAAGTATTTAAAAATTGACATGCAATATTTTTAAACTGTAGATCTACTAATGAGAAACACTACAAAATTTGTTTCACCATTTTTGGAGCTATAAATCTTGAGTTATAAAATTTTAAAGCCTTAAAACAAAACTGAAAATTCATTTTCTAAATCATTTCAAAAATTCGGCCGCTGAAACGCTGGGTGCACCCGGTGCAGTGCACACGTGAGCGCGAAAGGAGGCAGATAGGTGGGCCCGTGACCCCACATGTCGGCCACACAGAGGAGAGGGAGACGCTGACTGCGCGGTTCTCGCCGCCGGTGAGCTCGCCGCCGGTGAGGTCACCACCAGCGGCTTCCCCGCGGAGAGGCGAACTCATTGCGCTAGCTTAGGGCACCGGAGGAGCTCTCGGGTGATCCCGACGGCGCACATGGCGGAACGGTGGCGCGGCTCACCGACGACATGCCGGTCCCGGCCATGGCGAGGGTGGGTTCGGAGCGCGCGAGGTCCGCGGAGCCAATGCGAATGCGAAAGCGCGAGAAATTGGAGAGAAAGGAGGGAATACGGCTCCCTTCATGGAAGCACAAGCTCGGTGGCCATGGCGCCGCTGTGCCAAGGAAAAGCCGGCCCTGGCCTTACCTTGGTGCGAATGAGGGCGAAAACGCGTGCACGGGATGGAGGAGGTCCAGGCGGAGCTGGAGGCATACGCAATCGACGAATGGCGCTGCGGTGGCGGAGCTAAACGTCGGCGGACCGAGCGGCGGCGTGCGGTGGCGAGAGCTCCGGCTCGGCTTGCTGCTGCGGTGAAGAGTGAGCGCGCGAGCACGGAGGGAAGCAGGGGGCAGAGGAGAAGTAGGCGGAGACAGTGCGCGAGCGCGGGGGCCACAACTGCCACGCGCGGGGCGTCGCCGGCATGTGGCCGACACGCGGCGGGCGCGCTCTGCCGCGGTCGCCAGCGCTGCGGGCGAGCGAGCGGGAGAAGGAGGCGCGTGGCTAGGCTGGGCCGAGGTGGAGGCGGGTCGCGTGCGCGAGAGCGCGGGCGGGGCGCGGAGCAGGCTGGGCCGGCTTCGGCTGTTGGGCCGGAAGGGAGGCGACGGCCCGGTAAAACTGAGAAATTGATTTTCTTTTCTAAATAAAATTTCAGATTTTATAATTTGATTCAAATTCAAATTTTAGAGATGAAAAAGATATTTTCACAAATTTCCCCCAAAACAAAAGTTGTTCAAAATTTAATTCTCTACAACTTTCATTTAGGGCACTTTTCAAAATTCTAAATAGATTTTGAATTGATGATTTAAAGTTAAATTTTTAAATGAAAACTCAATTTTCTGAAATATTTTTAGAAGCAAGATTTGGGAAGACTTTGAATACAAAACTTGCTCCAAAAATTATGTTAATTATTTCTAAGTCATTTAGATTTATAGTTCAACAAAAAAAATTACCACTCTTAGCTAGGATTTTTACTAATTCAGAATTCAAACATTTGTTTTCATATTTGAAATAAATTCCAACTTAATTTGCATGCGATGATGAACATGTATGAAATGCAAATGCTCATGATTTAGGATGTGAATGCGTGCTTAACATCCAGAGGTGTTACACACACCACCCACAGAATATGCCATACACCAGGAAGTCATGCATTGAATACTGATACCACACATGCATTGTGAAGTTCTTATTTGTAGCTCGGTCGTACGTCAGTACCCCTTTTCCCAAGCATGCTCCAATTCATCCCACAGTGGCTGCAGGAATACACCCATATTGTTTCCCAGGTGTCCAGGTATTATCAGCGATAATAACACGTTCTTGGGCTCAAACATGACGCCGGGGGGAAGATTGAGGGGGATCACGAACACGGGCCAACAAGTGTACGGGGCCGCATGTGTTCCATACGGGTTGAACCCATCTGTTGCTATCGCTACACGTACATTCTGAGCGTCCCGAGCTTTCTCAGGATACTGGTCATCGAAGTACTGCCATGCCTCAGCATCCGCTAGGTGTACCATCTTGTCACTGTATCTTTTGCCATCCTTGTGCCATGTCATCTGCTTCGCCAACTCCTCTATCATGAACATCCGTTGGAGCCTCGGTGTGAGTGGAAGGTACCGTACGACCATCTCGGAGATCTTAGACTGTTCCTTCTTGCCATCACTAACGTCCACCTCCACATACCTAGAGGCTTTGCACTTTGGACAGTGTGTTGCTGCCACTAGTTCTTTTCCCCTAAATAGGACGCACCCATTACGACAAGCATGGATCGACTCATACGACATCTTAAGTGCACGGAGGAGCTTCACTGACTCGTACGTACTCTTCGGCAGCGTGTGGTCATTCGGAAGCATTGTGCCGAACACTGCCAACATGAGATTGAAGCCATCTCGGCTCAGGCTCAACAACGACTTCAACCCTAGAAGACGTCCAATGGCATCTAGTTGGGACATTGTTGTCTTCTCATGAAGGGGCTTCTATGCCGAAGACATCATTTCATAGAACGCCTTTGCGGTTTCCTCTGGACCCTCCTCCACCAATCCTTCATTTCCACGTGCCTCGTTATAGTCTACCACCATGTCAACCACCCTGGCATCTCCATCAAACTCCTCGAGGCATGCTCTCACCTCCTCCTCTCTAACAGTCGCTTTCGCTTCATAATGGAAGATCCACCTCTCGTAGTTTTCCACAAATCCATGCTTGACAAGATCTTTGTATACCTCCCTCTCTACTTTTCTTTTTTGGTTCTTATAGTCTTTGCAAGGACACAGCGTCCGATCCAACCCATGAGCAGCCGGGCCAAATGCTTGCTGCACGAATTGATTGGTCCCGTGAACCCATTCAGCGCTCTTCCTCTTTTCTGTTCAGCCCGTGTACATCCACTCACAGCTAGCCATCTTATGTCATGTGCCAATGTATGGGAGTAATAAAACCAGCATTTGCATGTACAAGGCATTCCTACCATCTAATAGGTGAAGGATAGGTCCTAATCCCACCCAAGGATGCGTAGATGAGGTTAGCTTCCATGTTCCGCTCCCGTCTGAGACATAATTTCGGCAGCACCTCCCCGTTGTTCTCCCGATACACGTCATAGTTTGGGGAGAGTGTGTATCCAGAGAACAATGGGGAGGTGCTACCAAAACTCTGGCTTAGACGAGAGCGGAACATGGAAGCTAACCCATCTATGCATCCGCGGGCTATCCAAGAAACATGGACAATCCGAAAGAGATACTGTCGCAGATATGCACTGATCAACATACCAACGACCGCGTATCCCTTTCGGACGGGAGACGCCTAACTCAGTTACACGACCTAAGTACGACAATGGATAAGGAAAGGAGGTGATTTATACCTAGGGTGGCGGTGGAGAGAGGCTAGTGGGGCAGTGGCGATGAAGCTGATGAGGGTGGCTGAGTCCCTCCCACGGGTCCTGCAAAAAAGGCAATAGGTTAGAATCAATTGAAAATTTCGGCAGCACCTCTCCTGCATGGGGAGGTTCCAAAACCTACAGAAAACATAGGCACGAAGGCCAACATTTTCAACGGCACGAAGGCCGACAACCATAATGGCACGAAGGCCGACATTCGCAAACAGCACGAAGCCCGACATTCCCGAATGGCACGAAGGCCGACATTCACAACGATCTGCATACCTTCGGTGGTGGCGGGGCGTGCACGCGGAGAAGACGACGCCGAGAACGAGACGGGACGTCGCTGCGTCGGCACCACCTCCTCCTTCTTCTCCCTCTTCTCTTTCCCTTCCTCCTCCTTCCCTTTCCTCCTCCTTCTCCTTCTTCTCCTCTCCTTCTTCTTCCCCTTCCTCCTTCCCCTTCCTCATTCTCCTCTCCTCCTCCTCCTTACACGGGTAGAAGGGGCTGTGACGTGGGGCCGGGGCTGCGGTGGCGCAGGGCCGGGGCGGCGGGGCAACAGCGGCGTGGGGCCGGGGCCATAGGGCCGCGGTGCCGTGGCGACGGCGACGCGGGCAGCGGCGCGCGCGGCTCGGCGGCGGGGGCCGGCGGCGGAGCGGCTCTGGGGTGGGGGCGCGGGGGCGGCGACACAGGGTGTGGCGGTGGAAAACGGCGGGCGGCGGATTTGGAAATGTGAGCTAGGGTTGAGGAGAAAAAGATGGGCCGATGGGGCTTATCCGGTCCTCCTTTACCGACTGCCAGCCTGAGCAGTCGGCAAAGAGAGCACCTTTGCCGACTGTCCACAGTGGCAGTCGGCAAAGCACTCCTTTGCCGACTGCTTAGGTTGGCAGTCGGCAAAGTTTTATTTTTTTTTGAATTTTGAGTTCAAACTTTTTCTGTGGCCTATGTGTATTGTTTATAGGCACATGTTCCAATTTGTGGTCTTTTTACAACATTTTGCTATATTCCGTTGATTTCTTTCTTTTCCTTGAATTTTCACGCATAATCCAAGTTTGAACTACATGTGCATGAAATAATAAAACTTAGCCATGCAAAAAATAATATTCATGTTTGAGAGTGTATTTTGAGGTTGTGTCCAAAAGCTCACCCAAAAGTTTAAAGTCCTTGTCCACGGAACAGGACTTTCCAGGCGTGGTAGAGGTGCTTTTTAATTATATAAAATCCAAACAAAGTCGGAAAATCATGAAACTTGTCTATGTGTCATGTTATCGTATGTGGAGCCTGTGATAAAAATTTCAAAAAGTTTGGAGCAAGTTGCGGTGTTGGATGTCCAAAACTCATAAATGTGATCACATGTAGAGATGTCTGAGTTTTAGACATCCGACGCCGTAAGTTGCTCCAAACTTTTTGAAATTTTTATCATAGGCTCCACATACGATAACATGACACCTCGACAAGTTTCGTGATTTTCTGACTTCGTTTGGATTTTATATAATTAAAAAGCACCTCTACCATGCCTGGAAAGTCCTGTTCCGTGGGCAAGGACTTCAAACTTTTGGGTGAGCTTCTAGACACGGCCTCAAAATATACTCTCCAACATGAATATCATTTTTGAATGGCTAAGTTTCATTATTTCATGCACCTGCAGTTCAAACTTGGATTATATGGGGAAAATTCAAGGAAACAAAAGAAATCAACGAAATATAGCAAAACAGCTCAGAAAATCACGAAACTTCTCGAGGTATCATGTTATCACATGTGGAGGCTAGGAAAAAAATTTGAGGAATTGTGGAGCAAGTGGCGACGTCAAACGTACAAGACCTAGACTCATAAGTCAAAGAAAAAACACAAAAAAAATCTTTGCCGACTGCCAAACGGCGGGGCAGTCGGCAAAGAAGACGGCGACGGACGCCGTCTCGGCCCCAGCAAGATGTGCGGAATGCTTCCCTTTGCCGACTGCCCAACTTCGCCAGCTGCCCGAAGCCGGCTGGCAGTCGGCAAAGACTAACTTTGCCGACTGCTAGTCTTTGCCACCTGCCGCAGCTAGGGCAGTCGGCAAAGATAACCTTTGCCGACTGCCCTAGCCTTGGCAGTCGGCACAGATCTCGGCAGTCGGCAATGGCCTGTTTCCTGTAGTGGTTAGATACATAGTAGATTCTAAGCTTAGACAGATGCAAATTGCTACAGTAGATACAAATAACCAGTGTAAAAAAACCGAGATGGTGGAGACGGAGGGGGACTTTATTTCGAAATGGAGCGGGCAACCAGGCCAGTAATTGGCTCGCATGTATGCCCACGCAGTGCACACTTCCACTATATATACTGGCTTTGGGCATGGATGGATGTGTGTGGCAACGACCAAATCCAGACCACTGCTATCTCGTAGTCTCGTAGACATGAACGGCTCCATGGCGAGCGCCTGCGCCACCTCCAGCCCCCTCGTCTCGGCGCCCTCTGCATGCCCGTCCAAGAAGACCGCCGCTGCCAGGTTCCGGCGCCGCACGGTGTCGTGCAGGGCCACCGGCGGCGGCAGCGGCCGGGGCGACAATGACGGCCTCCTCTGGCTGCCCCGGCGTGACGCGATGCTCAACGGCCTGTCCGGTGTCGCCGCCGGGCTGGCCTGGTACCCGGGCCTCGCGGATGCTGCCGAGTGCACCCGGGCCGACAAGGTGAACGAGAACACCGTGCAGTGCACGGACACGGAAGGGGTGTTGCCGTGCCCTCTGGTGTCGGCGACGGCCCCCGTGGTGGACTTCACGCCGGAGGGCAAGGTGACGCGCTTCCGGCAGCCGGTGCATCTCCTGAGCCGGGAATACCAGGAGAAGTACAAGGAGGCCCTCGCGAAGATGAAGGCGCTGCCGGAGTCAAACCCGCTGAGCTTCAAGGCGCAGGCGGCCATCCACCAGTCCTACTGCGACAGCTACTACAGCTACCACCGGTCGTCCGGCTCGGCGGCGGCGAAGGACGACCCGGCGTTCGACGTGCACTTCTCGTGGATCTTCGCGCCGTGGCACCGCATGTACATCTACTTCTACGAGCGCGCCCTCGGGCAGCTCATGGGCGACGACACCTTCGCGCTGCCGTTCTGGAACTGGGACGCCCCCGGCGGCATGGTGGTGCCGCCTCTCTTCAGCGAGGGCTCCACGGCCAGCAACCCGCTGTACGACGCCAACCGGAACCCGGCGAACCTCGACGCGCTGATCGACCTAGACTACCTCAACGACCAGGATGCGGAGCCCATCCCTTTCAAGGGCCCAAAGGACGAAAAATACAAGAAACTTGTTAACAAGAACCTGAGCACCGTATACAACCAGGTGTGTACATGTACACAGACATACATACGTACTCCGCCGCGTACAGTATGCTGTATGTGAGCTAACCACATTTCGTTTCATTTTGACAGCAAGTAGGTAAGGGCGCGGAGTCGTTCCTGGGCGAGAAGTACTGCACCGACCTCGGGTCAAGCACGAGCAGCGCGGGTTCGCTGGAGCAGATGGCGCACACCGCCGTGCACGTCTGGGTCGGCAAGGCGGGGCCGACGCCTGCGACGGCGACTTGCGGCGAAGCTTCCGGCGGCGTCCCGAACCACTCCTCAGGCGGGTACAACTGCAACAACGACATGGGGTTCCTGGGGTCGGCGGGGAACGACCCGCTCTTCTACTCGCACCACTCCAACGTGGACCGCATGTGGCACCTCTGGTCCACCAGGCTCGGCGGCGGGCAGGGCATCACGGACACGGACTGGCTGGACGCCAGCTTCGTCTTCTACGACGACGTCGAGAGCCCGCGGAAGGTGCGCATCAGGTTCCGCGACGTCCTGGACACGCGCGACCTCGGCTACACGTACGACGCCGAGGCCGACAAGGACCTGCCGTGGCTGCGCCCCAAGATCACGTCGCTGGTGTCCCACGGCACGGACAGCGGCGCGGCGGCGAGGTCGTCGGCTGCGGCGCCGGTGTTCCCGCTCGCCCTAACCAGGGGCCAGGTCGTGGAGGTGCCGGCCGTGGCTGTGCCGGCCAGGGAGGCGGGGAAGGAGCAGCTTCTGGTGATCGACGGCATCGAGTTCGACCCCCAGGCGAACAACAAGTTCGACGTGGCCATCAACGTGCCCGCGGACAAGGCGTTGCAGGTGGGGCCGCAGTACAAGGAGTACGCCGGGAGCTTCGCCGTCGTGCCGGGCTCCGGCGCCGGCGGGACGCGGAAGGGGAAGGTCTCCCTCTGCATCACCGACGTGCTGTACGACCTCGACGCTGAGGACGATAGCAGCGTCGACGTCGTTATCGTGCCGCGCACAGCTGCCAAGGTGACGCTCAACGTTCGCCCCACCATCAAGAATCGAAATTAGTAGCTACTGCTGCTGCTAGCGCTCAAGCACCGCCGTACCTATGTACTCGATTCTGTGGTCATTCATGGACCATCGTTCCATGCTAAACTGAAACAGATTGGGACACTATGCCGTTGCCGGTAGGGTGTCCGCAAGAATAAACGTATTTACTGTGTACCAGCTGATTGCATTGTCCAAGCCTAGCGGGAGGACGTCTGGTCCTAGGCCTGCCTCCAAACCCGGCTCCGTTCCGCACACCCGCCGCGCCTCCTCACGTAAGCTGTGCCCGTGCCACAGGAGAGCGCCGCCCACCGCGCCCACGTCACCACGTGCCTGCGCCCTGCTCCCTAACCGCGACGTACGCAGCCCCCTCCGCCTAGCGCCCGTCCCGCTCCGGAGGCAGCGTCTGTTCATGCGGAGCTCCCTCTGACGCACACAACTCCCTCATCCCACTCCTATCGTGCCCATCGCCCATTCCTCGTTCGTATGGATGCCCTGCCGGCTCTAGGAGAGACAATGCAGCAGAAGGTGGGAGGAGGACAGATGCAACACCCGATCTACTTTTAAAACATCCAAATACAACGGTTGCGACATACATCTGAAGACAGTTGAAACACTTAAAACATGCTTATGAAACACTTGAAAAACACACCTGAAACACATTTTAAAACTATTGCAACCATACACAACATCCGAATAAAACACATGCAACATCCATATAAACACAATTATAACACTCGTGCCGGAGCTGTGCATCTCGTGCCAGAGCAGGGCTGCGCGCCGGGGCCACTGCCGGAGTCGCGCCCGTCCCCACACTGGAGTTGAGGCCAGGGGTGGCCGGCCAGAGACACTACTACAAAAATCTTAATGGAGGCGGGCAACCCAATCGCCTCCAATCAAAAGCCTCGGTAAATCACAAACTACCAAGGTGGTTGGTATGAAGCCCATCGACGAGCCCACCAAGCCCATCCGTGCGTGCGCCGACGCCACACTAGTGCCTAAGCCGGATCCGGCTCACCAGGGCCTAATCTGCCACCGCCAAGCCGGATCCGTCACGCCCATGCCCGATCCGGTGCCGAAGGAAGGAGGAGAGGGTGTCGCCGACGTCGAAGGCAGGAGAGAGCATCGCCGCCACCGAAGCCTCGCCGTGATCCGGATCCATTGCGCTGCCTAGGAGCCACCCGGATCTGACCGTCGAAGAGGAGAGGGAGCTGGGTCTAGGTTGTGACCATGAGGCTGCGCCGTGCTCGCAAGGCCGCCGAGCTCGCGCCACCACCGAGATCCACGCCGCCGCTGACGCCGCTGTGGCAGAGAGAGAAGGGCACGAGTGTCGACGAAACCTGGTCGGCAGTCTACCAAGGGGTATGCCCAAGGTAGTGATTTGTCGGTAGACAGGTGCGCAAGCTACGAACTAGATGGTGACACAAGACACAACAAGGTTTTATCCAGGTTCGACCGCCGTGAGGGCATAATACCTACGTCCTGCGTCTGATTTGTATTGCTGTGTATAATGAGATGTGTTTTGAGGGGGTCCCCTGCCCGCCTTATATAGTCCGGGGGGCAGGGTTACAAATCTGGAAACTAATCCTGCCCGGTTACAATTGCCATAGCTGGCCGGATAAGGATTCCTATTCTAACCGACTAGGATCTTGCTTGATCTCCAAGTTTGCTTTCCTTCCTTGCGTGGGACGCTGTTGGTATAAATTAAGTGCAACTAAAATATGAAGGATTCTGCAAGAGCACAGAACATACCATTGTAGCATTTTATCGGGAGTAAACTAGGTATCGTTATTTATATTTTACCATAGGAAAGCAAAGGTTAAAGAATCTGATAATTCACCATCATATATCTACTAACCTAGTAAACCAACTATACTATAGCAGGGGTAAATGATATATGAAATGATAGGATTTATGTAATATGAAACACATGGGATAGGTCACTAAAGATATGCAACTAGTTAACTTGGGAGGTCAACGGGTGAGATAGATTCCTATGATATTCTTATCACATGGTAAAGGTATACCCAACTATGCTAAGACTTACAACACTCTTGTGCACTTTGGGACACCACTAGACAGGAGAGAGCACCACAAAGGATACCTCTACTGACGTGACTACGGTCCTACAATTTAAGAACCTGCTCGATAGATATGGACGGAGCTGTCACCTCCCGTAACTACCATACAACTAAGGAACAGGATGTACTCATAGGCATAGCATTGTGTAAGCACCACGCTTACACGAGGCTCGGCTACCTAGCCTAATCGACAAACTAGAAGGCTAAGCGCTCTATGAACTAGCACACAAAAGGAATGATAAACTCAACTAGCAAGATATATTCAAAGTAAGCATAGCCATGTAAATAAGAGAATAAGTATAAGTCTTATAGAATATTGAAGTGAAGATACAAGGCTTTACCAAGCCTCCATGACTAGATCTGGAACCTTGAGCAAGATCCCAACTCGACCCTCTCTCCCAAGATACTAATCTACTACATTGAAGAAGCTAGACCTAATCCCCTAGAGAGGTCATCCTTTCATGGAACACCTCTCACCTGATCCCGGCTGGGAGATAATGAATTAGGGTTTAGAGGGATGCCTACACTAGGGGCCAGGGGCCTTGCTTATATAGCCCTCTAGGAAGCACCACAACCCTCGGATCAAATCGACCTTGATCTACGATTATTATTGATTCTCAAAGACGGTGGAGGCATGATCCGCGAGACGGAGCCTGATTGGCTCTGCAGGTGGGGCGGGCGCCCCCACCCCTTGGGCGGCCGCCCAACTTCCGAGCCCGTTTTGCCTCCCGTTTGTTTCCAGAGTCTTCTCGTACCTTTCATATTACATAAAAGTTGTGCGTAGCCCTTTTGTCTCTATATAGACCTGACATGTTGGCCTTCCTTGGTTTTTTTTCAGCTAACACCCTGTAAAAATAGACATTCACCAAAACTTATGGAATTATATTAGTAAAGCCCCTATATCTAAGTGGTAATTACGTTTAGGTCCTTTTTCATGTTTCGTTGATGGTTAAAATTAACACTTATCTACCGTCAACAACTCCCCCAAGCTTACTCTTTGCTCGTCCCTGAGCAAAGATAAACTCAGTGATGGATCAGGAGTTGCTACAATGCTTTCATGCCTCAAAAGTACACCTGTGTTTAAACAAGAACTCTCCTCTGGATTGAAACGAACTATCTTGATTTCAAATCCACTCATATTACCTTTTACCATGGGGCTTGTAGCCGTCGCTTGGGTCTTGAGTAGTTGAAAGACAGAACGGTCGAGTCAAGTGCCATGTCTAAAGCTCTTTGATCAACTATTATTCTGAAGTTTTTGCAAGGTTTTCAAATAAAACTCAAAGATTCCTTTGTATGACTCTCTCAAGTCTCTCCTTTGTGGTATTCATGGATCCTTGCCAAGACATTAATAGTGTATGCCTTCTCTCAAGATATATGGTATTTTTGGCATAAGGCAGAGTAATATTGTGCCTTCTCTCTCTCACCCTACAACTTAATAGGCTTATGTGGAGCTCATAGGTGGGGAGACAGCTAATACATACTTTCAAACATTTATTGCACAGTCAAAGCATGGATCTAGAGGAATGAGTCCAGTCATACAGTCAAATCAAGATGTGCATGTGTGTGGTCCTAAGTATATGGTTTGAGTGGATATAGGGTGGTAGTGGAAAATGGTGATGATGGTGAGTAGAAATAAAGGGGTAAGAAAATGATAGTGGTGAACACCTAATTCTACTTTTGCTCCTTGAAGAGATTTATACCTCTCTTGAACTTTGAAGAACTTGGGAAGAACTTGGGCTACTTAAAAACCTCTCTATGTCGGGACATTTGTCCTCTTTCCTTTATTCTCTCTCTTTTTTTCTTCTTCTCTTTTCTCTCTTTTTTCAGAGCACCCAAACCTCTTTTTTGATATATGGATAGAGGTATTAGCAAATGGGATACTTAGAGCTTTATTGCATAACAAGAGGGGCTAGCAATAGATGAAGGAAATTTTATTTTATGCTCACTCCCAATGTAGGAGTAGAATAATTTTGGAATGTGTCTAAATGGAAAGTATGTGGATACGTACTTTTAGGTAGAAGCAGCATATATGGGTGGAGTGTACATGATCTTGATTTTAACTGCATGACCAATCCCTAAGGGTCGATATAGCTTGACCATAATCAATGCTCACAAGCAGCAAATATAAGTGAAAGTTTTCCTAGTCTACAAGCATGTATATATGGCTGTGGTAGGAATTCAAGCTCTCGTCATACAAGAACTCATCATGCAACATTTTTTTATGTTTTTCAAAAGATAAAATCTCCAGAACTCTAATATCTCTAGGAACAAGATAAACAACAGCTCAGCCCTTCCCATATCATATCTGCCAACTACCTAGACTTAGATCAAGCATTTGCTACCCATAAGTTTCAGGTTTAGAGCAAATCTTAGATCAAAATAGTTGTGTTCAAAACTTGGGAGAGTTCGAGGTTAAAAACTAGGTACTTGAAAGGAATTATGGCAGAGCAACTATTCATTATTTTCATATAAGAGTTTATTCTAGGGGTTCATTTTAGCAAGATAAAACTTAGCACACTCTCCTATATTTATTTAGCAAGCTTAAAGATCATATATATATATAAAGGAAAATATTTATTTGTCTTTCTAAAGGTTATGCATATTTTTATTTGTTTCATATCTCAAAGCAGAAATATATAAGTAAATAGATAGGTAAGAAAATACTTAGCTAGATACATGGAGGATGCTCTCCCTCAAGCTAGATGTTGACGTAATCTTGCTTGATGTAGCTGACAGGCAGTGAAGCTGTGCTCCCCTTCATTGGAGTGCTCATGATGATGAATGCTGAGACAGCACTCCGACAAGGGACATATCATCTTTCTGTTGGCTAGCTTTCCTTAATCCTTTAAATTCTGTGAAGCTCAAATAGACAACAAAGCTTATAGAACTTGATTAAGTGTTAGTGATAAACCTCTAAGCCTTGGACATCTAGAACCTCTTAAAATATGTATCTTTCTAGCAGGATCTCTTTAGCAATATTTTTGTACTTTTACACTATACAAGAAATTATAAAGAATGATGAATGTAAATTTATTTTATTTTTATACCACCACAACAAATAGACTTATGGGTTTTATGCCACAAATTTATTCACATAGGGCTTAGTAGTTTAAGATGCAATGCAAGACATATTTATTTTCTTTTCTAATACAGATCTAGTAAAGTGAATATGCAACCTAAATTAGTTATGATAATGTGGGAAAGTAGATATGCTTAATGAAAATGCAATGCCAAAAAAGGAAATATGAATAACTACCAAGTTTACCTCCCTGGCGAGGGTTCGGTGACTTAGGTCCTTTGAACAGAACTTCTCGTCATGTTCAATCCTTAGGTGCATCATCTGATCCCAAAGATAAAGACCTTGATAACTGCACCTCTTGAGATGGTAACTCTGAGAAAGGTGTCACCCATGTTTTTTTGCTTATCCAGCAGTTTGAGCTAAAACTTTTAATTGTGGAAGCTGGCAACATCTCTTTCAGTGTGCATGTTGCAGGTTCAGACTCTTACTTGTAGGGTTTGGGAAATTAACTAATTCTCCTTCATTTTTATTGAAGTATGTCCTGCTTGCAAAGACAAGATAGAGATCAAGTGCATAGGTCTTGTTGGTGGAAAAACACCAACAGAACCATAACCCTATTTATTCTTCTTTAACCTTAGGCATATTGAACATGATGAGATTGGTGTGTGTTGTTCATTTTATGGGTGGTAAGATCAGAAGGATGTGCATGAATGTAGCATTTAAATACTTTTATCAAAAAGAGTGGAATTGCTTAACCAATGGAAGAATTGTCAACTTTACATTTATATATCAAATATTTTTAGGATTAAGACAATCATCTCCCAAAGATGCAACATTTAGCTCATTTAATTATGTCTATGAAATCAAGATAGTGATGTTATGAACAAGCTTAAGAAACAAGACATGTTTAGTCAGATTGAATCAAACAAGTTGTAACTCGAACATGTTTATTCTTTTCTTTAGGTGCATAGTAGAGTCATGGTAAAGCTTTATAAATAATGACCACTTACCTTAGGATGTTACTTTTATAACTGGAGTACCCTGTGATGAAGAGTAGATGCTTCTAGTGGTCCTTTCCTTCTTCTTGGATTTTGCCTTGCTCGGTACCTCTCTCCTTGACTTGTTCATGAACATCTTGTCTTCTAGATTTGCACTCCTTCTTTCCCCTCTCTCTTCTCTATTTTTTTGTCCAGACCTTTGGCTCCACTCATTGTTTCTTCTCAGCATGCCAGAGCGATGGGGGCTTGAGAAGAGGAAGAGCATTGCTAGATCATCATTAGAGGAGTCGGTAGCCTTTTTCCCCCAAGCTTGAGCCTTGTTGTCGCTCGTCGCTTAAAGCCAAGTGTGAGTGTTGAATCATCCCTCAAAGTGTGTTATAACTCCATGTCCTTAGACATTGTTCGTCCTCTGTCCTTCAATCTGTCGGAGAGGGCGCTTGATTCTAGGTCCGTTGAACAAAGATCTCTCCTTTGCATTCTGCTTTTCTTTGGACTATCCAATCCAGGAGATGAGGATACAGACAGTTGCATGATCTTCTTTCATCAACCACTCTTGATTTTTTTTATTGAGTCTTGGTTGATGAATTGATGTTCATTGAAGATATAGACTCAAGTTCTTCCTTGATGGTCTTTGTCTTCTGGCGGCATGGCGAAGAGTTGTTCAGTTAATGATACGCCATCTATCTTGATGATCAAGGAAGGGGCTTCATTAATATTTGCATGCAGGCTTCATCTCCAATGGCTTAGGGATATCATCTTGCAACCATAGTCATGGTCTTTCAAGGCTTGGTCGGTAGTCAACCCTTGATTGGTGATTGGTTGACACAAGGATGCATGATATCATGTCATCCTTGTCCTCGCCGTCGACATGCAAGATGGTGTCTTCAAGAACAATGAGAGCAGGTCTTTGGTTGGTTAAAATGAGGTTAGTTGCGCCCTGCTCCTCATCGGCATCCTAGCTCGAGTTTTGGGCTCAATGCTATGATGTCTTCAAGGTTGCTCATAGCATGTCGCCTTGTTCATCCACTTCTTTTGAGTGAGTTCAAGATGTTGATCCTTCTTATGGCACTCTTGTCTCCTTTATTCCATCACCGAAGTGGTGATTTGGCAGGTTCATGACAAACCATGAACAAGCACATCGTAGATTCTTTCAATTCTTCCTTGGACGATGAATGAGCTGTGTCTTTTGTGCGAAGTTGTTGGAGTTCATCTTATGCCTTGCTTCACCTCTTGTGTGAGTTCTTCTCTTGTCTTACCCAAATTGGATTTGTGAATTTTCTGCAGGGGTTAGTCTGACAAAATAACCAATATCTACTAAAGCACAATTTTAGTTCAATAACCAAACTAGACTCCATGTCTAATTGGATTAAGGAAGGCTATTTAACCTAAGCACCACGCTTAATTTAAAAGCCTCTTGAAGTATAGCTAGTACTTCCAAACCGAAACATACTTTAGCAAACAAAGGTAGCATGAAAGAGCATGATCATGGTGAGAATTATTTTTTATATATATAAAGATGCAGGCAACATGGATTGTATGCAAGGAACTAATCGTACAATGGATGAGAAAACATTTTAAGCTAAATGGAGTGAATGCATGAATTGTTGAAAGTAAACATGCTGTGAGATACAAGAATTTAAAAGATAACTACTCATCAATTTTAAAGTCTATAAGCAATACTATCTCACCTTTCTTGATCATACTTACCATGACTCATAAAATGGTTGTGAGTGGTGTAGCTTCTAATTTCGTCACTTGAGATGTGAGTTGAATTCTTGTGAAGATGACCTTGTCTCCAATCTACACATGGCTAGAATAACATATATGTATATGCAAACCTGGCAGGGTTCCAATGTTGATGAATGTTGAGGCACCCTAGGTTCTTCAATCTTATGGAAACTTGTCGGAAGGTCGAAATGACATCTTTTGTCCTGTCTATTCCACACTCAACAGAACAAGGGGTAATCCTACTAAAGCTAATGATACACTAAATTAGCAGACATCAAGATCATTATCAAAATTTTTATGCCACATTGCTTCCCTGGCAACGGCACCAAAAATGCTTGTTGGTATAAATTAAGTGCAACTAAAATATGAAGGATTCCGCAAGCGCACAGAACATACCATTGTAACATTTTACCGGGAGTAAACCAGGTATTGTTATTTATATTTTACCACAGGGAAACAAGGGTTAAAGAATCTGATAATTCACCATCATGTATCTACTAACCTAGTAAACCAACTAGACTATAGCAGGGGTAAATAATATATGAAATGATAGGATTTATATAATATGACACACATGGGATAGGTCACTAAAGATATGCAACTAGTTAACTTGGGAGGTCAACGGGTGAGGTAGATTCCTATGATATTCTTATCACATGGTAAAGGTATACCCAACTATGCTAAGACTTATCATACTCTTGTGCACTTTGGGACACCACTAGACAGAAGACAGCACCACAAAGGATACCTCTACTGACGTGACTACAATCCTACAATTTAAGAACCTGCTCGATAGATATGGACGGGGCTGTCACCTCCCGTAACTACCATACAGCTAGGGGATAGGGTGTACTCATAGGCAGAGCGTCATGTAAGCACGACGCTTACACGAGGCTCGGCTACCTAGCCTAGTCGACAAACTAGAAGGTTAAGCGCTCTATGAACTAGCACACAAAAGGAATGATAAACTCAACTAGCAAGATATATTCAAAGTGAGCATAGCCATGTAAATAAGAGAATAAGTATAAATCTTACAGAATATTGAAGTGAAGATACAAGGCTTTACCAAGCCTCCATGACTAGATCTGGAACCTTGAGCAAGATCCCAACTCGACCCTCTCTCCCAAGATACTAATCTACTACATTGAAGAAGCTAGACCTAATCCCCTAGAGAGGTCATCCCTTCATGGAACACCTCTCACCTGATCCTAGCTGGGAGATAATGAATTAGGGTTTAGGGGGATGCCTACTCTAGGGGCTAGGGGCCTTGCTTATATAGCCCTCTATGAAGCACCACAGCCCTCGGATCAAACCGACCTTGATCTACGATTATTATTGATCCTCAAAGGCGGTGGAGGAATGATCCGCGAGACGGAGCCTGATTGGCTCTGCAGGTGGGGCGGGCGCCCCACCCTTTAGGAGGCCACCCAGCTTCCGAGCCCATTTTGCCTCCCGTTTGTTTCTAGAGTTTTCTCGTACCTTCCAGATTATAGAAAAGTTATGCGTAGCCCTTTTGTCTCTATATAGACCTGACATGTGGGCTTTCCTTGGTTTTTTTCAGCTGACACCCTGTAGAAATAGACATTTACCAAAACTTATGGAATTCTATTAGAAAAGCCCCTATATCTAAGTGGTAATTACATTTAGGTCCTTTTTCATGTTTCGTTGACGATTAAAATTGACACTTATCTACCGTCAACAGACGCCAAGCAGATCGACTAGGCCATGCGTCGTCTTCTGATGGGCCGGGCCTACTGGTCTGGGCCAGCCCAAGTCTAGCCATAGGGCTATAGGGGTTAATACCCCCACAGCTAGTCCCCGAGCACTATGCATTGTGATGCGACACGCCGTCTTGACCTTCTCTGAACAGTGAGGCTTGAGTTCTTGACGTCTCCGACCAGTCAAAACACCAGCCGAGCAGCAGTTGCAGTTGCAGGTGTCCGACCAGCTTATAATACAGCCGAGCACCGTTGTTGCCAAAGAAAGTAGGTTGTCCGAAGAATGTATGGTGCTCTTGAGAAAAAGAAAAAGACTTTCTTCCTAGTGAAGTGTGCCCACTTGTATGTCTGAAAAGAAATGTAAGTAGGGTAAACAAAGTGTAGGGGTCAAAAAATAAACACATTCACCGCTAGGTGAAGTGTGCCCACTTAGTTCTCGAACCTGATAGTAGGTGACGTAAGCACGTGGTGCTAGGGTCTAAAATGAAACTTCATGGAAACTTGATACTGAGATGCACCGACAGGTGTATCGTACTGATGTAGTCTCCGAGCTTGCTAGAAGGCAAGGCATGAGCCTTGTAGCAAGGTCTAAAAAGTAATGATCTCCCAACTATATGTGAGTCCAATTTCACGTGTAGCCGAGGAAATCAGGCGTCGAGTTATGGTCGGAGAGTGGTCGAAACAGTCCTCGAGCACAGCATGAGGTATGGTTGATGAGTCCCCGAGCAGAATGAGACGTGGTCGATGAGTCCCCAAGCAGTGTGAGACGTGGTCGACGAGTCCCCGAGCCTGTCGAGGAATATAACGTGCTCGGTGGTCTATGACAATCTATGGCTAGACCAGTCCCCGAGTATCTCTTACTGTCTTCTCGTCTGACTCAGAATATTAAATTTGTATTTTTCTTTCTTCCTGGCTCTGACATGATGTCACAAAAAGTTAACTGATGTGACGTTATTGTCACGCTCGTGTGCCTTGTTAGTGTCACAATGAACCGTCCGTCAAACGTAGCATGCTAGTGTGGGCCCTCCCGTAGAGGAAACGAGGGGCGCATTTACTGGCGCAGTAACCAGGAAAAAAGTGAAAACCGAAGGGATCGTGCCACGTTTCTTACACACGTATCTCAAGAATCTCGGGGAGGTGGAACGGCATAGTCAATGAGATAAATAGCCGCAGTGCGGCCATTCCCCATTTACACCCAACAGACATATTTGCAAACCAACCGCCTTCTTCCTCTAACCCGCGTGCCCTAGTCTGATTCCGCCGCCACCATTAGCACACCTCACCGCCATTAGGAGCGACGCACTCTCTGTACACCAGCAGAGCCAAGGCAAAGAGGCGAGAGAGGTATAAGATGGCCAAGACAGAGGCGGCGAAAAGGGTCGAAATGATGAGGAAGGAGTGGTGGAAGTCGAAGTCCACTGAATCGACCATCAACGACCTCGTCGGCCTGGGCGTGCTTCACCCGGGGCTTGCTGGATGGCAGCCAGCAGGCAGCGACAGCTACCCCAATCCTCATCCTGGTGAGATAGTTGTCTTCGAAGATTTCTTCAAGTGGGGTTTTAGGGTTCTTGTCCATCCGTTCCTCCAAGGTCTATGTTTGTATTATGAGATTGGGATTTGCAATCTGCATCCCAACTCGATCTTCCTTGTTTATGTCTTTATCCACCTTTGTGAGGCGTATGGGGGAATCCAACCCCATTTCGACCTCTTCCGATATTTGTTTTGCTTGAGGAAGAAGGGGTCCCAAGGTGGCTCCAAAATTACCGATGGAGTGTACCTGACCCTCCGAGATGGGATGATGCAAGAGTACATTAATTGCCCCTGGAACACCTCTCTCAGAGATTGGTACAAAAAGTGGTTTTACATTCGCGAAGAGCACGACAGCGCTACGTTGTGCGACGTCGGGTAATTCTGGACAAGAGAGTGGCCTGGAATGAGCGACCAGAGCTGGCCAGGCAGGTGGAGGAGTTGATGGCGCTGCTCCTGTGGAATCACCTAGACGGTCCAGCTGTGGTCGGGAACTTCATTAGCCAGCGTGTGTAGCCTTGCCAGAGGAGGGCGCACGCCGGGTACGAGTACCAACGCTCGGCCGACCAGACGAGGATGCGTTCGGAGGATTTGGACCACAACGAAGTCATACGCCGAATTAGGGAGTTGTTCAATCTAGCAGACCAAAGCTACTCTCCCCCGAGCAGGATCCAGCATGTGTATAAACTCACCCGACCTGCCCCAAAGGTAAACAACCAAACTCTTTAGCTCCGAGAAGTGTTGCCGACCACCGTAGAGTAAAAATTCCTAATTCATCTTGTCTTTGCGTGTATACAGGTGCACGGCGTGGAAAGACACAACTTGTTCGTGTCATTGACGCCTGGAGTCGAGCACCCGTAGAGCGTGGAGCCACCACCACGGAACTTGCAGCGATGCTACATGCACGTCGAGGACGACCACGACTCTGGGGCCCGGGCAGGAACTAGGAAGAGTCCAGTCGCCATCGACCAATCGAAGAAGAGGGCCGGGAGCTCCCAGGCAAATGAGAGCCTAGAAGACTCGACCAGGAAACGTCGTCGGACCATGCAGGACTGGTCAGAAGACGAAGCGGAGGAGGACGTGAGCGCCTACATGCTCAATCATCGAAGAAAGAGGAGCAAGCTGACAATGCAGGGGGGATCGACCCCACCGGTAAAGGGGCTGCAAGAAGGTCAGATGCCGCTAGTGGGGTCCAACACCAAGCGTGAGGATAGCTGAAGAGGAAACCAGGCCGCCACCACAAGATGGAGGCCAGGGTTCCTCCACCTAGCGCTCAAGCCAGGGGCAACCGTGGCGTCGCGCCTTCACCACCATACATCAGAGCTCAGATCTGTAAGTTCCTGAAAACTCATTAAATAGTGTATCAATAGTATTAGCGAGCGTATAATTAGTAAAGGTAACTGTTCTGTTGTCACATGCTAGCTCGGCATCAACAGAGAGACCCAAGCAATTGGCCACCACTGGGGCAACCGAGTCGACCACCACGACGACATCCTCCAAGCAACCGGTGGGTCAGACCACCAGGGCGGTGGAGCCGACAACGAGCAAGGATGCAATCAACGTGGCGAACACGAAAGTGCCTGAGCAGGTGCCCGAGCAGGAGGCGCCGGAGCAGGTGGCACCCGAGCAAAGTCTTTCGGGTACACTGAGTGAAGGGCAAGTCCCCGAGACCAATTAGAGCGTGCCCGAGTGGACCGCAGCCACCACGAGCTCGACGCAAGGTGGTCTGCCTGACACCACAGCTAGGGGAAAATCAGTGGTGACGTCGTTGATCACCGGGCTGAACCAAGAGCGAAAGCAAGCCGGTGTCGAGCAGGCGATAAAGTCTGATGACGACGTCGTTAAGGAAATCCAGGGGCACCCACAAGACGGACGTCAACATGTATACATCTGTCGTGAATGTGGAGACCATTACGTCTGCCACGAGATCTCTATCGATGAGGAGACGGTGAGAG
The DNA here is from genome assembly GCA_038087645.1 of Saccharum hybrid cultivar R570. NCBI lineage: Eukaryota > Viridiplantae > Streptophyta > Magnoliopsida > Poales > Poaceae > Saccharum > Saccharum hybrid cultivar. The sequence goes on along the minus strand of JAQSUU010000594.1, from coordinate 966,363 downwards.
TGGAGCGGGCGGCAAGACGACTCATCGGAGAAGTACAAGTAGGAGGACTCCTTGATCACTGTCGTAGACCAGCCTTAGTATGCGGACACGCATAAATGATATTATATGTGATTTGCAGGGCCTCGTGAAGACTGCAAAGTACCAAAAACGGTGCTTTGACCAGATTCAAGGCATCTCCGAAGACAACAAGGAGCTGACGGCTGAAGTAGATCATCTATGCAAGCGGCTCGAGACTGCTGAAAAGGACCAGACGGAGCTCAAGTCGCAAAGGCTCAATGCTGTCCTTCAGCATGGTCAAAAAGAGTGGGAAAGGGTTGGTAACTTATCTTAGCCGCGCACCTCTAAACACTGAAAAATACTGTTGATACGCACTTATGTGTCTCCCGGAGCTTGTTGTAGACCCGACGTAGGAAGTCACCAGGCTTTGAACGTAAAACACGCGCATGGCCGAGGAGTGTGCCCGATTATCAGCGGAGAATACCCGGCTGGTAGAGGACCACGTACGGCTCCGAGACCAGTTGATGAAGATGACCGAGAAGGTGAAGACCAAAAACCAAGAGATAACCAATAAGTGGCCACTTTCCTGATCATGGTTTCACGACTCAATGTATGTCCTTTGGCGTTATTTTGACCAAAATACCCTGATGCAGCATTAAAGACCAATGCCAAGAAGCATATTGTAGAGATCCAGAAGGACCGCGACCTCTGGAAGGATCGCTGCGCGCAGATGGTGCGGGGGATCGGGCCGGTGCTCGACTTGCTCGATCCGGGACTGCCACCAACCGACTAGCGAGCCCATCAGCTAGGAGTAATAGACAAATGTCAGCTCGCCTGGGGTTGGCTTCAGCAGTTCGTGAAGGAGGCCGGAGAGTTTGCGGGCGCCCATGTGCTAAGCATGGTGCGCTCGCATTATCCCCTAATCAACTTCACGCACTTCACGAAGGGCTACCCCAAGGAAATCGGCGTGCAGGAAGCGGGAGAGCTATGGGGCCAGTTATCTGAGCTGGTGGCGACGATAATCGGCGATATAAACCTGTGCGGAACATCAACGCCACCGTCACAAGGAACGCCGACGACGTCTGCTCCGGGGTCTTCAAGCCGACCACATGGGACTGCGGTCTCGACCAGCCAATCACAGGCCTGACAATCTTCAAGCAAGGAGCAGCCGGAGCCTGCGGTCACGACCAGCCAGATTCCTGCGGCTCAAGCTCGGTCAGCGGAGGCAGCGCCACAGCCGTAGATAGGTGGTAATCACGAGCCAATCCCATCTCGAGCACCAACCTTCGAGTAGCTAGTTATCTGTAGCTGTAGAGCAGACAATAGTTTATTTTATTGTAAACTAGATTAATGCCCGTGCGTTGCAACGGGTGCAATACAAAATTTCATGAGGTAATTGGTGTTATCTGAAAATCCTCAAGTCAAAATCAAGATATAAATGATTCAAATCCGTATGTTGCTAGCTAATGGCCTTGAACCCACCCCATTTCCACCCAACCCCAAATCAAATGAATTTATTTTCCTAGCCCATCCCATCCAGAAAACAATTAATTATCCCGCATCTCACATGCTAACCAAGCTCTGTTTCATTGTGTCCACACATGAATCGTATATTGGCTTCCTACTTTTTCAGAGTGACATGCTGATTAAAGAATGGTTCAACAACAAAGCACAAGATTCAGCAACAAAATTACAGGGATCAAAGTACTCGATTCAGCAACAAAATTACAGGGATCAAAGCATATGATTTGCTAAAATATATTATGCAACAATACCATAAGCTCGGAAAACCTTCATCAGATAAAATAGTACCTAGGTTCTCTTTGTCAATCTGCATGGGTTGGTATGAATCGTCCCTATGTAACCAATCACTATTATCATTGTCATATGTGTCTTCCTTCTCTAATGCAACCCCAATAGCTACAAGATAGTTAATCTCTGTAACAAAATAAGAATCAAAGAGTAATGGATAGGCTTGGTTTAAATTTGTATATCTTGTCACCTCTTTGTCCATCATTGAGCATAGATTTAGCATTTTTTATAAGTCTATTTTCCCGTCGATTCCTATTTCTTTCATTCCTTTGTTCTTCATACATCACCGCATAACACACTCTTTCCCTCTCCCTTTTTTGTTGCTTAGCATCATCAACTTGTACATGTGAATCGATGGCAGTATTCCTACCTGGTCCAAAATAGGTGGCAACCAGTGTCGGGGTGAACACATACTGAATAGAAATCAATGTTTATGTGTATATCAACAATTACCTCCATTAGTAGTGTTTGTCAAGCCTCCTAGTGGAGTACAGCCACCATTATTTTCCATTGGGACTTATGTAGAAAAAAACTGTCTCCAAAAGGAATCATGAGGATGTATGTTAGCCCAAGTAAAATCAAAACATTCTCATTATTAGACATTAAGTGATTTTTATAAGCTTATTATCATAGTCTTTTTGTTTGAAAAAAAGCATATTCTAGCAGTTAAACAGCAAAGGCATTGAAAGTTTCAAAATAGAAAACACATGATTTTAGGCCCATCCAGTTACTCGGAGGAAGTTATTACATACTGTTCAAGATTACAAACTACCAAGAGGCATTCACCTACTATTGTTTTGTATTCCTTTCCTGACTTTTCGGAATCCAACGGCAAGAGCCAGGTAGCAGGTAGCTATTGATCCTGTGTGTGGCGTTCAAGGTCCCACTGTAGAGCAGATCAAAGAAGCTGGTGGTGATCTTGTGTTGCTTGAACCTAAAGAGTTAAACAATGAAGATGGTGAAAAATAGAACCTACTGTAGTTGCAGTGTTATAGCATACAAAGTGTAATCTGAAATTGTAAATTGGCAACCTTAACCGAAGCAATTTAACCGCCAATAGATTTTTTCCAGTGTTTTAATTAATTTAAAAGACAAATTCAATTTCAACATCTATTGCCGTGTGCATATATCTGAACACGGATCATAATTCCAAACCAAATTAAAATGCAAAAATCTCTACAACCGAAAACCCTATTATTAGCATCATATCATAAAGGGATCCCTATCATAAAAGGTAATGGCCCAACAGCCATTTAACTCCTGCAAGAGAAGGATACCTGAGCTTTATGGGCCTCAGCATGAACAAAAAAAAAGAATTACTGAAGTATATAGTAGTGTGCCAGTATAGCACAGGGAGGAAAAGAACAAACCTCCTGAATTGTCCTCAGCAAGGTTAGGTATGACTGCTTTCTGTTTCTAAAACAGATGTATGCCTCAAGATTGGACTGATGCGGATTATAAATTTAGATCATCAAAATAGTTATGTAGGTCTAAGGCTATGGTAATTGCCATTCAAAAAGTATTATCTATTGTTACAAAAGATCCGCGTTTCTAGATTCTACAAGACCTGCATTATATAATTTTATATTCATTTGCAAGACACAAAGGAGCATGAAGAGAAAGGGAAAGACATTTCTTGTATTTACTCATCTGCTGAGAGGGGTTCAGGTTCAGAGTGCTGTTAGTTTTCTGAAACACCCAAAAATAGTAGGTGATTTATAGAGTGGTGCAACGCTTAGCTGAAACATCAACCTTTGAGCTCAGACTATATATAGTGTGCATTTTTCCTCGCCTCAGGGTTTCGCATGAACCTGACTATTCTATAGTCTCTAATTAAACTGTGAGCACAGCTGTGTGCAGCTATGTACGTCAGACAATGAGCAAGGCAAAAGAGAGCTTTCAGGTCGTGGAATGGAGCTATGTGTGGTCAGCTCATATATGAAAATGCAAGCATGGTCAGTTTCTAGTGCAAAATATTCTGTGCAGCCCCAAAATAGCTAAACGAAACAACCAGGCAAACATGGTCAGGTAAATTCAGTAGCAACCTGATGCAGCAGCAGAGGTTGTAGTGTTGCTGGCAACGCTATGTCCAAAAACAATAGCTCCTGGAGTTTTCAAGCACCAGCAAAGTGTTGTGCTGTTGTCAGAGTTCCTATTGTGTTAAATGATTGGAACCTTTTTCTTCAACAAAAGAAAAGATATCCCTGACTTCCTAAAGAAACTTTTTTTTTCAATGTTTGCTAACAAGAACAGGCATACTTTACCAAATCATAAATATGAGTTATAACAGGCTGCACAATTATTCCTTGAGTATGCATAGGACTGGCACTGAACAATCCTATTAGATGTGCTAGGAACTACTGATTGCAAGAATCAATTATTCCTTCAGTATGCATAGACCTAGCACTAAACAAATTTGAGGTAATCAGAAGGCAGCAACAAACAATCTCAGCAGAACAACATTATCATGGATAAGATTCAGGGAGGCAAACAGGGCTAAGAAAGCAGAACAAGAAGCATACTTTTGGGTTGACAAAAAAATAATTTTCCACCTCCCGACTTTGCCTGAACCTCGCTGGGATGCAGTCCTAGCTGGTGAATCAATTAAAACCTGACAATTCACAAGGATAAGCTGACCAGTTGTGGAGAAAAAAACTGAAAAATTCACATTGGCTTGAGATGAATAAATTACAAGAACAAGAAACAGATCATATCAGCAGTTCACATATCTGTTATAATTGACCATTTGACCCTTTTCATCTCAAAATATAGTTAGTGTCCTACTTATAAAACCAGACAAAACCAGACAATACTGCCAGTTCAACAAAAAAAAGGAATCCATGCTTAGTATGGGCCAGTGTGTTAATTGTTAATTAACAATTTCCAATCAAATCTGGGAAAATGATAATTTAGTGCCTTTTGTAGTGGATGAGAGGTTTTAGACTGCTGCAAATCTGAAAGTTCCTCCGAATGCAAACAGCATAAAGGGAAGAGAAGAGGATGAGGAGCACAAGGGCTAGAAAATTTCATAGCAAAGCATATCAAAGCACACAGAACTGCAGGCGTGGATCGAGTAAAGGATATTGGGTGCGCACATGTACGACTGATAATCTTTGGAAGAGATCAAAGTTAGTAGGCATTAGATCAGATCAGATCTTAAGAGAAGGGGTGGCACACCTTCTGGGCGCTCGTTGTAGGCGAGCTGCTGGCGTGTGGCGGTGGCGGCGCTGCGTCCGTCCGGCGCCGGTCGGAGAGGCGTTGTGGCGTCGGACGGGTACTCGAGCGCGAAGCAGCGGCGTGGTGGAGCTAGCGGCACGTTCGGTGGCGTAGGTTCCGGTTTGTGGGAGGCAGCGACGCTGCGTCCGTCCGCGTGGAGGTGGCGGCGCTGCGTCCATCCGGTGCCGGTCGGAGAGGCGTTGTGGTGTCCGACGGGCACTCGAGCGCGAAGCAGCGGCGTGGTGGAGCCAGCGGCGTCGCTGGAGCTGTCGGCACGTCTGATGGCGTAGGTTCCTGTGGCACGCTTCGATCCCCATGGCTCCTGCGGCGTGGGCCTGGGATGCCGAGGCCCGACCGCGGCTCTTGCTGTGTGGGGCCGGGATACGGAGGGCCGGAGGCGCCGGCGACGGGGAGGCGGCGGAGGGTGCGGTGTAGGTGCGGTGGCAGCCCGAGACTCCGAGAGGTGACCATACGACCGTGCGGCGTCAGATGGTGCCTGTGTGGCCCCACCTATCAGCGCAGTAATAATCGCACGGGCGCAAGGGTGCGAGCGAGCGTGCGAAGCTGGGTGGACGATTTCCATCCATACGTTTTAGTTGTAGAGACATGCAAGCTCGTAACGAAGTACTATTGCAATAATATAAGCTTGTGTTATTTTTTTTGTCTAAAAATGTGTTAAGCTTATATATTATGTTTGATCGATAACTAAATTAGAACGTACAAGTGTTCTAGTTTAGTTGTAACAATTGGTAGACACGTCATCTTGTGAATCCGTACGGCCCTGGTCGGACATGTGGTCTGAGAGTGAAGCGCGGAGCTTGTACACTCGTAAGAGCACACAATTCGATCAGAGAGCACCTACTAACCACCCGGAGCGTAGAGAGCGGGTCCCGTGCACCCGTAGGGAGAGGCCAGAGACAGGGCTAGCTCCGAGAACTCGAGAAGAAATGGTGGTCTGTCAACTGGCTTATTTATAAAATATTAGTTGGAGAGTAGTCTCTAAACAAACATATTAAAGTGATCGGGAAAAAACATAACTGCTTTATTGAAATAATCAAAGTACAAGAAGGATACATATCTTTATTTATGCGCTCTACGGGTAGAAACGTCTAAGCTTGTCAATATGCTAGGAGTTGGGTACTTCAGTACCATCGAGGTGAGCCAGCTTATATGAAGTAGGCCGGGTGACTTCGATGACCTCAAACGGTCCTTCCCAAGGAGATGAGAGCTTGTGCATGCCTTCTTGGTATGTTTTCCACTTCAAGACCAGGTCCGCGACTACGAAGAGACGTTCTTTGATATTTCTGCTGTAGTATCTGCGTAGTACAACTAGGTACTTGGCTGTACGTACACAGGAGTCGAGCCGTCATTCTTCAGAGCAGTTGACCTCGAGTTCACGTGCTTCATGAGACCTGTCTTCATCAAAGTTCTCAACACGCGGTGATCTGAAAGCAATATCTACAGGGAGTACTGCTTCTGCGCCGTAGACCATGAAGTATGGGGAGGCGCCAGTGTTGCGACTGGGCTGGGTTCGTAGTCCCCAGACCACAGCCGACAATTCTTTAAGCCATCTTCCAGGAGCTTTGTCATTTTCCCTGTACAACCTCTTCTTCAACGCGTCGAGGATCATGCCATTGGCCCTTTCGACCTGCCCATTAGCTCTGGGATGCGCTACTGACACGTATTTCACAACTATGCTCCTTTCATCGCAGACGTCCCAGAATGCACTGCCAGTGAACTGAGTCTCCAGGTCTGTAATTATGCTGTTGGGGAGGCCAAAATGGTGTATAATCTGATCGAGGAACTCAACCACCTTCTCTGATGATGCCTTGGTTAAAGGCATTTACTCTATCCATTTGGAAAACTTATCAATCAACACGAAGACATATTTGAAGTTGCCAGGGGCCGGCTTGAAGGGACCAATCATATCTAGTCCCCAGCATACAAAGGGCCAGGAGGCTGGTATGGCTTGGATCTCATGTGCTGGTACGTGTATACGTTTGCTAAAAAACTGACATCCATCACAGCGGCGGACCAGCTTCTCTGCATCGGCCACGGCAGACGGCCAGTAGAAACCTGCTCGGAAAGCTTTGCCGACCAGGGTCCGAGAGGCGGCATGATTGTCGCAAGTACCACTGTGAATTTCATAGAGCAGTTGAATACCTGCTTCTCGAGTGATACACTTCATCAGAACTTCCTCCTTTGTATTTTTACGCATCAAGACACCGTCGACCAGTAGGTACTGCTTACTGCGGCACATAAGCTGCTCGTTCTCTGTTCGATCAGCATAACCGGTTCCATCCTGCAAAAACTTGATAAAAGGTACTCTCCAATCGTCAATGTTAGTGGTCCGAGGTACTGCAGGTGTTATCGGAGAGGATTTCGTAGTGCTCGGAGGGGGAACGTAGCCACCAGAGGCTTGTTTGGAGGCTTCTCGACCACCTGATCTGCTTCTTTCTTGATGGACGGTTTAACAAGGTCTTGGACAAACACGCCATGTGGGACTTAAGCTCAGGATGACCCTAACTTAGACAGCTCATCGGCTGCTTGATTTTTGTCCCGGACCACATGTGTGTACTCGATGCCATAGAATTTGCCTTCTAACTTTCTGATTTCTTTGCAATAAGCATGAAAGGATCAAGATGCCCAAGAGGGGGGTGAATTGGGCTTTTCTAAAAATTAATTGCAAGAATTAAATCCTACAAGCCAAACTTCACCCCTAGTGCCTACTAGTGTTCCTTGTGATTCTATCGATAAAAGTTTTGCACCCTAAGTTCCAAACCTAGACTAGCATGGCAATTCTAGGAAAGTAAACAAGCAATGAAAGTAATGCACGAAAGTAAATGCTTGAAAGTAAGGGTTAGGAACACGGTGATGTTTTGCCGAGGTATCGGAGAGTCGCCACTCCCCACTATTCCTCGTTGGAGCACCCGCGCAAGGGTGTAGCTCCCCCTTGATCCGCACAAGGATCAAGTGCTCTCTACGGGTTGATTCTTCGACGCTCCGTCGCGGCGAATCACCCAAAACCGCTCACAACTTGAGTTGGGTCACCCACAATCTCGTCGGATGATCACCAAACTTCCAATCACCACCAAACCGTCTAGGTGATGGCGATCACCAAGAGTAACAAGCTAGAACTCTCACTTGACCAAACAAGCCTAATGAGAAGATGGATGCACACTTGCTACACTCTTGTCACTAGAGAGGATTCTCAAACTTTGATTCGCAAATCTCTATCCTCACTAGGGCTCTTGCACTCCCTTGCACTTCAAAGGTGTTTCTCAGTTGAACAAATGAGCAAGAGACCTCTAAAAGAGGTGGAGGGGATGTATTTATACACCCCTCAGACAAATCCAACCATTACCTTTCGAATCAGCAAAACGCGCACTGACCGGACGCGCCTGTCGACATGACCGAACGCGTCGATCAGGTGTAACGGTCGAAAACCGAAAGCTACGTTGAGTGACCGGACATGCCGATCTGTGATGACCGGACGCGCCGATCAGGGATGACCGGACGCGTCCGATCATGCAAGAGCTTACTGGAAAGATGACCTGACGCACGACCGCGTCTGATCATAGGTGATCGGACGCGTCAGGTCACCACGGGACCTTACTGGAACGTGACCGGACGCGCCGAACACTTCATAGTCACGTCCGATTACGCCGTTTACCCTCTGGAACACGTGTCAGACTGACCACCGCGTCCGGTCCTCTCAAGGACCGCGTCCGGTCTATCAGTTGAAACCGCAGTGAAGTGTTAGTACTGACCGGTCGCGTCCGGTCATGACCAGGACCGCGTCCGGTCATAGGTAAATGGCTCAAACGTCTTCTAAACGCGATGCAACTTGAATCAAGTTGCTTCCAACTGAACTCTGAGCTTTTCTCGAGCTACCTAGTGCTAAGTTTGATAAGTGTGCACCACACCTAAACATAAGACTCACCTAGGTCAAGCTACTCGCTCATGCCCCCCTTTATAGTACGGTCAAAGGAAGAAACAAAGATCCTAACGACTATTCCAGATGTAACTCAACACCTTGACATCCGGAACTAACCGTCCTTAATCTTAATCGTTGATCCTTTGAAAACCGAAACGAATTTCATCAAGGGACATGAATACCATATTGCCCAAAGCAGTTATCATCTCCATGACCTAACTTACCAACGTTTCTACAAAACACACGTTAGTCATGGTAATTATGCGTTGTCATCAATTGCCGAAACCAACACCGGGACCTAGATGCTTTCAATCTCCCCCTTTTTGGTGATTGATGACAACACTTAGATTCAGAAGATATGAGTTGAGGTTTTCGATCATGCTTGGTTCACATAAGCAAAAAGCTGTAAGCACAAAGGGTTAGTCATTGCTTATGTGTTCCAAACCAACTGAGTGTACTCATAAGATAAAACATGAAGAGTTAGTACACATAAAACATTGCTCATAAGAAATCGGAGTAAGGCACGGAAGCACAACCTTATGAACTAAAAAAACAATAAGTGACATAATGATTAAGACGTAGTCTCACAAACTTATTGTCACACAATGCAGGGCGAGAAAAGTAAACATGATGCATGAAAGTAGCACACACGAAAAACGAAACCCTCTAACACCACTCCCCCTGAATCTATGCTTTCTCTCCCCCTTTGGCATCAACCGCCAAAAACTAATCTAGGGAACTGACGGGGGAACAGAAACTGTCGTGTCTGGTGCTGAGGAGCGCGGAGTGATCACAAACTGCGTAGCATCCTCCTCAGACTCTGAACTATCAGGCTAACCCTCTAAAGCTGAACATGGCAGTGAAGTAGTCTGGGTCTGTAGATGAGGTGCAGTGACTAAAGGTGTAGAAGCAACTATCGGATCGGTCACTGTCGCCTGAGCCTGAAAAACCCCTAGAGTGGGAGGATCTATAGATGCAACTGAGGAAGGCAGAGTGTCTGTGGTAGCAGCCCCTGTCACTAGAAACACAACAGTCTCTGAAGCCGACATGTCTGAGGTAGTCACAAAAGTTGAATGGGATGGTGTCGGCTGTCCAGTCAGCTCACTGTATGTAGCACTGAAATCAGGGAATGCCGGGCCTAAGAGGAGATGTGGTCCGGGCTAAGCTGGTGGAGTAAAACCTGTCTGAATAGGCGTGTAGCTCGGAGACTGAAATGTCTGCGGTATCTACTGCTGAGGGGAGGTGTACTAAAAACTCGGCTGCCCCTGACTCTGAGGTCCACTGAACTGTAAAGCTGGAGTCAGGACAGACAGTGGTGGCGGTACTCCCACAATGACAAGGTGGCGCAGGAGCTCTAAGTACTGCTACTGAGTGGCTGCCTGCTGCCTCTACATCTCAAACTGCTGTCGCTGAAACTCGAGCTGCTGCCTCTGGAGCTCGTCCTGGCGAGCCTGAATCTGTGCAAACGCTGCAGCTGAGTCCTGTGCCTGTCGCTGTATTTGTATCTCCCGTCTCTCCTGGGCTTGGGTCAACCTCTCAAGGATAGCCGCCATGGCTGGATCTGAGCGGGAGGCTGAGCAAGAGCCATCGGCCTCATGGTTGTGAGGCCGAGGAGAGCGGTACCGGGGGATAGGCTGATAGTCTTCATCTGTGCTGTCAGTGGCCACATCCTCGGCTTGATCAGCCGGCTGAGTATCTAAATCTGCAAGCTCTACCTTGGCAAGACCCTCAACGGTCTCATCCTGCTCAGCGGCTGTCTCTGGTACCTCTGGCCTCTGTCGCTGTCCTGGGCCAGGTGTCTGCTCTCTAGTCACTGATGCCCACAGCTGGCGGATGTCATACTCTGGGAAGGCTGTGGTAGTATCAAAAATTTCAGCTCTAATCTCTGCAGGCAACTCACAGACAGTCCTAATAATGAAGCAGATCCAGTGTGCATATGGTAGCTGCCTGTGTCCCTTGAACCCCTCTGCTAAGGTATCCTCCATCTCACAGAGCATCAGATCCCAAAGGTCAAACGGGGTCTGTGAGACGAGGTGATGTACCACCCATAGCTACATGCGAGTGAGACCCTCTCTATATCCAAGCCTCGGAAGAAGTGTCCTTCTCACTATGGCATCCAGTACTCTCGCTATGGGTGTCAAACTGGCTGGTGTGCGACGAGACCCTTCGCCAAAAGGCTCACAGAAGCAGGGTCGAATCAGATCAGTAGGAGGCACTATCCCGCCGTGAGGGCGTCTCGGAGGAGCAGTCTGTCCGAAGCACAGCTGATGGATCTTGGTCTCTGAAGCAGGGAGTCTGAGAATCTCCCGTACCCTGGTGCTGTATAACCTGCGGTCACGACCTCTGAAGGCAAAGTGGATGAACTGATGTGCAGGGTCAATCCATAGTGACAAATAAAACTCTCTGACCCAAGTTCCGCAGTATGCTCCAGTCCGTCCAAGTAGATCTGACAGTCCTGGCAGAAAAGACAGATGTGGACGAAGCTGCTCACCAACCACCTCAACTAGTGCCTCTAGTCGACAGACTCTCTGTGGTCTGAAAGCTATCTCACTGTCGACATAGGCCCTGTAGAAATCCTCGTGCAGAGGTGTGTAGAAGCCCTCTGACGCCCGGGGATCCCGCTGGGGTGGGAACCACCGAGTGACCTCAACAAACCTAAGGGCATGGACCTGTCTAGCTGTAGCACCCCTGAGGTCAAAGTGCTCAACTGGGGGGTGACCTCTAGCCCTAGGAGGTGGACGGCCTCCACGACGCTGTCCCTCTGGCCTGGGAGTGACCTGAGCACGCGTACGTCCTGAGCGACGATGCTGTGGAGTCTGTGCTGTCTGCTCCTTAGTCTCCTATGAATCCTCTGTAGGCTGCTCTGCAGGGGCATCCACTGTCTCCTCTGTAGCCTCTACTGTCTCCTCTATGGCCTCTGTACCAAGTTGTCGACCTTCAAGATGAAAGCGACTCTCGCCAATGCGAATACCACTGCTCCTGCCACCCCTCTCTGCTGCATCTGCTGCATCTGCCACTGCCTGAGCTATCTCTGCCTCTGTAAGATTTCTCTTCCTTTTCTTGGCAGCAATTTTGACTCGCTTCCCGCGAGCTATCTCAGTCCTCCTGGGGGGACTGTCATCCCTGTCACTAGGTGCCCCACTAGCGTTCTTGCATCGAACCATACTGACAAGAGGATGTACTGACACAAACTGAAAAGGCAGATGATGTACTAAACCTTGTGAGGCTTGGCCTCAATCCGTATCCGCAGGCTTGGCCTCGGATTCACAACTGATCACCTGAACCACTCAGCACTGACAGGACAAACTGAAACGATAGAATAGATGGATCTACTATAAGCAACATATATATCTAAAAGATAAGAGAGATCCTAGTAAGAGCAAGCAGGTGAGGTAAGATATGAGATGACCGTGATAGCTACCTCGACGAGCGATGATCCGATGACCGGAAGACGATCTCGATGTATTAGGGTTACCCAAAGACGGCGACCGAAACCCTAGAATACAATCGACGATCGAACGACAATCGAATTAGTAATTCACCAGAAAATCGACGGTAAACCCTAATCCAAGGAGAAGATGTCACCTTGCGGAGACGGAGACGATCGCGAGGATTCGAAGATGAAAACCTAGCGACCTAGGGTTAGGGTTTTTTTTGGTGAACCTTGCGATCTAGGGTTAGGGTTGGGAGTCTTCGCAAGGGCTTTGAAGAGCATGCACGGCAAAAGGATTTCCGATGAACAGCTAGGGCGGCACGACGGCTGCGGCGGCGGTGGCGCGGGTGCAGGGCGCGGCTACGGCGGCGGCTCGGTGCTACGGCAGGAGGGCTGCGGCGGTGGCTTGGTGCTGTGGCAGGAGGGCTGCGGCGGCGGTGGCGCGGATGAGGGCGCAAGCAAGGTCGGTGGGTTCGGCAATGGCGAGCGAGGTCAGCGGGCGGAGAAACTAGATCTAAACGTACGGTTAAAAGGGCGAGATCCGCTTTATGCGTGATGACCGGACGCGGTGGTCGAATGACTGGACGCGGTGGAGGCGGCGTCCGGTCACATTCCAGTAAGCTCCTAGAATGACCGGACGCGTCCGATTATCCACGATCAGACGCTGACAGCGTCCGGTTTGACATAGCCCAGGAATTTGGACCTGATGACCAGATGCGGTGGTGGATACCGGGACCGGACGTGGTGGTCGACAGGGGCACGTCCGATGCAGCGTCCGGTTAGAGGTTTCGAAGAAAAACTTCGGGAATGACCGGACGCGCTGGTGGACGCTGAGACCGGACACGGTGGTGAAACAGAGCCGCGTCTGATGCAGCGTCCGGTCCAGCGTCCGATCACTGTAAAAAGCTCTTTTTCAAACCGTTTTTCGACGCGACTTCTCCTAATCAAGTTCCAATTCAAAGAGACTCAAATAAACACCAATTGGAACCTGATATGAGTGACCTCACTCAAGCCCTCAAAATTTTCAAAGTATTTTGCCTTTGGCTAGTATTATTTTTAAGAAAATATTCAACAAACACCCGAGGAGTAACGTATGGCCATGCAATAGAGTTTATGAACCCTTGGGAGCTTCAAATGCTCTCTCTATTCATGGACGAACACAGAGGTTGCTCAAAGCTTAACCAAAAAGAAACGACAAAGCAACAACCATGCATATGCAATGCAACACGAGAAAGGTAGACTAGTTGCTTATCAAGTTTGATCCATGGTTTGGCTTTTTCACTCCTCCAAAGGAGGGTTATCGTAACCGTGTTAGACAAGTTCTAGATGCATTATGGAAATCTAAACATGACAAATAATACAATGCAAGGGACAATACAAGCTCATTTTTTAAAGTTGCTTGAATCAAGCACATTTAGTTCACTTCTCAACCTACAAAAAGTAGCCTCATCTAAAGGTTTAGTGAAGATATCCGCTAATTGATTTTCACTTCTTACACCTTCTAGTGATATATAATTTTTGGCAACATGATCTCTTAGAAAGTGGTGGCGGCAAATGTGCTTAGTGCGAGAGTGTTGTACCGGATTATTAGCAATTTTAACCGCACTTTCATTGTCACATAAAAGCGGCACCGTTTCAAGAACAACTCCATAGTCTAGGAGGGTTTGTTTCATATATAAGATTTGTACACAACAAGCCCCCGCGGCAATGTATTCCGCCTCGGCGGTGGACAAAGCTACACTATTTTGCTTTTTAGATGACTAAGATACTAAGGATCTCCCAAGCAAATGGTATCCTCCGGATGTGCTTTTTCTATCAATTTTGCAACCGGCATAATCCGAATCGGAGTAGCCAACTAGTTGGAATCTAGCTCCTTTGGGGTACCAAAGTCCAATGCTTGGGGTATACTTAAGATATCTTAGGATTCTTTTTACAGCACTTAGGTGAGGTTCTTTAGGGCACGCTTGAAAGCGGGCACACATGCACACACTAAACATGATGTCGGGCCTAGATGCGGTAAGGTACAACAAGCTACCAATCATAGAACGGTAAAGAGTTTGATCGATTGGTTTACCTCCCTCATCTAGGTCGAGATGTCCATTAGTTGGCATTAGGGTCTTGATTGGCTTGCATTCTTCCATCTTGAATCTTTTGAGAAGATCCTTGGTATACTTTTCTTGGGAGATAAAAATCCCTTCTCTCATTTGCTTGACTTGAAACCCAAGGAAGAATGTTAGCTCACCAATCATTGACATCTCGAACTCTTTTTACATCAATTCACCAAATTCTTTGTAATAGTCTTCATTTATTGACCCGAAGATGATATCATCAACATAGACTTGACAAATGAAGATCTCTTCATTAAACTTCTTGGTGAATAGTGTGGTGTCAACCTTCCCAATAACGAAGCCCTTCTCAATGAGGAAGTCCCGGAGGCGCTCATACCACGCTCTAGGGGCTTGCTTGAGCCCATATAGCGCCTTGGACAACCTATAAACATGATTAGGATATCTAGGGTCTTCAAACTCGGGAGGTTATTCAACATAGACTAGTTCATTTATGAAGCCATTTAAGAATGCACTTTTCACATCCATTTGATATAGTTTCATATCATGATGTGATGCATATGCAAGAAGGATACAGATGGCTTCAAGTCTTGCAACGGGTGCAAAAGTCTCTCCAAAATCAAGACCTTCAACTTGAGAGAACCCTTTTGCTACTAGTCTTGCCTTGTTTCTTACTACTACCCCTTGATCATCTTGCTTGTTGCGGAACACCCACTTGGTTCCAATGACTCTTGCACCTTTTGGATGCTCTTCAAGTGCCCATACTTGATTGCGGGCGAAGTTGTTCAATTCTTCATGCATGGCATTTACCCAATCCGGATCTTGAAGAGCTTCTTCTACATTCTTAGGTTCAAGACAAGAGACAAAAGAGTGGTGTTCAACAAAAGAATTAAACTTTTGAGATCGAGTCATTACACCCTTTGTAGGACTCCCTATGATGAGATCTTGTGGATGTGCTTGAAGTAGAGGTGAGTTTCTTCGATCAACCATTTGAGGAGTAGGATGGGGAGCATCAACATCTTGTGCTTGTGCCTCGGCTTGATGATGAGAGACATGGGTGTCTTCATTTTCAACTCTCTCATTCTTGTTATCATCTTGAGGCACGTATGATGAAGATGGTGGATTGATAATTTGTACATCGTCTTCATCATCTTTAGGCTTGATGTCCCCCACCGGCATGTTCTTCATGGCCTCTCTCAATGGTTCATCACCTACATTATCATAATTCTCAATTGCTCCTTGGGAGCCGTTAGATTCATCAAATTCCACATCATATGTTTCTTCAACCAAACTGGTGGCATGGTTAAATACTCTATATGCTTTGGACTTTGATGAGTAGCCAACAAGAAAACCAATATCACAACGTCTTTGGAACTTCCCTAGGTGTTGATGCTTCTTGTAGATGTAGCATTTGCAACCAAACACCCGGAAGAATGAGACGTCCAGCTTCTTCCCATTTAGCAACTCATAAGGGGTCTTGCAAAGGAACTTTTGTAGGAAGAGGTGATTTGAAGCATAGCATGCGGTGTTGATTGCCTCGGCCCATAATTTCTCCGGTGTATTGTACTCATCTAGCATTATTCTTGCAAGAGTGATCAAGGTCCGGTTCTTTCTCTCAACTACACCATTTTGTTGAGGAGTGTAGGTTGATGACACTTTATGCTTGATTCCAATTTCATCACAATAAGCTTCAATGTTGGTGTTGTCAAACTCTTTTCCATTGTCACTTCTAATCTTCTTTATCTTGACTTCAAATTCATTTTGAGCTCTCTTTGCAAACTTCTTGAAGCAACTTGCCACTTCGGATTTGTCATGAAGGAAGAAGGTCCAAGTGTATCTTGAGAAGTCATCCACAATCACAAGACAATAAAGATTTCCACCCAAACTCTTGTAAGTTGTAGGACCAAACAAATCCATGTGTAGAAGTTCTAGTACTCTTGATGTTGATATGTAAGCTTTAGTTGGATGAGTGTTTGCAACTTGTTTGCCGGCTTGACATGCACTACAAGGTTTGTCCTTCTCAAACTTTACATCCTTCAAACCTCTCACTAATTCTTTCTTCAATAGCTTGTTGAGAGTGTTCATTCCAACATGAGCAAGCCTCCTATGCCAAAGCCATCCAAGTGTGGTTTTGGTGAATAAACAAGTCATCAAGTTTGCATCTTCGGAGGTGAAGTCAACTAGATAGAGATTATTGTATCTAAAGCCCTTGAAAATCACTTGCTTGTCATCTATCTTTGTAACAACCACTTCATTTGGACTAAACAAGCATTGGTAGCCAAGATCACAAAGTTGCCCAACAGATAGTAGGTTGAAACTCAATGAAGCAACATAGAGCATATTTGAGAGAGAATGATCATTTGATATTGCAACTTTGCCTATACCCTTGACTTTGCTCTTTGAATTGTCCCCAAATGTGATCTTGTCTTGACATACCCCATCCTCTTCAAGTGAGGTGAACATACGAGGATCACCGGTCATATGTTGTGTGCAACCACTATCAATCATCCAATGAGATCCACCGGTCTTGTAGTTCACCTACACACAAGAGATCAAGCCTTTTGTTTAGGGACCCAAACTTGAGAGGGACCCTTAACTTTCTCAACTAGTGACTTGGCAACCCATATTTTCTTAGGCCTATTATTGTTAGGGGGACCCAAGAACATGACTTTCATCTTTCCACTTGAGTCCTTTCTAAGCATGTAATGAGCATTGAAGGCAAAGGGTCTAGCATGCTTGGGCAAGGGTTGTGGTGGTGGAGTTTTGCACTCATGAGCAAAATGGCCTTCTTGTCCACATTCAACACATCTCTTTGGTTTGGGCTTTGACTTGCTTTGAAGTTGTTGAGCCTTGACCTTCTTCTCTTGATTTGCTAAATAACCAATGCCACTCCTATCCAACTTCATGACGGTGTTCATGAGTAGCTCACTTTGCAAATGTTGGCCTCTTGTGAACTTGCTTAGGCCGGTCTTGAGATGCTCTTTCTCTTGCTTGAGCTTCTTGTTTTCTTCAATAAGTGACTCATTTGAAGCTTGCTTTTCAAGAGCCATCAACTTCTTGTTCTCAACTTTAAGCATCTCATTCTCACTCTTGAGCTTGACATACTCATCATAGTCATTTGCCTCAACCACACTCTTGCCTTTGCCGCTAGAGCCTTGCTCAAAGTTCTCAACAATCAAATCATCACATGATGTAGCTATATCAATCTTAACAATTTGGTTAGTGGCATCATGTGTCTCAAGAGCAAGTTTATTGGCAACAATAAGAGTATCATAATTGATTTTCAAGACTGTGTATTCATCTTTTAGCAAGTTTAGCCAAGCGATGAGTTCACCATGCTTCTTCTCAATTTTATCATGTTTATCTCTAAGCTTCTTGTTAGAAGTTTTGAGCTCCTTGAGAGAAGAAGACATAGTTTCATTTTGATCTATGAGCTCATCCCTAGTCTTATGTGCACTTTCAAGCTTAGATGAGAGTGATTCATTTTCATGTTGAAGCTCATCATTTTCATTTCTAGTTCTTCTTATGATTTTAGAGTATTTGTTCAACAATTTCACAAGTTCATCATAAGAAGGTGCCTCATATTCATCATCACTATCACTATCATCATCACTATCACTATTTTGTACCTTTCGATCACCCTTAGCCATAAGGCATAGATGAGTATCGGAAGATGATGGTGAAGGTGGCAGTGAAGGTGGTGATGAAGATGTCGGTGAAGATGATGATGGCCCAATCACAAATGCGGTGATCTTCTCTTTTTCATTATCACTTTCATCGCCGGAGGACTCACATGATGATTCAATGTCGGTGAGCCAATCACCAACAATATAAGCCTTGCCCCCCTTCTTCTTCTTGTAGAACTCTCTTTTCTTGCCATCTTTCTTTTTGTATGGCTTGTTCTTTTTCTTCTCATCTTCTTTATCACTTGAGTCATCTTTCTTGCCCTTATACTTATTCTTGTACTTGTCTTTTGGAGGTTTCGAGCATTGGTGAGCTAGGTGGCCAAGTTCTCCACAATTGAAACAATCCATTTTGGAGATTGGCTTCTTTTTGCTACTAGTGAAGAATTTCTTCTTCTTGCCATCGAACTTGATGCCACTCTTGTTGAGCTTCTTTAGCATCTTGGTAGTTCTTCTCACCATGAGTGCAAGTGATGCATCATCAATATCACTTTCACTTGAGCTTTCTTGCACTATCATGGCTTGGCCCTTCTTCTTTTTCTTTTCATGGCTAGCTTTGAAGGCCAAGTCTTTCTTCTTGGAAGATGATGAGCCCTCTTCCGGAGTGATATGCATGTACATCTCATGAGCATTGATCTTTCCCAATACTTAAGTCGGTGTTGTGGCGGAGAGATCACTTTGGTGAAGTACGGTGACAATGTGTCCATACTTCTCAACGGGGAGAACACTCAAGATCCTCCTTGCAACATCCGATTGGCTCAATTGAGTGAGTCCAAGAGCATTGAGATCTTCTACAAGAACATTCAAACGAGTGTACATTTCATTAGCGCTTTCTTTGGGAAGCATCTCAAAAGAATTGATTTTCTTTAATGCAATATGATAGCGTTCCTCACGCTCACTCTTAGTTCCCTCATGGAGAGCACAAAGATTTTCTCACAATTCATGAGCGTTTTTGGCATTACACACACGATTGAAGATATCTTTGCCTAAGCCCCGGTAGAGTGCATTTTTTGCCTTTGCATTCCACCGGTCGTACTTCTCCTCGTCACCACTTGGGTTGGCGGGATCCCTTATAGGAGGAAGCCCTTCGGTTGTGGCTCTAAGGCACCCAACATCTATGGCTTCGAGGTACGCCTCCATACAAATTTTCCAATATGGAAAATCGTCTCCCTCAAAAGTGGGAGGTGGTCCTTCCCCATTAGACATCTTGCTCTAGGTGGTGAAGCCTAAATTAAGAGCAACACGGCTCTGATACCAATTGAAAGGATCAAGATGCCCAAGAGGGGGGGGGGTGAATTGGGCTTTTCTAAAAATTAATTGCAAGAATTAAATCCTACAAGCCAAACTTCACCCCTAGTGCCTACTAGTGTTCCTTGTGATTCTATCGATAAAGTTTTGCACCCTAAGTTCCAAACCTAGACTAGCATGGCAATTCTAGGAAAGTAAACAAGCAATGAAAGTAATGCACGAAAGTAAATGCTTGAAAGTAAGGGTTAGGAACATGGTGATGTTTTGCCGAGGTATCGGAGAGTCGCCACTCCCCACTAGTCCTCGTTGGAGCACCTGCGCAAGGGTGTAGCTCCCCCTTAATCCACGCAAGGATCAAGTGCTCTCTACGGGTTGATTCTTCGATGCTCTGTCGCGGCGAATCACCCAAAACCGCTCATAACTTGAGTTGGGTCACCCACAATCTCGTCGGATGATCACCAAACTCCCAATCACCACCAAACCATCTAGGTGATGGCGATCACCAAGAGTAACAAACTAGAACTCTCACTTGACCACAACAAGCCTAATGAGAAGATGGATGCACACTTGCTATACTCTTGTCACTAGAGAGGATTCTCAAACTTTGATTCACAAATCTCTATCCTCACTAGGGCTCTTGCACTCCCTTGCACTTCAAAGGTGTTTCTCAGCTGAACAAATAAGCAAGAGACCTCTAAAAGAGGTGGAGGGGATGTATTTATACACCCCTCAGACAAATCCAACTGTTACCTTTTGAATCAGCAAAACGCGCACTGACCGGACACGCCTGTTGACATGACCGGACGCGCCGATCAGGTGTAACGGTCGAAAACCGAAAGCTACGCTGAGTGACCGGACGCGCCGATCAGGGATGACCGGACGCGTCCGATCATGCAAGAGCTTACTGGAAAGATGACCTGACGCACGACCGCGTCTGATCATAGGTGATCGGACGCGTCAGGTCACCACGGGACCTTACTGGAACGTGACCGGACGCGCCGAACACTTCATAGTCACGTCCGATTACGCCGTTTACCCTCTGGAAC
This sequence comes from Saccharum hybrid cultivar R570, assembly GCA_038087645.1. Taxonomy (NCBI): domain Eukaryota; kingdom Viridiplantae; phylum Streptophyta; class Magnoliopsida; order Poales; family Poaceae; genus Saccharum; species Saccharum hybrid cultivar. The sequence goes on along the minus strand of JAQSUU010000594.1, from coordinate 945,925 downwards.
ACGTGTCAGACTGACCACCGCGTCCGGTCCTCTCAAGGACCGCGTCCGGTCTATCAGTTGAAACCGCAGTGAAGTGTTAGTACTGACCGGTCGCGTCCGGTCATGACCAGGACCGCGTCCGGTCATAGGTAAATGGCTCAAACGTCTTCTAAACGCGATGCAACTTGAATCAAGTTGCTTCCAACTGAACTCTGAGCTTTTCTCGAGCTACCTAGTGCTAAGTTTGACAAGTGTGCACCACACCTAAACATAAGACTCACCTAGGTCAAGCTACTCGCTCATGCCCCCCTTTATAGTACGGTCAAAGGAAGAAACAAAGATCCTAACGACTATTCCAGATGTAACTCAACACCTTGACATCCGGAACTAACCGTCCTTAATCTTAATCGTTGATCCTTTGAAAACCGAAACGAATTTCATCAAGGGACATGAATACCATATTGCCCAAAGCAGTTATCATCTCCATGACCTAACTTACCAACGTTTCTGCAAAACACACGTTAGTCATGGTAATTATGCGTTGTCATCAATTGCCGAAACCAACACCGGGGCCTAGATGCTTTCAAAGCATCCATCTTCTCGCTAGTCGTGTCCCAGTCTTTGTTAAGCTGGTTAATAACTAGGGCCAAATCGCCATAGACGTCGAGGCGTTTTACACCAAGCTCAACTGCAACCCGCATGCCGTGGAGGCAGGTCTTGTATTCTGCATTGTTGTTAAATGCAGGGAAATAAATTTTGAGGACGTAGCGGAGCTGTTGGTTGGTTGGTGAGATAAAGAGCACGCCTGCTCCTACGCCATCGATGTTCAGGGAGCCATCGAACTACATCTTCCAGTATTCGACTAGCCCCTGATCGGGAGGTGCGCTAAGGTCTGTCCATTTGGCGATAAAGTCCACCAGAGCCTAAGACTTGATGGACGTGTGACCCTAGAACTCGATTGAATAAGGGCATAATTCCATTGCCCACTTGACGATGCATCCGTTAGCGTCCTTATTTCTAATGATGTCTCCCAATGGGAAATTAGTCTTGACAACCACCCGATATCCGTCGAAGTAATTTTTAACTTTTGGCATGTAATCAGGATGGCGTAGATCAGCTTTTCAACTTATGGGTACCTGACTTTGGACTCATTGAGAACCTCGCTAATGAAGTAAACAGGGCGCTAGAATTTGTACATGTGGCTGGGTTCCTCACGCTCGACCACGATGACTATGGAGACCACACGATCGGTGGCCGCAATGTAGAGAAGAACATCATCTTTCTAAGGGGTTGTAAGGACTAGAGGAGAGGTTAAGAATTCTTTGAGCTGCGTGAAGGCAGCATCAGCTTCTTCCAACCAAACAAACTTCTCCGAAGCCTTGAGTAACTTGAAGAAAGGCAGACCCTTTTCACCTAGTCATGAGATGAAACGGCTTAAGGCAGCCATACATCCAGTGAGCTTCTAGATATCCTTGACATTTTTGGGTGGCTGCATATCCAAAACGGTCTTTACCTTTGTCGGGTTGGGGCGTATGCCATCGTAGCTGATGGCGTTGCCCAATAATATACCAGATGGGACTCCGAAGATGCACTTCTTTGGATTAAGCTTCCATTGGTACTTGTTGAGAGCCGTGAAGGTACGCTGGAGATTGTCGACCAGGGTGTGAGCCTCCCTGATTTTCATGACCACATCATCGACGTAGGCTTTGACCAGATCATCCTTGATCTCATCAGCAAGGCAGTGCTGGATAGCACGCTGGTACATGGTCCCCACGTTCTTAAGCCCGAACGACATAGTCGTGTAGCAGTAGGCATCGAACGGTGTAATGAAGGACGTCTTGATCTGATCGTCCTTGTTGAGAGCGATCTGGTGATAACCAGAGTAGCAATCGAGAAAGGACAGCAGCTCACAGACGGCTGTGAAATCAACGACTTCGTCTATGCGAGGTAAGCCAAAGGGGTCTTTAGGGCAGTGTTTGTTGAGATAAGTATAATCAACGCACATTCTCCATTCATTATTCTTTTTGTATACAAGGACCGGGTTGGCTAACCAGTCCGGATGATATACTTCTTTAATAAATCTAGCTGCTAAAAGTCAGGTAACTTCTGCCCTAATAGCCTCCTTTTTGTCGCGAATGAATCATCGTAGCTTTTGCTTGATAGGTGTAACACCCCTGGGTGTTAAGCATGCATTAGCATTTCAAAGCATAAAGCATTCAACATCATTTCATGACTAGCAGTGCATGAAATATAGCTCTTTTAAATTTAAACTTGAAAAGCAAATAATTAGAACCCTAACTTTGATGTAAGTGCCAAAAAGGTCGTATACTTTTGGGTATTAGCAATTTTAAATAATCTAGAATAAATTAACATGATTTTTGGAGCAATTCTTGAATTCAAGTTTTTCTCAAATTTTGTTTTAAAAATATTCTAAACAAATAAATTTTTGATTAACAATTTAGCTTTAAATCTTAAATTCAAAATCTATTGAGAATTTTGAAAAATGCCCTACATGAAAGTTGTAGAGAATAAAATTTTGAACAACTTTTATTTTGGGCTAAAATTCTGAAAACCTCTTTTTCATCTCCAAATCCAATTTTGAAACAAATAAGGAAATCTGAAAATATTATTTATAAAGGAAAATTTGTTTTCACCCTAATGGGCCGCGGCCTCCTTTTTGGCCCAGCGGCTCTGGCAGCCCGGCCCGTAGCCCCGCGCCGGCGTCCTCCCGCGCGCGCCCACGCGTGACACCGTGGCGCCGCGGCAGAGCTCGGCCGCCGCGTGGCCAGACGCCGACGACGCCGCGCGACACGCGCCCCTGTGGCCCCCGCAGCACCGCGCTCGCTTACCCCCCCTCTGCGCGCTCGTCTGCCTCGGCTGCTCCCTCCATTCCCTCCTCTCGCCCCGCCAACAGCAGCAGCAGCGCACCGCCGCGCCATCACCGGCTCCCGGAGCTCCACCACCACCGTTCGCGCTCGTGGCTGCTTCTCTAGCCGATTCCTCCCAGCCTCAGCTCCGCCCCGCTTCCCTCCACCGCGTGCGTGCCTCCACTCCGCCGCTTGAGCTCAGGTGAGGGCCAATTGGCCGCCCCCCCTCCTCCACTGCCGCCATGGCCGCTGTTGGCCGGCGCGCATGGCCGGAGCTCCCTGGCCCTTCATGCCTCCTCCGGTCTCGAGCATCCGTTTCCCCTTCGCCTAGCGGTGCTCGCGCTCGCCTTCTCGGCCGCCCCTGTGGCCTGCATTGGCCGGTCGACGAGCTCCAGCGCTGCCATGCCGCCATCTCCACCGACGAGCCTCCTCCGGAGCTCCCGCGCCGCTCGGAGTTGGTGTGCTGGGTGCGTCTCGGTGCGGGGAGCACGTTGGTGCCCTCCCCGTCGCCGGAGACCTCACCGGCGGCGAGTTCGCCACCGGTCAGCGCCTCCCCCGCGCTGCTCTGGCTGGCCGGTGGGTCCGTTGACCCGTGGGTCCCGCGTGTCAGCGCGTGTGGGTGCACTGCACCGGGTGTATTCAGCGTTTTCACCGGCGAATTTTTAAAAGAATTAAGGAAAATGATTTCTCAGAATTATGAAACAGCTTTGAAAATTCATATCTCAAGATTTATAGCTCCAAAAATGATGAAACAAATTTTGAAATGTTCCTCTTGAATAGATCTACAGTTTAAAAATATCTCATATTGTTTTTGTAACACTTTACTGTGCAAATTTATTTAATTGCTATAAATACTGATATCTTAGAAAATATGTAGTAAATAAAATAGTGAAGGGAAAATTGTGATTCTTGTTGCTTTAATATTTATTAGTGAGGTACTTTCTAGGAAAAATATTAGTGAAGCATGTTCTGTGAGAAATTTTTGAGGTGTAGTACAAATGTTTTTAATTGATAATCTTTGTTATTTTTTGTAGAAAGCTAAATTTGTATAGAACATACATGTGATAATTTTTGTAGTGTGTTAGTTTACTGTTAGTAACATAGAAAAAATGTGAAATCTGTTGTTTGATACTTTTTCTAGTACAAAATAATTTCATGCTCATATTTAGCCTATAACTTATTTATTTTGTACAGCCAGTTTTACATAGGCAATTCTCATGAAAATTTAGTAGTAGGTTAGTTAGGGTAAGAGTAATCTACTGTAATTTTTGTAGATTTTTATCTACACCAAAAATAGGTGTTGTTGTTTAACCCTAGTTAAATAGGGAATAAAAGATTATTCTTTATGAGAAATTAAGAGAAATAAAATATGTTTGGTGTATCTTTGAAGCATCATTATGCCTTGCTGATGTTGTGGTTGAGTTAGGTTGGTAAGCTTTGGTAGCTTAGGTTCACTTGTATGTGTAGTTGATAGGCTAACTAATAGAAGAATAAGGTGCATGTTTTAGGGTATATGTTCTTGGATGACGTGGACTACCTTATAGAAGAAATAGTTATATTCAAACTGCTCATTCCATGTGCTCATCTGCATCTCATGTCATCAAAGCACTCTACCACAATCCGATGCATCACTCGCATGTTTACTTATGCACTTGCATCATACAGGATCGCAGGGAGAGTCGCAGGTAGCAGTACAGGAGGAGCAGGCTTGGACGGATCAGCAGGAGCCCTAGGCACAGGAGGTGCCTGAGGAGGAAGAGTCAGGCGAGGAGCTGCCAGAGTGCGTCGACCACCATCCTAGCTCGTTCGAAAGAGGCAAGCCCCGGAGCATTATAAGTCTCCTATTTTATAAAAGTTGTTCCTTACTACATGAACTATAGTTATATTTATAGTTGCATTAAGTTATAGGAGTTGAGTGAAACCATTGTTGCATTATTACCTTGGCCACCGGATTATCTTTCACCATGTTAGGTCAGGATCGAGTAAATTGCTTAGCCATGCTTAGACCGATAGAAGTCGGGTGATTTCCTGTCACCTGCGAGTTATAGGTGGATACCGGGTTATGGTTAGCGGTAATTGTGATCATAAAAAGTAACCAAGTGTTGATGGATAAACGAAGACCGGGCGGAGTCTTATAGGGTTTTGGACTATAGTGATTCTGTCTGTGTCGATTAAGGACCGATCGTTGCTCGTCCCTCTTGTCATGTTGAACGCATGCCTCACATTTAGCTGGCCGAATAAAATACCTTTCGACCGTGAAGCTAGTGACACTTTTCGAGCCGGGATAAACTCGGGTTGGCAGACTGGTGTTGAAGGGGGTGTAACGGGGACGCGAAGAGTGAGCCCAAGGTACGTCCTGGCAGTCGAGCGGTCCCTGGGTAGTGCGATCCATGATTGTTATCCCGTGGCTTCTTGGAAAGTGTCATTGGTGATCTACGCGACCTTGACGGGAAAAACAGGGTTTGTGTGAGGAATAAATCTCCAGCTGGATAGGAATTCGATTCGAATCGCCGTCGCTCCTGGTTAGTGAGCACTTGACTCGAGCTATGGCATCGTAGTAACATTAATGGAACACTGATGGTTAAGTGAATGATGTTGGAAATGCTAAACCTAATATGGTAATCTAGATTGTTAATGATGAATCAAGTGATTGTTTTAGCAATAGGTGCTTACCTAGCTTGAATAGGTTATACTAAAAGTGATGCAAAAAGTACTGGTATAGTTTTTCATAACAACTTATGCTTTTCGCAAATGAGTCAAGCCAGTCCAATCTATAAAGCCTTGCATGATCCTTGGTGTCCTTTATTTCTGGTTTATGACGGATAAGTCTAGCTGAGTACATTCTCGTACTCAGGGCGTTGTTCCCATTGTTGATGTAGATGGTCAAATGTACTATGGGTACTGCTCCAACTGTCTGTATCCGGCGATGGGCGACAACTAGGACCTTGGGCAAGGGTCACTCTGTTCGTCTTATCTAATGCTTTTGTGGACCATGACTATCTACTGGCACTGTATTTGAACTAAGTGTGTGTGTAAAACTACTTGCTTCCGCTATGTTATTTTGAACTATGTTGTAATAACTTTTATTCCGAACTTCGATGTACTCCACTTTTATTGTGAACTCTATGTATCATGTAAACTGTGGCTGCTAAATCAGTACGATCTTGGTTGTATGTTGGTTGGTTTAAAATCCCTCGTGATTTCATGGAATCTCAGGTTATACGGGTTTAAGTTTGATAAATTAACCGCCTCGGTGGAAGATTTTCTTACTTAATCTCGTATAATTACGTTGATCCGTTACAGCTGGTATCGGAGCATGGTTTAGCATGTTACTGTTCACATGGGTATTTTAAAACAAAACTGTGTTTTCAACTAAGCTTTTAAATTTAAGAGTGTGCCAGTGGTCATATCCTTTATGCCCAATAAGGACTCTAGGTGGCTTAATTAAGTACTAACTTGGGGGTTTGCATCATATTTTAAATTTTGTCGCTCATACGGCGTGCTATTGTATGAGTGTCATTCAATTGAGTGGTAATGTATGGATCAATTCCCTCTACGCCTTGGTAAGTGAGAGTTGTGAGAGCATGGTCGGATACACTACCAATCTAGGGGAGTGCTTATGTGATACCGAAATACTTATGTGTCATGTGCATGTTCGTATGAGGATATTCAAATGGTGGGGACTTCCGTCATGCGGTGACGATGCCGCCAATAGGACGATGATTCGGGTAGTTGTTACCGTTATACTCGTATCTAGGGATGCGTGTAGAGCGAGTAACTTACTTTACTCCTTTCTTGCATATTTTCATACTGTGAGGTTTGGGCTGAAGTGACTTTCTGTAGGTACATAACAACGCATTCGAGTAGTACGTATTAGTTACGTTACAAGAGATCGTTGTATGCCACCGTTTATTCCGTTAGTAGTTATTAGTTTTCTAAGTTTGTGAGGACGTACGGAACATGCATGTATCATGTTGTGCATTTCATTCATGGCATTGTTCCTCCCCTTATAAGTTGATTATCTCATTTCGATAAAAATGCCAACTTAAAAATCTGTTCTCACCACGGTAATAAAATTTTGCTACAGATGGCACGTACCAAGCAGACAGCCCGCAAGTCCACCGGCAGAGCTCCCCGTCATCAGCTTGCTCCACGCACTCGTCAGCGCCACACTTTTCTTGGAGAGTTTGGGATGCCTACGCTCTTGTGGAGAGTACTCAGCTATGTAGGCTATCCTGATGGGATGGAGCCCCGCTACTTTTGGTCAAATGAGCGGTTGGGGAAAGGACTTTTGGTGACTGTGGAAGCAGTAGTTCGTCCCCGAGGTGATGGTTCTGAGTGGACCGGTTGGCATTTTGAGTCAACTGACAGGACCCCTGAAGAAGCCACTGAGAGGGCAGCCTTTGGGATCCTGAGGGATATCATGGATCGCTTTTCTCAGGAGTTGGCAGCAGCTATAGTTGGAGTCTTTCCGAGGGGCAACCCCTTCACTGACTCGTGGCAGCAGGCAAGAGGAAGATCTCTAGAGATTAGCGCCGCAGAAGCACAGAACAGTGACAACCCCGCTATGAGTGCCATGTTCGCAGTGATGAGAGCCTTTGATGGAGTGGAAGGTAGCCTGAGACATGTGTCTAGTGCTCTTGGTCAGGCTCGTGATGGCCGCCATCAGCTTCAGAGAGATCACGACGCCGAGATTGAGAGGCTCAACACAGAGATGGCTCAGTTGACTCGTCAGAGAGATCAGGATACCCAGAGGACTGTGGCTTTCGAGGGAGATGTACGTGCCCTGAGAGAGCAGGTTGGGCGACTGACCACCGCCAACAGGAACGCTGAGCGCATGTTGACTCATGTGCTCCATCAGAGGAATGAAGCCTGGTCCACAGAGAATATGTTGAGGGCTAGATAGTTTGAGCTAGAGCAACAGCTGGCATATGCAGAGGAATATAATGATAATCTGCATGAGAAGGTTCATCGGCTGAACAATCAACTCAACCCCTATGTTCCTCCTGGTGCGGCAGAGATGGATTTAGATGAAGACGAAGATCCTGAAGAGCCCGAAGCACCAGTTGGGGAGCACCATGACGCTGCTAATGGCGACGACGCCAACGTCTCGGACTTAGACAGCGACCACGATGAGTAGGCTAGTAGTTGTTGCGCTAGCTACTAGGTTCCCTCTACATGATCTTTTGCTTTGTTGGCACGTTGGGCATGTAATAATGAGTAGAAAGACTAAGGCTTTGATGTAATGTTGGAAAGCTTGGATGTGTTTGTGGCGGTATCCGAACGTCAAAAAGTCCAGTGTATGTATGCTGGCAACTTGGTTGTAATGGACGCGATGTGTGCGCTTTAAGTAATCTAATTAGTGATGTTATGTTAATTGGAATGACTTATTGTGCCCCTGTTTTATTGTATAAAATTATTCTCTCCAGTAAATTCAGTTCAACATGATTTTTTATTCGGTCGCAATTCCTACAACATCACCTAATAATTACTGTTGCTGAAACATGCAGATGCCGAACACTCGTCGTACCGTGTATGGTGCCACTGAGGCTGGTGGCAGTGCAGCTGCTAGTGATGACCGTGATCCACCACCGCCTCCTCCACCCTACACTGTGGAACAGTTTTTCGCACAATTTCTTGGAAGCCAACGTAATATGGAGAGCATGCAACAAAACATGGAAGCTGCGTTGCGTAGTATCACAGATAACACCCGTCAGGGGATAAATTCGGGTGAGCACGAAGCAAATCAGTACAGCAGTTTCAAGGACTTCATGGATACTCGTCCACCGATCTTCAAGGAAGCCGCAGAACCCTTGGATGCAGAAGAGTGGATTAATACTATGGAAGACAAGTTCCGTGTCTTGAGAATGACTGAAGTGTTGAAGACTGAGTATGCAGCTCATCAGCTTCAAGGTCCGGCAGGAATGTGGTGGAAACATCACCGCACCACTTTTCCTCCCCACGCTCACATCACTTGGAGGGAGTTCACCGAAGCCTTCTGTGGAACGTACATTCCACCTGGGCTGACCGAGATGAAGCTTGGGGAATTCCTGGCACTGAATCAAGGCACGAAGACTGTAACTCAATATCTACATGCATTCAATAACCTGAGCTATTATGCTCCTGATATGGTGAATACTGAGGCCAAGAAGATCGCTAGCTTCAAGAGAGGCCTGAATCCCAAGATGATGAAACATGTGGGTACAAATATGAGGACTAGTTTCAACGATTTTGTTAGTGACTGTCTGAAGCAAGAGAAGAACAACAATGTTTATGCTGCTTCCAAGATCCGTAAGAGAGCTTTCGAGTCGGGTCCATCCCAGTCCAGAGCCCCAGTGGCCAACCGTCCAGCTTATCGGTCGCCTGCCCTAGGTGCAAGGTTTAGGCCACCGCAAAGGAAGAATCAGAATACTCAGCAACCCCAGAGGAACCGGAAACCATTCAAGATGGCATTGCCTCAGGCAAAGACAGGACAAGGCATTCATCTGGAACTGTGGCTCAAGTGAAGGGACCGTGCTTCAACTGCAACCAACCCGGACACTTTGCAAAGTTTTGTCCCTACCCTAAGAAACAGCAGACGCAGTATCAAGCTCATGTGCATCACACCACCGTGGATGACATCCCAGAAGGAGAACCGGTAACAGCTGGTATGTTTTCTATCAACAATCATCCTGCAGTAGTCTTGTTTGATTTCGGATCATCTCATTCCTTTGTAAGTCAAGCATTTGTTAAGAGGCATGAGCAAAGGATAGTCGAATTGGAATGTGCATATAAAATCAGTTCAGCTGGGGCTGATCTGTTGACTAATCAGATAGTTCAGGGAGTAACCCTAAACATATCAAACCGACAATATAAGCTTAATCTGATAGTCATGCCAGGGTTAGTTTTGGATGTGATCATGGGTATGAACTGGATGAATAAGATGGGGGTAGTAATCAATATTGGAGGAAGGAGTATCTCTCTTAAGGAACCAAGTGGAGAAGGCACCTTTCGAGTGGTCCTACCTTGGAAAGTAGACCTAGCTAGCACGACTTGTGCGGTCCAAACTACTCTGCTAGCCCAGATTCCAGTGGTCTGTGAGTTTCGAGATGTGTTTCCAGATGAGTTACCTGGACTTCCACTAGACCGAGATGTTGAGTTTGCCATTGAGTTAATTCCGGGAACAACACCGATCTCGAGAAGGCCCTATCGGATGCCTCCCAATGAGTTAGCCGAATTGAAGAAGCAACTCCAGGACTTACTAAAGAAAGGTTTGATTCGTCCCAGCTCGTCTGAATGGGGATGCCCCGCTCTATTTGTGAAAAAGAAGAAGGATAACTCCTTACGCATGTGCGTGGATTATCGACCACTGAATGCAGTGACAGTTAAAAACAAGTATCCTCTTCCTCGGATTGATATCTTGTTTGACCAATTATCTAAAGCCAAAGTGTTCTCTAAGATAGATTTGAGATCAGGATACCATCAAATAAAGATTAGGCCGCAAGATGTGCCTAAGACTGCGTTCTCTACCAGATATGGCTTGTACGAGTACCTTATCATGTCCTTCGGATTGACAAACGCTCCTGCATACTTTATGTATCTGATGAATTCTGTTTTCATGCCAGAGTTAGACAAGTTTGTGATTGTGTTCATTGATGACATTCTAATATATTCAGAGAATGAAGAAGATCACGCAGAGCACCTTAGGATTGTCTTGACTAGACTCAGAGAACATCGACTGTATGCGAAGTTCAGCAAGTGTGAGTTCTGGCTTAAGACAGTTCCTTTTCTCGGCCACGTGTTGTCTGAAAATGACATTTCCATAGACCCTAGTAAGGTGCAAGAGGTTATGGACTGGAAGTCACCAACCTCAGTGCATGAAGTTCGCAGTTTTCTTGGTTTAGCCGGTTACTATCGTCGCTTCATACTGGATTTCTCGAAGATTGCCAAACCAATGACAAGCCTGTTACAGAAGGATCATAAGTTTGTATGGACAGAGGAGTGCGAGGCAGCTTTCTGCACCTTGCAAAAGTTGTTGACCACTGCTCCTGTTCTGGCCCAACCGGATATAGAAAAGTCATTTGATGTGTTCTATGATGCATCTAAGAATGGGTTAGGATACTAATGCAAAATGGAAGGGTCATTGCCTATGCCTCATGTCAATTGAGGAAGCATGAAGTTAACTATCCTACACATGATTTGGAGCTTGCAGCAGTAGTGCATGCTCTAAAGATTTAGAGACACTACCTGCTGGGTAATGTGTGTAATCTCTTTACAGATCATAAGAGTCTCAAATACATTTTTACCCAATCTGAGTTGAACATGCGACAGAGAAGATGGTTAGAGCTGATAAAGGACTATAATCTAAACGTGCATTATCATCCCGGGAAGGCTAATGTAGTAGCAGATGCACTGAGCAGAAAATCACATGCTATTGATGTGCAACCGTTGTTTGAAGAAGGGTTCAAATTGTTATATCCTGCTGTGTTGCATAATATTTAGATTAGTTGTACTCTGGAAAACCAGATCATTGAAGGTCAGAAGATAGATAAGGGAATCTTTCATATCAAGGAGAAGATGAAGAGGGAACCCACCAAACACTTTCGATTGGATGACCAAGGAGTGTTATGGTTTAAGGATCGCCTGGTGGTACCTAAGGATAGAGAGCTTAAGAACAAGTTGATGAATGAGACCCATCATTCCAAGCTATCTATTCACCCCGGAAGTAGTAAGATGTACCAAGATTTGCGACCCCATTATTGGTGGACTAAGATGAAAAAAGAAATTGCAGCATACGTTGCTCGTTGCGACATGTGTTGTAGAGTTAAAGCTCTTCACATGAGACCTGCAGGACTTCTGCAACCCTTGTTTGTACCTGATTGGAAATGGGATGATATAAGTATGGATTTCATTACTGGTCTTCCCACCACACAGAAGGGACATGATTCTATTTGGGTAATAGTAGATCGTCTCACTAAGACAGCTCACTTTCTGCCAGTTAAGACAACATTCCGACCACCTCAATATGCAGAAAAGTACATTGCTGAGATTGTCCGATTACATGGTATACCAAAAACGATCGTGTCTGATCGTGGTTCACAGTTTACCTCTCATTTTTGGGAACATCTTCATAAAGGTTTGGGTACTAGTTTGATTCGTAGTACGGCTTACCATCCATAGACAGACGGGCAGACAGAATGAGTTAATGCTGTACTTGAAGATATGCTTAGAGTTTATGTACTATCATCCAGAGGCTCATGGGAATCCTGGTTACCGTTGGTAGAATTCGCTTACAATAACAGTTACCAAGAGAGTATCAAGATGGCACCTTTTGAAGCTTTATATGGCAGGAAGTGCAGGACACCATTAAATTAGGTAGAGCCTGGAGAAAGAAGGTTTTATGGAATTGATTTTGTAGATGAGGCAAAGAAGAAGGTCCATATTATCCGTCAAAACATGCAAGCTGCACAGTCCCGTCAGAAGAGTTATGCAGACAAGAGAAGGAGACCATTGGATTTCCAAATGGGTGACTATGTCTATTTGAAGGTTACCCCCATGAAGAAGAAACGGTTTGGAATCAAGCAGAAACTGTCTGCTAGATATATCGGACCACACCAGATCATAGAGAAAAAGGATCCCATGGCGTACAAGTTGCGATTGCCAGAAGGGATGAGTTCGATCTTTCCCGTCTTTTACGTATCCCAGTTGAAGAAATGTCTGCGTGTTCCGGAAGAGAGAATAGAACCGCAGGGTATTCGGATCAAGGCGGACTTGGAATATCGTGAACAATCGGTTCGAGTTCTGGATACTAAGGACCGAGTCACTCGGAATAGAGTGGTAACAACCTACAAGATTCAATGGAGCCATCATGATGAGAGTGATGCTTCATGGAAAACGGGAGAATATCTTCAACCCGCATATAAAGATTTTTACGATAAATGGTTCGTAACTCGAAATCTCGGGACGAGATTCTTATAAGGGGGGAGGGCTGTAACACCCCTGGGTGTTAAGCATGCATTAGCATTTCAAAGCATAAAGCATTCAGCATCATTTCATGACTAGAATTGCATGAAATATAGTTCTTTTAAATTTAAACTTGAAAAGCAAATAATTAGAACCCTAACTTTGATGTAAGTGCCAAAAAGGTAGTATACTTTTGGGTATTAGCAATTTTAAATAATCTAGAATAAATTAACATGATTTTTGGAGCAATTCTTGAATTCAAGTTTTTCTCAAATTTTGTTTTAAAAATATTCTAAACAAATAAATTTTTGATTAACAATTTAGCTTTAAATCCTAAATTCAAAATCTATTGAGAATTTTGAAAAATGCCCTACATGAAAGTTGTAGAGAATAAAATTTTGAACAACTTTTATTTTGGGCCAGAATTCTGAAAACCTCTTTTTCATCTCCAAATCCAATTTTGAAACAAATAAGAAAATCTGAAAATATTATTTATAAAGGAAAATTCGTTTTCACCCTACTAGGCCGCGGCCTCCTTTTCGGCCCAGCGGCTCTGGCAGCCCGGCCCGTAGCCCCGCGCCGGCGTCCTCCCACGCGCGCCCGCGCGTGACGCCGTGGCGCCGCGGTAGAGCTCGGCCGCCGCGTGGCCGGACGCCGACGACGCCGCGCGACACGCGCCCCTATGGCCCCCGCAGCACCACGCTCGCTTACCCCCCTCCGCGCGCTCGTCCGCCTCGGCTACTCCCTCCATTCCCTCCTCTCGCCCCGCCAGCAGCAGCAGTAGCAGCGCACCGCCGCGCCATCACCGGCTCCCAGAGCTCCACCACCGCCGTTCACGCTCGTGGCTGCTTCTCCGGCCGATTCCTCCCGGCCTCAGCTCCGCCCCGCTTCCCTCCACCGTGTGCGCGCCTCCACTCCGCCGCTCGAGCTCAGGTGAGGGCCAATTGGCCGCCCCAACTCCTCCACTGCCGCCAGGGCCACCGTTGGCCGGCGCGCATGGCCGGAGCTCCCTGGCCCTTCATGCCTCCTCCGGTCTCGAGCATCCGCTTCCTCTTCGTCTAGCGGTGCTCGCGCTCGCCTTCTCGGCCGCCCCCGTGGCCTGCATTGGCCGGCCGACGAGCTCCAGCGCCGCCGTGCCGCCATCTCCGCCGACGAGCCTCCTCCAGAGCTCTCGCGCCGCTCGGAGTTGGTGCGCTGGGTGCGTCTTGGTGCGGGGAGCACGTTGGTGCCCTCCCCGTCGCCGGAGACCTCACCGGCGGCGAGTTTGCCACCGGTCAGCACCTCCCCCGCGCTGCTCTGGCTGACCGGTGGGTCCGTTGACCCGTGGGTCCCGCGTGCCAGCGCGTGTGGGTGCACTGCACCGGGTGTATTCAGCGTTTTCACCGGCGAATTTTTAAAAGAATTAAGGAAAATGATTTCTCAGAATTATGAAATAGCTTTGAAAAATCATATCTCAAGATTTATAGCTCCAAAAATGATGAAACAAATTTTGAAATGATCCTCTTGAATAGATCTACAGTTTAAAAATATCTCATATTATTTTTGTAATACTTTACTGTGCAAATTTATTTAATTGCTATAAATGCTGATATCTTAGAAAATATGTAGTAAATAAAATAGTGAAGGGAAAAATGTGATTCTTGTTGCTTTAATCTTTATTAGTGATGTACTTTCTAAGAAAAATATTAGTGAAGCATGTTCTGTGAGAAATGTTTGAGTTGTAGTACAAATGCTTTTAATTGATAATCTTTGTTATTTTTAGTAGAAAGCTAAATTTGTATAGAACATACATGTGATAATTTTTGTAGTGTGTTAGTTTACTGTTAGTAACATAGAAAAAATGTGAAATCTGTTGTTTGATACTTTTTCTAGTACAAAATAATTTCATGCTCATATTTAGCCTATAACTTATTTATTTTGTACAGCCAGTTTTACATAGGCAATTCTCATGAAAATTTAGTAGTAGGTTAGTTAGGGTAAGAGTAATCTACTGTAATTTTTGTAGATTTTTATCTACACCAAAAATAGGTGTTGTTGTTTAACCCTAGTTAAATAGGGAATAAAAGATTATTCTTTATGAGAAATTAAGAGAAATAAAATATGTTTGGTGTATCTTTGAAGCATCATTATGCCTTGCTGATGTTGTGGTTGAGTTAGGTTGGTAAGCTTTGGTAGCTTAGGTTCACTTGTATGTGTAGTTGATAGGCTAACTAATAGAAGAATAAGGTGCATGTTTTAGGGTATATGTTCTTGGATGACGTGGACTACCTTATAGAAGAAATAGTTATATTCAAACTGCTCATTCCATGTGCTCATCTGCATCTCATGTCATCAAAGCACTCTACCACAATCCGATGCATCACTCGCATGTTTACTTATGCACTTGCATCATACAGGATCGCAGGGAGAGTCGCAGGTAGCAGTACAGGAGGAGCAGGCTTGGACGGATCAGCAGGAGCCCTAGGCACAGGAGGTGCCTGAGGAGGAAGAGTCAGGCGAGGAGCTGCCAGAGTGCGTCGACCACCATCCTAGCTCGTTCGAAAGAGGCAAGCCCCGGAGCATTATAAGTCTCCTATTTTATAAAAGTTGTTCCTTACTACATGAACTATAGTTATATTTATAGTTGCATTAAGTTATAGGAGTTGAGTGAAACCATTGTTGCATTATTACCTTGGCCACCGGATTATCTTTCACCATGTTAGGTCAGGATCGAGTAAATTGCTTAGCCATGCTTAGACCGATAGAAGTCGGGTGATTTCCTGTCACCTGCGAGTTATAGGTGGATACCGGGTTATGGTTAGCGGTAATTGTGATCATAAAAAGTAACCAAGTGTTGATGGATAAACGAAGACCGGGCGGAGTCTTATAGGGTTTTGGACTATAGTGATTCTGTCTGTATCGATTAAGGACCGATCGTTGCTCATCCCTCTTATCATGTTGAACGCATGCCTCACATTTAGCTGGCCGAATAAAGTACCTTTCGACCGTGAAGCTAGTGACACTTTTCGAGCCGGGATAAACTCGGGTTGGCAGACTGGTGTTGAAGGGGGTGTAACGGGGACGCGAAGAGTGAGCCCAAGGTGTGTCCTGGCAGTCGGGCGGTCCCTGGGTAGTGCGATCCATGATTGTTATCCCGCGGCTTCTTGGAAAGTGTCATTGGTGATCTACGCGACCTTGACGGGGGAAACAGGGTTTGTGTGAGGAATAAATCTCCAGCTGGATAGGAATTCGATTCGAATCGCCGTCGCTCCCGGTTAGTGAGCACTTGACTCAAGCTATGGCATCATAGTAACATTAATGGAACACTGATGGTTAAGTGAATGATGATGGAAATGCTAAACCTGATATGGTAATCTAGATTATTAATGATGAATCAAGTGATTGTTTTAGCAATAGGTGCTTACCTAGCTTGAATAGGTTATACTAAAAGTGATGCAAAAAGTACTGGTATAGTTTTTCATAACAACTTATGCTTTTCGCAAATGAGTCAAGCCAGTCCAATCTATAAAGCCTTGCATGATCCTGGTGTCCTTTATTTCTGGTTTATGACGGGTAAGTCTAGCGGAGTACATTCTCGTACTCAGGGCGTTGTTCCCATTGTTGTTGCAGATGGTCAGATGTACTATGGGTACTGCTCCAACTGTCTGTATCCGGCGATGGGCGAAAACTAGGACCTTGGGCAAGGGTCACTCTGTTCGTCTTATCTAATGCTTTTGTGGATCATGACTATCTACTGGCATTGTATTTGAACTAAGTGTGTGTGTAAAACTACTTGCTTCCGCAATGTTATTTTGAACTATGTTGTAATAACTTTTATTCCAAACTCCGATGTACTCCACTTTTATTGTGAACTCTATGTATCATGTGAACTGTGGCTGCTAAATCAGTACGATCTTGGTTGTATGTTGGTTGGTTTGAAATCCCTTGTGATTTCATGGAATCTCGGGTTATACGGGTTTAAGTTTGATAAATTAACCGCCTCGGTGGAAGATTTTCTTACTTAATCTCGTATAATTACGTTGATCCGTTACAATAGGTCTTGCGGTCTTCGAGACGTTCAAAGAGTGCTCAATCAGGTGCCAAGGAACACCGGGCATGTCAGCGGGTTTCCACGCGAATACGCTTACGTTGTCCCTCAAAAACCTGACGAGCGCGTCTTCCTATTTAGGATCCAGGTTGGCCCCGATAAGGGCCGTCTTGCTGGGATCGTCGTCGACCAGCTAAATCTCCTTGTCCTCATTGGACTTGATGTGCTTCCGTGGTGCTTGGCGCTCTGGGATCTCTAGTTGGCCGGCGGGAATCTTGGAGGCGTCGACCAGGGTTTGCTCCATGCGAATTGAGAGGTCGGTGGCCTCTGCCACCTTAAAGCTTTCCTCTTTACAGGTGTAGGCAGTGTAAAGATTGCCTCTGAGAGTAAGGACGTCCTGCTCGGTAGGCATTTTGAGCACCAAGTAAGAGTAGTGCGGTACAACCATGAACTTGGTGAGCGCTGGTCAACCAAGGATGGTGTGGTAAGTACCCTCGAAGTCCGTGACCACGAAGTTAACGTAGTTGGTGTGGAAGTGGTTTGGATTGCCGAATTGCACAGAGAGTGTGATCTGCCCGAGAGGTATGGAGCTCTGTCCAGGAAGGATGCCTCAGAGCTGTTCATCGTAAGGCTTGAGATCAGTCTGAGTTAGTTTTAGAGCAGGCAAACTACTGTGAAACAAGATGTCGATGGAACTGCCACCGTCCAGAGCACCCTCTCGAACCGGATGCTATTGATGTAGGGGTCGAGGACGAGGGGAAAACGACCAGGTTCTAGAATTGCCGCCCACCGGTCTACTCAGCTGAAGGAGATTTTGCGGTGGGACCAAGCCGGGAGCCTGGGATTGGAGATGAGGTCATCGGTGTTGACGACGCTCAAGCAGGAACTGGGCGAAGGCGTACCGTACGTCCTTTAGGAATTGCAGTGACCACTAGATCTGTATCTAGCCGTATTGGATGGCGAGCCCAAACTGGTCGGGTAGATCTGTTGTGGTTAAGAAGTACCTGCTCGGTAGATTGATTTTGGATCGAATCCACCAAAGTCAGGGTTTGTGAGAGCTTGTGGCTAACTTGGTCGATAGCTTCGATCAGGTCGGTGTTATCGATCACCCTTCCTTTGTAGCGGGGAAGTGGTCGACGAGTTGTCGGCGTAGTCGAAGCCGTTGCCGAGGTGGCCGGAGCCGTAGCCAGCGTGGTCAGAGCCGTAGCCGATGAAGACGTGGTTGACGCAAATCGGATCTGCGCCTCCTCTGTGGTAGTGGCGGTGAAGCTGTTGACACCGGTGGTCCAGGTGATCTGGCCGACGGTGAACAAGAGACCGTCCGCCACGACCGCGGAGTCGGGGATGATGACCATATTGCTCGCCTGGGAAGCTGTACACACACCCCTACCTGGCGCGCCATTGTCGATAAAACCTAGTCGGCAGTCTACCAAGGGGTATGCCTAAGGTAGTGATTTGTCGGTAGACAGGTGCGCAAGCTACGAACTAGATGGTGACGCAAGACACAATAAGGTTTTATCTAGGTTCGGCCACCGTGAGGGAGTAATACCTACGTCCTGCGTCTGATTTGTATTGTTGTGTATAATAAGATGTGTTTTGAGGGGGTCACCTGTCCGCCTTATATAGTCCCAGGGGGCAGGGTTACAAATTTGGAAACTAATCCTGCCCAGTTACAATTGCCATAGCTAGCCGAATAAGGATTCCTATTCTAACCGACTATGATCTTGCTTGATGTCTAAGTTTGCTTTCCTTCCTTGCGTGGGACGCCGAGCAGATCAACTGGGCCACACGTCGTCTTCTGATGGGTCGGGCCTACTGGTCTGGGCCAGCCCAAGTCTAGCCATAGGGCTATAGTGGTTAATACCCCCACAACGATCATAGGAGGCGGCGTTGGGGGAGAGGGAGGGTGCGGGGGAGGGAGAGGCTGCAGACGCGCATCGTCGCTGGGGAGAGTGAGGGGCACGGGGGAGGGAGAGGGCGCGGATGCGCGCCGTCGCTGGGGAGAGTGAGGGGTGCGGGGGAAGGAGAGGGGCACGGATGTGGACGCGCACTGTTGCAAGCGAGGGAGGGGCGCAAGGAGAAGTGTGGCTAAGGGAGGGATAAGTGAGGGAGAGGTGAAACCCTAACCGGCTATATATAAGCCCGATACAAAACTATTGGATATGGGCTCTGCTGGGCTTGGAGCTGGGCCAGGATTTTCACAGGCGGGCCTTATAGTATGCCCGCCTCCAAAAATCAATTTACGGAGGTGGGCACCTTAGGACGACCACCTCCGAAAATAGAATATTTTTGGAGGCGGTTGTATTAAAACGACCGCCTCCGTAAATACATTTTTGGAGGCGGATATTTCCTGACCACCTCTGTAAATAAAAACAACCGCCTCCGTTAATCGCTAGGCATTAACCGAGGCGATTCGATTTTGTGACCGCCTCGGTTAATATTTGGGCAGTGCCTCGCAAAATCGTTTCTGTAGTAGTGAGAAGAGGAAGGGGGTCGCTGGGGTGGCCGCGTGGATCCGAGCTCGTGCTCGCGCCGGGGACGCTGCCACGTCGGAGTAGGAGGAGGGAGAGGGAGGTAGTAGGCACGTGGGGGCGTGCAGGGCCACGGCTCAACAGAGGAGCGTTGCAGCGTGGGTGCGGCGGGTGCGGAGATGCCGCGGTGGGGAGGGGTGCGGGAGGAATGAGCGGGTGCGGAAATGAGCGGACGAAGGCGTCCATACTTCTGGACGTCTGGTACGTTTTGGTTAGGAAGGTGCGAGCCCGTGGTCGATTTTTCTATATCCATCTATCTTCTGTATCTATTCGGTGAGTGCCTGTGCGTTGCAACAGGAGCGAAATATATTTTTCATGAGACATTATCTGGTTTTGGACGAATATTGTTGTTAAGCCAAAATCGAGACATTGAGTTCTTGTTTGTGTGTAATTAGATGTCTGTTGCAGAAACTTGTTAAAGAAAATTTTCGGACTAAAAAACATTAACATAATCAAATTCTCTAGCTATTTCTCTACTACTACTACTTGATGGAAATCAACATTCATGAGTACTGTATTAGGGAAAAATTAGAGTACTGTATTAGGGAAAAACCTATTTCCCACTCCATGGAGGGACCATTTAGGATTTGTAGCTACCACCATTGTAATTTATATTTTCCACTTCATTCAGTGACCTTTTAACTTCTATCACACAGCTAAAATCTTAACTCGTAAATATCACAGCAATATATTTGCAGGTTAACCTAAAATGCTTCCAAAATAAAGTGCTAAGTTGTTAAGTCCAAGCTCTACCATCGGCAAGAAGTTCACAAAAGGTTCTTTTTCATGTGTACATACACATGCGGTGAGAAAATATGCGCTTTCCCAGCTCAGACTCTACCTTGTCTTGTGCCAATCCTCAACGTACCTGAGATCCAGAGAATGTCAAGATGTGTGTCTAAATACCACAAAAACCTGAATGTTTATGGAACTGTAGTAGTTCTGCATTATCAAAAAAGAAAGGCTACAGATCTTCTTTCAGGTAAGGAGATAATAAGGGTGTAAAGAGGGGAGCTTCGGCTTCATCTATGATCCATCTATGCTTCCTTGTGGCCTTCTAAGAACTGCTCCTATGTGTGTAGTTCATCTTCACTTTGTGCATGTCTTAGTAGGTAAGACTTGATAGATTCCACTAAAACATTAAATCTGCCATTACATATATGTAGGGAAAAATAAATAGTAGGTTTTACTTCCTAATATACATAATTACATGTTGTCCACCAGGCTGCAGCCATAGGCAAGACCCTACACCATGCAATGCACAAGCTCATCCAATGCGTCCCTGCACACTTGCCAACGCCTCGTGAGTCGTGACGAGCTGCACAAAGTCGCCAACGAGTCATGCCTGTGCCATTCCTGCGCTCAGCAGTTGCAAATCTCTAGGCAGTATGTAGGCACATATGAGGAACATCGATCACCAATTCACTGACATATAAAGTATCGTTGGCTGTGTACATATTGTAGGTTTGGGTTTTTATGACATTGTCTGAGACGCTCATCAACAATATGTGAAGCTGCCCATTTTTGGAAAAAAGATTAAAAAAAATTTGAAGTCAAGAACAACATGCAGGAGACATGGTTAAGCAACAATTGTTTCCTCCATTATTTAATAGCTAAAGTAAATTTAGTTACATAATGGTAATGCATACAGCCTTCCTCTTTTTTTTCAAAACTTATACTGTATATTGCAATCTGGATAGATGGCAATCACCTTCTTTCTAAGCCCTTTTTTTATTCTCTATAAATAATGCCACTAATAACTGACTAAAGAGATCGAAAAGATCCTAATGGGCTTGGAACACACCAAAAGGAGCATTACAGGGATTCTCCTCCCTCCGGGCTTCTAGGTGCTGGGCTTATAATAGGCCTTTTGCACCGGGCTTCCAGGCGGCAGGCGCTCCTTGCCTGCTCCTGCGTTCGCTTCATTCGCCCTGCGGTGGGTGGGAACCTCGCCGCCGGCCGTTCCTCGCGACTGTGGCGATGGCCACGAGGGAGATGCCGACAGCGCCTTGGTCCCGCCTGGCGCCGCGCATGACCTCGCCAAACACGGCTACCTCCTGCCTCCTGCCGCCTTCGACGGGACCCTCAGGCCCGGCCCACCGCAGTCTCCACTGCTTCTTGCCCATCGACGCAGCCCTGTTATTTGTCACTGCTTGAGCAGTACTTTCAACAAGCAAACAGTGTTAGGTTAAAAAACAAAAAAAATAGTATTTTTCTCTCACAACATTTCAGTATAGGCCAAATTTCAGCCAAGCGAACAGGTCTGTAAGATTGGTTCGCTGCACACGCGCCAGAGCTTGGCCTGTCGCATACGGCATACTCGCATGCAGCAATGCTCGTCGAGCCTGGCCGGGAGGAATCGCATAACAGATGGAGCTACAAGCCAGAAAGCAAAGACAACCAAATAACGGATGTCTCTGTAATGCTCATCCGGAACGATGCTCCAATTAAGACGTCCGGAACGGACGAACGCCTCGCTCTGCTCACTCTTGCAGCAAGTCCCTCGCTTCCTCCTCTGTTCCATGCTCGCGCCCCGCGCCTACCCGACGTGCGGCCATGGCTGCCTCCCTGGGCGGCGGCGGCGCGCTCCCCCACCCCGGCATCCTTACCTCACCCTCCGGGAGCACCTAATGCCCACGGATCCGGTAGCCCTCTCCCTCACCCCTGCAAGATCCATGGAGGTGGCGTTGCGGTGTTGCAGGGAATGGGCAGCTTTGCCCCATCCCGGCGCAGCGCCCTCCCCACCCACGATGGCGCCCTCACCCTGGCGACCGAGCTCCCTCCCACCTAGGCGGCTGGAATCGACCGGCCCAGCCTTCCGCTCCCCAATGTTACATATGTATGTTTCAAGTGTTTCACGCGTTTCAGATTATGTTGCATGTGTTTTATATAGATGTTGCAAAAGTAGATCGGGGATGTTGCACATGTTGCATATGTTGCAATTGTTTCAGAGGCATGTTGCAAGCGTATGTTTCGAGTGTTTTAGATGTTTCTAAGGTATGTTGCATGTGTTTCATATATGTTGCAAAAGTACACCGGGGATATTGCACATGTTACATATGTTGTAATTATTTCAGAGGCATGTTACAAGCGTATATTTCGAGTGTTTTAGATGTTTCTAAAGTATATTTCATCTGTGTTTTCCAGACGTATGTTGCAAGTGTGTTTATCTGGATGTTACATATGTTTCACACAAACGTTGCATGTGCTTTATTTAGATGTTGTATGCGTATGGTTGCAATGATTTTCTAAGTGTTTTCAGGTGTTTTTTTTCAAGTATTTCAAAAGCATGTTTCAAGTGTTTCAACTGTCTTCAGATGTATGTTACAATTGTTGTATTTGGAGGTTTTAAAAGTAGATTGGGTGTTGCATCTCCTTCCCCACCTTCTGCTGTATCGTCTCTCCTGGCGCCGGCAGGGCATCCATAGGACGGCATGGCCAGATCCTTCCGAATCAGACGCGCCGCGCGCCCTTCCCCTCTTGTCGCTCAAGCGGCACAGGCCCTGCGTGGAGCGCGAAACGGAGTAGAGCGCGCGGGCATCCGTCCCGCGCTAGCACCACCGATCAATCAAACAAACTGATATTGCACACAACAAACCTATCCTAGCTCCGCCAAACCAATCAGACCCTCGATGCATAACTGGAAGCAAGCAGTAGTAATATAGCCGACGAATAAGCCCCGGCAGTTGTGTCTTGCTGAGGCTGTTTTACAGTTGTGCTTGCGCTCCCTCGTGCGTCGGTCGAGTCCACACTTCTGCTTTCGCTCGGGAAAGGGAGGAGCAAAAACGAAGAGGCACATAGGGACGGAAGGATGGTTTGATTAGGAATGCGATTTGGCTTTCAACTTTAGAATATGCTAGGAATCTAGACCGAGAAGGTAAGGAAAAAAAAAACAGTTGGCATTAATATAAATTGACTCTAGTCTAGAAATAAAGCTTCCTTGAAATATGAAGGAGCGGTTGACAATGAAGCAGTTTGATTAATGATTTCCTCCTTTGATTTCGCTACTTTTCGCTGCGAGAAGTTAAGGACTTTTCGGTCTCAGACAGACAACAGCGATATGTCTGCTATTTCTTCCTCTCCTTAGCATGTCGTTGTTTCGCCACATGCTTCTACCTGTTCAATCGTTGATTCAGTCTGCAACGCGTGAGTCACGCAGTAGTCAGGATTCAGGAATACATACATACAGTCGCGCGGTTCACCTCAGCGCGTCCTCCGTTTTGACATCACTAGCTAGGAATCTCACAATTTCCAATATCGATTTTGCTACATAAAAAAGGACTTGTTAATTTTTACACTCGACTGCAAGAGAAATACGGTAAATGACAGTGCAAGAGAGGCAAAGGAGGAGCAACGATATCGACAAAAAGATATGATTCCCCATACAAGACAGATCGACGATTTGTCCAGCCTGCGTGAGCATGGATCGGATAATGTTTGGTCCTTTGCTTGGGCTGTTGCAAAGCTAGATTTTACAGTTCTACCATACACGTTTTACAGTTGCCTCCTGGCAAGCTGCTGAGGCAATATATGCTTATTTTACCACTGAACCAAGGAGAGAGTAACTCAAATTTTTCTTGTGTGTTGTCGAACACAATGCATGCTTGCCTCAGTCACGTGTATACTGACGTGTATCATCTTACAATCTGAGCACAGTTCGGTTTGCGAGGCTATTTTTATTAGAACCTATTCATCCGGATTCAGGAACACTGGCAATGCCAACCTTTCAGTGATACAACACGTGATGTGTGGCCTACCGACAATGACGTGGTTTTTTGGAGACACTTCTTCAGTCGATCTTAAGATCCGCTGGCTCGGTCGGTCATCTCTCCAAAGATATATTCTCATACAGTCACAAAGATAAGGTGCGTGGTAGTTGCGTTGAAAGGCCAGGGTCTACTGTAGGTCTGTAGCAGCATGCGTTCACTACTACACAAATCTTAACCGTGATGGACACTTTTGATTTACTGTGACGGGCAAAGACGTCCGCCGCGGTTGTAAGGTCACGGTTAATCGTGGCATAACCGCGGCGGTCGCCTGTGCTCATCACGGTTAATCGATTAACCGAGGCGGGCACGTTAGGACGCCGGCCTCGGTTAATTGTTAAAAAAACAAAAAAAAGCCCTAGTGAGCCCATCGAGCCCGCTGTCGGGCCCAATCGAGCCCACTGGTGTCGCATACGTCGCTGGAGCCGACCAGAGCCGGAGCCCACTGGTGTCTCAGATCTGGGCATGCCTCCTCGTCGCGAGCCGACCAGAGCCCGCCGTCGCCGTCGCCGGCCAGATCCGCGTGTGCCGAAGTGGAGGTGGCCGGCCCGCCGTCGCCGGATCTCGATCCGCGTGCGCCACCGCCGACGAGCTGACCTACGAGTAGAGGGAGGGTGAGGGACGGATCTTCCCTAGATCTAAGAGAGGAGAGAGGACGAGGGGCATACCTCCTCCTTGTGCGCCGCCGGCCGCCGCCGCTGCACCACCGGGGAGAGTCGCCTGAGAGTGGGAGGGAGAGAGGGCCGCCACCGCTACTGCTGCACCCGCCATGGTGGTGGGAGGTTGCCTTGGTGGAGAGGAGAAGGACCCCGCGCTGGATCTGGCCTCCCCGGCCATGCCCTCGGAGGGAGAGGGGCTCCTGCGATGGGAGAGCGGCACCAAGGGGAGAGGGTGCCTGCCGCATCTAGAGTGGAGAGCAGGAATCGGGTGGGAGGACGAGGGAGAGGGAGGAATCGGGTGGGGAGGGCGGCGTCGGGTGGGAGTGAGGTGCTGGTGAGAGTAAACTCTAAGTCCTCAATTTATATGAGTCCGGTCATAGGCTGTGTTGGGCTTTGGCTAGGCCTCTCTAGTTTTTGGAGGCGGGCCTTATAACGTGCCCGTCTCGGTTAATCGATTTACCGAGGCGGGCACCTTAGGATGCCTGCCACAGTTAATAGGTTATTAACCGAGGCGGTCAGTAAATCGATTAACCGGTAAATAAAAAGTGCCCGTCTTCGTTAATCGGGGCAATAACCGTGACGGGCAAAATTGGAGTCCGCCCCGGTTAAGTTTTTGGGGTGTCTTGCAAAATCATTTGTGTAGTAGTGATTGTTCATGCATGAGTTCTTTTTCCAGCATGGTATTGAAAGAAATTGCATCATATACGTCATCCGTACGTGCATCACCACACTTCCTTATTAAACTATCTATATATCTCTTGTAAAACTAAACCCCACTAATACTAATTCTCTAAGTTGCCACCTCCATCCTAACTCTGAGTTCCACTCCAGACTTATCTTCGAGTTCGTAAAGTCATGTCACAGCTTAGTGCAAGCTTTACGTTTCATCTTCCAGCTGCAAGCAATGCGCTTATGCTGCCCCTGTTTGTGCAACTTTTCATTTCATCTTCCAAAATGTAATGCACGTATGTTGCCCTTAATTGCGTATAATGACCTCCCCACACAGGACACCATAAACAAACAAACAAACGAATCCAAAGGTCGAAGAAAGTACCCAAGACTAATTGAATTGTGTGCATGCATGGTGCCGACACTTAGACCATGCATGTTTGGATCAGTTTCGGATTCTTAAAAAACCAGCTTTTATTTCTAGTTTCTAAAATCTGGATTCTGAGTAAAAACTAGTTGGGATGTTTGGATTCCCCAGTTTTAAAGAATTTGACTTCATTTATTGTTCTTTGGGTCACAAGAAACTAGCAAAAGGTAGGTATCAATAATTTCCTGGATTTTAAACTCTGACGAACTAGCATAATAAACTGTCAAAAACTAGCTTGTTTGGATCCCACGCAGTTTTCAATAGCTACATTCTTAAAAATTCGGAGGGATCCAAACATGCCCTTATTGATTTTGCATTGTGCAGACATTTTAAATAGCAATCCACCAAGCAGAAGCTGCCACCATACCAAATGCAAATTGCTCTCCTCAACTCTGATTCAACTCCTGCCTCCTCGGCTCCTCCTAACATGCGTGCTGTCGCGCGCCCATGCCCTGTTTAGTTCCTAAAAAGACCCAAAATTTTTTGCATAGTACCCGTCACATCGAATCTTTGACGCATGTATGGAGCATTAAGTGTAGGTAAAAAATAACTAATTGCACAATTTATCTGTAAATGTCTAGACGAATTTTTTGAGTCTAGTTAGTCCATGGTAGGACAAATTTTGCCAAATACCAACGAAAGTGCTATAGGAATTTTTTCCTAAAAAATTTTGGATCTAAATAAGGCCCCAGTTGACAACCCCTAGATTTGTTGCATGTCAACAATTCTCTGATCATCACCTTTATTTCCCTTTTCCGATCCCTGACCAATCGTGCGACATACCGTATGGGGCATGTGCTCCCATCTACTGGAGCTTTGCCGCACGCACAACACCACCAATAGGTTGAGCCAATAATCTCAAATGGGCGATGCCCTCCAACCACAAGCACCACACTGCACGTGACGGCCGATCGATTGAGACACTGCGGTTCAGTGCTCCACCAACAAATACACAAATGATTTCATCGATTTATCTGGCGATATTGTGGGTTCAAAAGTTTATGGTGATATTGCAAACACTTTCCTCATAAATTTCTAACTTTATGTTCCATGACTTTGAGGTCCTCACTACATGCATCACTCTCTTATGCCATAACGTGTACTTGAGTGCACTGAATTTAGTATGCAAACTAAATGTCCATGTACATTTCTTCTTGCAGCAAAAAATTTCTTCTTGTAGTCTGCAATTTCTTTCAGATATACCGCTAAATATCCATGTAAATTAATCGAAATGTTCTGAACTTTCGACTATATTAATTGAAATCAACATTTCCACATCGGACTATGCAATTTCTCAAAACCTGCCCTCTAACAAGAATAATTCCACTACTGTCCCGTAGCAACGTGCAGGTTTCGTCTAGATTATTTATTTATAAACTTAAACGCAATAATCATACGGCAGGAGTAGGACATCGTACTAATTTATTTTTTAAGCCTTATTAAAAAATCGCCACTGCTCACGCGCCGGCGGCGGTGAAGATAACAGCCAGCAGTGCGTAAGGCTGTTGATGAGCCAGTGATCTCATCATGCGTTCTCGATGGTCGGGGGCAGGTAGATCTTGATCTCCTCGTCCGTGTGAGGAACCAGCACGATGTCGACGGAGCTCTCGCCGGTGAGCCCGAGGTCTTCCAGCACGCCGTCGATGAAGAGCGTCACCTTCCCCACGAGCGTCCCGCCGGCGGCGTTGGAGCTGGGCACTGCGGTGAAGCTGCCGGCATACTCGCAGTCCTTGGGCCCCACCATGCCGGCGTCCTCCTTGGGCACGTTGATGATGACGTCGAACTTGTTGTTGATCTGGGGGTCGTACTCGATGCCCTCGATGAGCAGCACCAGGTCCTTCCCGGGCTGCTTCGCCGGGATCGCCACCGACGGTACGTCCACGGCCTCCTTCGTCAGGGTCAGCGGGAACTCCGACACCACCTTGGGCTTCGCCGGCGCGGACCTGGTCGTCTTGCCGGCCGAGAACCGGGTGGGCTTGCTCTTCAGCCACGGCAGCGCCGCCTCCGACTCCTTGTCGTAGGTGTACCCGAGGTTGGCCGTGTCGAGCACGTCGCGGAACTTCATCCGCACCAGCCGCGGGCTCTTGACGTCGTCGTAGAAGACGAAGCTGGTGTCCAGCCACTCCGGGTCGTCGAAGCCCCTGCCGCCGAGCCTGGTGGACCAGAGGTGCCACATCCGGTCCACGTTGGCGTGGTGCGAGTAGAAGAGCGGGTCCCGCCCCGCCGTGCCCAGGAACCCCATGTCGTTGTTGCAGTGCGGCTTGCCGTCGTGCCCCACCACCCCGCCTCCGTCCACGGAGCAGGTGGCCGGAGCCTTGGGGCTCGACCTGCCGGCCCACACGTGCACCGTCGTGTGCGCCATCCGCTCCAGCGTGCCCTGTGCGTTGCTCGCCTTCACCTTCGGCGCGCCGCCGGCTCCTTGCCGCCTCTTGGAACGCTCGTTCACCTCCTTCACCCGGGAGCTCGCCTCGCTGCACAGCTTCTCGCCGAGGTACGCACGGGGCCCCTTGCCGTCACGGACTTGCTACATACATACAAACAAGGCCAAACAAAATCAAGAGCTAGCCATTTCCAAACGAATCTATGTATGTACACACCTTGATTGATTACCTGAATGTATATGGTGGAAAGGTTGGTCCGAACGGCGTCGTCGTACGCCTGGCGCGAGGCGGCGTCCGACTCCGGCGGCGGCTTGAAGGGGATGGTCGGCCGTCTGGGGGTTTTCAGGTAGTCCAGGTCGATCAGGGCGTCCTTGTTATCCATGTTGCGGTAGGGGTCGAACAGCGGGTTTTCGGCCGTGGAGACCCCCTTGAAGACGGCCGGTATCCCCATGCCGGCCGGCGTGTCCCAGCTCCAGTACGGCAGCGCGAAGGTGTCGTCGCCGATGAGGTCGCCGAGGGCGCGCTCGTAGAAGTAGATGTACATGCGGTGCCACGGCGCGAAGATCCACGAGAAGTGGACGTCGAAGGGGCGGTTCTTCTCCGTCGGGTCCAGCCGGTAGTGCCCGTCGCAGTAGGACTCGTGGACGGCCGCCTGCGCCGCGAAGCTCAGCGGGTTCGACTTGTCCAGCGCCCGCATCTTCCCGACGGCTTCCTTGTACTTCGCCTGGTACTCCGGGTCCAGGAGGTGCGCCGGCCTGCGGATGCGCGTCACCGTGCGCTCCGGCGTGAAGTCGACGATGGGGATCCGCGACGCCGGCGGGCACGGGAAGCCTCGGTTCGGGTCCGAGCACTCCACCAGCTTGTCCGTCACCTTCTCGCCCCGGCGGCAGCTCTCCACGGGGTTCGCCTCCAGGGCGATGGACGCCAGGTCCGGGTACCCGACGAAGCCGGCGGCGACGCCGCTCAGGCCGGTGAGCACTCCACGCCGGGGTAGCCAGAGGAGGCGGCTATCGACGTCGTCGCCCCGGCCGCCGCCGCTGGCCCTGCACAGCACTGTGCGCCGCCGCCGGCCAGCATTCTTCTTGGGGAGCGTGGATGGGCATGCAGAGGGTGTCGAGGCGACAGCAGTCGCCGGGACGAGGAAGCTGGTGCAGGCGGCGCTGGCCGTCGCCATGCCGCGTGGACAAATCAGCTGGAGTACGTAAGTTAGATTATAGATCTTGGGTATTGCTGATTTATGCTGGGAAAGCATCAGTGTGCCCCCGTATATATGGTACATCGAGACGCCGCCATGGGCCAACTATTCGCTGCTCGATTGCCCCATTCCAAAATGCTAACATTTTCAGGGGCACATGCAAAATTTAGGGGAAAAATTGGATGTGACTATCCCCAGCATTAGGGATGAAAACGGATCGGATACGGACGGATATCACTGATATCATATTTGTTTTCATATTTATGTCCGGATTCGGATTCGAATACGGATAGTATAAAAATGTCGGATAGGATATGATTGGATATCGATATCATAAATATGTGATTTAAATATTCGGATACGAATACGGTATCGGATGTTAAATATCCGGACTCGGATACGAACGAATTAAAACTCCTCTAAACGGATTCGGTCTCGAATACGGTCGGAAAATATCCGTACCGTTTTCATCCCTACCCAGCATGCACCCTGCTTGGGCACCCAACATGGATTTATTCACGTGTCCAAGCATAATCATCTAACAATGGACTGCTGCGTAAATCAAATAGGATTAGTTCTTTTTTTTAGACCCAGTTACGTATGCTCGCATATACGAGCGCACGCACACCCAGGATTTAAACTCAGATGGACAAGTTCCATCACAAGGAACCTAACCAGCTGAGCTATGCTCAATTCGCATCAAATAGGATTAGTTGGAAAGAAAAAAAAACACATCTCGTTAGTCATCTAATTCTTTTCTCCAATTTAGTCATTGAGGTACCCACGCGTTGGAATATTGGTTTTATTCACCATGGGAGCTGTCTTTTTTTTTAAGTCTGCATGTACCACTTTATCTTCAGCTTTTACTTTTACCACATCACCCTTCTTTTTGCCAATATGTCTATTATAGACAAATATAATCCAAAACAAGACATACTCCCTCCGTCCGTGCATTCTAGTATTTAAAATTTGTCCTCAAATATAATGCATTATAAGGACAAAAATTAATTTTACATTAAATACTTTCTATTTATCAAATAATCATCATTAATCACGTTGATGATAGCGTCTGATTAGAAAATAAAATGAGGGTACATGCGTGTTTTATGTTCTCTCTTAATTTGTCTTAAAATTCCTAGAATGCATTATATTATAAGACAGAGGGAGTATATATATACTACTGGGAAGATATGTCTATGCATTGCGACTAGAGATAAAATCAACTAAACTATCCAATACATTGGTACAATTAAATATCAAGCTCCATAACTTCATCTAAGACCAATAATAAAAGAATTATTATAGTTCTAATCTTTGATGTAAGTCACCAAGAAGTTCATATAGCTGATATGTTAGGAACTGATTTTTCCGCTCATGATTATAATATAATAAAATAAAAGACCAATCTTAAGTTTTCAATGGCGGCTCTCATCGTGCATGTGAATAGCTTGAGAGCATATTTATTAGACTCAACTAACAGTATCTCTGTTTTGTTTAATATAAGTTTTGTTTCTAATTGACAAGAAATGCACAGGTGAGACGAACTTTATTTCTTGAGAAAGTGTCAACGGTACACAAAAAAAATTATCACAGGAGTTTGTTGCCGGCATGCATGACGTACCCGTGGAAAAATAAACGGATAGGAATCGGAAACAAGAAAGAAAACTAGAAACGAATCGCAAACACGAGCTGAGGAAAAAAATTGGAATGCCGTGTGTGTGACACTGACACCACGTGGGCATGTGGGAAAAAAAAGTCGGAAACTGGAAACCGCCAGAGGGAAAAAAAACGAAAACCGCCCGTGTGCGTGAGATACAACTTGTGCTTGTGGAAAAAAAAATAAACATCGGAAACAGAAAACCGCTTGTGCATGAGGTAGGATTAGAGGATGCCTCACAACAAACTATGAAAACGGACCATTTTAATTGAGCTTGGTACAACTTTATTTTAATAAAATTTTAAGACAGATGATGAATAGTAGTTATAATAAAGAATTAATCCTGTATGAAAATTCGCTGAAGAATAATTTATTTTGCCTATTCTCTACATGTCTACAGCATCAGCCAACTATTCTCTGCTCACACGTTGGAATATTGGTTTTACCATGAGAACCAGTTTTTTTTTCTGACGGCAACATGAGAACCAGTTTTTTAAGAATGCATGTACCACTTTATTATTATACTACTACATAAAATTAGTTTTACACTCGACACAGATTTCTTACCGTGGCGGATTCAGGATTTCAATGTTGGATATTCCCAAACTAAAGAAAGTACTCAGGCCTGGTTTAGTTCCTCCTTTAAACTTTAGTCTCTATCCCATCGGATGTTTGGACATATGCATAGAGTATGAAATATAGACTAAAAAAATAACTAATTGCACAAATTGCGTGTAATTTGCGAGACAAATCTTTTAAGCCTAATTAGGCCATGATTTTATTTGACAATGCGGTGCTACAGTAAAGCTACAGTGAACATGTGCTAATGACAGATTAATTAGGTTTAATAGTTCATCTCGCGGAGTACTGAGGACTTATGTAATTTTTTTATTATTATTATCCGAACACTCCCATATGACATCTCGACGTAACAGTCGATGTGACACCTTAAAACTTTACACCCTGGATTTAAACAAGGCCTTAGTTAAAAGGTACAAAAAGTTTACAACAACATAAATATAAGGTACATATAGTTCAAACTAAAGATATTTCATAACAAATGGAAATTACAAAAAACAAAGAAAATTATATTTTAATTTAACTTTGTCGTCCCTCATGGCTTGATATCGATTGATGATGTCACTATCCTTGACTTTGAAAAGAACTCGGGCTCAATAAACGCGACCAAGCTAGCAACCATTCAAGTATTGGTCTCCCATCCTATTTCTCAACTTATTCTTCATATAATTCATGATTGAAAACACTCTCTCTACACTAGCTGTTGCAAAAGTAAGTAGTAGGACCAATTTAAGAAGCTTGTACACAATATCATGTTTGATGTACTTTTTTGTTGTAACAAGCATAACAGAAAGCTTAGAAAAACTCTTCAATTCTCTAAATCTTTCTTCTCCCATCACATCAGTAATAAAAAGTTGAAGTTAACAAGGGAGATGGCCTAACTCTCTTCTTGAGAAATCATTACGATAAAATCCAGTGAGCTTTAACCAAATTGGCTTTGTCATAAGCAACAAATCAATCGGCAGGATTGAATGATGCCTACAAATAAACAAGTACGTGTTTACCTCATCAAACTTGTCATTAAGCTCTCCAAGTTGTCTATCAATAACACTTAAGAACATATCAACATGATAGTGATGCTTGTTCTTGATTTTCAAATAGAACCTCTTATCTCTTCCAACAACCATGTAGAAGTTGTCCATATAGGCAATTTGAACCTTATGTTTGATGGACATCTTTAAGCAAATCATCCCATCCATCATCGTTACGCATTTATTGCAACTGAATGTTTGGCAAATAAATAAGTTGTTCTGCATTAATAATATCTTGATCTCTCTTTTACAAAGCAAAGTATAAGTCAGTTGTGTACCCATGTATAGTTCGCATCAAGTGTAACATGAAAACAAACTCAAATGAATCATCAAAGATTCTCAACATTGTTTGTGCTTGTGAACACTCTGCTCCTTGAGAGGTATCCCATCCCACCCTTGTGACAAATTTCTAGAGTAAAGGATACAAAGAGAGGACATGTGTTATAATTTTGTCAACATAGCACAAACGAAGAGCCAATTGTTGTTTTAAATACACATCACTAGATTCATTAGCAAGTATTGCAAAATAATCAGCATCAAGGTCTTCCATGATAAGCTTTGTAGTTCCTTTGACACAACTATTGATGATATCTTTTTATATTGTAGGGGCAGCCCATATAAAATTCTTTGGAGAATTATTCAAAACAACATTCCCAACTTCTTCAAAATTTTCTGCTAGCCAATTGAGTAGTTCAAGGAAATTCCCTTTGTTAAGTGAATCCTCACTTTCATCATGTCCACGACAAGCCAAACTTTGACGCAAAAGAAATTTCAAGCACTTGAGTGCAAAGGTCAACCATGACTTGTACTCAACTTTCTCTTTTTGGGTGATGTAAGTAAATGTCTCAACTATTGTCGCCTTAGGCCTCAGAAAAGAATGACATTTCTCTAGAGCCACATTGTGATAACTAGCTATGGCCCCACATTGTGATATTTCTGTTTTTTAAATACCAATTTCTGAATCCTCCACTAACAAAAGCATCTCCACTAGAACAATTGGTTCTACGCTTGAATAAAAAGCACACAAAACATAAGGCAACATCTAATTCCACACTGAAAAGACAACAAACAAAATGGACATCTATAAACACCGTCACCAAACAAGGCTTTGAAGACTACAAAATCCATTCGCTGCTGACATTGAGATGTAGAACCCACTGAAAGAACATCGGCTGGAGAAACCCTCCAAAGAACACTTACAATCCTTCACCATCACAACAGAGTGTTGAAGATGTTTTATTTTAACCAATCCTTGAAAATATGTACATTTCTAGAGACAACTTTATTATGCCAACCACAAGTAAAAATCATTTTTAGCTACAGTTCAGAGTTACAATGTGCCATGGAATTTCTAGTGATGGTTTACTATTGACCCATCCCTAAACAAAGGGGATACGGTTATAAAAAATCACCTGTGTATATATATCTACACTCATCCTATACCTCTGAGTATCTTTGAAAGATTAAGTCAGCAAATGTCATGATTAACAAAATCACAACATATGCCCATTATCAATGAGCATGTTGTCTACCATTAAAGAGTAGCCAGGCTCAATCCCCACCCAGTTGAGTTATGCTTAGACCTTATGTTTGGATCTCCAAAAAATTATGAGAATTAGATAAGAGGATGAGAATGAGATTCAAACAGGTAGAACCAAAGGCAGATTCTTATAATCCAACCACTAGATTTTGATAATCCCACTATGCACGGCCTCCATCCTAATATTTGGGGATAATAGGGTGTAGCTGTGTAAAATCACTTCAACCACTTATAATTTGAACAGACCACATTTTTATTATCTAGAATCCAAGTTATTGAATCACTCCCTGGAATCTAGATTCTCATAGTCTTTGGGATATCTAAACCATGCATGCTCTTAGTTTGCTTGAATATTCTTTTTTTCAACGTGTGGATAAGGCAATACAAACTTGTGGTTTTGATCGACCCTGTACGGACAGATTGACCCGTGATTGCTGATTGGTCATCACATTCACATGGCATGTACCCGCCATGTCGGCGTCCACACGAAGCCACGGGCCTGCTATGTATCAATGACTACGAGCCCAAACGGATAAACAGTGGTACAGCGCTCGCGCATTATTGCTGCGCTTCGCATGGAATGCACCGGTTGTCGTAGTTGACGAGCCCTGCTGGCACGTCGTCTTTTCCCGCTCCATTTGTGCCGACCCGGCCATGGGCAGATATGTGTGATACGGTAATGGGCGTGGCTAGCGCCCGGAGCATGTCCCGCCGGTTGCGCCCACCCTCCATGCCTGATGAGTCACTGCATGCTGCATCTGCTGCTGCTGCGCGTGCTGCACCTGATGAGTCTGACTACACTAGCACAGTCGGGCGAGTGGAGAAAATATTTAAATTCATTTGAGAAAAAAACGAAAGTGAACGGTAAATATCGATGTCGCATCATAAACAGTGTCGACCGCCACACCATGAACAGCGTTCAGCAGTGCCAGAAGCCTCCTCTGGCCTCCAATTTACCTGTGGTCGAGGGTTACTTATATACGCACGCAAGCCTGTGCTTGCTGCTGCACGTTTCGCTTCATTCCATGCCCCCGCATGCTTCTGTGCCTATCCCTTCACTTCTATGTTGCATGCTCGTGGATGTGCATGCAGGTAAGGATCAGATCACCAATGTCAACATCTGGATGAAATATTATCATAGTTCAGAGCGTCCGGATGAACGGACGGACTGACCCCGCGTGCATTACGCCCAAGAAAAAAAAGAGGGGGGTGTGCGGTTACAGTCAGGTGGGCCCGCACCTGTCCTTTTCTGTGGGGCAGCGCATTAGAGTGTGTGCGGCCACCCGTTTCGGGTGCATGCGGTGCTTAGGGACCCGTGCATGTGCGTGACCACGGAGAGAGACTCCCTGCTATGTCCGATGCTGGCTGGAACAGCTGGCTACGCCTCTAGCGTCTAGCCGCATGCGCCCAGGGCCGCAGGCCTCCCTGTCGTGCCTTCCCTCTGCCGTCTAGCGCCTAGGCCTACTGCTGCTTGCCGTCCTGCTCTTTTCTCTCTCTGTGTTATTTGTGCCTAGGCCAAGCTGCCATTGCCGCATGTTGCCTGCATGCAGTGTTGCTGCTTTGGCCGATCGGATTAGCCAGTTGCAGGCCGGCCAGGCCACTTGCCTATTTGTGAGAGGAGCACAAGGCCATATGTGCATGCGCTGTTTGCTAATAATTCCGTGATGCTTGACCGTGGGTAGCTGAGTGTTGGCACATTTCAAATGGTTCAACTATTTCAAACGTATGTTGCAGCATGTGCATCATGTTGCTAGTGTTTTCATTAGCAGTCGCAATATGTTTCATGCGTTTCAGATGTATTTTTTATATGTTTCATCTTAATGTTGCCCGTGTTTCATTTGGATGTTGTAAAAGTAAATTTGATGTTGCAAATGTAGATCTGGTCTCCACCTGCATGCATGTCCATGGGCATGCAGGCGGTGGCAGGTGTAGCGTGCGGTCAGACTCATCAGGCATGCGGGATGGACGCAACAGGCAGGGCAGGTGCGGGCGTCCGGACAGCGGCTAGTGTCCGGACGTCCGGACGCTAGGCACACCCATATAAGATATTGCTCTCTCAACATGGAAAGAATTCAATTGTTCCAAGGGCCTCAAGCACCGCACACAATCATTGTTTATAATGTGTAATTAATGAAGTAGCACTTCACGAATTAGTGTTTCATCAACGCATAGTAAAACGGAGGCCTCTTGTTTTGGCGTGTTTGGTTCGACTGACCGACCCATGTGGCATGGGCCCTGTTTCACTGTGCTGATAAGCCGGCTAAAAAACACTGTTGACTGATTTATTGTGAGAGAAAAATACTGAAAAAGACAGTTTATAAGCCGGATCAACAGAGCCCAAGTCGTCCGACGTTTTTCGGAGAATGAGTTGGTTCCATTAACTTACCTACGATTGGCATCGTAAAGAACTGATGGATGACGGACCGGTTGAACGTGTGACGTAAACCAAATGCCAACGCTATGTTCGGATGTTGGATCGGATCATTCCACATCCGTCCGTTCTGCAAACCAAACAGACCTCTCTCAACACGGAAAGAATTCCAGTGTTCTGAGGGCCTCAAGCATTGTATGGAATCACTGTTTATATATAATGTGTAATTAACGAAGTAGCACTTCATGAATTCCAGGTCGTCCAGGTCTCCCAATCCGTCACCGTAATGGCACGATAGAAAAATCCACCGGCCCTCTCCCACGGATAGTCAAAGTAATAAAAAAAATACTACTTCGGCCCAATGTAATAAAAGTGTGTATTTTCATTTTTCAGTATCTTTGTACCATCATTCTCTCATTTTGCTCGTATGATAGTCATTGATGCAACTCAGTATCGCCCAAGCTACATCTTCAGAGATTCCATTGTTTGAACCGCAAAATTGTAGAGTCAATATGGGTTGCACCCATAGGTTAGCAACTATTTACTTTGGGGGTTCACGACCTCAGATCAGTATATCCATAAATATGTTTTCACATGGTGCAGCAGCGTATAGTACGACTAGAGGAACGGTGGTCCGGCCGGGACCGGCGCTGCAGGCCCCAATGCCTGCTGGCTACTAATAGCCGACTGTACTGCCAGTGGATCGAGGCCTGCTGCCTTCCCGGCGTCCCCACCGCCGCCTACCGGCTGGCTGCCCCCAGCGAGATTTTCAGCTCGTTCGGCTGGCTGCTTTTCTCTCACACCAATTCAGCACCAGCCACCAGCCACCAGCCAGCTAGCAGTATTTTTCTCTCGCAACAAATAAGCACTAGCCACCAGTCAGCCGAACGAGGTCTGCCTAGTGATACAGTGCCCGGATCTCAGGGACAGAGAGGCCTGCCAATGGGTTTGGCGTCCAATGATGACATCTTTTTCTTTCGTTTCATTCACATTTTTATACTACTGACAACCCTGCCTTGTATCTAAATTAAATGAAGTTACCTTTTTATCACATTTTTTACTACTTTGATTTGTGTACCATTTTCTGACCTCAAAACCTGCATATACAACCCCCATAATCGATCTACCCAAAATGACCAAGCATTATCTAAGTTTGTAAATTTCTGACCAATACAAGGTACCCAAATCGGAGTTGCATTCTCTCTGTATGAAAATAAATGCATGCTCATTGCTACACACCTGGAAGTAAACAAAAATGTAAGCATAATTTACTTGTTGGATTGTGCCATTGGATTCATTTAACTAAAAGTTAAGGGCTCAAAGAACACTGCACACAAACAATGAACATACATGAGTGAATTTTCAGACTCATGAACAAATAATAGTGAAATAGGCAAGATTTACTTTTGCTACCTATAGAGAAGTAGTATAACAGGAAGAGAAGATG
Organism: Saccharum hybrid cultivar R570; assembly: GCA_038087645.1. NCBI lineage: Eukaryota > Viridiplantae > Streptophyta > Magnoliopsida > Poales > Poaceae > Saccharum > Saccharum hybrid cultivar. Next base: position 907,857 of record JAQSUU010000594.1, on the reverse strand, counting down.
ACAAAGCCGATCGTCACCCACTTCACAACTCACCAGCAAACACGTCATTCACCACTCCACCCACCGCAACACCATGTTCAGTCACGACATGATCCTTATGCGCCGCCCTCACAAGTCACAACACAACTTCGAGAAGCTCCACGGCGTGAAAGCTGGCAGGCGTGACAAGTGGGGCAGACATGAGCACGAGCATGACCTGGCGGCAGTGACAGCAGCAACGCAGGCGCACCAAGCACCGCTTTGATGATTTTCCGTGCCTAAACCAGCATCCGAGGGGTAAAATAAGGGACAAGGTTAAGCCACGACCGCGTGACCCCGGTTGCTTGTTTCATCTACCTTGAGTTGCGCTCTTCCTCCCCTACCCCGACTCCTACCCCACCACCGCCCAACAACCTTGCCCACCCTAAATACTGGGCAAGCTCGCCGGCATCGTCCTCGTCCTCACCCCCACCCCTGCCTTCACCTATGGTGGCTGGTGACGAGCTGCCTTGCCGCGCCACCCACAACCAGCCACCGCCCCTCAAACCCGACCACGCTAAAAACTGCAGCTCGGCGGCGAGCACCACCGTGACACCCCCACCGCCAACCCACCCAATTGGTTGTCCCCCGCTGCCCGCTCGGCGTCACCCCCGCCGCCTCGCTTGCCTCCCTCCAACCCGCCACCACCACCATGTCACGGCCGCCTCCCCCAAACTCCCTTAGCTGTCGGTGATGCCGAAACCCTAACCTCGGAACCCTAGCTAGCTGTTGGCATCCTTGTCTTCGCCTTTGGTGGGCCGCCAGTGTGTGCGCATGTGCGTGGGCCGGCCCACGTCGCGCGCTCCGCGTAGAGCGTGACCAGTCCAGCCCTCAGCAAGGAAGTGGGCCTCTTACATGGCCTGGGTTTCACGTGTGGGCTGAGCAGACTAGCAAGGGGAGAGATGAGATGGGCAGCCACCGTTGGATTGTAAATGGACGGCATACAACATGGAGAAGGTTACCCATGACTATTGCTCAAAAATAAAAAAAAACCATGACTGGATTGCACATATAAATATTCTAGAATCACATTCTTTTTGGATGGAGGGAGTACTCACGGTACCTTTACAAGAATCTCTAAGAGATTGAGTTGATGTCTCGCTTAATTTTGAATGGCTCGTTACATATCCATTTGTCCCTGGAGTAAATTTAGGGGCCGTTTGGCAGGGCTCCGCGAGCGGCTCCAGCTCCGGCTCCTGCCGGAGCCCTACCAAACGCCTACGAGTGAACAAGCTCCGCTGCTGATGCCGCAAGGGTTCTAGAGCACTTTTTGTGCTGTGTGGACGGAGCCCCAAAATCGAGCTTCTCTAGGCTCCTCGTTCATCCGGGTGCGAGAAGACATGGTGGCCATGGGCAATGCGAGTGCGTGGTAGCAGTGGCGGGTGTAAGGTCCTAGATGGCTAGAGGGGGGTGAATAGCCTATAAAAAATTCTACAAGAACAACTAAGCAAACTTGTTAGAATAACAAACGGCGCAAAGCGAGTTTTGCTTAGCTTACGGTTGTGATGCAAGCCTCCTATCCACAAGTCTAGTAGATTATGATCTCTAGTTCACACGAAGGCTATGTCACTAATTTTACACTAGTGAGCAAGCTAACAACTACTAGCAAAGGCTACCACTAGAGCTACACAAGATAATCTAGTAAATGTAAAAGCAAGAGATAGGATTGTCAATCTTATACCGACGGTGGAGTGAAGATGTTGCCAATCACCAAGATGATATACAACCAATCAATATTGACAACAACACAATATGAAGACCAATCACCGGGAGACAAGAGATACAATATTTTTGTTCACCCGGTGTTCACTTGTGCACCGACAAGCTACATCACCGGTTGTGTCGACCAACACTTAGATGGTTCCTCGGTGTGACCCTCAAGTCACTTGCCCCTCAAGGCACGCCCCGCAAAGCACCGCAAGACACCACTCTCAAGTGAGGTAACTCAATGACACGCGCAATGTAATAGAGTTGCTTTTGGCGTCCCGCCGAGGAAAGCACAAGAACCTCTTACAATCAACCGGAGGTGGCCAAGAACAATCACCTTCTCTTGCCAACGCCTCCAACAATCTCCAAGCCGGCTAGGAGCGGTACTCTCCAAGAGTAACAAGAAATCCACCGGCTAAACCACCCACAAGTGCCACTAGATGCCCTCAAGCTATGCAATGCACTTTAGGATCACTCAATCTCACTTTTGATTTGCAATCAAGCAAGAGAGATGAGTGGGAGGAGATGCTCTAGCTCAAAGGATGCACAAGAATGTTAGAAATCACGAGAGACCTCCCCAAGGGCCGGCCAACAAGTATTTATAAGCATCCCATCCAAAAATAGAGCCGTTATACCCCTTCACTGGGTCTTATCGGGATGACCGGACGCGCTCGACCGCGTCCGATCCTCCAACGGTCACTGCGCCAACGGTCAAATCCCACGACCGGACGCGCCTCTCAAAACGATCGGACGCGCCGGTCCCGAGTGACCGGACGCGCTCCAGTCAACGACCGGACGCGCCGATCGCACAGCACCGCGCGCCCGTGAAGTAACGACCGGACACGCCCCTCGCAATGACCGGACGCGACCCTCGCAACGACCGGACGCGACAGTGCCCGCGTCCGGTTAGAGTCTAGTAAGCTCCCTCAACGATCGGACGCGTCCGATCATGTGTGACCGGACGCGCCTCGCGTCCGATCGTCCTTGCGAAACTCAGTTTCCTCTGGACACCTGACCGGACGCGCCGGTCCTGCGAGTGACCGGACGCGCCGGTTGCAAACCCTAGCACCCACGCCTATGCTGTACTGACCGGACGTGTCCGGTCATACCATGACCGCATCCGGTGCAGCGTCCGGTCACCTCTGTGACCTCCGTTCACCTCCGTTTCTTTTCCGACTTCCGGCGTAGAGAGAGACCCAAACCCTCTCTACCGCTTAAACTTCAACGCCTTCGTAAATGTGCCAACACCAACAAGTGATCACCACCTTGTGCACGTGTGTTAGCATTTTCATAAACATTTTCGAAGGTTTTCCAGTTAGCTCACTAGGCCCTACATGCAATGCACTTCATGAATTCACCTAGTGGCACCCGTGCATCGAATAGCCGATAAGACTTCCCCTCTTAATAGTTCGGCTATCGATCCTAAACCACTCACACCCTCTATGGTGTCTTGAGTGCAAAACAAAATGTCCCTATGGTTATACCTTTGCCTTGAGCCCATTTTGTTTCTGCAAAAGATATGATCCACTTCATATCATCACATTACTGTCTCGATCCATCGACCTTGACTTCACTTGCTCTTCACCGTTGCATCGGTCCGTCGGCGCCAAGTCTTGCTCAAGCTTCACCATCGCATGGTCCTTTGCTTCGAAGCCTCGACTTGCCCTTCACCTTCCCAACCGGTCCATCGAGCCAAGCATCATCTTGGTCTTCATCATCTTAGTCACATGATTCAATGTCATGTCTCATATTCAATGACCACCTTTATCTAAATCATCCACTTAGATACAAAGGTTAGTCCTAGGTTTCATCAATTAGCCAAAACCAAACTAGGGACTTTCAATCTCCCCCTTTTTGGTAATTGATGACAACCCTCACAAAGATGATTTTGATAATAAAAGTTTTGAACTTGTCATACTTTTCCAATCATTTTGCTCATAAGTAAAGTTTGGACAATTATCACAAGCTCGGTTTTGGTAGCATTAGCTCTCCCTATATATGTGCATAGAGTTTGGATTGAAAGCTTTGCACATATGCATTGAAAGAAGTGTTGAGAGAGTAATTCTACCAAAATGATGCTAAGGTGTAAGAAATGGACCTTTGAAGCGTGATATCAATCGGAGTTGCCTTTTACACCATCCTTAGCATCAAGAAGTAACTAGACATCCATCACAACTCAAGAACCCCGTGAGATCAACATTATATGTAAAGGTTCTTGGACCACTTGTACCACTTGTAGAGCTTTAAGCATGTCTAGATACCACATGTAAACTATTCCTATGCATGCTAGTAGATCATTTCATCATTCAAGTTCTATACTAGCATTGCACCACACAAGCACGTATATTGAATTTAAAAACATGTGCAATGAGCAAGTCATATGAGAATGCACAAACAAATGCAACAACTTTGTTTATGAGCTTGCTCCCCCTACTTGTGTGCATCAAAATTGTATTTACCCCTTTATCATGTTGAATCATCTTTTTCTCTCCCCCTTTGTCAACAACTTACCCAAAAATGGGATCAAATTGTGGAGAGAAAAGCAATGTTTGATGGAGTAGGTTAGAATTTATCAAATTTGGTTTAACCTAGAATACTTGCCAAAGATATTTAATTCGATTTGAACCAAAGACAAGCTTCTTCACTCCTCAAAATAAGGGTTATCTTTCCTATGTTGAATTAAACACTTATAGCAAATCTTTTAGATTCAACACTAGGTTTGCAGGCTCACAAACATGTCATATGCCACCACTAGATCAAAGCAAGCATAGAAGCCATAGTGGTAACATATATCCATCAAATTCATTTGATTTATCATGAATGCTCATACATACCACTTATTATGTCTACATGCTCTAGCAAGTCCTTAGCATAGGATGAATGACATGTCAACCAACTTTACCTTGTAATGTCAAAGGAGAGGCATGTCAATAAGTGGGTGGGGGTGCATTCAACTCATGTTTGAGAAATCAAGAATGTTCAATTCATTCCTTAGCTTGCAAAACATCTTTTCATCAAGTGGCTTGGTGAGAATATCGGCAAGTTGATCATCGGTGCCAACACTTTCAATGGCAATATCTCCCTTTTGTTGATGATCTCTAATGAAATGATGCCTTATGTCAATATGTTTTGTTCTTCCATGTTGAACCGGGTTTTGTATCATCTTGATTGCACTTTCATTATCACATAGCAATGGCACATTCTTGAAGTTGAGACCATAATCCTTCAAAGTTGATTTCATCCATAGTAATTGTGCACAACAACTCCCCGCACTCACATATTCGGCTTCGGTGGTAGAGATTGCCACACTATTTTGTTTCTTTGAGGACCATGACACTAGTGATCTTCCAAGTAGTTGACATGTGCCGCTTGTGCTCTTTCTATTGATCTTGCAACCCCCATAGTCGGAGTCCGAATATCCAATCAATTCAAACTTTGACCCCTTGGGATACCATAGTCTAACATCTCTTGTTTGCTTCAAGTACCTCAATATTCTCTTTGTGGCCGTGAGATGACTCTCTCTAGGTGAGGCTTGATATCTAGCACACATACAAACACTAAACATGACATCCGGCCTTGATGCAGTGACATAGAGTAGACTTCCAATCAAAGACCGATATTCCTTTTGATTCACCATTTTGCCATCAAAATCACTATCCAAATTGCCATTTGTACCCATTGGAGTTGAAATTGGCTTTGCATCTTGCATTCCAAACTTCTTCAACATGTCCCTTATGTATTTCCCTTGACTCACAAATGTCCCATTCTTCAATTGTTTGACTTGGAGACCAAGGAAGTAGCTAAGTTCACCAATCATAGACATTTCAAATTCTTTGGTCATCATAGCACCAAATTCTTCACAATAAGCTTGATCGGTTGATCCAAAGATGATGTCATCAACATATATTTGCACTATGAATAGATCATTCCCAATCTTCTTGATGAATAAAGTTGTATCAACCTTGCCCATCTTGAATCCCTTAGAGAGATGGAAATCCCTTAGCCTCTCATACCATGCTCTAGGTGCTTGCTTTAAGCCATATAAAGCCTTCTTCAACTTGTACACATGGTTGGGTTTCTTGTCATCTTCAAATCCGGGAGGTTGCTCAATAAAGACTAACTCATTGATGATCCCATTGAGAAATGCACTTTTGACATCCATTTGATATAGTTTGATGTTGTGTGCACAAGCATAAGCTAATAGAATCCTTATTGCCTCCAATCTTACCACGGGAGCATATGTCTCATCATAGTCAAGACCTTCTACTTGAGTGTAACCTTGAGCAACTAGTCTTGCTTTGTTTCTCACCACAATGCCATCTTGATCTTGCTTGTTTTTGAACGCCCATTTGGTTCCAATCACATTGTAGTCATTTGGCCTTTCTACCAATTCCCAAACATCATTTCTTGTGAAATTGTTTAGTTCTTCTTGCATAGCCATAATCCAATCGGCATCCCTCAAAGCTTCTTCTATTTTCTTTGGTTCCATGGTTGACACAAATGATGCATGCTCACAAAGCATAGCTAATCTTGATCTTGTTTGCACACCACTTCTAATATCACCAATAACACTATCAATGGGGTGATCTCTTGCAACATGTTGTGGTTGGAGTACTTGCAATTGATTGCTTGAGCTTGGTTGATTACTTGATGTATCTTGATGAGATGAACTAGCACCATGATCTTGCACTTGAGAGTCACTAGCTTGCTTGAATGGAGAATTGAGCACTTGATCTTTATCATCATCTTGAATATCAATTACTTGCTTTGCTCTAATGTCCTCAATGTCCATGTTCTTTATTGCTTCCACCAATAGAGTTCCACCAACATCATCTAGATTCTCTTCTTCATCTTGTGACCCATTGGTTTCATCAAATTGCACATCATAGACTTCTTTTAGAATGCCACTTGAGTTGTTCCAAACTCTATAAGCCTTGCTTGTAGTTGAATAACCAAGTAGGAACCCCTCATCACATCTCTTGTCAAACTTTCCCAATCTAGTGCCTTTCTTAAAGATATAACATTTGCAACCAAACACCCTAAAGTAAGAAATATTGGGCTTTCTTCCATGAAGTAGCTCATATGGGGTCTTCTCTAGCAATGGATGACAATATAGTCTATTGATGTAGTAGCAAGCGGTATTGATTGCTTCATCCCAAAAAGATTGACTCACATTGTACTCATGAAGCATTGATCTAGCCATATCAAGCAATGTTCTATTCTTTCTCTCAACTAGGCCATTTGATTGTGGAGTGTACTTGGCCGAGAATTGATGTCCAATACCATAGTGATCACAAAGTTCTTCAATTCTTGTATTCTTGAACTCACTTCCATTGTCACTTCTCACTTTCTTGATTCTAATCTCAAACTCATTGTGAACTCTAGTGAGAAATGTCTTGAAGGTGTCAAACACTTCACTTTTGTCACTAAGAAAGAATACCCATGTGAATCTTGTGAAGTCATCCACTATGACAAAGCCATACTTATTACCACCTATGCTAGAGTATGTTGTTGGGCCAAATAGATCCATATGCATCAAATCAAATGCTTTGCATGTGCTCATTGTACTCTTCTTTGGATGTGAGCTTCCAACTTGCTTCCCGGCTTGACATGCACTACAAAGCTTATTCTTCTCAAATTCAACATCTTTCAAACCATTGACAAGATTGTGAGTTTAAGCTTCTTCAATTGTTTCATGCCAACATGACCAAGCCTTCTATGCCAAAGCCAACCCATGCTTGATTTGGAGATTAAGCAAGTTGTCAAAGAAGTTTCTCTAGCATTGAAGTCAACTAGATAGAGATTCTCATATCTAAAGCCCTTGAATGCCACATTTGAACCATCCATACTAATGACTTCCACATCATCAACCCCAAAGATACATTTTTAACCAAGATCACATATTTGTGCCACGGATAGAAGATTAAAATCTAAGCTTTCAACTAGCAACACATTGGAGATACTCAAGTCATTTGATATTGCAATCTTGCCTAAGCCAATAACCTTGCCTTTCTTGTTATTGCCAAATGTGATAGAATCAACACCACTATTATTGTCATTGATTGAGTCAAACATTCTTGATGTACCGGTCATGTGTTGAGTGCACCCACTTTCAATAATCCAATGCCTTCCTCCGGCTTTGTAATTGACCTACAAGCAAATCAATGAAGCTTAGATACCCATTTTTGCTTGGGTCCTTGTAGGTTAGTAACTAAGCTCTTTGGTACCCAAATAGCCTTCTTCTTTGGGCCAACAATGGGTGTACCAATAAACTTAGCTTGCACACCCTTCACACCTTTGGTAAGCACATAGCAAGAATCAAAAGGTATAGCATTAACAAATTTCTTGCTTTAGTTCTTTTTATTACAATTATGCTCTAAGTGCCCAACTTGCTTGCATCTATTGCAAAACCAACCATTGCTCTTCACAAAGCTAGGCTTTGGAGTTGCAAAGGCCGACTTGCCTTTCTTGGGGGTGTAGCCCAATCCCTCTTTGTTAAGAGAGAACCTTTGGCTACCCAAGCACTTAAGCAAGCGGGCCTCACCACCATAGGCCTTGCCTAGGGCGTGAGTGAGCTCATCCACCTCTCTCTTGAGAGTCTCATTCTCAACCATTAGTGAGGTATCACAAGTGAAACTATCACTAGTAGTGGAGGTAGAGTTGGTGGTGGTGGATGAAGAGCTACAAGAAGGGTTAGCATTTGTCATGATGATAGGTTTATAAAAGGATTCATCAATTATATCACATGTAACACCTATATCACATGATACAATAACCTCCTTCTTTGTTTGTTGCTCAAGTAGCAATGAGTGGGCTTTTTCAAGCTTGGAATGAGCTTTACCAAGATTCTCATGGTCTTCCACTAGACTCTCATGAGTGGTCTTAAGCTCACCTAGAACTTTTCTCAAGTATTGCTACTTTCATTGAAAGCTTCTTACACTTCTTGTTCTTGGCAATAGCTATGTCTCTAGTTTATTGCATCAAGTCATATAGTTGTTCTTTAGTTGGTTCATCATCATCATTTTCATTATCATTATTATTATCATTATCACTATCATGAACATATTCTATTTCACTTTCATCATCACTCTCATCATATAATACCTTAGCTTCTTTGGCCATGAAGCACGAAGAGGATGAATCAAATAGTGAAGGCTTCTTGTTGATAGCAATGGAAGCAAAAGTCTTGTTGGATGATTCTTCTTCATCATCATCATCACTTTCCCAAGTGACCACATAGGCTCCGTTCTTGCCCTTCTTGAAAGTCATCTTGGCTTCTCTCTTTTTCTTCTCAAACTTGCCCCTCTTGTTGTTCTTCTTCTTGTCATAGGGACATTCGGCTTGAAGATGTTCGGTGCTATCACAATTGAAGCACTTCCTTTGTTGCTCATTGCTCTTGAAGTTGTCATTTCTCTTTTTGAAGCTTCTTCTCTTAATGAACATATGACCCATTTTCTTGACTACAAAAGCAAATGCCTCATCATCAATTTCATAATCTTCATCTTCACTATTGTCTTCTTCTTCTTCAATGATGGTAGCTTTGCCCTTGGAGGAGATGGTCTTGAATGCCACGGTCTTCTTCTTCTTCTCATCTTCCACCTTCTCCTTGTCATCAACATCTTGATCATATTTGTCATAGGTCAATACTTCACCAAGCAAATCATTAGGCTTCATTGCTTCAAGCCCATATCTTTGCAACATCATGATCAACATCTTGAATCTTCTAGGTAAGCTCAATAAGAACTTGTGACAAAAATCTTGATCTTGAGTCTTGTGCCCTAAGCTGTTGAGATCATTGACTATCACTTGCAATCTATGAAACATTTCAATGATTGTTTCATCATCCTTTTTCTTGAAGTTCTCAAACTCACTCTTGAGCCCATATAGCTTGGCACTCTTCACAACCTTAGTGCCCTCATATGTTTCACTCAACCTTGTCCATACTTCATATGCCAATTCTAAGTCCTTGATGCCCTCAAATACTTTTGTGTCAATACCATGGGAAAGTGTATTGAGAGCCATTTTATTGCATGTTCTATTTGCTCTATCTTCATCGGTGAGATGATCGGGATCAATGATAGCAAAGTCATTCTTGGTGACTTGCAAAACTCTCTTATGAATAGAACCAAGGTACATTGTCATCTTTCTCTTCCAATGAGCAAAAGAACTAACACCATCAAAGAACGATGGCTTGCCCCCAACATGATTGAACACAATTTGAGCTATTTTTCACACCGAAGGATGTTAAGCCTTGATTAAAATGGTGACCATGGCTCCGATACCACTTGTAAGGTCCTAGATGGCTAGAGGGGGGTGAATAGCCTATAAAAAATTCTACAAGAACAACTAAGCAAACTTGTTAGAATAACAAACGGCGCAAAGCGAGTTTTGCTTAGCCTATGGTTGTGATGCAAGCCTCCTATCCACAAGTCTAGTAGATTATGATCTCTAGTTCACACAAAGGCTATGTCACTAATTTTACACTAGTGAGCAAGCTAACAACTACTAGCAAAGGCTACCACTAGAGCTACACAAGATAATCTAGTAAATGTAAAAGCAAGAGATAGGATTGTGAATCTTATACCGACGGTGGAGTGAAGATGTTGCCAATCACCAAGATGATATACAACCAATCAATATTGACAACAACACAATATGAAGACCAATCACCGGGAGACAAGAGACACAATATTTTTGTTCACCCGGTGTTCACTTGTGCACCGACAAGCTACGTCACCAGTTGTGTCGACCAACACTTAGATGGTTCCTCGGTGTGACCCTCAAGTCACTTGCCCCTCAAGGCATGCCCCGCAAGGCACCGCAAGACACCACTCTCAAGTGAGGTAACTTAATGACACGCGCAATGTAATAGAGTTGCTTTTGGCGTCCCGCCGAGGAAAGCACAAGAACCTCTTACAATCAACCGGAGGTGGCCAAGAACAATCACCTTCTCTTGCCAACGCCTCCAACAATCTCCAAGCCGGCTAGGAGCGGTACTCTCCAAGAGTAACAAGAAATCCACCGGCTAAACCACCCATAAGTGCCACTAGATGCCCTCAAGCTATGCAATGCACTTTAGGATCACTCAATCTCACTTTTAATTTGCAATCAAGCAAGAGAGATGAGTGGGAGGAGATGCTCTAGCTCAAAGGATGCACAAGAATGTTAGAAATCATGAGAGACCTCCCCAAGGGCCGGCCAACAAGTATTTTTAAGCATCCCATCCAAAAATAGAGCCGTTATACCCCTTCACTGGGTCTTATCGGGATGACCGGACGTGCTCGACCGCGTCCGATCCTCCAACGGTCACTGCCCCAACGGTCAAATCCCATGACCGGACGCGCCTCTCAAAATGACCGGTCGCGTCGGTCCCGAGTGACCGGACGCGCTCCAGTCAACGACCGGACGCGCCGATCGCACAGCACCGCGCGCCCGCGAAGTAACGACCGGACGCGCCCCTCGCAATGACCAGACGCGACCCTCGCAACGACCGGACGCGACAGTGCCCGCGTCCGGTTAGAGTCCAGTAAGCTCCCTCAACGATCGGACACGTCTGATCATGTGTGACCGGACGCGCCTCGCGTCCGATCGTCCTTGCGAAACTCAGTTTCCTCTGGACACCTGACCGGACGTGCCGGTCCCACGAGTGACCGGACGCGCCGGTTGCAAACCCTAGCACCCGCACCTGCGCTGTACTGACCGGACACGTCCGGTCATACCATGACCACATCCGGTGCAGCGTCCGGTCACCTCTGTGACCTCCGTTCGCCTCCGTTTCTTTTCCGACTTTTGGCGTAGTGGAAAATAGGCATTTCAACTCCTCGAAAACGCCTGAATCCCACGCTCGCAAGCTCGGCGGGAGGGAGAGAGAGACCCAAACCCTCTCTACCGTTTAAACTTCAACGCCTTCGTAAATGTGCCAACACCAATAAGTGATCACCACCTTGTGCACGTGTGTTAGCATTTTCATAAACATTTTCGAAGGTTTTCCAGTTAGCTCACTAGGCCCTACATGCAATGCACTTCATGAATTCACCTAGTGGCACCCGTGCATCGAATAGCCGATAAGACTTCCCCTCTTAATAGTTCGGCTATCGATCCTAAACCACTCACACCCTCTATGGTGTCTTGAGTGCAAAATAAAATGGCCCTATGGTTATACCTTTGCCTTGAGCCCATTTTGTTTCTCCAAAAGATATGATCCACTTCATATCATTACATGACCGTCTCGATCCATCGACCTTGACTTTACTTGCTCTTCACCGTTGCATCGGTCCGTCGACGCCAAGTCTTGCTCAAGCTTCACCATCGCATGGTCCTTCGCTTCGAAGCCTCGACTTGCCCTTCACCTTCCCAACCGGTCCATCGAGCCAAGCATCATCTTGGTCTTCATCATCTTGGTCACATGAGTCAATGTCATGTCTCATATTCAATGACCACCTTTATCTAAATCATCCACTTAGATACAAAGGTTAGTCCTAGGTTTCATCAATTAGCCAAAACCAAACTAGGGACTTTCAACGGGCGACACGGCGGCAAGGCCACGGGCGGCGGCGCGGGCGCACAACGCAATCCAGCGAGAAACAACACAGAAAGAGGATCTTCTAGCAAGAATAGGAGAAAAGATAGGGTTCCCAATATAAAAATACAAGAGAAAAGGAAAACAATTGATGGCTCCAATAATTTAGACATAGACTAGGGTTCTCAATGCAAAAACAACTGTTTGCTTCTCCTCAGACGGATCAAATTGCCTTGGCACTTGTAAAATACGTAATAAATCACATAAGTATCAAAATATTGTAAAACCAGTTTTTCTAGGTTAGGTTCAACTAGATGTACACCGTAGTAAAATAATAAGTGGAGGCTATTATAGACATTTACCATTTTTCATCCATTCAAAAAAACAAGATGAGCTGTTTTGCCAAACATTTTTCAGAATCTCCTTCAGAGAAGCCACTTTTTCAGAAGAATTAGAGCCGGAGCCGTTTTTGGAGGAGCCAGAGCCCTGCCAAATAGGCCTTTAATAAAAAATGGAAACACCCATGCCAAGCTGCTAAATTCAAATTAAATGCATAGATTTCACCAATAACAACATAACTAATTAAGCATTTTTCTGTTACTTGTTCTACTGTTATCTACTTACATGCAAATCTCATTTCTAGGGTTAAACATGACTACACACTACATTATGTTAAATTCCTTATCTAAAAAACAGCAATAAATAAGCTTAACCATTAACAACTGAATGTTCACAAAAAATGTCTATTTCCATGCAGTTTACATTTAAGTTGGCAATACCCTGACTTCATTCAAACAGTAGTGTAAACTAAGGCTTTCCCTTCGTAAACTTAACTCAATGGCATGTTTTTGCTATTTCAATTTATGGGATTTAAGTGTTTCTTCGTATGCAAGTCGATTTATTGTTGGCATGATAAGTTAGAATTAAATTTTGTTGTCTTTCTAGTTTTCATTATTCAGCCAGTGGTGTGCAGCAACATCTAACTGTAATAAATTGGTGTACATATGTCCACATTTCAAAATTGTCCTACAGAAATGCCTACCACGACCTGCAGCATCACTACCCGTTTATTTAAAAATAAGTAGTGATAAGTTATCGCTGCCAGTTTATAAGGGAAAAGGGCATCACTGATGGTGCTATAAATCTACTAGTAGTGATAACACAATATCACTAAGGGATGGTGTCAACAACCAGTAATGCAAGTACCATCACCATGTTTCAATCCAAATCCAACAATGATATGGGGAGGGGACTCGAATTTTGTTTCAACATGGTTAAGCATGGGTTCTAGCATCCATCTCTCAATGTGCACCTCCGGCATCCTCTGATATTCCCCTCCCGGCCTGCATCTCATCTCGCCACTCCCTACTTCTTCCCTTTACCCCCATCCTGCACCTAACCCCTCTCCCATCGAACGTCGCCACTCCATCTCCCTAGCCCCACCCTACCCTTCCCCCCCCCCCCCCCCCCCCCCCCCCCCCCCCCCCCCCCCCCCCCCCCCCGCTGTGGGCAGTGAAGTTGTGTGGCCGGTTTGTAGCTGCGGACGGTAATAGTAGCTGGTCACATGGGCTTTGGGCGCATGCGGCAGCGGCACATGGGGCACATGGCCGGACCTAAGTTCTTTTGGGGCCTAGGGCGAAACTGAAGTTCGAGGCCCTTATATACACATGAACTAAATGCATATATGAAATGTTATTGATAAACACCTAACTTCATATGCAAAATCAATATCCATAAGAAACAATTCATACATATTAAATTATCTTAAAAAATTCTTTCAATGCTCCTCGATGTGAAGTCACTAATGATGCTATCAATATTAATCTCATCCAACAATTGTTTCTCGATGTGAAGTCAATGATGATGGTATCAACATCAATCCCATCCAATGAGTGACTAGTTTCCAGGACAAACTAGCAAAATGGTTCCTTGCTTTCATGGGTAGAGTCGACCACTTTTCAATACAACGGTAAGGTTTAATTATCAATCCCTAATGAAGATTAGGGTTTTGTATGTACTACTGTCGTAGGTAGAAGTGATAAACATAATTAATGATAAAAATAGTAGATGTATTATGTCGATTGGCCAGAGGAGATCAATTGGCTATACATCATAAGAGCAAAAAAAACACCACCTTGCGTCCTCAAGCTAGCGACAAAAAGGTGTCGTACTTAGAAAATAGTGTGAAGGCGCTGCTGCTGCTGTGGTATACCATGGTTTCATTGGTGCAATACTGAATATTGTTTTCCTGGTAGAATTTTTGAAATAAATATGGGATCCAAAAATACGGCCAGGAAATCTTCCTAACTGTTTCGATCTTGCAAAAGCAAGATTTTCCTGATTTTTTTCCTCTGAGAAATACAGCGTACAGACAGTAAACGGTGTCAGTTGGGACACAATTTTCTGCCTTATTTTGTTCTTGTGTTGTGGTCATGGGTGGCCCAATGAGTCACAAAATCTTCTTGTCTTTTTGTTCTTGTGTTGTGGTCATGGGCAGCCCGATGGATACCCATGACCTGAGTGGACATGGGTTTGAACATAAAATTAAACTCATGATGGGCTATGTTTTTTTTTTGGCCGGTAGATTTTACGTTTATGGGCATACATAGGTTCGGGTTGGCAAAGTCTAGCGGGTTTATTCTCGTTGCCATCTCATACGCGTAGGACGAGGGAAAGCTCAGCAGCAGAAAAGCAACTGCGGATGCTGCTCATGTATGCATGGGATGCGAAACGAGTGTGACCTCGGACAGCATAGCATATGGAAGGAAGGATCGCCAGCCAGCGTGCGCGCGCACACACAGTTTCCAATCTGTGCTATGGGGTGATCAGCATCACAAACCCGACTATTGTGTAATGAACCACACACACACACAAAAGAGACAATTTGCCAGGTTCGTTGCGAGCTTGGGGCAACTTCGGCAGCGGTTCATGCATGGTGGCGCCAACTTGAGGCGGTAGGCGGTAGCATAGCAAAGCTGTGTGTGCGCGGTGATGCAATAAATTAAGGGTCGGCGACAATAACATGCCACCCCCAAAAAAACACATCCATTATTAAACAAATTGCGCTTTCTTCGATAATGGATAAAACCAGCTGGCTTTAGACCTCTTTAAAAGAATATAGGCATCGGTCTAATTTCAATTTTTTTTTAAAACTTGGGCTGGCTCGTCAACTACTGGCGAGCAAAATGAGCTAGTAGCTAGTTAAGTAGTAGGCCAGCACCAGTCTAGAAATATTAGCAGCTCAGCTCGCGTGCAATCATTAGACAGCAGCCAAAGATTCATCCCGGGGACATAGCCCAATAGAAATTCCAATCCAGTCAATACAAATCTCGCTACCATGACTGGTGTGCCTGAACGTGATCCGGAAAGCGTCGGCACCAACCCACTCGGACGGCAGCCCCGCGCCGAACCCCTCGTAGGAAAAAGTCCACTTTTTCTCCCCTAATTTTGCGAAAGTCCGATTTTTCTGCTTGAACTCCAAAACCGGTAAACCATCTCTCTCTCAACTTTTCAAACCATGCGTTTTACCTCCCTAGAGCGGTTTTGAAGGCGGTTTTGTCTTTATCTTTTTTATTTATTTCGGCTGAATCTTTGAAAAATCATAGTAAATCACAGAAAAATCATAAAATAAAAAATCTAATTTTGTTGAAGATCTACACAGTGAATATATAATATAGTATGCTTTCATACAATGTTTTTGCTATAGATTTAGATATATACTTTTATGTAATTAATTGAAATAATTCATAACTGCAGTTTCTATGATCTAATTGCGGTGAATTTTTTTTGAACGCCTAATTGTTATATGCTTGAACTGTAGTAAAAATTTCATACTCATTGGATCATGTATAATTTAGTTATAGATTTATTACCCTTAATTCTTTTTATTTTCTTTATTCTTTTACTATTTTTATTTTACTCTATTAATTTTTATTTCCTTTTATTTTTTATTTTTTCCTTTCCTTCCTTCTATTTAGTTTTTTTATTTTTCTTTTTTCTAATCTTTTTATTTTTTAACGTTTATACATTTTTAATTTCTTTTTTGACAGAGTTAATAATTTTGTTTATTTCATTTTGTATTTTGGTATTTTATTTTTTAGTTTTCTTTCTTTTCTTCTATTTATAATTGTATGTTTTATTTTTTTTATTTATAGAGGTTCATGTAGTATACATGTAATGTTCTATGATGTATTTTTTTGATGTCCGCGACTACAAATGTGATGTTCTACGATGTATTTTGTGATATTCAGTAAGCATGCATTGAAGTACTAGGATATATTACGTGATGTTCGGTAGCTTTTTTATTTTTTTATTTGACTATAATTAATTAATTCACTAATTTTATTATTTTATTTTACATTTCATGATATTTTGTATACATACGATGTTCTACGCTACATTTTATGATATTCATGTAGTGTTAATGTGATGTTCTTTGATGTATTTTATGATGTTCAGTAAGCATACATTGATGTTCTAGGATATATTTTGTGATGTTCGGTAGCACTTTTTCTTCTTTTTTTACTCTAATTAATTACTTCACAAATTTTATTATTTTTTACATTTTCATGATATTTGTGATGTTCACGTAGTCTATATATGATCTTCTATGCTATATTTAGTTATGTTCGTGTATTGTTACCATATATTTGTAATGTGCGATAGCATCTTTTCTTCTTTTTATTTGACTATAATTAATTACTTCATTACTTTTATTTTTTATTATTTTACTTTTATATTTCATTATATATGTGATGTTCACGTAGTATACATATGATGTTTTGTGCTATTTTTTGTGATGTTCGTGTAATGTTAATGTGATATTCAACAACTATTTTTAAATACATATTCATCATGCGATAAATGTTTGTTAAAATTTTTTATCGAAATATATCCATGTGAGGTCTTGTTTTGAAGGGTTTATTGCAAGAAACACGATGGTGTAATCGGATTTTAATTAGAATACTTAGTTTAAGAGTTACGATTTTTTTTACTTCAAAAAGCATGTGATATGCTGACGTCAGCACTTTTGGCTGTAGTGTGGCTCCTGATTGGCTTGCTAGCACGTGACAGGAGAAACAGCTCGTGAGGGAAGCGCCTGTGGGGAGGGGGTCGGCGTGGGATGATATCTGCCACCCAGGTCCGGCACCTAGGGTCCCCGAACGTGATCTGGCAGGCGCATGCCGAGCTACCTCGGCGACTTACGGTGTGTTTACTTCGCGAAAAGAAGGTGAAAAGTTACTATAGCATCTTTCGTTGTTATTTGGTAAAATTTATCTAATCATGAACTAACTAGGCTCAAAAGATTCGTCCCGACATTTACAGACAAACTATGCAATTAGTTATCTTTTTTACCTATATTTAATGCTCTATGCATGCGTCGAAAGATTTGATGTGATGGATGGAAAAGGAAATATTTTGAGTTGGGATGGGAAGTGAACAAGGCCTTATCAGTTCGAGCTGACAAACAAGTTGAGTTGAGTGGGACGTCGATCTAGCACGTTAAGACAACACACTAAGCCGATCGAGCCGGCTGAAGCTGGATCGAGCCAAGCTGGTTCAATGTCCACCCCTTGGTTCCAAGGTAGAATATATTATTCAGCTACTACCATGATTTTAGGATCTAATCCTGTGCTAGGTGGGACTAATAACTCTGTAGCACATCTAATCCTGCTAGATTAGCATTAAAACTAGTATTAGAAAGGATTTTAGGAGACATACCATGATTAACAGAAATAGGCATTTTGTAGGGCCTCCTCCATAAATGGTCCAGACGGACTCAAGAAAACATCCACCTTCGTCTGTTAATTATTTTATTAACATACTTGTATCTCAAAATGACTATTATTAATAGAAGCAGGCATATATTAAGGGTCGGCCTCTAGAAATCGATCAACAGAGACGGCCTTTAGAAATAGTTGTTTAAGAAACCTCAAAACTTTTTACAACTTCATAGTTGTTTAAAAAACCCCAAAACTTTTTACAACTTTAGAAATGGTTGTTTAAAAAACTTTTTACAACTTTTTACACAAAAGTTGTAGGTCTCAACACGTTTTACAACTTTATAGCTAACAAGTTGTTGACTCAAAGCCATTTAGATTCTTAATCTTTGTACTTGACAAGTTTTTTATTTGAATACATCTAGTCCCTAATATTCATTTCAAAATTCTCATATTTGTATTCAAATTTTTAAAATTTGATAAACTACCTTGGATGCAGAAAACACCCTTTATCAAAATTGTAGAGCTCAACAAGATCTAAAACTCTATAGTCGAAACTTTTTTATTTGAAATCATTGAAGGGAATGAATATTTTATACAAACTTTCACAATTTTGATAAAAAAATATAGCACTCAATATATACTCACAAACGAGCGTGTAGTAGAGAAATATTTTATGTGACGAAGGCCATGTATTTGAATCATATAAGCTAATTTTTTGCACTACCACAAAAAAATGATTTAGGAGAGAACCTGTTTGATTAACTGAGATGGGCACAACTGGAGACCGTCTCCACAAATGGTCAGGCCGCCTCTAGGCAAATGCCCGCCTCTGAAAACTGTAGGCATTCTAAGGCAGGCGTCTCTAAAATTCATTGATTAACAGGGATGGCCGCCTTAAGACGTCGTCTATATAAATTGATGTTAGAGTCAAACATTTTCAGATGCTTGTCTCTGAAATCGCTATTAAGAGAGGTGACCATTTTAAATGATTGTTTCTAGAAATCATTTTTTAGAGACGGATGTCCTAAGAGGACCATCTGTAAAAATATTTGCAATAGAAAATAATTTATAACTTTTCCATATGAACTTAGATGAAGACAAACTTTATATCAAGTACCACTCCAACCGATCTACAAACTTTTAGTTGAGAATTTTTAAATTTGAAAATAGTTTAGTGTACGAAAAATAGTTTTTAAGTTCGCAAATTTTAAATTTTATAATTTAAAATTTTCAGACAACCTCATATGTTGACATGGTCAATACCAAAGTTGTAGTGCTCAATACAAACAAATTTGTTGTTGAAAAGTATTTGATTAACTGAAGTTGTTTAGAGACCCAATTATGTGTTTTAAGTTCATAAATTTTGAAATTTAAAATTTAGAATTTCTAACGACCTTTAATGTTCACATAATTAATATTAAAGTTGCAGTGTCTGACCTGATCTGCATGTTTGTTGTTCATTATATTTTTGTTTGAAGCTTTTTGGTGTCTCAAATATTTGTTTTAAATTCTAATATTTGAGATTCTGGGACCACTATACTGATTTCAGGGCATGAATGAATTAAGCTGATTACTTGACGAATTTCTGGGAAGAATGCGGATAGAATTTCAACATCTTCATAAAACCAAAGTTTCTGATTCCTGAAATATTTTTGATTATTTTATTTCGGTAACCTTTTTGAATTAGGCTGCAACAGGTGTACATATTTCAAACATTGTTGCAGAGAGCTGCTTCCTGAAGTTCTCTGTAAGGTTTTGTAGGTAACTGAACCATGAGAAGATAGAATGGAAAAAAAAGCTTTCTTTAGTCCATTATCTAAGCAAACAATTGAATTTCTTGTCTGGCACATCAACGGACCGCATGCTACCATTACCTGTCTCAAAATTTTAGGTTGATCTGGTGCCCAAGAAACAGTGAGTTCTTTCAAAGAACCTGTCGGTGTCTAGAACCGCACCCTAGACACTAAGACGAGTGAATTTGTATCTGCGCGTCTAGGCCTAGATGGTGTGCAATGCGGACACAAGAGTTTATACTGGTTCAGGCAAAAATATCCCTATGTCCAGTGGATGTTTCTACTGCTCATATTGCTTTGCACCGGAGTGCTCATAGTAGGGGTTACAAGCTTTCGAGAGAGGAGGCAGATCCCAAGTCTCTTCTTTGGTGTGTGAGCTTGAGCGCTTGCTCAGCGAGTTGTGTTTCAATCAGGGGGGGCCTAGATGTGGCCCCTGCCTCCCTTTTTATAGTTCCCAAGGGGAGGGTTCGGGTTACAATTGTAGTGAAAAGGTGGAAGGGGAAAAGATGAAAGAGAATGTGGCCTTGGGCATAACTGTCCTCCTCCTTATCTGGCGTGAGCAGTTTACCATATAGCGCAGGGACGCAATGGGCGTCGAGCTTTTGGCCTCTCCGTCCACTGGTGCAACGTGCTGTGGCCACCCTTTGGCCTATGTGCTTTTGTACCGTCGAGGATGGGCGGTGCGTGCGCCTGGCTCTGCGTAGAGAGGGGGTTAGGTAGCATAGTTGCCGTTACCCCCGTTCCTGCAGGGGCATGGACACCATCGTGGTGGAATGACCGGGGTCACGTCGAGTCGTACCAGGGCTCCCATGCCCCCGTTCACTGTGCATGATCGTGTTCATCCCATCATTGGGAGTAGGTGTCGTGGTGGGGGCCCACGCGGCTCCTAGCTGTGCCCGAGGGCCTTACGCGTCCCTCGGGCGAGGCAAAAGTATGCCGAGGAGGTCGGGCGCTCCCGTGCTTATTTCATAGGGGTCGGGCGAGGCGGAGATTGTTCCCGACGGGGCACAAGGGTTGGGTGAGGCGGAGATTGTTCCCTGAGCCTCGGGTGGTCAACACAAATGTGTTGTTTACTTCCTTTGGTTGGGTATCCCTAATATTGATACCCGATAATAGTTCCTGAGCCTATGGAGGAGTGGGGCACTCCTTCAGAGGTTTGAGGACGAGTGCACATGTGCAGTTGTTGTTTGTTTGGTTTGAAGAAAGTTGTCCGGTGGGTGCGCGTGAGCGCACCCGCCGGGTGCAGCCCCCGAGGCCTTAGAGGGGTATGGTATCCCTTCAAGGGCTTGAATCGTGCGGGGTGGTCCTTGTTGGTATTGCCTTTGGGTGCGTTCCCTTTGCATGTATCAGCCCTTGATGTTCTCGCGTAACCATGGGGCGCGCGTGGAGCTCCCAAGCCTTGGCATGTTGTGGGGGCGTGACCGTTCGTTGGGTCAGGGTGCGAGCATAGCCCCCGAGCCCCCGTGTTGCGAGAGACCGATTGGGTGGCCTCTCGTCTTTGTTCGTTGTCCATCATGCGTCCCTTTGTGAAATTGAGGGGTGAGCTGGGCCATGCTATCCTCATTGGATGAACCATGGTGCTCATTGAGCTGTTAACGGGTATGTTCAAGTGGAGCCCCGGTTCCCGTTCGCCGGGTGCTGGCTTGTGGTCAAGCTGGTGACGCATTCCAGATTCCCGATGGTTGATTCATATAGTTCTCAAAACTGTCCAACCAGTCTGAGGGCTCGGTGCCTCTCGTCGAGGGATACCATGAATCAATTACTGATCAGGACTTGACCATGGGTCGGGATGCCCTCGGCGCTAGAACGCCAGGGTGATGGCCGCTTGCATGCCCATCCCTTAGCATCCCTGACTCTAAGTGTCCTGGGGCAGCTGTCGGACCCACGATGGGCCGACCTTCGAACCCCTAGACCATAAATGGGCCATAGGAGTGTATACAACTCCGTATCCCGTTCTTATCTGCCGAGGCCCACGATTGGCCCGTGGAGCGAGAATGCGCTCGAGCCCTGCAACGTGGTGGGATAATAGTAGGCGCGGCATACGAGGCGGACGGCATGAGGTGACAGGGCGGTTTTGCAGGAGGCGTGCGCATGGTTACCGAAATATTTTTGGTTGTGATGAGACGTTCCTGCGGCCATAATTAATGCGGGTGGTTGGGGCCTCAAATTGCTTCATTTCCCCTCTTTTTAACCCGGTGGGTTTCCCTTCCCTCACACACCTCTGCTCTCTGCCTCCCTCGCGCTCGCATTTCCCATCTGCCACAGCAAGCAAGAGAAAGAGGGAGAGAGAGAGAGCTCACCCTACCAACGCCACCGCCGCTGCCAATATCGCTAGAGTGCTTTCCTGCTCTCTCGATGGACCCGTGGGGATGCTCCGCTTTCATCGACAAGAACGCGTCATGGCTCATCGAGGATGGGCTCCTCCGTCCAGTGACGAACGCCGCGCAGCCGGAGTGGATCATCCCCGGCAATGACGACGAGCCAAACCCTCCTGTTGGCTATGTCGTTAGCTTCATGCATTTCCACGAGCAGGGATTTGGGACGCCGACGAGCGACTTCTTCTGCGAGCTGCTCCATCACTATGTGATCGAGCTATAGAATCTCAACCCCAACTCGATTCTGTAGATCACAGTCTTTGTTGCCCTATGTGAGGGCAATCTGGGAATCAAGCCCAATTTCGCCCTGTGGAAGTACTACTTCTATACCACCGTCTTCTACAAGACAGTGAGGAAGGGCGAGACGGTGCCGGTGCGCATCGGCAGTTGCGCGATCCAGCTCCGCCAAAACTGGGTGGACATGTATATCTCCATGAAGGGGACGTCGTCCAACAAGGGTGGCACCAGAGGTGGTTCTACCTTAGGAGCGACACTGACATGCCCCTGCCTCCGTACATCGGTCACTACTTCGAAGTAGCACCGGTACACTAGGGCTATGGTCCTATCACCACTGAGAAGGAGAAGATCAACACCCTCCTCTAGGCGGTCAAGTGTTTGGTGAATCATGGTGTCACCGGGGCTAGGGTTATCGTCACGTTCCACTAGCAGAGGGTGCTGCCGCTAATGCGGTGGGAGCGCCAGCTAGACAAGATGGTGCCGGATGTGCCCCTCGAGGGGACGATGCTCGTGATGTAGGAGCTCGACCGCGAGGAGATCAAGAAGCGCATCAAGTCGGCGCTTGGGAGCACTCCTTCCAAAGCCACCCTCGACCTCCACCCACTGATGTGTCCCGATGACAACTTCATCGAGATGGTTAGCATCCTCCCCCTCCTTTGTACCTCTTTTCCATCGCCTGACCTGACGCTCGGAGGTTCATAGGGGAGCCTTTGTGTCATTTGTGACTTCGACCCTCCACTCCCCGAGGACGTGGCTCGAACGGTGAGGAACCGGGCCCATGCCAGGAAGGTGAAGCAAAGGAAGGATGATCGAAAGCGGAAGAAGATCGATAGTGCCAGGAGGAAGGTGGAGTGCGAGAAGTGCCGAAAGATGTAGCGGGAGGCTAGAGAAGAGGAGGAGGAGTCAAGCAATGAAGAGGACGATGACGAGGGGGGTCCACCCATACGATTGGCTAGACTCCATGGCAAGGAGGAGGAATAGCCCAAGGGGTCATCCCTCACGATCAAGGGGTGGAAGCCACAGGCTCAGCTGCAGCTCCGCGAGCTAGAGGACCCCGACCTCGGGGGAGCCACGGTGGCACCTAGAGGAGGAGATCCCCCGAAGCTGCTAGGGTCGGCCCGCCCTAAGGGATTAGGAGGATCTAGATCCCAAGAGACGACGGGGTCGCCGCCGCCACCCTCTTAGCCTAGTGCGACCAAGATGGTGGCGACCTAGAAGAGGTCCTGCCCTATTGCGGTAGGGTCAGGCTCCAGCGGGCCGGCACAGAAACACCCCCGTCCTACGACACAGAGGTAAGAAGTGTCTTTTATTGTTGATTATTTGCGCTAAGACTCAGTAATCACTGACGTTTGTCGTCCTACAGGAGAGCTCAGTCTGATGCCCCCACTCGCGCCACAGAAGGTACTAAGGTGGCAAGGCCAGGCCTCGGTTGGCGATGCGCTGGGCTTAGACATCTCCACCTCGGAGACGACTGACAGCGTCCCTCTGGCATCCGCGGCCGTAGAGGGATGGGAGATGCCAGCCACCCCTACTTTGCCTCCGCCTGACCCCACCCCATCCGCTGGGGTGGCATTTTTAGAGGAGGAGGTGGAGAAGTCCATCGAGATAGGGATGGCGACGCTAGAGCAGCTACCACGGTTCGGGCCGGATCCCGCTCTTGAAGCGATGCTCCTCTAGGAGAGTGCGGCACCTCCACCTCCGGTGACGGAGGCATCGGGATCGACTACGGGAGCGGGTGCAGACGCCGGGGCCTAGGCGGCGGTGAAGGAGGCTACGCCTGAGGACCTCTCAGCTTAGGTGGGGGCTGCTGTTGGAGGCGGTCCTAGTCGGACGAGCTGGCGTCGCGTGAGCCTGATGTCGCCGAGGTGGAGTTGGTGTTGGTTTCGTCCAGCGAACCATCTGACATGGCCGAGGTGGCCTAGTCCTCCCGTGCCAAGGGGCTCGTAGCCCTCATGTGGGTGGGAAGCGATCCCTACCAGTGGGGCGGCCCACGCCTCACTTGGTCGGATCGGAATCAACCGGGGGAGCCGCCAGTTTTTGTGCTGGATGACGCCAAGGAGCAAAGGTACTAGGACCAACTACAGGCGGGGTTCTAGGACTTCAACAAGACCCTATCCTTAGCATTGTCTACCCTACACAATGACATTAGCCTAGCTGGCCAGGTATGTTGAGTTGAGTGAATGCTGGTCCTCCCCCCTTCCTATGATCTTAACATGGCCTTCCGCGCAGGCAATATTTGACTAGAGCTGGGCGAAGTCAGAATTCCTCCTCTACGAGCAGGGTGCATGGGGATGCCTGTCAGAGGAGGCATAGAGGACTGCTACGGCCTTAGCGATGAAATGGCGGACCTTCGCATCCGACATGAGGTGGCAGTCATCGACGCTGAGGAGGCGGGGGAGAAGCTGTTGGCCCATGTTGAGCATGCTCGCAAGGACCAAGAGGGGGCTCAGAAGGTAAAGGATGAGCGCGATGAGCTGTCATGGGCCGCTAGGCAATTCTAGTCCGAGCTCGGGTCCATCCGCCATGAGCGTGAGCGAGCTCTTGGCGAGCACAACGAGGCTCGCCAGGAGTGCATCATAGCTCAAAAGGAGCGGGATGACACCGTGGACCAGATGAAGATGGCTACACGTGTGGCCTCTCAGCTTGCCGAGGAGAACCGCCAGTTAAAGCTCGAAGTGCAGTCCCTCTGAACCACGGTGACCCAAGGGGCGTCAGTAGGATCTTGCCAGGAGCTAGGAAATAGACGGTAAGTGCCTTTACCCATTCGTATCATGTTTTCCGAGGCCTGCCCTTATCCCTTACGATGATCAGGGCTGAAGGGCAAGCTTGCCAAGGTGGAGGTGGAGCTCTTGTTGGCGCAGGAGGCCCTGATGATGGAGCAGCACGAGCACTTTGAGCTGTGCACCGCCATCGAGCTGGCGTGCGACGCCCTTGGGGCGATCCAAGTGTGCCTCAGGGTGAGCTCGTTGGAGAGTCATCTTGGGGTCACCTTCGAGCGGGCTTGGACCCAAGTAATGGAGGCGCTTCACCTTGGGGTGCGACGCGCACTCACTGTCTTCAGGTCCCACTACCAAAAGATTGACCTAGAGGCGCTCAGTGAAGGCTACGTTGATATCCCTAAGGAGGAGCTCGACGCCATCGATGAGGAGGTGCTAGAGCCGGTGAAGACCCTGGCGGCCAAGTTTGAAGATGAAATTGTCCCTTCGCCCCTGGAGCTATAAAAAAGTGTCGGGTGAGGTGCCCGTATAAAAACTTAGGGTACTAGATAAGTCTGTGGCCTTCGGGGCCCTTAAAAGCTTGTTTTTATTGTTTGCTTTAAATTTTTACGTGTTCGCCTGCCCTTGTGGCGAGCCTAGGCCTGCAGTGTTTAGAGTCAGGACCAATCCCCTAGGTTAGGGTTAATGAGTGTGGGTACCGTAGGTGTAGAGGCATAGACTGTTCACAGTCCGATTAACTCGACCCGAGAGGTTCTCATGCTCCACTGTGCCCGCATTTTCTAGTCACTATCGGAGGGCTCGGGTGGGCAACTTTTCATAAAGTTTTTTGAGTGATTGCTGGATCCCCACATTGTGTCTAGGTTCATGGATTTTTTAAAGTGCGAGTTGACCCCTTAGGCCAAGACTAGTGAGCAAAGGCACCGTAATTGTCAAGGCATGAGTTTCTCGCAATCCGACCAATCCGGCCCGAGGGGCTCCTTGCTTTCTAAAATGTCCATTTACTTAAACAGCGCTGGAAGGGCTCGGGTATGAATTTTTTTTGAAAGGTATTGCAAAAATTTTGAAGCATCGGGGGGTTCCCCCCCCCTTTTCAGTCCTCGAGGGAGGCCCGACCCTGGCCAGAGGTAGGGTTGGGTCTCACTCAAAGTTGGACAAAGTAAAGAACAACAAGCACTTTTTTTTATTCTTTCGAGATTAAGCATGTAAATAGCTCGAAAATCTACTTTGAGACCCCAAAGCGGTGAACGATTTCGGTAAAGAAGAGCACCACCTACTCGAACTTGATTTACGCGATTGGCCGAGCCTCGATCCACTTTGAGAACTTGTCGATGGCGACAAGTAAGTGGGTAAACCTTGCCAGAACGGCAGTGGGCCAGTAGAAACCTTGCCAGAACATGTTCCTGATGAGGGTGCGTGGCACTACGTGGTGGCCGCAGATGCCTCCATGGATGTCCTAAAGTAGCTTCCCCCCTGCTTGGTGGGAATGCAGCGCTACAAGATTGCAGTGGGGCTCCGCTTGTAGAGTTCTCAATCGAGCAGGACAAATGAGTTAGCACGGCGCGTGAGGCTTCGGGCCTCGGTTTTTTCGAAGGGGAGTACGCCACGGACTAGGCAGTCAAGGTATAGGATTCTCTAATCTGGCAGGGGGTCAGGCCCTGCGTTTGGGTCCTCATTGATTTCCATAACCTCAAGGTCAGTAGGGGCCGAGGTCGGACCAGCCCTTGAGGCCAGTTCGGGCGGCTCGCAGTCGTCCTACGCCGGTCCTTAGTAAGTGATCGAGGGCTCATACAGATCACTAGGAAGACGTCGGCAGGGATTGGTGCCCGGTCGAGCACTAGCTTTGTGAGCTCGTCTGCTGCCTCGTTAAATCACCTCGCGACATGGTTGAGCTCGAGGCCGTCAAACTTATCTTCTAGGAGGTGGACCACCTGGCAATATGCCACCATCTTGGGGTCATGACAGCTTGACTCCTTCATGATTTGGTCCATGATCAACTAGGAGTCACCTTAGACATCAAGTCGTCGGATCCCAAGCTCAGTGGCATTATGCAAACCGTTGACAAGTGTCTCATACTCAGCCACATTATTAGAGACCAAAAAATGAATTCGGATCATATACCTCTTGTGCGCGTCGAGGGGCGAGATGAATACAAGTCCTGCTCTGGCTCCATTCTTCATCAGCGACTCGTTGAAATACATCATCTAGTACTCCTGTTCTACTGGGGCCGGCGGTGTTTGGGTCTCGGTCCATTCTGCTACAAAGTCCGCTAGCACCTGGGACTTGATGGCCTTCCAAGGAGCGTAGGTGATGCCCTCTCCCATGAGTTTGACCGCCCACTTGGCGATTCTTCCTATCGCTTCTCGGCTCTGGATCACCTCCCCAAGGGGGAAGGAGGACACACTCATGATTGGGTGCGACTCGAAGTAGTGGTCAGCTTTCTCTAGGCAATGAGGATAGCGTACAGGAGCTTCTGGATCTACGGGTAGCATGTGTTGCTGTCGGACGAAACTTCATTGATGGAGTAGACTAGGCACTGGACCCTGCGGGCATGGCCCTCCTCCTACCATTCCACCACAATGGCGACGCTCACCACTTGAGTAGTGGCTGCGTTGTACAACAGGAGTGGTTCCCTCTTGGTCAGTGGTACAAAGATCAAGGCCTTTGTTAGAAGTGCTTTGAGCATGTCAGGTGCCTCTTGGGCCTCGGGAGTCCATATAAAGTTGTCAGTCTTTTTTAGAAGCCGGTAGAGGGGCAACCCTCGTTCACCGAGGCGTGAGATGAAGCGGCTCACCGCCACTAGACATCCCATGACTCGCTGCACCCCTTTTAAATTTCTGATTGGACCCATGCTCATAATGGCAGAGGTCTTTTCTGGATTGGCTTTGATGCCGCGCTAAGAGATGATAAAGCTAAGTAGCATACCTCTCAGGATCCCAAAAACGTAGTTCTTGAGGTTGAGTTTGATGTTCTTGGCATGTAGGCATTTGAAGGCTTGATCAAGGTCAGCAACCAAGCTGTCGGCTCATTTTGATTTGACTACGATATCATCTACGTAAGCCTTAATGGTACGCCCGATGAGGTCCCTAAAAATAGCAAGCATATAGCGTTGATATGTAGCCCTCACATTTTTTAGGCCAAAAGGCATGGTTACATAGCAATAAGTCCTGAATGGGGTGATGAAAGAAGTCGCAAGCTGGTCAAACTCTTTCATCGCGATCAGATGGTAACCGGAGTAAGCATCAAGGAATGAGAGAACTTCGCAACTCGAAGTGGAGTTGACTATTTGATCAATGCATGGTAAAGGAAATGGATGTTTAGGACAAGCCTTATTGAGACCAGTATAATCAACACACATTCTCTAATTACCATTTTTCTTTTTTACAAGCACATGATTAGCTAACCACTCGGGATGGAAGACCTCCTTGATAAATCTGGCTGCCAGCAGCTTGCGGATCTCCTCATCGATTGCCCTGCGCTTTTCTTCATCGAAGAGGCACAGTCATTGCTTCACCAGTTTAGAGCCGGCCTGGATGTCCAAGGAGTGCTCGGAGACTTCCCTCGGGATGCCAGGTATATCCGAGGGACTCCACGTGAACATGTCGCTATTCGTGCAGAGAAAGTCAACGAGCATTGCTTTCTATTTGGGATCCAAGGCAGTGCCGATGCACATTGTCTTGCTGTCGGAGCTGCTGGGGTCGAGAGGAACCTCCTTGACCCCCTTGATAGGCTTGAAGGAGCTGGCGGATTGCTTGGGGTTAGGTGCCTCTAGGTCGACTGCGAGCGCCTCAGACTCGATGATGGCCTTGGCATACTCGTAGCACTCGACGTCGCACTCGTAGGCGAGTTGGTAAGTGGTGCGGATGGACGGTGATGACCCCGTTGGGCCCTAGCATCTTGAGCTTGAGGTAGGTGTAGTAAGGGATGGCCATGAACTTCGTGTAGCATGGCCACCCCAGCACGGCGTGGTAGCTGCCATGGAACCCAACCACCTCGAAGATGAGGGTTTCCATCCTAAAGTTGGACGGATCCCCAAAGGTGACAGGCAGGTCGATCTGCCCGAGGGGCTGGGCCTGCTTCCCTAGTACGATGCCATTGAAAGGTGCTCCACTTAGGCGAAGTTGGGACCGACTGATCCCCATGGCATTAAGGGTTTTAGCGTACATGATGTTGAGGCCGATGAGTCCATTCATCAGTACCTTGGTGAGCTGCGTGTTGCCGATGATGGGGTCAACAACAAGTGGGTATCGGCCTGGCTATGGAACACGATCTGAATGGTCATAGTGGTCGAAGGTGATGGTGGACCCGGACCAGTCGAGGAAGGCTGGCGTGGCTGGCTCAGCTGCGTAGACTTCATGGCGCTCCAGCTTGCGCTGGCACCTAGAGTCATAGGCCGTAGAGCCATCGAATATCTTGAAGCAGTTAATGATAACGAGAAAGTCATCGTCCTTCTCCTTGCCATTGCCCTTGTCCTCCTCGGGCCTCTTGTCCGGGTCACCCTTCCCCTGGGCACCCTCGGAGAAGTAGCGTTTCATCATGCCACATTTCTTGAGGGTGTGTTTGACTGGGCCCTGATGGTATGGGCACGGCTTCTCGAGCATCTCATCCAAAACTCTCGGGTCATCCTCAGGAGGGGCTCGGGGGTTCTTGTGCTCGACGGTGACCATGAGGGGGTCCCCGTGCCGCTGCTTGCTCTTTTTCTTCTTCTTAGAGTTGCGGCCAAAGCCGCCCTCTCCAGCGTCCTCCTGCCACTTCCCCTTGGCCTTCAAGGGGCTGAAGATGGCTCCAACCGCCTCTTTGCCGGAGGCAAAGTTGGTGGAGATGTCCAACAGCTCCTTGGTGGTGCAGGGGCCCTTCGCCCCAGCTCGTGGACCAGATCCTTGCAGGTTGTCCCTGCGAGGAATGCCCTGACAACATCGGCATTGGCAGCGGTGGGTAGCTCAGTGCATTGCCGGATGAAGCACCGGATGTACTCGTGAAGAGTTTCATCTGGTTTCTATCGGTAGTTCCTAAGGTCCCAAGGGTTGCCAGGGCATAATAAGTGCCCTAAAAGTTCCTCACAAAGATGTGTCTATGGTCGGCCTAGGTAAGGATTTCGTAGGGCGGGAGATTCTCTAGCCAGGCTCTCATTGAGTCGGCCAGAAAGAGTGGAAGATTGCGGATGATGAACTGGTCATAATCCGTGTTGCCTGACTGGCAGGCGAGATGGTAGTCGTCGAGCCAGAGCTTAGGCTTTGTTTCTCTAGAGTACTTGACGATGTTGGTAGGTTGCCGAAAGCATGCTGGAAACAGCACGTTGCGGATGTCCCAGCTAAAGACCCGAGGTCCTACCGGCTCAGGGCTCGAGGGTCGATCCTCTTTGCTATTGTAGCGGCCGCCCTAGCGAGGGTGGTAGCCGTGACTAGCACCGTCCTCCTTATGCCTGTTATGCACGTTAATGACATCGCACGCGTCATAGGCGTCACCGACGTGGTCATGGATGGATGAGGGCTTATTCCCCGCTCTACGTTGTTCCGGGTGGACTAGAGCCTCCTTCTCACGTGGTGCCGATGGTGCGGGTTGGTCAGGCTCAGGCCCCCGTCATCAAGACATGAAGCTTTCAGCCTGCTGCACCGCGACACGCTCGATGAGGGCATGCAGCTCCTCGTGGGCTTGCCATCCCTCCGAGGTCAATGGTTCGGACATCGCCCGGAGGTGGATTGTCGCGGTGGCAACATTCTAGCTCGCCCAAGCAAAGAGTGGTGGGTGGTCACCACTGTAGTCCTTGCAGAAGCGCCGAGGGACATCGTGAGCCCTGTGTCGAGCTGCACTGCAGTTGTTGCAACTCTCGAGCTCCTGCTCGAGCGCTGCGCGTAGTTGCACCAGCTGCTGTCACTCCTCCTCAAGCTTCCTCTCTAGCTGTCGGAGTTGCTCCAGCTGAGGCTATGGTTGCCCCATGGGTGGTGGCATGGCTACACCCCCGGTGTGCTCCATGGTGCAGGCTGCGGCATCGACCAAGGTGTGTACGCCCTCATTCTCGTCAGAGGCTCCCTCGCGAAGCTCCATGTCGCACATGAAGCATTCTCGAGCTGGGTCATAGTTCTCATCATCGAAATCGAAGCCCTCAAGAAGGTAGTTGCTACTGTCGTGGAACTGGCATAGAGCACTTGGGTCACCGAGCTCGGAGATGTCAGCACTAGCCCAGCCGCCGCCGTCCTCCTTGGATTTGACGCTTGAGGACATCATGGTGCTCGCGAGGAGCTCCGAGAAGTATTGCAGGTGATGGCGTGGCAGACCCGCAGATGTGTCCTCTGCAGGCTATGTGAGGCGACTATAGGTCCTCGCGGCATTATGCAGCCCATAAGGCCACGCCGGTTGCACCGGCGTGGTGCTCATCCCCGGGGAGAGCGGTGGTCCCCCCGAGAGTTGTGCCAAGGCATTGGCAAAGATGAAGTAGAGGCGATGGAGATCCTCCTAAGATGGGTGTGGTCCTAGGATGGCGTCAAGTTGACACTCTAGCCTTGGGTAGTTGAAGTCGTGGGGCTAAGTGCCCTAGAAGCCGATGCCTCGTTGGCATGCAGATGAAGGCCGACCATCGATTCGACGATGGAGTCGATGTTGGCAGGTGAGTCGGATGACCCAGTGGGGGTCGGCAGGACGCACTCCTCCACACCAGCAGGATCCAAGTCTCTAACGCGCTCGTCGGAACCTGGAGGGGATGCAGGGTCAACGACACTGAAGAGGGAGCAAGACCAGGTCATGATCCACCCCCGTGTAGAGAAAATCTAGGCTCCCAAATTGGATATGGGAGCCCAGAGTGAACCGAACGCGGTGATTGGCCATCCAAAGTCTGGCGAAGCAGATCATGACGCACAGACATCCCCTACCTGGCGTGCCAACTATCAGAGTCTAGAACTATAATAGAACTGACCAAATTATAAGAATGCAAGTAAAAAACAATCACCGCAGTGATCAAATTCCTATACTTAAGCTCTCACAATCTCGGTAGTCTGGAAATCTCGAAGGATTTCAAACAACTATCGACATACAAACCAAGATCGTAGTGATTCAACACAACACATCATTCGTTACAACATTTCACTAGTGGCATGCGGATTACATCCATCGGAGTTCAAACAAAATATTACAAACCAGGTTTGTTTCACGGAAGCAACATAGTTTAGTACATAACTTCATAGTTTCAAATACATTGCTAGGTAGTAGTCATGTCCAACCAAAAGCATCTCAGGTAAGATAACTAGTAGAGATTGCACCCAACGATCTAGCCCTCGTCTCCAGCAGGGAGGAGGCAGTACTTGCAGCAACCAGAGTAGAACAGGTCATCTGCAACAGGTGGGAAATAAAACCTGAGTACGAAAAGGTACTTAGCTAGACTTACCCATCAAAAACCATAAATAAAGGACACCAAGGATCATGCAAGGCTTATAAGGTGGACTAGCTTGACACAATTGCATAAAAGAGCTTATGGGCATAAGTGACCAATTTAAACGTAGCATCAAGTTTGTCATTATTTACCTGTCAACTATATTAGCACCTGTACTAGAGCACTCACTTATTAGGAGCAAAAATATTAACCATAGCAGGTATAATCAGGCTATCATCATATCATCATTCTTGAACCATCAGTTATTTAGTGTATCTACTGTGGAGATACTCCCGTCAAGTTCTCACTAACCGGTGAGAGACGGCGACTCGATTTGAATTACACTCAGCTGAGGGGTATTCCTAACTCTCACCCTAGCATACTTTGCAAGGGTAGTTGTGGGTCACCTTTGGTACAACTTAGAAACCAACTTCGTGGGTTCGGTCAGCGCCAGCACTCTCAGGGATTACCCTTCTACCAGGATGATCAGGACTTTTAAATCACCTGCCCTTGGACTCACGCCTATGGCTCCGTTCCGAGGCGTACTTTATACTTGCCGGAGCCCGGCCTGAGTTGAGCTACTCAGATTCGCGGCCAAGCACTTAGGCCTGACCAGCTAAGAGAGAGGCATGCGTTCAACATGACAAAGAAAGGCTCCAAGAATCGGAAATTAATCGACACAGATGGAGTCTCTACAAACTGGCAAGCCTCCGTCCGGTCTTTATTTCAAATTAAGACATGTTATTTTCCACGATAGCAAATATAGCCAACCGTGCCATATGTATATTCCTATAGCTCGTAGGTGACAGGAAATCACCTGACTCCTACCACTTTAAAGCAGGACTAAGAAACTACATGAGCCTGAGCTACTTAGGATTCAAGGTATCAATATCTAGACAAGGATTGGACAACCAATTGAAGGGTCGAGATGGCGGACTAGAGGGGGGGTGAATAGTCCTTTCTAAAACTTAAACGCGTTGGCTAACCAAAACAAATGCGGAATTAAACTTATCGGTCTAGCCAAGACTATACCCCTCTATCTAAGTTCTCTAGCACCTTGCAAAGATCCTAATTAAGCAACTAAGGTGCTAAGCTTATCAAGAGCTCACCTACTCAATTCTAGAGCAAGGTCACACAAACCTATGCACTAGTACTTTGTCAACCGAGGGAGCTCCTACACAACTAGTGAAGCAAAAGCACAAAGCTCCTAAGCTCACTAGCAAAGCTCAATAACAAGGCAACTAATGCCAAATTAGAGAGCGCAAGTCACTTAGCTACACAAACTAAGCAATGTGACTAACAAGGTTACACAAACCAAATTAGTCACGCAAGGGGAAGCTTCTAGCTACACAAGCAAGAAGACAACTAGCAAGCTACACAAGCAAACTAGTTAAGAGAGCAACTACACAAGCACAAGTATATATGAAAGTAAATACAAGCTTGTGTTGCACGAAAGCAAACCACCGAGAAGAGTAGACAATGTTGACACGGTGATTTTCTCCCGAGGTTCACTTGGTTGCCACCAAGCTACGTCCCCGTTGTGTCGACCAACACTTCGTGGTTCGGCGGCTAATCGGTCACACACCGAGCCTCTCAAAAGGCACCGCAAGAACCCACCATAAAGTGTGGTAGCTCAATGACACGCTCAACTAGAGTTGCTCTTCGCGATCCCCGCGGGGTGAGCACAATCCCCCTCACAAAGCTTCTCCGGAGCCTCGCACAATCTTCTTGCGAGCTTCGACGGAGCCACGAGCCACCAAGCCGTCTAGGAGGTGGCAACCTCCAAGAGTAACAAGCACCACCGGCTTGCAACACGATCACCTAGTGCCACACGATGCAATCTCTCAAAGCAACGCACTATAATCGCTCTCTCACTCGATCCGATGAACACTATCAAGTATGAGTGAGTTAGATGGCTCCCAAGCACTACCACACAAGTCACAAAGACTATAGTGTGCTCAGCTACCGGCCACGGCCGGCCAAGGCATCTATTTATAACCCCACGGTCAAATAGAGCCGTTACCCCTTCACTGGGTCTTTTTCGGGACGACCGGACGTGCCGGTCGTAACTGACCGGACACGCTCAGCCGCGTCCGATTCTCCAACGGTCACTGACCCCCAACGGTCAAACCAGCGACCGGACGCGCCACTGTCATGACCGGACGCGCCGCTGCCACGACCGGACGCGCCCCTAGCAACGACCGGACGCGCCGATCGCACAGTACCGCGCGCGCAACGATATGACCGGACGCGCTCCTTGCGACGACCGGACGCGACAGTGCCCGCGTCCGGTTTGAGTCCAGTAAGCTCCCTCGATGATCGGACGCGTCCGATCATGTGTGACCGGACGCGCCTCGCGTCCGATCGTACTCAGCTTCCTCTGGACACCTGACCGGACGCGCCGGTCCCGCGAGTGACCGGACGCGCCGGTTGGAAACCCTAGCATCCGCGCCTGCGCTGTACTGACCGGACGCGTCCGGTCATACCATGACCGCGTCCGGTGCAGCGTCCGGTCACCTCTGTGACCTCCGTTCGCCTCTGTTTCTTTTCCGACTTCCGGCGTAGTGGAAAATAGGCTTTTCATCTTCTCGAAAACGCCTGAATCCCGCGCTCGCAAGCTCGGCGGGAGGGAGAGAGGAACCCAAACCCTCTCTACCGCTCAAACTCCACTGCCTTCTCAAATGTGCCAACACCAACAAGTGATCACCACCTTGTGCACGTGTGTTAGCATTTTCATAATCATTTTATCGAAGGAGTTAACCACTCAACTTGCCTCGCCACTCGATCCTAACACGTATGCAAAGTTAGATCGCTCAAGTGGCACTAGATGACCGATATGCAAACAAGTTTGCCCCTCTTGATAGTACGGCCATCTATCCTAAACCCGGTCATAAACTTCTCTACACACCTATGACCGGTGAAATGGAAATGCCCTAGGTTATACCTTTGCCTTGCGCATTCCACTCCATCTCCTCCGTCGTTGATGCAACACATGCACCAACCATATCACAAATGATATGATTCACTTCATATCATCACGTGACCGTATTGGTTCATCGATCTTGACCTCACTTGCTCTTCACCGTTGCCTCAGTCCTTCGGCGCCAAGCCATCACACAACTTGCCCTTCACCCTAGCAACCGGTCCATCAAGCCAAGCCTCATCTTGATCTTCTCCACCTTGGTCACATGACTCCATGTCATGTCTCATATGCAATGAGCTCCTTCATGACACCATCACATGTGGACTAATCTCCTGTGTATCTCACATAACCACATATTAGTCTACCTAAGTTGTCACTCAATTACCAAAACCAAACAAGGACCTTTCAATCTCCCCTTTTTGGTAATTGATGACAACTCTACAAAGATATGGAAATTAAGTTCCTTTGGACTTTATGCCACTTATCCAACATTTAAGCTCTATGTTAGAATTTGGATAAGCACCATAAAATCCAACTTGGTAGTGATAACTCCCCCTACATATGTGCTCAAATGGTTTGGTTTCAAGCTCACACATATGCATGAATATGAAATTTATGGGAGGGTTAGCACTACTAAGTGATGCTAAGGTGTATAGAATAAACCTTTGTAGCTTGATACCAATTAGTAGCTTGATACCATTTGAAAATCACAAGTTTGCCATCATCCTTAGCATCACGAGTAGCTAGACATCAAAAACACTAGAAACCCCATGAGATCAACATTATAAGCAAGGTTCTAGTTTTTGCATGATAATCATAAGTCTAGCTAACATCCTATGCATGCTAGTTATCAAATCATCATTCAAGTTCTATAACTAGCATACACCACATAAGCATGCATATTGAATTTAAGAACTTATGCAATGCAAGCAAGCACATGAATTATGCACATATCAAATGTAATCAATCAAAGTTCATGAGCTTGCTCCCCCTACTTGTGTGCTTTCTTTGTCCAAGAATGTTTGATCCCCTTACATTCTTCAATGTTACTCCCTCTTTGTCCATGTTCATGTCCAATCTTTCCAATCTCTCCCCAAAGCTCAAAAAGCTTTCATATCTTTGTCCAACTTCTCCCCCTTTGTCATCAATTTCCATAAAAGGTGTTCTTCTCAATTGATACAAAGGCTTGTATTGGGGTAGATGGTTGAGACTTGAATATTGCATTTCTGATGGACATTACCACATATGTTGGAATGACAAACTTTATGGTTGCTCTTGAGATTCCACATAGGATCTTTGACCTTGATACCAATTGGTGGGGCTCCTCCCCCTATGTCATAGCATGTGTCATTCACTTGAGATACCACTTGAAGATGAGGGTAGCATTACTTGATTTGATCACTTAAAGTTGAGGATCACTTGTGAAACCATTGTCTTGCATGAATGATACCACGTGAAGATACCATGAGTAGAAATGTGATACCATTTGAAAGAATTTTCTAGTATGGATCCACTTTGAAGGATTTGACAATAATATTCATTTCTTGAACATTCACTATCTTCATGAGTACCATTCGTAAGATATCACTTGTAAGTTGATGATCTAGACACCACTAGTGAATACCACTTGGAAGATCAATTTGAGTCTAGATACCACTTGAAACAAACTAGATATCTATTTTCATTATTGTCTTGTGCTTGTACTCTTATCATTGTCATGAGCTTCTTGTATGACTTGAACTATGTTGATTTGCCTAAGATTCCAAGTCCGGTTTGATCCAATGACAAGCTTCTTCACACCTCATACTAAGGGTTATCTTGCCAATGTTGTACTTGTCACTTGTTAGCAATCCAAACTAGATCAAGTACTTAGGTTTACTAGCTCAAGAACAAACTCATATCCATACCACTAGATCAATTAATCAATCAAGCAATAATGGTAGGCTATGAATTTAAAATTTTCATTTGTTATGCATGATCCTAATAAACATGTACTATATGCACTATCCGCATACTAGTGAGGAATGAGATGATCATGCACATTGCAATGATACCTTTGCTATGTTGGAGTAGAGGATAGTCATATAGATTCTAATTCATTACTCCAATAGCAATGTGAAGTCCAATTTATTGCTTGGTGAAGACCAATCATCATAGATAAATCCATTCTTCACCCATATGAAATGAAAACCACTTATGATCAAGTGCACTATCGCTTGAGTTGTGGTTGGCTTGCTTCATCTTTTTGATCAATGCTTGCATGAGAGAACTACTTAGAATACCACTTGAAATATATGACTAGCTCTCTTTTGGGTGTTGCTTGCTTTTCTTGATCAACCCTTTTGATTGCTTCAACTAAGCATCACAAGTTCCTCGGATCACCACTTTCATGTTAGCCTTCCAAGTCCCAAACTTGGTTTCACCTACACACGGCGGCAAGCCCCTCACTAGGGAGAAGTGACCTTTCTCCAAAGAACCACTCTTGATACTCACTTGAAATGATATAGTTTGATTGATCCAAATGATAAACTCAATCTTGATGAATAATCCTTGAATCTACATTTGAGTCCAACTCTTCCTACATGTTTAAGTTCTTTTCTTTGTACCAAATGATCTCCAATCATCACTACAACTTAAACTTCATCTTCATTTTAAGTTTGATCTTGATCTTCAAATTGAGTACCAAATAAGTACACCAAGTACATTTCACAATACAAAAGTCTTGTACTCATTGCTCGTCATGCTTCTAGATCAATCCAAAACCAAACTTAGGTACCTCAACCACTTATAAACAAGTTTCCAACTTGAGGACCTTTCAATTAAAGTGACTCTAGATTAATCCAATGATTGTCACTTTTTTGGCAGATTCTGTACCCTTCAAAGAATAATTCATATCTCACAATGTACGGATCTAAATGTCATGAAATTTGGTGGAGATGTGCTTCACTAAGTCATATAGCAACTGTAAAAATTTGAGATTCATTTGACATCTAGATTGCTACCAGATTTCAAATCTTCCACCACTGCTACATGCTGAAAACTGCTACACTATAGCTGACAAGATGTACTCCAAAGCCGAAGCATCTCTTATCCAATTCTCATGAAATTTGTACAGAATCTTGTAACATAAGTCTAGAGCATGCATACCAAAATTCATGTCAATCCAAGTAGATTTGATCATCCAAACTCAGACTTGATCACTGCTAGCTCAGATTTTCAACTTTGGACAGATTTCAATGCATTGAGCAATACTTCATCAAATATGAATCAAACTTGAAACTAACTTGTTTGAATACTTTCACAAGACATATATCCATCCAATCCACTTACTAAATGTCATCTCATGAATTTATCCAACACAAATCAATTCAAACTTGATTACTTAAGCATTTAATCCATTCAAACATCTCATAGCAAGCAACATTGCATATATATCCAATTCAATCAACTCATATGCACCCAAATGAAATAATCAACAAGAGATATACCTTGGTTAGCTCATGATTATTCATAGCAAGCTTTCAACTTGAATATTTGCAAGCCATCAAATATGATTCCAAATCACCACAATCTTTAACATTGCACTTGTATGTTGTAACACTTGGACTTCACTTATTTTGACTTGGCATTGGGATTGGATATGCATTGAGCTTCATAACTTGACTCAATATATGATGAACAAAATGAAACCAATTGAATCAAGCCTCCAATGCCGATGGTACCTACAAACAATCATCCACTCTTTGATGGTACCCAAACAAGTTTGGGTCCTCTCAAGTTAGGTGCAACATACTTAGGCATTGCCTTAGTATGAATAGCGGGATGTTTTGCAATAGCAACAATAGAGGTACCATTTACATCCTTTCTAAGCACATTAGTATCATCAATTGAAATATGCTTAGAAGTGTTACCTAGGGGACATGAATGAGCCATGTGTCCCCTTTCCCGGCATAAGTAGCACATTCTCTTTGCTTGAGCCTTTTCTTCCTTGCTCATATTGTGCTTCCCATTGCCTAGCCTCTCATGAGTTGCTTGAGCCTTCTTCTCAAGGTTGGTAGGACACCCCGAGGCGAAGTGTCCCATATCTCCACATTTGAAGCACTTGATGTGAGCATGTACTTTCTTCTCATCTTGATTCTTGCTCATCATCTTGACATCTTGAATTTGCATTGGATGTTTTGTTCTTCCACCCCTTCTTGTTTTCTTCTTCTTTATCATCAAGTCACTAACATCTTCATGATTGATCTTGACTTTAGCTTGGGGCTTTGCTTTTGGCTCAACTTGAGACTTCTTGGTAGGGCAACACTTGGCAATATGTCCTACTTCATGGCATTGGTAGCACATGAGTTGGGATAGCTTCTTTGCATCTTGCTTCTTCATAATCTTGCCTTTGCTCTTGTTGTAGCCAATACCACTCTTATCACCATATCTTCTTTGATTGGTCATGATATACTCAATGGCGATTTTAGAGTTGTAGCACCTCTCTAACTTGTTGCTCAAATTCTTCACTTCACTTTTGAGCTCATTGTTCTCCTTCAAAAGGTTAGTCTCACAAGACATAGAAGTAGAACAAGCATCTAATTGTGAAGAACATGGCATATATAATAAATCACCACAAGATGTGGATACATGCTTCTTGGCTACATCACAAGGGTTAGTAATATGTGTTTGATCATTTGACCCAAATGATGAGCTCTCACTAGATTTGGTTTCTTCATTAGAAAGCTTCTTAGTGAGTAAAGCATGTTCTTGTACCAAGTTATCATGAGCAACACTAAGTTCCTCATGAGCCAATTTTAGCTCCTCATGTGAACAAGTAGTAACATAAAGTAGATGCTTTTGTTGTTCACATGTGGTATTTAGAAAAGAGTTTTCATTTTCCAATTTACTTACTCTTTCCATTTCCCTTTTCAAGGCTCTTGAGAGTTTATATAAAAGCTCTAAATTTGGATCATCACAATCCACAACAAAACCACCAACATGTATCTTAGTGTTACCATGTGATGATGTTGAAGAGCTTGTTGAAGCATCACTCTCATAGCCATCATCTTCACCATCAAGTGTGCATGAGGTAGAATCAATGTGTGCATCACTTGTGGCATTATCATTCTTCTTGTCAAGTGATGTTGTGATATGATCATCTTTGTCATCACTTGACCGTGAGGTGGAGCAATCCTCCACAACCACCTTATTGTGGTCATGCTCAACATCCTCATGCGCCTCCTCCTTGGGCTCATCATCATTGGAGATTGCCCCGTATTTCTCATTTAGGAACACCCAAATCTCATGGGCGGACTTGAGGTCCATGATCTCACAAAGTATGCTACTATCCATAGATCGATAGAAAACATTAGTAGCTTGGCTATCGAGATATAGGCATTTACTTTGCGCTTGAGTTGCATTCTTTTTATCAATTGCAAAGGAAAAGCCCACATCTACGATCCACCACAATTGAGGAGAAATAAACTTAAAATTGCATGTCATCCAATTTCTCCACCGTGCAAAGTGTGTGCCATCAAAAATGTGTGGACACTCAACATCTAGCCCATAAGCCGCCATCCTCTCGGGTCGGTGAAGACCGCAAATGAGAGACCCGGCTCTGATACCAATTGAAGGGTCGAGATGGTGGACTAGAGGGGGGGTGAATAGTCCTTTCTAAAACTTAAACGCGTTGGCTAACCAAAACAAATGCGGAATTAAACTTATCGGTCTAGCCAAGACTATACCCCTCTATCTAAGTTCTCTAGCACCTTGCAAAGATCCTAATTAAGCAACTAAGGTGCTAAGCTTATCAAGAGCTCACCTACTCAATTCTAGAGCAAGGTCACACAAACCTATGCACTAGTACTTTGTCAACCGAGGGAGCTCCTACACAACTAGTGAAGCAAAAGCACAAAGCTCCTAAGCTCACTAGCAAAGCTCAATAACAAGGCAACTAATGCCAAATTAGAGAGCGCAAGTCACTTAGCTACACAAACTAAGCAATGTGACTAACAAGGTTACACAAACCAAATTAGTCACGCAAGGGGAAGCTTCTAGCTACACAAGCAAGAAGACAACTAGCAAGCTACACAAGCAAACTAGTTAAGAGAGCAACTACACAAGCACAAGTATATATGAAAGTAAATACAAGCTTGTGTTGCACGAAAGCAAACCACCGAGAAGAGTAGACAATGTTGACACGGTGATTTTCTCCCGAGGTTCACTTGGTTGCCACCAAGCTACGTCCCCGTTGTGTCGACCAACACTTCGTGGTTCGGCGGCTAATCGGTCACACACCGAGCCTCTCAAAAGGCACCGCAAGAACCCACCATAAAGTGTGGTAGCTCAATGACACGCTCAACTAGAGTTGCTCTTCGCGATCCCCGCGGGGTGAGCACAATCCCCCTCACAAAGCTTCTCCGGAGCCTCGCACAATCTTCTTGCGAGCTTCGACGGAGCCACGAGCCACCAAGCCGTCTAGGAGGTGGCAACCTCCAAGAGTAACAAGCACCACCGGCTTGCAACACGATCACCTAGTGCCACACGATGCAATCTCTCAAAGCAACGCACTAGAATCGCTCTCTCACTCGATCCGATGAACACTATCAAGTATGAGTGAGTTAGATGGCTCCCAAGCACTACCACACAAGTCACAAAGACTATAGTGTGCTTAGCTACCGGCCACGGCCGGCCAAGGCATCTATTTATAACCCCACAGTCAAATAGAGCCGTTACCCCTTCACTGGGTCTTTTTCGGGACGACCGGACGTGCCGGTCGTAACTGACCGGACGCGCTCAGCCGCGTCCGATTCTCCAACGGTCACTGACCCCCAACGGTCAAACCAGCGACCGGACGCGCCGCTGTCATGACCGGACGCGCCGCTGCCACGACCGGACGTGCCCCTAGCAACGACCGGACGCGCCGATCGCACAGTACCGCGCGCGCAACGATATGACCGGACGCGCTCCTTGCGACGACCGGACGCGACAGTGCCCGCGTCCGGTTTGAGTCCAGTAAGCTCCCTCGATGATCGGACGCGTCCGATCATGTGTGACCGGACGCGCCTCGCGTCCGATCGTACTCAGCTTCCTCTGGACACCTGACCGGACGCGCCGGTCCCGCGAGTGACCGGACGCGCCGGTTGGAAACCCTAGCATCCGCGCCTGCGCTGTACTGACCGGACGCGTCCGGTCATACCATGACCGCATCCGGTGCAGCGTCCGGTCACCTCTGTGACCTCCGTTCACCTCCGTTTCTTTTCCGACTTCCGGCGTAGTGGAAAATAGGCTTTTCATCTTCTCGAAAACGCCTGAATCCCGCGCTCGCAAGCTCGGCGGGAGGGAGAGAGGAACCCAAACCCTCTCTACCGCTCAAACTCCACCGCCTTCTCAAATGTGCCAACACCAACAAGTGATCACCACCTTGTGCACGTGTGTTAGCATTTTCATAATCATTTTATCGAAGGAGTTAACCACTCAACTTGCCTCGCCACTCGATCCTAACACGTATGCAAAGTTAGATCGCTCAAGTAGCACTAGATGACCGA
Organism: Saccharum hybrid cultivar R570; assembly: GCA_038087645.1. Lineage (NCBI taxonomy): Eukaryota > Viridiplantae > Streptophyta > Magnoliopsida > Poales > Poaceae > Saccharum > Saccharum hybrid cultivar. The sequence goes on along the minus strand of JAQSUU010000594.1, from coordinate 864,956 downwards.
TATGCAAACAAGTTTGCCCCTCTTGATAGTACGGCCATCTATCCTAAACCCGGTCATAAACTTCTCTACACACCTATGACCGGTGAAATGGAAATGCCCTAGGTTATACCTTTGCCTTGCGCATTCCACTCCATCTCCTCCGTCGTTGATGCAACACATGCACCAACCATATCACAAATGATATGATTCACTTCATATCATCACGTGACCGTATTGGTTCATCGATCTTGACCTCACTTGCTCTTCACTGTTGCCTCAGTCCTTCGGCGCCAAGCCATCACACAACTTGCCCTTCACCCTAGCAACCGGTCCATCAAGCCAAGCCTCATCTTGATCTTCTCCACCTTGGTCACATGACTCCATGTCATGTCTCATATGCAATGAGCTCCTTCATGACACCATCACATGTGGACTAATCTCCTGTGTATCTCACATAACCACATATTAGTCTACCTAAGTTGTCACTCAATTACCAAAACCAAACAAGGACCTTTCACCAATGCAGCAAGTGTTTTCATCCAACACCTAAACTTAATGCAACAATATATATAACATATTACTTTAATTGCATTTCAGAAATTAGGAGGTTTATAATGCTCCGGGGCTTGCCTTTCATGAAGTTACAAGGCATGTGGTCCGGACACTCCAGCACGTCTCCTTCTGCTGCTCCTTCGGGGTCCTGCACCTCCTGCTCCGGGGTTTGCTCCTCCGGGTTCTTTTCGAATTCCAGAAGCGTGACTCCCTCCGGAACACCTATTGCATGCATATGCATAAGATAAATATCATGGATGTATAAGGAATGACATGATGCTCATGATGAATGGGTAACAGTAAGTAAGTATTAAACCAAAACGTCACTGGACACTCGTTTACTGAGCGCAAATAGCTCTATTCAAATCACTTTAAAACATATATCTAACTTCACTGGGGAGCACAAGATCACACTTACCTAATTTGCATAATCTAAGATAAAGATGTTCATCTTCAGTTAGAGGCCTAACACCTGCACCTAAACTCACCTTAATCAATTTAAACATCTAATAAGACCACGAACATGCTAAAGTATCGTAGAGACACAATTGATAGAAGGCTTCCGGTGAAACATAGAAAAGAACAGTTCAATGAAACAATCACAACTCGAGTTCTACAAATCCAATTGACTAGCAAGAGGACATTCCAGAAATATTATGAAATTATCTACAAAACATTTATAAACATCAAAGCATGATTCCAAAGTTTACTAAGTCGAAATCAAGCAAACACAGAATCTGTTCTGTGCAAACAAAGAGCAATTAAAGTTGAGACCCAACTTTAAACAGCTATAACCACTAAACCATATGACCAAATGCCACCAAAATTTAAAAGAAACTAGATCATAAAATTCACAACAACTTTGCTATAGACCCCAAGACATGAAAATATCATTTACATGGAGTAACTAACAACATCTCAAAATCTATCCAGAATTGGCAGATTCACTAAATTATTTAATGATGTAACAATAGCACATTTGAGTTAAACCAAGTTTACCAACTTATTTCTCATATCAAAAGAATACCAGAAAGTGTGGTGCCAACATCTAAATTATTTCTTTAATGCGATTTATTAATTTATTTAGATAAAAGGAGGATAAAGCAACATATAGTAAAACTACACAGAAAAAACTACAAAAATTATAGTGGCTACCTCATGCTTCACCTAGACTACCATAAAAATTTCAAAGTAATTGGATAAGCAGAATTTGCTATATCAAAAATAACAGATGGAATGTATATTTCTAGCATAAATAGGAAACCCTATTGAAAAGTATCAAACAAAAGATTTCATATTTTCTAAATAAACTAGACTTTACTAGAAACACCACAAAATTAGATCCACTCCAATTGGATCTACCATTTAAGAGATAAGCAATTTTTGAATCTAGCCTTAAATCTGTGAAAAAGAATAAAAACAAAACAAAACCGGAAAACCTAACAGGCCTAAAGCCTAACTCGGCCTGCTCTTCTGCTGCCTATCCGGCCCAGCTACACAAACAGAGGGAGTCCGCACTGACAGGCCGGCCCCACCTGTCAACGACATCAAGACAGAGGACGGCGTCTGGCCGGCGAGAGCTCGCCGCTGGCGGCATCTCCGACGAAACCAACCACAACACCAAGCTCCTCACCTCAACCCGCACCTAGGCACCTCTTTTCCCCTAACTCTACTGCACCAAAGCTACCTCGTCGCCGTTCATGGCGGATGGTGGTGGGCGGCTCTCGTCGATGGCAGCAAAATCAGGCATCGCAAGACGAACAAGCGCCTCTATGTGTTTCCTTACCTCACGACGAGTCGAACGAGCTCAAGGTTGGCCCAACCGAAGCACCGACGTGGTCTAGCCACCATGCATGGTGGCACAGTGGCGATCCTGACCTTAAACGCAACAGCGTTCCACGCCATCGGGTCGATTTCACCTAGTAGTGTATTTTGCTCTGCTAGATATACCACTATGACGCACAAAACATGACTCCAATCGAATGACGAGCAAACAAGCGCAACAATTTTGGAGCTCGACCCTATGGTGGCCATGGCGGGTGCGCCCAGTGCGATGGCTCATCCCGACGAGTCCGGCACGGTAGCAGTTAAAACTACGGCTCCTTCAGCTTCTACATGACCCGCGTAACACGAAACAACCAATGCAAAGTACAGCGAAACACGACATTGCTCCGGCCACAATAGAGCGCAAGGTTGGCGGAGCTCCGAGCATGGCGGTGGCAAGGAACGGTTTTTCTAGCCTCACCTGCTACTCGGCTAGCTTGGCGAGTTGGAGCACCGGATAGAACAGAGCGAGAGGGTGCTTTTGGCCGAGCCGATTAAGGTGCGATGCGTTGGTGGCGGAGCTACACGCGGTGTAGCTCTCGGCGGCACGATGGCGGCAGCCCTTTGCTCAGAGAGGACGAGAGCGAGGCCGGAGGTAGGTGAGGCAGTGAGGGTGCGACTTTTCCTTCTTCAAGCAGGCGCGGGTGATGCCGTGGCGCTCCGTGCGTGTGTGGGCGAGCCACGCGGCTCTCTCCTTCTAACGCTGGTCGGCCACGACATTCAACTGAATGTTCAGCAACCGACTGAATCGGAGCCCCGGTGACCGACTGACAGTGCAAGTTCATCGCCTCATAACTCCTAATCTAGGCCGATTTGGTGTGAGCCATAGTTAGCAAAATTGTAGAGGAACATGAGATCTACAAGTTTGTCATTAGGAGCTCGAGCTGGTTCGGCATAGTTTGAGAGTTACAAAGCTCCAAAGGTGGGCACATGAAACTGTAAACGTCACATTTCAGACTTAGAAATATTTCTAAGTGTTGGGCAGCCCTCTAACTGACTTGTGGGCTCTGTTTGAGAATGTTCCAGCCATTTTCATGAGATGGCCATATTGAAACTTTTGTTCCTTGATAAGTTTGCTACAACTTTGTTAAAGGGTGCACATCCATGCATGATCTCTACGCTAGACTTTTTAAACAGTCAAACTAAAGCACTCTTTAGGTCTTCACATGGTCAAACCTCACCTAGAGGGCAAATTAGTCATTTTGGTCAATATGAACAGTGCTCCACTAATTACCCTAAGTATAGTTAAGGTGTATTAGGACATAATTAACCCTTCTACACATTTGTTACACCACCTCTAAGTGCCACCTATGTTGAAACAAACAAAACAAGCAAGTCACCTCCTTTGTTTCAAAACCATGTTGCACATGTTTCATGACTTTGTTGCAACGCTCAAGATTGTCATGTTACACTAACCATGTTGCCATATTTCAATGTATGGAAAACACATGTTGCATCTATATGTTGCACAACCCATATTTCATAAACACACAATTATGAAACAAGCACAAGTGAGAATGTTGCATACATATGTTTCAAGCCACAATTGCATGATGAGATGAATGATGCACATGTTTATGAAATGAAAATGCAATTTGTGGGAGCCAAACACCTAGGGTGTTACAAGAACCGCACCCTAGACACTAAGATGAGTGAATTTGTATATGCGCGTCTAGGCCTAGATGGTGTGCAATGCGGATACAAGGGTTTATACTGGTTCGAGCAAAAACATCCCTACGTCTAGTGGATGTTTCTACTGCTCATGTTGCCTTGCACTGGAGTGCTCATAGTAGGGGTTACAAGCTTTCGAGAGAGGGAGCATATCCCAAGTCTCTTCTTTGGTGTGTGAGCTTGAGCGCTTGATCAGCGAGTTATGTTTCAATCGGGGGGAGGGGTCCCCCTAGATGTGGCCCTTGCCTCCCCTTTTATAGTTCCCAAGGGGAGGGCTCAGGTTACAATTGTGGTGAAAAGGTGGAAGGGGAAAAGATGAAAGAGAAAAACAAAAAGGTGGTCTTGGGCATGGTTGTCCTCCTCCTTATTTGGCGTGAGCAGTTTACCCTGTAGCATAGGGACGCAATGGGTGTCGAGCTTTTGGCCTCTCTGTCCACTGGTGCAACGCACTGTGGCCACGCTTTGGCCTGCTTTTGTACTGTCGAGGATGAGCGGTGCGTGCGCCTGGATCTACATAGAGAGGGGGTTAGGTAGCACAGTTGCCATTACCCCCGTTGCTGCAGGGGCATGGACACCGTCGTGGTGGAATGACCGGGGTCACGTCAATTCGTACCAGGGCTCCCATGCCCTCGTTCACTGTGCATGGTCGTGTTCGTCCCATCATTAGGAATGGGTGTCGTGGTGGGAGCCCACGTGGCTCCTAGCTGCGCCCAAGGGCCTTACGCGTCCCTTGGGCGAGGTGGAAGTATGCCGAGGAGGTCGGGTGCTCCTGTGCTTATGTCACAGGGGTCGGGCGAGGCGGAGATTGTTCCCAACGGGGTGCAAGAGTCGGGCGAGGTGGAAATTGTTCCTTGAGCCTCGGGTGGTCAACATAGATGTGCTGTTTACTTCCTTTGGTTGGGCATCCCTAATATTAATACTCGACAGAACCTGTCAGAGTCATTGCCATTGTTTAAGATTTACATTGCCATTGTTTGTCTGAGATCATTTGTGCATAATTTGATTGTAGATTTGGCATTGAAAAAGACGGAAGAAAAAGACGCTGAATTTATCGAGCTAAGTGATGATGCTGGAAGCACATGATGGTTTTGTACCACAACAACAATTTTCTTCTGAGGTTTGTACCTTTTAACATTTTTCTGCGTCCGAAAAAATATTGTAACCTGAGGATTAGTTTTGTGAGATTTGGGATAATGAATTGGACCCACCGAAAAACTCTCACATGGGACCTTAGACGATTAGACAGCCCTTGAGCATGCTGAGGCTCAGTTCGGATTCTATAATCAGAAGTTATTCTATACACCGACTTTTTTGCTTTGTCATGCGAGCTTACTTTAAAACCTATTGATGCTCCTGTTTTGCAGTCTTTTGTACAAACTCGATAATACGCACATTCTTACAGGATCTGCTCTGCTTTTTTTTTTCAGCATTCAGGAAGTTTTTATCTCCTCAATTAATTTAGTTTATAAGTGCTCAATAAGCAAGATCTCTGCATACACCATTTTGCACAATCTAATTTGTTTCAATGCTAGGTGGCCCAAGATATTCAAAGAAGTGATGTTTCATTGTATCACCTTGAGGCTATTGATTTTGGACTATGAATGGCTGTGGGGAAACCTAATGCTGCACTTTATTTCTTTCCCAATATTTTCCTTTATATTAGTTTGCTCCTTATATTCTCAAATATTTTTTAATGTATATTGTATTCCTTTTGTTTTCATAAATATGTGATTATCAATGTTTCTATTGGTAATTCTTTAATTCTATGAGATCTTTACATCTTATATGGGCCAATTGGTGCTCAAACTTTATGGTTTTACTAGAAGATTGTGGCATTGAGGGCTTTAGTTAGTAGTTAGTCCAGAAATCCAAAGGGTAGAGATGTTTTACCGGTTGTAGGAAACCATAAGAGCCTGAAGAGACTATTTATTTTAGTTTTATGTTTTTTTTCTAGACGTCACTGTAGCGTTAGCACGGGCAATATACTGGTTAATACTAAAGTTGCAGTGTCTAACCTGATCTGCCTGTTTGTTGTTCATTATATTTTTATTTGAAGTTTTTTGGTGTCTCAAATATTTGTTTTAAATTCTAATATTTGATATTCAAATTTTGAAATTTTCAAATAATCTTGGATGGAGACACATCCTATACCAAACTTATAGTGCTTGATAAGATATGAAACTTGTAGTTGAAACTTTTTTCATTTTAGTTCATTCAGTAGCGAAAATATTCACTACAGAATTATGATTTTTTTTAAAAAAGATAGAACCCTATATATACTCAAAAGTGAAGGTGTGGTGCAATCTAGAAACTATTAACAGAGGCGGACATCTTAACATGCCCACCGCTATAAATAGCTTTAATAAAGACGGGCACATGAAAATCAGTAACGCCCACCATACCTCAAAAGAAGTCATATATATAGAAGTTTTTTTTGTTTTCCATTTGAAAGAGGTGAGCCTACCCCAACTTGCTTGGGACAAAAGGCTATGTTGTTGTTGTTGTTGTTGTATTTGAAAGAGGTGGTCAGCTTTCCCGTCTCATGTAAATCAAAAATTGGTAACACGTTAAGATGTAGGCATTAACCTCTTTAAGCCGCAGTTGTCCCCCGCGCGGTCGTACCGGCCACGTCTCCCCGAAATCATTCATTGGTCCACATCGGCGCCACATCACCGTCTCCGCCTATGTGTTACCGAGGAAAATATCTCCCGGATCCAATCCGCCACCGCCTACCGTCCCCTTTCTCGATCCCTCCAGAAATAGCGCCGGTCCTCTCTCGCTCTTCCCCTTCCCTCTCTCCTTACGCAGGTAGGGCGACGGCAGCTTTGCCCGCCCCTCGGCGCGGCTGCGGCTGCACTCCTCCCTTCCTCCCTCCCCCACCGCACGCGTCTCATTTTCTGTGGCTCTATTTACCCTCAGATTTCGCTGGCTTATACTCTAGGGTTTGTATATTCATGCTTATTTATTATACCCTTTCTATGTTTGTGACTTCAATTGCAGGTAAACTCAGGTTTGGAGATGGACCTAAAGCCGCAACCATGACCTAGGCCTGTAGGCCATATCAACGATCGTCAGTACGATGTTTGGGAACTGGTAAGTTCATCCTATAGCCATCATATCAAATCAATTTTGAAACAATCATTACTCTATTAAAAGAGCTATACATGGTGAGAAAAGATTGCACTGCAGAATTTGCGAATAATTAGGATTGAATTGAAAATTTAATGTATCTGGTTGCACATGGCTGCTATGTGACCATGTTCAGGATGAAAATAGATGTCTCTTGTATGAAATCGTCTTACAATGCCTTGTTTATATGGCATCCTATACTGTGCTATTGTTTACTGTTTGTGAATTCCTAACTGAAGCTAATGCAAATTTTTAACCGCTTGCAAAATAAGTTTTTGCTACTGATGTGTTTACTAATGTAAGCGTTTTTTGGGCTCTTGCAAGGAGTAAAAAATTTGACGATGCTTGGATGAGTCTGTGCTACCATTTTCTAATTTGATTCAATTTGTCATTCTGCAGGACAAGCAAAGTCTTCAATTATTGTGCTACCTTCTTGTGCTTCTATCAAATGTGGTAGCATTGCAGATTCAGTTTTGTGGACTTACTCCAATCAAGACCAACAGGTCATGGTATGTCCAATTTCACTTTCCTTCTTTGCTCACTTATGCAGCAAAATATTTGTATTGTAGGTTCTTTATAGATTACAAACATTACCATGCTACTTCACATTGATGAATTTGCTTCCTTTGAGTTTTTTTCCTATCTATGTTCCCCTTTTCCCATCATAGATTAGGATTTTGCCATCCGATGGATGATAATATGCTCAGGATGTTTTCATACTTTGTTGCTATATGTTCTCTTCCAGTACGTGGAGGAGCTGACGTCTATTACCGGTGCACCACCTTCGTTTCATATGTGTCATGCTCATGGTCAGATTATTTTACAAAAGACACATTCAATTATTTATTTCTCAACTTTTGATTTTGAGGATACCAATAATTGGTACTGAATTTACCTATTGTTACTCCCTAAATGGTTCACCACACATTTACATTTTTTGGGCTCTTGCAAGGAGTAAAAAATTTGACGATGTTTCAATGAGTCTGTGCTACCATTTTCTAATTTGATTCAGTTTGTAATTCTGCAGGACGAGCAAAGTCTGCAATTATTGTGCTACCTTCTTGTGCTTCTATCAAATGTGGTAGCATTGCAGATTCAGTTTTCTGGACTTACTTCTCCAATCAAGACCAACAGGTCATGGTACGTCCAATTTCACTTTCCTTCTTTGCTCACTTATGCAGCAAAATATTTATATTGTAGGTTCTTTATACATTACAAACGTTACCATGCTACTTCACATTGATGAATTTGCTTCCTTTTAGTTTTTTCTATCTATGTTCCCCCTTTCCCATCATTGATTAGGATTTTGTCATCCGATGGATGATAATATGCTCAGGATGTTTTCATACTTTTGTTGCTATATGTTCTCTTCCAGTACGTGTAGGAGCGGACATCTATTACCGGTGCACCACCTTCGTCTCATATGTGCCATGCTACCTAGTCAGATTATTTTACAAAAGACACATTCAGTTATTTATTTCTCAACTTTTGATTTTGAGGATACCAATAATTGGTACTGAATTTACCTATTTTTACTCCCTAAATGGTTGACCACACATTTACTAGGTGCTTTAACTCTAATAGTTGTTTGTATCTTTGACTCTAGCAGCATTCCCAGCAGTTCAATGGTATTGTCAACATGCTCCGATTCAAATAGGGTTTGTTTCATAATTATAGTTGCCCCTCCATGTTGCTTCCTACGTGCAAAGGAGCATATGACTGGACTCTATTCTTTTATTTTCTTTCTTTCAAAGACAACGGTACATGTTGCCTGATCTTTGATTTTTGTTAACTGCATAAACCTCATGATATTTATGCAACAGGACGTAGGATATGCAGGATGCTCACGAGCTAGGGTATGCAGGATGCACGTCGTACAGGTAAATTAAAAAATCGTTATGAACAACTGATTCTTTTCCTTGTCTTTGTGTCTATAATAGTCCCTGTTCTAGCCTTACAGGACACCACATCATACTGTCAGGTCCATCTACTATTTGTCGGTGATTTGTGCTTTGTTCCTCTAGACATTGTTTTCCCATGTATATTGCAGAGCAATAGGTCAAAAAAATTAATTGCCTACTTCTTTTGTTCCCGAGATAATTCTAGATAAGTTTGGATCAGTTATGTACTTACATTAATAAGGTTTCGTTAATGGGTTCTTAGAGGTCTCCAAGACTAAAACTATGTTCAGATAACAAATAAGAAGCATCTTGCAGGGTCATGATGCCTGAAAAATTTGTCCTTACATGTTAAAGAATTCTACCTCTACATTTTTCTATGTTTTGTCCGTCGCGGGTCTATCAGGTTTCGTATATGTCTGAATCGATTTTGAATCACTATGGTTCACGTGCTTTATTATTGGTATAAGTATCTTTTCTTCATAAGCCAGAGTGCTATAAGTAGCTTTGTCGCAGACATGTAGTTGTTGCAATGAATTTTCATATTTTACTGCTTTCACTCTGGGTACGATTATGAGGCACCGCTGCACCATCAAAATGTCTCCTTTACTTCACTTTTTCCTCACCTTATGAATGCTGCACCTGACTACCCTTTTGTCCAAATCTACCTTATTTTCCTCCTACACCGAATATTATTTTACATACTCAGATATGAAGCTACCAGTGATGATTGTTACTAGCCATGGAGGTTCAGGAAGATAGGCACTCACATACATGTAGTCACCAATGCAATTAGGAAGTTCCTCATTGACTTTTGTAGTTTTTCGGAATTGGCTATAGCTGCAGCACTACAATCTTATCATCATCATCTTATACAGATATATATCTCACATAGTCTTAATCTGGTTAGTAAGCATGGGCTGGATGATGTGGATAGCTTTAGGCTAATATAATGGCGTTCCTTGATCAGTGTAGCAAATTAAGGCCTTTTGATGAATCTATATTATTTGGTCCCTGCTAATTGTATAATAAGCCTAAAACTTAATAACCCATACCACCTCCAACTAGATCAATTATTAGCAACAAGTAGACGAAAAATTGTGGTTATAGGTTGCTACACTTAGTTTCGTAGTCCCATACTACCTCACATTTACCTTCGGCTACGAGGATTGATCAAACTCTTTAAAATTTGTACCCTCCTCCATTGCAGGCATCTTCACAGCATCCACAGACAGAAGCAGATGAGCATAACCTACAACATGCCAACTATATGACTCAAACTCTATGCTTATACATCTTATTGGAGCAAAAGTCAGCAGAATCCTTTCCGATCGCGCGCAGGGGCGCGCGTTTGCCACTAGTTAAGAATTAATTAGTAACTAGTGTCAATAGAGTGCCAACCAACCCTTCAGGGTAAGTTTCGATGTAACTAAGCCCACAATCATCTTTAAAACCTAGGACGATATCATAACAATTTTATTCCGTAGAGTAGATTCTACCATGGGCTCTAGCTAGTAGCTACTAGCTAGTACTTGTACATACAACAATGGTCAATATGAATGACCACACGATCGAGTACATATGCAGGTGCGCTGCTTGAGCAGTGGCTAGTAGCTATTCCCTCCGTGCTCAATTAAGTGTCGGTTCCGGTTGTTTTTTTTTTCTTTTGAGAATATTGTTTCCGGTTGTTGTGTCTGCAAATTTGATTCAATTTATATAAAATGTGTGCAACATTTATATCTCCAAATAAATTTATTAAAAAACTAGATTTAAAGATCTTTTCAATAATATTAATTATATACCATAAATATTAATATTTTTTAATATATATTTAATTAATATATATTTAATTAAAGTTGTTTCTCGGCAAGTGTAAGGTCAGTACCTACTAGCTTATTAGCTACTCCTACTCGCGATTCTGGATGGTGGGGCGAACGGTGAGCGTCGCCTTTCCTTCGGTGCGCGGCACGATAACGACGTCGACGGTGTTACCGCCGCCAGCCTTGATGTCAGCCAGCACGTCGGTGATGCAGAGGGAGACCTTCCCCTTCCGCGTCAGGCCGGCACCGGAGCCCGGCACGACGGCGAAGCTCCCGGCGTACTCCTTGAACTGCGGCCCCACCAGCAGCGCTTTGTCCTTGGGCACGTTGATGGCGACGTCGAACTTGTTGTTCGCCTGCGGGTCGAACTCGATGCCGTCGATCACCAGCAGCTGCTCCTTCCCCGCCTCCTTGGCCGGCACAGCCACGTCCGGCACCTCCACCACCTGGTTCTGGACCAAGGTGAGCGGGAACTCCTTGGTCGGCCGGAATAGTAAACTCTTCTTTTTCAACGGCACCGTCGCCGAGCTGTCCGTATTCTGGGGGGGCACCAGCGTCGTCCTTTTGGGTTTCAGCCACGGCAGGTCCTTGTCGGACACGGCGGCGTACGTGTAGCCAAGGTCGCGCGTGTCCAGGACGTCTCGGATCTTGATGCGGACCTTCCGCGGCGGGCTCTTGACATCCTTGCCGACGTCGTAGAAGACGAAGCTGGTGTCGAGCCAGTCCGGGTCCGTGATGCCCTGCCCGCCGCCGAGCCTGGTGGACCAGAGGTGCCACATGCGGTCCACGTTGGAGTGGTGCGAGTAGAAGAGCGGGTCGTTCGCCGCCGACCCCAGGAACCCCATGTCGTTGAAGCAGTTGTACTTGCCGTCCTTGTGGGTCAGCACGCCGCCGGAGTCGGCGTCGCAAGCCGCCTTGCCGACCCAGACGTGAACGGCGGTGTGCGCCATCTGCTCCAGCGTACCCTGGCTGCTCATGTTGCCCTCGATGGCGGTGCAGTACTTCTCGCCCAGGAACCCCACCACGTCTACTTGCTAGTAGTCGATCGTATATATATGGCCTTTATTTAATTAATTTCTTCATTAAAAAATATCATGGCACGTACGTACTGGTTACGTATGGAAACGAATTCGCGCCGGTGTTCCCCGGGTGCTCCCGGCCACGGTTCTCGAGCCGCGCGGCCCGCCGGACGCGCGCTGGGCAAGCCGGCACCCTTGCCTCCTCCTGCTCGTCCCTGGCCCTTCGACGACAGCGCGCCTAGGTTCCCGGCGTGGGCCTGGTGGCCGGCCGGCCGGCGGTGGGATCTGCACTGGCGACGGAGACGGCTGCCAGTGCCCGTGGGGCGGGTGTCCGTCTGCGACGGGCTGGGGCTGGGCACGCCGGCAGCCAGGCCATCCCGCACCGCGTGCGTTGCCTGCGGAGACCGCGTGGCAGCGGCTGTTGCCGACGACGGGTTAGGGTGAAAACCCTGGCAGGCTTCGTGTCCTGGCCGACGACGGTGACGCGTCTGCGTCATCACCTTCTTGGAGGCATCGTCACTGCTCATCCCGTCGGCGGCGGCTGTTGGGGCAAGCTTCGGAACGAAAGTTCCTTCGGGTGACCGTCTCAACGTGGTTGGCGTCCGCGGGCGTCATCCCCTTCCTGAAGTCTACGTTGATGCACCCTCCTCGCCCGCTGAGGCAGTCCCCACCCTCGCTTTGGTCCTCTCGGAGGCTGGTGTTGCCGTAGTTGTTCGCCGTCGTTGTTGCTTGGCCGTCCTCGGCCACCGGTGTCGTGCTTGGCTCTACCTCGGGCAATTGCTGCCGAGCGTGTGATGCCTCCTCGCGGATGCTTTGCCGCGTGGGCTTCTCTTTGGTCCTCTCGGATGTTGGTGTTGCCGAAGTTGTTCGCCGTCGTCGTTGCTTGGCCGTCCTTGGTCACCGACGTCGCGCTTGGCTCCACCTCGGGCAGTTGCTGCCGAGCGTGTGATGCCCCCTCGTGGATGCTTTGCCACGTGGGCCTTGGCGGCTGCCTTGGTCGTCTCTCTCGGTGGATTCCTACCGCCGCGGCTACATCTCCCGAGTTAGATCCTTTAGTTGTTGCAACTTGCCCTGCAGGTTGTGTTGTTAGGCTCGTGGTGGAGGGTCCTATCTCTCTTTTCTAGGTGTTTGTTGTTGTGTTGTTGTGTTTTGGGGTGTTAACCACTCTCTCTATGGTTTTGTATTCCGTTTTGTATTTGTCATGCTTTCGGCCTCCTTCTTAATGGAAAGACACGTGAAGTCGTGTTCGAGAAAAATAATAATTGAATTAAACTTGCCTGCTGTTTGTATACGGTGCACAGGTTCTTGTTAACAAGTTTGTTGTATTCTTCTCCGTCCTCTGGGCCCTTGAAAAGCATGGTCGTCTCCTTATCCTTCTTGTTGTGGTAGTTTAGGGCGATCAGCTTGTCGAGGTTATCCTGGTTCCGGTAGGGATCGTACAGCGGGTTGTCCACCTTCTCGCCGTCTGGGTTCTTCCAGTTGCTGGTGTCCCTGAAGAGAGGCGGCATCACCATGCCGGCCGGCGTGTCCCAGCTCCAGTGCGGCAGCGCGAAGGTGTCGTCGCCGATGAGGTCGCCGAGGGCGCGCTCGTAGAAGTAGATGTACATGCGGTGCCACGGCGCGAAGATCCACGAGAAGTGCACGTCGAACGTCGGGTCCTTCTCCTTCGTCTCCGAGCCGGACGACTTGCGGTACTTGTAGTAGCTGTCACATAGGCCTGGTGGATGGCTGCCTGCGCCTTGAAGCTCAGCGGGTTCGACTCCGGCAGCTTCTTCATCTCCCAGACGGCCTTCCTGTACTTCTCCTGGTGGTCATGGTCCAGGAGATGCACCGGCTGCCGGACAAGCGTCACCGGTTTAATAAAGTCGTTGATTGGGGCCGTCTCCAACACCAGAGGGCAGGGCGTCTGCTCGTTCGGGTCGTTCGTGCACAGCAACATCTCGTCGTTCAACTTGTCCGCACCCTCCGAGCACTGCGAAACCAGGGCGCCGGACGCGAAGCCCGGGTACCAAGCGAGCCCGGCGGCGACATCGGACAGGCCGTTGAGCATCACGTCACGCCGGGCAGCCAGAGGAGGCCGTCATTGTTGCCCCGGCCGCCGCTGCCCACTACGTGAAAAAAGCACTAATAGAACACCCTCCCCCTCTCCACTGTAGGGGCGGCTGGCTTTGGAGCCGCCCTTACAGTGGCTCGAGAAGTCAGCCGCCCCTACAGGGGGTCACAGTAAGGGCGGCTGGATCACCAACTGCCTTTATAGTGGATCACTGTAGGGGCGGCTCAATTACCAGCCGTCCCTATAGTGGTTTTGGACAGACTTGATTAAATGAGACACTAAATGACCTCAAATGAAAAACTTTTGAGTAACAAGATTATACAACTCATCAAGATATACATTTGGTACATAGTCCATTTTTGTATTTAAGAAAGTGTTAGTAAACACTAGTAACAGGGTGGCTCAATCACAGGCCGCCTCTATAGTGGTTTTAGACAAAATTGGTCAAATGAGTTACTAAATTACCTCAAATAAAAAAAATTAAATACAAAGGTGTTATAACTCATCAAGATCTACATTTGTTACATAGTTTATTTTATCATTTGGAAAAGTGTTAGTAAACTTTAGTCACATGTTTAAAAAATCCAAAATGTGACTTGATCAAACTAGGTCAAATGACGCACTAAATGACCTCAGATAAAAAATTTTTGAATACAAGGGTGTTAGAACTCATCAAGATACACATTTGATATATAGGCCATTTTGTATTTGAGAAAGCGTTAGTAAACACTAGTCACAAAATCTTGAATCCCACGTAGACTTTATGAAACTACATGTGAGACTTGTGGATTTAAAACTACACTTTCGTAACACTTTGTCAAATGCAAAAATGATCTATGTATCAAATGTAGATCTTGATGAGTGGAACAATCTTGGTATTCATAACTTTTCGAGTTGAGACCATCTAGGGTTTCGAAAACTGACATGTAGCTGTGAAAATTTGAAAATTCAAAATTTAAGTGATTCAAACTTTGTCAAATGAAAAGTTGACCATTACACCAAATGTAGAGCTTGATGAATTTGACAAACTTTGTATTCATGACTTTTGTAGTTGAGATCATCTAGGGTTCGGTCAAAGTGTCTATTTTTAAAAATCTAAGATTTAACTTGGTCAAACTTGGTCAAATGAGGCACTAAATGACCTCAAATGAAATCATTCTAAAAATAAAGGTGTTAGAACTCATCAAGATCTACATTTGATACATAGTTCATCTGACCATTTGAAAAAGTTTTAGTGAACTCTAGTCACATGTTTTAAAAGTCCAAGACGTGACTTGGTCAAACTTGGTCAAATGAGGCACTAAATGATCTCAAATAAAAAATTTTTGAATACAAGGGTGTTAGAACTCACCAAGATACACATTTTATACATAGTTCATTTTTGCATTTGAGAAAGTGTTAGTAAACACAAGTCACAAAATCTTGAATCCCACATAGACTTTTATGAAACTACATGTGAGACTTGTGGATTTAGAACTACAGTTTCGTAACACTTTGTCAAATGCAAAAATGGCCTATGTATCAAATGTAGATCTTGATAAGTGGAACAATCTTGGTATTCATGACTTTTCGAGTTGAGACCATCTAGAGTTTCAAAAACTAGCATGTAGCTGTGAAAATTTGAAAATTCAAAATTTGAGTGATTCAAACTTTGTCAAATGAAAAGTTGACCATTACACCAAATGTAGAGCTTGATGAGTTTGATAAACTTTGTATTCATGACTTTTGTAGTTGAGACCATCTAGGGTTCGGTCAAAGTGTCTTTTTTTAAAAATCCAAGATTTGACTTGGTCAAACTTGTTTAAATGAGATACTAAATGACCCCAGATGAAAAACTTCTGAATACAAAGGTGTTAGAACTCATCAAGGTCTACATTTGATACATAGTTCATGTTTTCATTTTAAAAAGTTTTAGTAAACTCTAGTCATATGTTTTAAAAATCCAAGACGTGACTTGGTCAAACTTGGTCAAATGAGGCACTAAATGACCTCAAATGAAAAACTTTTGAATACAAGGGTCTTAGAACTCATCAAGATACATATTTGATACATTGGACATTTTTGCATTTGAGAAAGTGTTAGTAAACACTAGTCACAAAATCTTGAATCTCACTTAGACTTTAGAAACTACATATGAGACTTATGGATTTAGAATTACACTTTCGTAACACTTTGTCAAATGCAAAAATAACATATGTATCAAATGTATATCTTGATGAGTGAAACAATCTTGTTATTCATGACTTTTCGAGTTGAGACCATCTAGGGTTTCGAAAACTGGCAAGTAGCTATGAAAATTTGAAAATTTAAAATTTGAGTGGTTCAAACTTTGTCAAATGAAAAGTTGACCATTACACCAAATGTAGAGCTTGATGAGTTTGGCAAACTTTGTATTCATGACTTTTGTAGTTGAGACCATCTATAATTCAGTGTGCATATATATAAATTAATCATGAAAATACATGGAATAATTTAAAAATTATTATATATATATTTTGAATTGTGAATATATATAAAATCTATTTTCTAAAAGCAAATATGAATATATAAAAAATCTTTTATTTTTTAAACAAATTTATTTTTTTTAAAAATGTTTTATTTAAACAAATTCATTTTTTAAATCATATATTGTGCACATATTTATTAAAAATTATTGTAGCACAAATCATGAATATATATATAATTTTTGTGCATATACTTTGTATATTTATTTAAAATTATTATATAAATATATTTTGAATTTTGAATATATATAAAATCTATTTTTTAAAAAAATAATAATTGATTTTACATTTAAAATAAGGTGGCACCTCAGTAAGGGCGGCTAGATCACAAGCCGCCCTTACAGAGCTCCCCACCGGTATATGTGGCACCACCACACCAAAGCGGCTAAGTGTGGGCGCTTTTCCTCATTTTGGACGCCGTCAGGCTACCGGATTTTTCTGCCGCTGCCGCCTCCTCCTCCGTGACCTCACCGACACCTCCTCTGTCCCTGGCCTCCTCATTTGCGCCACCTCCGCGTGCCTCCTTCGCGTGCCGCCCCGCCACCGGAGGCTAGGGTTTGGGCCACCGCCACGCGGCGCGCCCCGCCACCGGCAGCTAGGGTTTGCCGCCGCCATCGTGCACTCCCGGCCTGTGCGCTCCGGCGTGGGCTAGTGGGGCTCCTCCTCTCCAACATCTTCTTCGCCTGGTGCCCGTGCGCCCCACCACTGTCCACTCCTTCGGCGGCTAGGGTTTGCCGCCGCCACCGTGCGTGCCTGGCCCGTGCGCCCCACCACCGTCCACTCCTCCAACGGCTAGGGTTCCCTGGTGCCCCTCCTCCCACCGGCACCTCTGGTACCCGTGCACCCCTTTGCCCTCCCCCACGACTTTCTTCCTCTCGTCGGACCGTGCTCGTGCCCTTCCACCTCTTCGTCAACTTGTGCAGGTGAGCATAACCCCTTCTTCTCCATTCCCCAACCCCTTCTATCAATCCAGCGCTGTTGTATGCTCTACTTCAATCCCGTAGCATCGTATTGCTCGATCGGGCTTGACTGTTGTCAATGTGGCCTCAATTCATATAGGTTGATAATATTAAGATGTATATCTTTTAGTTTTGTTTCAGTGAGGAAAATGCATCATTATAATTCACCATTGTGCCTTTGTCATTTTCATGGTAATTGATGCTGCCAAGCTAATGGTGAACTATTTTACTGAAACATCTATATAAGTTTTGATTAAAAAAAGTAGTTCAAAACATTATGTTTAGTGACTAGATGTTGTGAGTTAATTCTCCCTAAGTTTCTGTTTAGTGCTCTTTGTCTAGTTTCATGTTAGCAGTGGAAGGCTAGTTGCTTTGGTCTAGTGTTTCCCATGTGGAGGAGTGGGGTTCTTCTCCCTCCTCTCTACCATTCCTCTTTTGTCTCTAAATGAAATGATGCACGATCTCCTGTGTGTTCTAGAAAAAAATTATTAGTGCCTAGATTAGTGTTGCACAGTCACTTTTGGTTCTTGAGATGAATAAAATATAATCAATGGTACTATCAAAGACACTGCAAGGCTATGTTATCAACCATGAAAATTTGAAACCTATAACTATCACATTTATCATATTTGCTCCCTATAGCGGATGTATATTCACTACTAATAAATATTTGTCATATACTTATTGCTCCTCTACTACTATTATTGCTGTCCAGATTGATGGTGCTGCTCTCTCCAACTCTCCTCTACTTCTCTACTCCTATTTTGAATTGATCACATTTTTTAAACTGCGCTCCTCCTCTCTACTACTATTGTACTCTCTTCTCTCTACTACTCTACTCTACTGCTACTACTCCTTTCCTCTCCTCTCCTAGTTCTTTTTCTGTATGTTTGATAAGTAGCAACTACTTTTTCTCTATGTTTGATAAGCAGTAGCTATTGCTTTTTTTTGCCAACTCTCCCCTCTCCTCTCCTCTCCTCTTCATTTTTTTGCCGATGATGAAAGTGTCAAAGTCCATTCATTTTATGGAAATATGAGCTGATGATCCTTGTGAGGAACTTGGCATCATTACCAGCCACTCCTACAGTGCCTTCTCTTCTGTTCTCTTCTTTTGATGCCTTGATGCTCAAAGTTCATGATCAAATAATGCTAGACATGTTTCTGAGGCCACTACTACTTCTACTACTTGGTTTTTTGGGATATATTGTTATGCTCCAAGTTCATGATCAAATGATGCCTAAACTCTGATTTTGTCCAATTTAGTGTTGATTTGTGGTGGCTTACTTCATTTTCATTTGTGGCTTACAGTAATCCTACTTGTCACACCCGGTTTTAAGGACAAAACCAGACATACACCATATGTGAAATAAAGAAGACAAATCTCACATATAGCCACAGATAAGTGTAATATCAAAAGACAAATGCTTAATATACATAACACAATAGTATAAAATATACCTTAAAGAATAATACAGCGGAAAGACAACTCCGAACACCGGGTGCAACCTTCACTCCAGGATCAAACTAACTGGTTGATCACAAGCCTAACAATTCCAGAATCTAACAGTCTGGTACCCTTCCTGAGATGTGGGGAAATAGCAAGAGTGAGTCCATGTCGAACTCAACAAATATAACATGGGGTTCATGAGGCTCAAAAAGTTTGACACGGGTTTACTGCAATAGCTTTTAGTGAGTCATCTCTTTAACAATTGAGTAGCAACAAGTTTACCAAAATCCCAAATAACCTCATGATCATGTAAACAAGAATAATGTATAGCAAGAAATAATAATCATTGGTGAGCATCAATATCATCAGTATTATCATTATCATCAGTGTTCCTCATTTATTCTGTAAGGGTCCAAGGCCACTCGTAACCGTGAGCACGGCTGTTATAACAGTTTTACACTCTACAGAGGTGGTACACTTTCACTGTGAGTCATGATTACCCATATGCCCGGGATCGCGACTCCCAAAACACTTCCAAGGTGAGCAGGCAAGGAATCACTATGAAGCCTTTCAAAGGTTAGTCTAACAAGTTAGGGCCGCTAGGTTTCCGGAGTCAGTCCGTGTGATACACCACGCAGGGATCCACAGTCTGCTCTACCCCATTTGCGCCACAAGGGTAACCTCTAACAAGCTAGAAAAGGTCCTCATACTGAGCTAAAGCCAGAGCCATATAGCCCTCACAGTTGTACTGTAAGTCCCGGATGTTCGCTTACAGATAAGTCCTTAAGGAGAGAAACTAGAGCACCATAAAAATAACCAAATATGCTCTAGCCCTCTTGAGCCATGTTTCTATAAAGCATCTTTTAAACGTTCATTGCATATACCATTAGTCAAGTTACAGATCATGGTTATTTATCTTGAGCACTAGCATAAATACTACCCAATGCAACGTCCCATAGGTGTCAAGGTACAAGATACAAAAGCTAGGATATCCTTAATGGTAACAAGGTAAACACATGCACATGAATTAAGTATATTAAAGGTGAATAGGAAACAAGGATAATCCCATGCTATACTTGCCTTAAACACCGATCCTTCGGTAAGCTTTAATCTTCAACGTTCTTCTTCTTCTTCTTGATAACCTCGTATATCTCACCGACTGGACTTGATCAATAAATCATCACACACACATCGAACAATCATACACGAAGCAAACAATAGATCTATATTAGAACAGTACACCAATCATACAAAAATAAATAAAAGAGTTTGAAACACGATTCTACGCATCACTACGAACACACAGACGCGAAAAGCACACTAATCAGAGCTACGGTTGAAAAGATACATCTACCGAAAGATTTGCTCATAGAAGAAAATATAAAACTATTTAGCTTCATGAGTTTTAATTATATAATAACATATATAAGATATTTTATAAATACTATATACGGAATTAAGTCAAATTTAGATTCAAATTATGAAACTAAAGTAAAACAAATCATATTTTATTTACAAAATCCAGTTGCATAATTATTAATCAAGATATGATTTAACCATAAAATTTCAGAATTAGTAATATGGCAAACACTGTTACTAACGTGTAGATCTCATCGTTACGAAACAAACGCAACTTGAACGGGCTATTTCGGAGTTTAAATAAGTTACGATTTAAACAAGTTTTACTTTAATTAAATAATAGATTAAATCTAACATCGAATCTTAAAGATAGAAAACCTAACCAACAGTAACACTAACAGTATAACAAGTTTGTCAAACTCTTCTACACGTTACTACGATCACATAGATATAAAGACCACAAAATTTGGATTTAAAACGTAAAAGTTATGAATTTTCTAAGATTTCCTATAGATAAATAATTATTTTAATATAAACTCGAAAATAAATTATCTCAAACCTACTGTACAGTTCTATCATCATGTAGAGCTCTCAAATACGAATCTAACGCAATTTGAATGGATCAAATCGGAGTTAAAACGAAGATTCCACGGCTAAAACAATCTGAGTGGCAAAACTGTAAATATGAGAAAACGTATTTTTCTTTTTCCGAAACGAATTACGTTTTCAACTAATCAAAACGTATTCTCAGCTTTACGCTTTAGGACTGCGGGTTCTATACTTGAAAACATCAGGGTCTCTTTTGCAAGATCACCAGCGAACCGGTACGTTCTAATCTAAGCCATCCGTTTTAGATCTGACGGTCCAGATCAGTCGGGGGAGGGAACGGGCGGCGCTCCGGCCGAACTTCGGCCGCCGGCGAGCTTCCACGGCGGCGCCATCACTGGAGAAAGCTAGAACACGGCTCCGGCCACCAAACAAAGAAAGAAGAACACCGGGAGGTCGAGAAACTCACAGCGAACTCACCCCGCGTGAAGATAGGGCCGGGGGATGATCGGAAGGCGGCGGCTGGCTCACGGTGGCGGCTATGGCGGCGGTGGCGCTTGCGGTGGCTCGACGAGACGACTAGATCGGCTCCAAAAGGGTGGGATGAGTGCGGTATGATGCGGGGGTCTCGTTTTTATAGCCCGAAGGCGTCGCACTTAAGGAAGGGAAGGAGATCGAGCCGCCAAATCGAATCGGAGGAGGAGGAAAGTGAGCTCGCGGTTGGAAAGAGCTGGAGGAAGAAGATGGAAAGGGGAGGCAGTCGCTGACAAGCGGGTCCCACCTGTCGGCGACTCAGAGCGGGGGATCGGCCGCGCGCGCAAGACGGGCCGGCTTGCTGGGCTCGGGCTCGGCCCAGGAGGAGAAAACGGCGCGGGAGAAAAATGGGCCGGCTGCAGCTGCGGTAGGAGAAGCGGCCCGGGAAGAAAGAATTCCTTTTCTTTTTCTTTCCCGAATTTTCAAATCCATTTTTCAAATGATTTTCAAATCAAATTTGAATTTGATTCAAACCACTCAACACAAAACTCCAAATGCAGCAGCATGAATGCTCAATCATGTTTCTACCCTTATATTTGATTTTAAATTTATAAAATTATTCTTATTCTATAATTGCATGCTTCACCAAAAATAAATATAAAAATCACCTTTTTCCTATTTTTCTTTTCTTCAAATTTTAGGGTGTTACAATTCTACCCCCCTTAAGATGAATCTCGTCCCGAGATTCGGAAGATAATGATAAAAGAGATAGGGATAGTTCGTCTCTAGATTGTTCTTTACTTCATCGTGTAGTTCCATCGTCTTGATAAGAATTCCGTCTTACTTTGCATACATGTAACTAATTCCAAGATTTTTGACAAATGCTCCAAACAATACTCTGGTATCTCCAATCACTAGGCACCTTTCCTATAATACGAATTTTCTTCCTTAAAATACTTATCTTCCAACAGAGCCTGACGAATCTCTTAATCAGAAGGAATTTCTACTACCAACCTTCAAAACATTAATGATTCTGATCAAGTTGCTCAAATTTGGAATACGATTCTTAATCCTTGGTGTCACCCGAACCTTCTTAGCATTATTCTCCATTGCTAAGGGCATCGGCTGCGACTTTTACTTCTCCAAATAATAGCACTTTTTCCAAGTCCTAATCCATTTCATTCCAATGAGAATAACACAAATTCAAGACCAACTTAGCAAAGATGTCCTGTAGATTCTTGTGACCCTCCTATATGTCACTTTTCTTCCAAAAGACAGTACTCCATAGTGGAAAACTCCAGATAACACGTTAGGTAATTCAACCCACACTTCCTTAGTTGACTTAATGAACAAGGTACTATATTTTTCTTCTTGCATAAGGACACATCCCACACCTTGATAAGGTGCATCATTGTAGATATGAAGCTCTTGTCTGGATCTGACAAAGCTAATACTTGGGTTTTACTTTAACCTTTTCTTAGACTCCTTCAAACATTTGCCTGAGGTCTCTTGATCTAAACAAACTTAAAAGCTTCTCCAAAGTTATTTATTCCTCTGCTATGACTTCAGTAAACTCATGGTCCACTTCGCTATCCTTGATCATTCTCATCTCCCTCAGGTAAAAGTCGACCACCTTGATACTCAATTCTTTTCCCTGACGGTGTTGTTAAGGACATTGTGCACCGAGTACCCTGAATCACTCCTTTATGTGCACAGAGCCATCCATTACCAAGAACCACGCGAATTTTAAGTGACTCCAACACAATGAGTGTCGCGGTGAATTTTTCCTTGTTTATGACCAGACTGACATTCGGGCATATCTGATCTGTCTGCATTTCTCCCACTGGGGTTTAAACTAGCAAAGGCCTCCTCATTGGACACTTCACCATCTTGCACGTCTCTACCATGTCGGCGGAAATGAAAGAATGCGAAGCACTAGGGTCAAACAGAGCAAAAACTTGTACTGAACTTACTTGAATATAACCTCCCACTACTTTGGTAACTCCATGAATTTTATCCATATCCACATTGCTCAGTCTTCCATTGACATAGTTTTGCTGCGCTTTACTTCCTTGAACAGGCTTCTTATGGGCTTTCCTTTTTCGCTTTCGTTGTTGTGGATTCTGACTTAGTTCACTCCCAACTTGTTCTTCAACATTGTTGTTTTGATAATGCTCAACTTCATCATACCCATAACATTCTTCAATGGCAGAAATATCAGTCTTTTCCCACATATTAGCACAAAACATCATATAGGGCTTCTGAGTCATGAGACACTACACTTCCTGTCATCAAGTGACCAACATCAGCAATCACGAGCAAGTATAGATGATCATAATCATGAACTATCCAAAAAGAACAACTCTTGTCTTCATGGATCCAAAATTATCAACCTTGTTCACAGAACATTTTTGCTCAAGAGTGGCAACTCAATCATGGAGACTAACCAATACTTCCAACTAAAGAGTTCAATCCTAATAATCCTTCTTTACATTGGCTACCCCCCTTAAAATAAGAGACACTACCTAGGGTAGCTTGAACCCTTTTCTATATGAGCTACTTAGCATAAAAGTATTCTGACATCCCAATAATACTCTTGTGCATGGGTAAGAACAAGAAATCTGAAATTTCTCACGAGCAGAAAATCAGCAGTGCAGTAAAACAGCTGTAACTCTCATTCTGTTAATCCAATGAAACTGTAGTTTACACCGATGGAAAGCTTATAAAATTCTCTGCAACTTTCTTATAGAACATACTTCCAGATTCTATAGTTGACTTGGTCGAAAACAGTACATATCAGAAACTGCTCCAGGTTTATGACAGCACAGATACATTGCCTTATGCTTTTTGTATCTCCCAAACCAAAGCATCTTTGGAGATGGTTCTTGCATTTAGAGGAAGATATTGAAGTCTACTCTTGTCCAAAATTTTCTCATGATTTTTTTTTTTTGGTCTTTCAAGAACAGAGATATAAGTTGATAAAGACAGGCTGCTCCAAAGGACATGATATAGAAAACAGGAGATAACCAAAACCCAGCTATTTATTTCATTGATCCTTATACCTTATACATCTAAACTAAATGAAATCATGGACAAAACCCATGAGATCATTCCACTCATTCCAAAATTCCAACTCAAGCATAAACATAAGCACAAAGCAACTAAACACTTAAAAGTTCATAAGCCACACATTAAGACGACTCAACTTGGCTACTAACGGTTTTATTACACGGGACATAACTCCTATTCCTTAAACACGGTGTGATTGTAGCAGTATCCAGAGTAGATAACGTCTCTTACATTCCTTATTGCTTTATATGGACATCTGAATCTCTGCATCCCTCTTTACCATTCTTATAACTCATACCTTAAGATGGGTCAACCTGGTATCCCTCAGGTATAGATTTAATACCCTCATACTCAATCCTTTCTCCTGAAAGTGTAGTTAAAAACACTGAACATTGGACATACTCAATCACTCCTTTACAAGTAGATAACCAGTCTATTCCCAGGATAACATCAATGCCCATTAATTCCAAAATAATGAGGTTTGCCTTAAAATTTACCCCCTTTATGTCAAAACTAACTTTTGGGCATACGCGGTCTGCCTTTATTTCACCTCTTGGAGTTTCAACCATCACTGTTTTCCCCCTTGGAAGCATAAGTATGTTATGATCTTTTACATATTGTCTAGATATGAACGAATGTGAGGCACTGGGGTCAAACAAAACCTTGGCGTTTCCTGAACTTACTGGTATTGATCCAAACACGACCTCCTTAGCTCCAGGAATGGTGGAGATATCCACATGTTTCAACCTTCCAAGGATGTAATTTCTCTTTAATTTATTTCCCTGCACATGATCCTTTCGGACATCCTGTCCTGAGTCTTGCTGTTGTTGATTCTTCTGTGGGCAAGATTTGATATAATGTCCTTCCTGCTGGCAATGATAACACTTTCTCTTAGCTGGATCTTTTGTGATGTCATACTCCAAGGAACTGTTGTTTGGTATGTTGCTATCTTGCTGGCCATAAAAGTTCATCTTCGTCCCTTTGGCTTGTTTCCTAGTTTGTTTGGCCTTTCGGGGTCGATACTCCTTATAGGTAATTGTCCATCCATCTATGACTACTTCATGGGGAGTAGTTTTAGCGGGAGGAGCTTCTAACTCTTCAGGGTTTGGATTTGTTTGATAGGAGATCAGGGCTGCATGTGACATTGTAGTAGAACTCGCTTGCTCATTGCTTTCCACTAGTGGTTCTAATGAGATTGCCTTTCTCTTCTTATCCATGTTGATCTCAAAATTTGGATCCACCTTGACTTTCCCCTTATTAGACTCGTTTCGAAGACAGGGAAAACCATAATGCTTACAGCAGTGACATTGTTCCTGCTCTCCAAATGCCTTATTATCAACATCTTTATTGGATTTCATATTCTTCCAAACTTCTGCTACTTGTATCTTCTCTGACCCCTTGGATATGTTGGCTTGACCTTGAGATAAGCATCGTTGAGAATTCCCATGTTGAGCCATTTCTTCTAGTAATTGGTTTTGCATCGCTAATGGTTTCTTGTCAAAAGTGAGCAAGAGCGACACAATTCAGTCCTCTTAACCTCTGAAATCCACAGTCTTCTCGTCACGAGCCGTCTAATAGACAAGGAGAAAAGGTTCAAAATAGAGACAAGGTTTTTATAACAGACAGAGGTTGAAGTGAGCATAAGTTTTAGCAAATAGCAAGGTTGGAGAGAAAACAAGAACTAAGAAAGATAAAAGCATGCTAAAACGTCCAGTTCTAACTAGGCTTGCGTCCTACAGTCAGCATTGCTCTGATACCAATCTGTCACACCCGGTTTTAAGGACAAAACCAGACATACACCATATGTGAAATAAAGAAGACAAATCTCACATATAGCCACAGATAAGTGTAATATCAAAAGACAAATGCTTAATATACATAACACAATAGTATAAAATATACCTTAAAGAATAATACAGCGGAAAGACAACTCCGAACACCGGGTGCAACCTTCACTCCAGGATCAAACTAACTGGTTGATCACAAGCCTAACAATTCCAGAATCTAACAGTCTGGTACCCTTCCTGAGATGTGGGGAAATAGCAAGAGTGAGTCCATGTCGAACTCAACAAATATAACATGGGGTTCATGAGGCTCAAAAAGTTTGACACGGGTTTACTGCAATAGCTTTTAGTGAGTCATCTCTTTAACAATTGAGTAGCAACAAGTTTACCAAAATCCCAAATAACCTCATGATCATGTAAACAAGAATAATGTATAGCAAGAAATAATAATCATTGGTGAGCATCAATATCATCAGTATTATCATTATCATCAGTGTTCCTCATTTATTCTGTAAGGGTCCAAGGCCACTCGTAACCGTGAGCACGGCTGTTATAACAGTTTTACACTCTGCAGAGGTGGTACACTTTCACTGTGAGTCATGATTACCCATATGCCCGGGATCGCGACTCCCAAAACACTTCCAAGGTGAGCAGGCAAGGAATCACTATGAAGCCTTTCAAAGGTTAGTCTAACAAGTTAGGGCCGCTAGGTTTCCGGAGTCAGTCCGTGTGATACACCACGCAGGGATCCACAGTCTGCTCTACCCCATTTGCGCCACAAGGGTAACCTCTAACAAGCTAGAAAAGGTCCTCATACTGAGCTAAAGCCAGAGCCATATAGCCCTCACAGTTGTACTGTAAGTCCCGGATGTTCGCTTACAGATAAGTCCTTAAGGAGAGAAACTAGAGCACCATAAAAATAACCAAATATGCTCTAGCCCTCTTGAGCCATGTTTCTATAAAGCATCTTTTAAACGTTCATTGCATATACCATTAGTCAAGTTACAGATCATGGTTATTTATCTTGAGCACTAGCATAAATACTACCCAATGCAACGTCCCATAGGTGTCAAGGTACAAGATACAAAAGCTAGGATATCCTTAATGGTAACAAGGTAAACACATGCACATGAATTAAGTATATTAAAGGTGAATAGGAAACAAGGATAATCCCATGCTATACTTGCCTTAAACACCGATCCTTCGGTAAGCTTTAATCTTCAACGTTCTTCTTCTTCTTCTTGATAACCTCGTATATCTCACCGACTGGACTTGATCAATAAATCATCACACACACATCGAACAATCATACACGAAGCAAACAATAGATCTATATTAGAACAGTACACCAATCATACAAAAATAAATAAAAGAGTTTGAAACACGATTCTACGCATCACTACGAACACACAGACGCGAAAAGCACACTAATCAGAGCTACGGTTGAAAAGATACATCTACCGAAAGATTTGCTCATAGAAGAAAATATAAAACTATTTAGCTTCATGAGTTTTAATTATATAATAACATATATAAGATATTTTATAAATACTATATACGGAATTAAGTCAAATTTAGATTCAAATTATGAAACTAAAGTAAAACAAATCATATTTTATTTACAAAATCCAGTTGCATAATTATTAATCAAGATATGATTTAACCATAAAATTTCAGAATTAGTAATATGGCAAACACTGTTACTAACGTGTAGATCTCATCGTTACGAAACAAACGCAACTTGAACGGGCTATTTCGGAGTTTAAATAAGTTACGATTTAAACAAGTTTTACTTTAATTAAATAATAGATTAAATCTAACATCGAATCTTAAAGATAGAAAACCTAACCAACAGTAACACTAACAGTATAACAAGTTTGTCAAACTCTTCTACACGTTACTACGATCACATAGATATAAAGATCACAAAATTTGGATTTAAAACGTAAAAGTTATGAATTTTCTAAGATTTCCTATAGATAAATAATTATTTTAATATAAACTCGAAAATAAATTATCTCAAACCTACTGTACAGTTCTATCATCATGTAGAGCTCTCAAATACGAATCTAACGCAATTTGAATGGATCAAATCGGAGTTAAAACGAAGATTCCACGGCTAAAACAATCTGAGTGGCAAAACTGTAAATATGAGAAAACGTATTTTTCTTTTTCCGAAACGAATTACGTTTTCAACTAATCAAAACGTATTCTCAGCTTTACGCTTTAGGACTGCGGGTTCTATACTTGAAAACATCAGGGTCTCTTTTGCAAGATCACCAGCGAACCGGTACGTTCTAATCTAAGCCATCCGTTTTAGATCTGACGGTCCAGATCAGTCGGGGGAGGGAACGGGCGGCGCTCCGGCCGAACTTCGGCCGCCGGCGAGCTTCCACGGCGGCGCCATCACTGGAGAAAGCTAGAACACGGCTCCGGCCACCAAACAAAGAAAGAAGAACACCGGGAGGTCGAGAAACTCACAGCGAACTCACCCCGCGTGAAGATAGGGCCGGGGGATGATCGGAAGGCGGCGGCTGGCTCACGGTGGCGGCTATGGCGGCGGTGGCGCTTGCGGTGGCTCGACGAGACGACTAGATCGGCTCCAAAAGGGTGGGATGAGTGCGGTATGATGCGGGGGTCTCGTTTTTATAGCCCGAAGGCGTCGCACTTAAGGAAGGGAAGGAGATCGAGCCGCCAAATCGAATCGGAGGAGGAGGAAAGTGAGCTCGCGGTTGGAAAGAGCTGGAGGAAGAAGATGGAAAGGGGAGGCAGTCGCTGACAAGCGGGTCCCACCTGTCGGCGACTCAGAGCGGGGGATCGGCCGCGCGCGCAAGACGGGCCGGCTTGCTGGGCTCGGGCTCGGCCCAGGAGGAGAAAACGGCGCGGGAGAAAAATGGGCCGGCTGCAGCTGCGGTAGGAGAAGCGGCCCGGGAAGAAAGAATTCCTTTTCTTTTTCTTTCCCGAATTTTCAAATCCATTTTTCAAATGATTTTCAAATCAAATTTGAATTTGATTCAAACCACTCAACACAAAACTCCAAATGCAGCAGCATGAATGCTCAATCATGTTTCTACCCTTATATTTGATTTTAAATTTATAAAATTATTCTTATTCTATAATTGCATGCTTCACCAAAAATAAATATAAAAATCACCTTTTTCCTATTTTTCTTTTCTTCAAATTTTAGGGTGTTACACTACTACTACTGTTTCTGTACTCCTACTCTACTACTACTCTCTCTATGACAGTTTTATATACTAATGAGGCATATTTACTGTTGTTTATATGGCAGGTTGTTTATATGCCACACTTCTCTCTACTGCTACTCTACTCTCTCCACTCCTGTTCTCTCTGACTCTCCTCTACTCCTAATTTGAATTGATGACATTTTTTAAACTGTGCTCCTCCTCTATACTACTACTGTACTCTCTCCTCTACTCTTGTTTTGCTGATGATGAAATTGTCCAATTCAATACATTATTTTAGAATATGAGCTGATGATTCAAAACTTGTGAGAAATTTGGCATCATTACCAGCCGCCCCTACAGTGCCTTCTTCTATGTTCTCTGTTTTGATGCCTTGATGCTCCAAGTTCATGAGCAAAGATTCGGGAGTCTACATTGTGGATATTGCATATGTAATTTCATGAGTACCACAAAAGCCTATAGGAGACACCCTGATTTGGTAAGATCGAATAGGTTGTAGTATAAAAACATAGCTTTGCAATCTCTTGTATAAACATAGTATAAAAACTTAGCTTTGCAATCTCTTGTTTACAATATACCTAAACTTGGCTTTTGTTATCTTGTAGTGGTTAGAAGAGCAATGAAATAAAAGGGATGTATACAAGGATGATCAACTCTTAGAGCTCGTCGGTGACCTTTGCAATTTCATAATGGACCATGTTATTTATTTCAAAGGTGACTACCATGACTTTAAGTCTGACTTAGGTAGTAATCCTAGGTACCAACACCTCTGTGAGCTTGACAGGCTATCTCTAGGCTGTTGATTACAATTTGATGGACTTGTGGATTTGATAGACTTGTGGAACTGTAACTTTTGATGGACTTTGTGGATTTGATAGACTTGGAACTTTTGAATTTATAAATTTGATGATGAAACTTGAATTTGATGTTTGTGTTGTGATGTGGTCAGATTTGATATTATATATATGTCGTGATGTGGTTAGATTGGATTTAAAATTATATATATATATGTATATATATATATATGTATGTATGTATGTATGTGTTGTGCTGGCTGTTTTTATTTGATTATTGTAATTTTTATTTTATTTTTGCTGAAAATTAACTGTAGGGGCGGCTCTAGAATGAGCCGCCCTTACAGTCGGTCACTATAGGGACGGCTGGAACACCAGCCGCCCTTACAGTAGATCACTGTAAGGGCGACTGGCCTACAATGACCCACTGTAAGGGTGGTGGTGTTGAACCGCCCTTACAGTGATTTTCACTGCAAAAACGTTTGATTAAGGGCGGCTAGGCTAGCCGCCCTTACAGAGGCTTACCAGCAGCCCCTGTAGTGACTTTCGGTAGTAGTGGCCGGTGGCCCGGCATGACACCATGCAGCGCTGCCGGAACCTGGTGGCGGCGGTCTTCTTGGACGACG
The DNA here is from genome assembly GCA_038087645.1 of Saccharum hybrid cultivar R570. Taxonomy (NCBI): domain Eukaryota; kingdom Viridiplantae; phylum Streptophyta; class Magnoliopsida; order Poales; family Poaceae; genus Saccharum; species Saccharum hybrid cultivar. The sequence goes on along the minus strand of JAQSUU010000594.1, from coordinate 834,243 downwards.
GGCATGCAGAGGGCCAGTGGCGGAGCTTGCATGAATGGGGGGCAATTCAAAGCTACACTGCTAGAATATTTACTAGAGGTGGGACTTGGGTCGTGCCATGCCGGCACGGCACGGTCCTATCGTGTTTCGTGCCACTTCAGGTTGTGCCCTCTAGGCACGGGAGGCACATCAGGTCGTGCCGATATGGCACGGTGAATCTTTTTTTCGGCCCAAGCACGACACGTGGCACGCTAGCATGCCTTCGGGTCGTGCCGACCCAAGCACGGCCCTCAAAATATCTTTGCTAGTTTTCTTTTTCCACTCGTGATATGAAATATATATATATATATCTTGTGTGTACTATTTTAATAAAAGTTTAATGATTTTCATAATCTATTCAAGAATTAGATAAGAAGTAGTATAATAAATGCTAGAAAATTGTATTGTATAGTTGTAGAAGTGTCTACGTGCCATTTTCGTGCCGTGCCAGCCCAAGCACGGGCCAAGATGTGGGCCGGGCCATGTAGCCCGTCGTGCCGAGATTCTGAGCACGGCACGGCCCTCGTGTTCGTGTCGTGCCGGTACGGCCCAAAATATTTCGTGTCGTGTCGTGCAAATAAAAATCTTTATCTGACAATGCACATTTGTTTTCAGGGAACATTGGATGCACTAAATGAGTTATACCAGTTAACAACTTCAGACCAAAGTGAGTTGTGCATATTGGGCGCTTGTATTTGACTATTTTCTAAATGATTTCTTTTGGGTTAGTTGGTGTAGTTGATAATAGCAACTACAGTTGCTTAGTGGGAGCTTTCACCTGCCAATTGTGTAATTATTGTGCTTTCTTTAACCCTTACAAGAAAATTTTCTTTTGACAGTATTTTAGTGGAGGGATGCCACCCATATGCACTGTCGAAATCGGTAAAGATAAACAAGTTAACATTTCGAGGTGTGAAGTTATGTGGCTGTTGCAAGGTAAAAATACAGGCCATGGTACAGTGGCTGTCAGTCTCATAGCTGTGAAGTTAATTTGTTCCTGTGTTCACAACTTGTGTTTCCACCTTGTCTGCCAATAGTGTTTCCTAAAATTATAAATATCAGTCCAGGAATGGCTTGTGCGCCTGCCAATATGATGTCCACAGACAACATCTGTAATTTTTTTGTTCCTTAGGGCCTCTGTGCAATTGGTCGACACAGCTGTCTTCTGTATCCTTTTCGAATGTACCTGTACTTGTACGTGTCTTTGTATCCTTAACTTTTAATACAGGTATGTTCTGGTCAAAAAAAACTCTTATACATATTAACTTCAGTGCAGTTAACTTCCCTATTAATTTTAGTGAAACAATATATATTATATATTTGATATAAAGTTTCATATACCAAAATGAGAATCTTTATATTTCTTTTAACCTTGTTCTGTTGTTCTGTCTATTGGTTATTTGAAGTTTAAGTACACTGAAACTTTCATGTCAAGTTTGCAGATTGCTCTTAATTTTTATAGATAAGATTGGGAGGGGCGTGGTGGAAATCTCGATTCCATAGGAAAAAGTTTGGTGTGGAAAAATCTAATGAAGTTACGTTGTATAGAGGGCAAACTTTTTATAATGATGCTACCGTAGCGTGAGCACGGGCAATATACTAGTAGTAGTTAACACTGCCTATATATATATATATATATATATATATATATATATATATATATATATATATATATATATATATATATATATATATATATATATATATATACACATATTCTACTCTCTACGTGTTGAATAACATTCAACGCTTCACCGGAATGTGCCCATGTCCAACAAGAAAAGGCAGTCCTACAGTAGTAAAATTAATCAAGTATGTACAAAAATTAACTCGCCTGCATGCTAATCGATGCCGCATTAATTAAAACATCCATCAACTCCACAACAGTAAATTCTAGTCCTTTCAAAAACCGCAAACATATGCCCTAAGGTCAGTCTCAATAGAGTTCTAAGGGATTTTCATTCTCATTTATTGTTGATATATACCTTGGGAAATCTGCTGAGTTGGTAGGCTAATTATAAAGAGTGAGCTAGATAGAGAGAGTTTCATAGAGGATGAAACTCGTTGTCACGATTACAAACACAAGAGTTGACGTGTCGGTCTTAGTAACTATACCATGCATGGAACTCTCTACTTAATTAAACTAGCCTAACAATAAATATATGCAAGACGATACAACAGTCATAATTGATGGCACCCATGTTTAAAAAAATGATAGCACCCAAAAAAGTATCAATAGCTATAACCCAAAATAGGTATTACAATAAAAATGATGTTTATTATAAATCCAACAACTCTTAATTTATATCATAAAAATAAAAAAATATTTGTTATGTGAACTTAGTCAAACCCAAAATGATTTTAACTCGATATTATATGCTAAAATTATTCTTTCCCGAGTAAAAGTGTGAAAGTGCATTTGCCCCATGTGGGTTTTGGTGTATTGATGCCACCCAAGTTAGGGACTAATGAGATTTAAATGAGATGTATTGTAGCTCTAGTCCCTTGTAAACTCCAAAGAGTTGATCTAAGATGAAATGGTATCCCTCAATTCTTCAAGTCCAAAAGGCGGACGAACCCAAAGCGATCTTCAAAGTCTTTTATAATTTGATTTGGGTTTAGGTATGCCATACTATAAAGAGAGAGATGCAAGTTTAGGTGGTCTGAGGAAGACAGAGTGCTCAAGCATAAAAATAAAATCAAAAGAGAGACAAAATCACCTCACGAACACATAGTGCAATTTTGGGAACTTTGCCTGCCGGAAGTTCCGGCAATAGCCGGAAGTTCTGGAAACTGTCGGAAGTCCTAGCCCCATCTCGCGCGCCCTGGCTTGTCTGTTGTATGAGCTGGAAGTTCTGGCAGGAGCTGGAAGTTCCAGCCCGCAAAACTTGCTGGAAGTTCCAGCAACTGTTGGAAGTTCTAGCTCCCTGTGCGAGCTAGCCCAACGGACTTCTTGGTGAACAGTATTTTAGTGTAGAGCCAAAAGTTCCGGCGATCTGCACCGAAAGTTCCGGATCAGATCTGAACGGTTGGATTTCTTTATGAGTATAAATAGCTCTCTCCCTTCTTCCAACCATTACCTCTTTGTTTCATTGCTCACAAGCCTTTGTCCAAACAGCGCCCAAGCATCCAAGAGCTCCCTCTCCTCTCCCCTTTGCTCCTAACTTTGATTCCCCATGGATTTGAGTGATAGGAGAGTGGATTGAGTGAGAAAATCATCTTCGCAAGCTTGAGCACTTGATTTCTTCGTCAAGCCGGTTGGATTTGCATCTATTACTCTTAGGTTCTTAGAACCCTAGCCGGCTAGGCATCGCCCAAGAGCTTCCATATTGTGGAAGAGCCTTGGGAAGTTTGTATTACTCTTGATTTCTTAGTGGAAAACTCGAGTGACCTTTGTGGTTGCTTTGAGAGAGGCAAGGAGGTGGAAGAGACTTCGACCTTTGTGGTCACCTCAACAACGAGGACGTAGGAGCTCCTTAGTGGGGTTGCCGAACCTCGGGATAAATCCTTGTGTCCTGTGTGCTTGTTGTTGTTAGATATTTGTTCTTGTTGGCTCTCCTCCTCCCCAAAGCTCCTCTTAGGGTTTGGACTCGATCTACAGAGTGGTGACTTTTTGGCGTCAAGAGACCAACCCCAACGCTTCACCTAACCACTAGGAAGTGGGGTTGTAAGTTATCATTTGCTCAAAGTTCATATTCTAGGTTGTAGTAGTTTGCTCGTAGCTGCTGGAACTTCTGAGAATTTGTGTTGGAACTTCCAGCCCGCCGGAAGTTCCGGGACAAACTGCTGAAACTTTCAGATATCACTGACATTTGTCTTTGAGTTTGTGTAGAAATTTTTAGATACGCCTATTCACCCCCCTCTAGGCATTGTTTGGATCCTTTCAAATGGTATCGGAGAAAGGTCTTCTCACAGCGCTTCACCGCATGAGAAGAAATAATGTCGAAAACCGACAAGACACAAGAGTTGGCTAAAGAAATAACCAAAGAGTTGATGGCAGCTCAAGCAAAGCTTTTTTAAGATGAAATGAAGAAAATGCAAGATGAGATGAGCAAGTTGAAAGAAGAGTTGAGCAAGAAGGTCAATGATGCTATAAGTAGCAAGAAAGTTGAAGAAGCAACTAGTGGCAAAAATGACAATGACCAAGACGGTGCAAGTGATGTTGGAGCTGAAGAGCATAGTCAACCAAAAGGAATATACTCTACCATGAACTTTGATTATTCACAACTCATCAAAGCATCACATCATCATATTCCATCCGTCAACCTTGGCAAGCCACCTCACTTTGATGGATTAAGATATCCCGTTTGGGCTTACAAAATGAAGATGCACCTCATTGCCGCAAATCTTTGGGAAGTGATTGATGTTGGTGTGATATTTCCCACTGAAGAAAGAGAGATTACTCTGGAAGAGGCAGACAACTTCCGTCAAAATGCACAAGTCATAGTCATGCTTGTTTCAAGTCTAGCTCCGGATGAGTTCAACAAAGTAAATGGAAGAGAAATTACTAAGGACATTTGGAAAGTCTTGAGAACATCATTTGAAGGAGATAAGAGTGTGAGAAAAGGCAACATCGAGTTACTTCATGGTGAATTAGAGAGATTTGTGTTCTTGGAAGGTAAATCAACTCAAGCAATGTTTGATAGGATGATGTCTTTGGTCAACCGCATAAGATCTATTGGAAGCACCGAATGGGATGACAGCAAGGTTGGTAGAAAAATTTTGAGAACATATACGGCAAAGAACAACATGCTAGCATCTGTGATCATGGAGAGGCCCGACTATGATTACATAACACCTCAAGAAGTTCTCACGAAGCTCAAGCATCATGAATGCCTTGATCAAGATGCAATCAATGCTCATAGTCAAAATCCTAGTGTAATGGGATACAACAAGAATGCAACCCTAAAAGCAACTCACGTTCATGATGGCAATGGGTGTTGTCAAGAAAAGAAGAAAGTGAAGGATGATTCCTCAAGTGAAGAAGAAGATTCTAATGCGGAGGTTGCATTTGTGATTAGAAATCTTAGAAAATTTATGAAGAAGAAGAGCAACCGCAATACTTATGGTGATGGTAAGAAGAGGTACAAGAAGAGGTTTTGCTATACGTGTGGTAAAACCAGTCACTTCATTGCCGATTGTCCTAGAGAGAACAAGGACAAGAATAATGATAAGAAGAACAAAGGCAAGAAGAAAGGTGAAGCTCATCTTGGTGAATAATGGGAGTCAAATGATGATAGTGACTCAAGTGATGATGAGAAGAAGAAGAAAAAGAAAGGAGCCGTGAACATTGCCATCCATCACTCCTCATCACCAACCATGATCCTCCCCGACTCGGCTTCACCACCAAAGCTCTTTCCCAACTTGGATTCATCACCGAGGCTCTTCTCCAACCTCATCAACAACGAATACTATACTCCAACTTGCCTTATGGCCAAGGGGGAGAAGGTACAATCCTTATTCAACTCCTCTAGTGATGAGTATGATAGTTGTGATGAGAACATATAACAACTTGAAGCAACCATGATAAAGAAATTTGGTAAAAAGGTCTACACTAAAATAAAAATGCTAATGAAGAAATTAGAGAAGAGGGATATATGCTTGGAGATGCAAGTAGATATAATCACTCAAGAGCGAGAAAAGAACCAAGCTCTCAAAACATCTATCACCGAGGAAAAGTCGAAGGTTGAGAAGTTAACCGTTGAATTGTCTTTAGCCAATGACTCAATTGGGAAATTGACTAAAGAACATTCCTCGGTTAATGATCAAATAGCTAGCCTCAAGAATGAGAAAAGTATTGCTCAAGAAAGCCTCACACGCTTGGAAGAAAAATATCAAAATCTTGAGCAAAACTATAGCGCTCTTTGGGCTAGCACTTCAACTTCTCCTAAGGCAACCGAAGACTCTAATGTCTCCACTAGCAATGGTTGTAAAAGAAGCTATAAAATTGATGTAAATGCATATGCTACTAACCTTGTTGAGCTAGAGAAGAGAGACAAGGAGATCAATAGGTTGAAGATGGCCTTGAAGAATGGGTGCAAGTGTCAAGAGCAATCCAACAAGACTATATACAAGGCATTTAGGCACCCATCTATCGAGGAAGGCCTTGGCTACAATAGGTATGATGGGAAGGCCAATGAAAGGAACATGATCAATGGTGTACCTTGTGTGAAGTTCAACAAGGGTGTTAGCCTTGATGAGCTTATATACAAGGCAAACAACAAGGTCTACATTCCCAAGATCCAACCTACAAGCAACAAGACAATCAAGACGAAGCAATATGAGGCCCCAAGCCATAAGCACCACTTCCACGGTGCTATGCGAGTGACTACATGTGTTGTTGGGGCAAGGATGGCAAGATTGTGGTGAAGTATGTTGGTGCCCAAAAGAGGAAGGAGATCATGAGGAGTGTTTGGGTGCTGAAGTTTTATGTGACTAACCCCCTAGGACCCAAATCTCTTTGGGTACCTAAAACACAAGCTTGATTTGTCTTTATAGGAATATTCCTCCGGTGGAACAAGTTGGGTGGTGGATAGTGGATGCACCAATCATATGACCGGAGAGAAGAACATGTTCACATCATTCTAACCTAGTAATGATGAAAGTCGAAACATTGTGTTTGGTGACAATGGAAAAGGAGAAGTACTTGGTTTGGGCAAAATTGCTATCTCAAATGATAACTCTATTTCCAATGTCTTACTTGTGAATTCATTGAGATATAATTTGTTGTCCATTTTGTAACTTTGTGAGATGGGTTACAATTGTCTCTTTATGAATAAGGGTGTGGAAGTCTGTAGAAGGGAGGATTCCTCTATTGCATTCACGGGTCATCTAAAAGGGAAACTCTATCTAGTTGATTTCACATCAAATAGAGTCAATCCCGAGACTTGTTTAATAGCAAAATCTAGCATGGGTTGGCTATGGCATCGCCGGCTTGCCCATGTTGGGATGAGAAACTTGGCCAAACTTTAAAAAGGCGAACACATCCTTGGACTAACAAATGTTTCTTTTGAGAAAGATAGGATTTGTAGCGCATGCCAAGCGAGAAAGCAAGTTGGAGCTAAACATCTCATCAAGAATGTGGTGTGAACTGAAAGGCCATTGGAATTGCTTCACATGGACATATTTGGACTCGTCGCTTACATAAGCATTGGTGGTAACAAATATGGTTTCGTAATTGTTGATGACTATTCTCATTTCACTTAGGTATTCTTTTTGCGTGATAAGAGTGAAGTCCAAGGTATCTTCAAGAAGTTTGCAAGAAGGGCCCAAAATGAGTTTGATGTCAAGATCAAGAGAGTTAGAAGTGACAATGGGACGGAGTTCAAGAACACCAACATTGAAGAGTTCCTTGATGAGGAAGGAATCAAGCATGAGTTTTTGGTTCCATACACTCCACAACAAAATGGTGTTATGGAGAGGAAGAACCGGACACTCATAGAAGCCGTAATAGTAATGTTGGATGAATACAAGATTTCGGTCAACTATTGGGTGGAAGCGGTTCACATGACGTGTCATGCTATCAACCACCTATATCTTCACAAGATGAGAGACAAGACCGCCTACGAACTTCTAACTAGTAAAAAACCTAAGGTGCACTACTTTAGAGTTTTTGGATCTAAGTGTTTCATACTTAACAAGAAATCAAAAAGCTCGAAGTTTGCACCAAAGGTTGATGAAGGTTTCATGCTTGGTTATGCTACTAACGAACATGGATATCGTGTTTTCAATAAAACCACTGGTTTGATTGAAATCACGGTAGATGTGACTTTTGATGAAACCGATGGCTCTCAAAAGGAGAAGGTCAATGTTGAGATTGTAGGTAATGAGGAAGCCCCACATAAAGCTACCAAGGAGATTGCCATTGGTGAGATAAAGGCCATCAAAGAAGAAGATGAAGACCATGTTGTGCATGTTGATCATGATCCTACCATTCATCATGTTCCATCCAATGGGCATGGTGAAGCTTCCGCAACAAGAAACATTCAAGATGGAAATTCAAATGATGCACAAGGTCATTCTCATCAAGATGGTGACAACAATGTGCAAGCTCAACCTCAACTCAACAATGAAGATAGAAGTAAAGACAATCCTACACAAGCTCATGATTGTGATCCTCCATTCGATCATGACCATGATGATGAAGATGATGGTCCCATCCAAAGATCAACTCAAGTGCCACATCCTAGAGTGCATTAATCCATTCAACGGGACCATCCCGTTGATAACATATTAGGGAGCATTCGATGAGGGGTAACCACATGTTCCTGTTTAGCAAGTTTTTGTGAACATTACTCGTTTGTTTCTCCTTTGGAACCAAGTAGGGTGGAAGAGGCACTTGAGGATGAGGATTGGATGATAGCCATGCAAGAGGAGTTGAACAACTTCACTTGGAATGAAGTCTAGACCTTGGTGGAGAGGCCCAAGCAAAATGTGATTGGAACCAAATTGTTCTTCCGCAACAAGCAAGATGAGCATGGCGTGGTGACAAGAAACAAGGCAAGGTTGGTGGCACAAGGATTCACTCAAATTGAAGGCTTGGATTTTGGGGAAACCTTTGCACCGATGGCAAGGCTAGAATCCATTCATATTCTTCTAGCCTATGCCGCTCATCATGATTTCAAGTTATATCAAATGGACGTGAAGAGTGCATTTCTCAATAGCCCCCTATCCGAGTTGGTGTATGTAGAGCAACCACTGGGCTTTGAAGAACCTAAATATCCCAACCACGTCTACAAGCTCGACAAGGTGCTCTATGGGCTCAAACAAGCCCCTAGAGCTTGGTATGATTGCTTAAAGGACTTTCTACTCAAATAAGGGTTTGAGATAGGGAAGGCTGACCCTACTTTATTTACTCACAAAGTAAATAATGATATCTTTGTATGCCAAATATATGTCGATAACATAATATTTGGTAGTACTAATATGGCTTTTAGTGAGGAATTTAGTAGGATTATGACGAACAGGTTCGAGATGTCCATGATGGGTGAGTTGAAGTTTTTCCTTGGATTTCAAATCAAGGAACTCAAGGATGGCACGTTCATAAGTCAAACCAAGTACACCAAGGACATGTTGAAGAAGTTTGACATGGACAAAGCCAAGCCTATCAAGACACCAATGCTAACCAATGGACATCTTGACCTTGATCAAGGAGGAAAGGACGTCGATCAAAAGGTATATCGCTCCATGATTGGATCCCTCTACCTTTGTGCATCTAGGCCCGACATTATGCTTAGTGTGTGCATGTATGCAAGATTTCAAGCTAATAAAAAAATGTCATTTTATGGTTGTTAAGAGAATTTTTTTGGTATTTAGTGCACACTCCTAATCTTGGCTTATGGTATACCATGGGCTCCACTTTTGTGTTACTTGGCTATTCCGATTTAGATTATGCCGGTTGCAAAGTAAACCAAAAGAGTACTACCGGGACTCGCCAATTTATTGGTAGGTCTTTGGTGTCTTGAAGCTCTAAGAAGCAGAATATTGTAGCCTTGTCAACCGCTGAAGCCGAGTATGTGGCGGCGATGCATGTTGTGCCCAACTACTTTGGATGAAGCAAACCCTCAAGGACTATGGATGTGAGTTAACCAAGATACCCCTTTTGTGTGACAACGAGAGTGCCATTAAAATGGCAAATAATCCCATAAACCACTCTCGAACAAAGCACATAGACATCCGACATCATTTCTTGAGAGACCACGAGGCCAAAGGAGATATCACAATTCATCATGTGAGCACCGATAAGCAACTAACTGATATCTTCACAAAGCTCCTAGATGAGTCAAGTTTTGTGCTTTGAGGAGTGAGCTAAATATCATTGATTCTCATAACATGGCTTGATTTCTTGCACATACTTTATATGAACTAGCTAGGAGAAAAAGAGTGAGAAAACATTATGTGACACTTTCAAAATCTATTTTGTAATTTTCATATGTGACTATCGCTATGTGTTGGTTGTTTGAAATCTAGTCACACGTGAAAATGTTGTGTCCATCATATATTTGCCCTATATGGCATGGTGATTCTGAGCTAGAACTTTTTCTAGTGTGGTTGGGCCAAAAGTTTCGGATTTTGCCGGAAGTTCCGGCTCATGTGGGCACTGGAACTTCTAGCTTCCGCTGGAAGTTCGAGCTCGCGTGCGCACCGGAAGTTCCAGCTCCTGCCAGAACTTCTGGCACAGATCAAGCTGGAAGTTCGAGCTCGCGTGCGCACCGAAAGTTCTAGCTCCTGCCGAAACTTTCGACACAGATCTGTGAGGCGCGCTCTTTTGACTGTGGCCCGGCCCGTTACCGCCTAGTAACTCCTCGCTCCTACTCCCTCTCCCGCAGCCACCGTTTTCGCCTCCCCCCGCACCATGCTCTGCCCCTGCATCGACCTCCGCCCCGGTCGCTCCTCTAGCGGCTGGCACCTCCGTCGGGCTTCCATGCCCCACCCCGAGCCGCTGCTCCCACCCGCCTGCCCCCATGCTGCACGCCCCCGTGCTCGTGACCCTCTATCTCACACCGCCTCTTCCTCACCCACGTTCTACCTCCTTCGGTTGCGCCTGATTCAGGTTGAGGGTTCGTGGAGGCTATGGATTTGTTCCTGGAGACTACGGATTTGATGATTCTCGATCTCTTCTTCCATCTCAAGGTATATCCATGGTGTCCTTGCCCTATCTTTCAAATGTACCTTGATTTTTGCCTCTTTTCTCCTTCGTGCTATCTCCTGCTATCTTTCTTGGGTGAATGTGCATTGTGATTTGACGTTCTGTGGATGGATTCATCACCATGTGTGCCAGCGGTCTCCGTGTGCACCGGAAGTTTCGGCCCGCGCGGGCACTGGAACTTCCAGCGCTTGCTGGAACTTCTAGCCCCTCATGGTGCATTATTCATCCATGTTGCTTCATCTCTCGATGCTCCTTCTCTCCATCCTGCCTTGGTTCTTAGTGCTCGATTTTTTTGTTATGCAATGATGGCATCGTCGGATAGAGAGGACAGTCCCTCTCACCACAATGAGAAGTGGTCAAAGACAAATCAAGACCGTGCTGTAGCATCTTCTTCCTAGCCGACGTGCACAAAGGCTGCTTGTGCTCGTGATGTTGGTGGTGCCTGTGGGCATGGTCGCTCCGCTCGCACTAGTGCCAGTGCTAGTGCCACTCCCGCTCCAGCAGCCCCTCCACCAAGGAATCTAGTTGGTGCAGCGGCGTGGTAGTTTGTTCCTGGCATTGGCGACATACCTGTTGTGGATCTCACTAAAGAAGCCCTAGATGTAGAAGGCCGCACCATTGTTTCGGACGTGTGTCCTCGCACCCCTCCGCAGGGCCTCGAGCATTTCACAAAGAGTCAGCTTGTTCCATTCCAAGGTGATCCTCCCAAGATCCAAAAGCCGCAGCGCACTCCCAATGAAGCTGAAGGTTATACTCCTCATCTCCAGATTGACTACACTCACTTCTTGGGGGAGCTTCGGAATTATTGTGCCACCAATCTCTATGAGGAAGAAGGCAAGGACCTCAGGCTTGAGTATCGTTTTTGGCACCATTTTCACTTCGACTTCTATCACTACTTGATCTATCATCGTTTTCTTAATGGTTCGAAGGGTGTGCCTCCTGTGCTTGACATGAAATACATTGATACTCTCAGTCTTGGTTAGTTGCCTGAGTTGGAGCTGCAGCAGTTGGTCCGTGATTTGAAGAGGATGAATCTTTGGCAGTTGATGGAGTTTCGCAAGCCTTGGAATACTGAGATCATTTGTTAGTTTTATGCTACCGATTACTTGGATATCTCTAATCATTCCATTCATTGGACCACAGAGGGCAAGCACTATAAGTTGGACTCTGTCACTTTCTCTCGCCTTCTGGGTTTTAGCAAAGAGGTTCGCAAGCTTCCTCATACTTCGGACTTTGATCAGCTTGATATGACAGAGTATCAGTACATGTATCTAGATGGTCACAAGGCTGATGGCAAGTCTACTTGGCTGAAGCCCTACTACTATGTGCTCAACAATATCCTTTGCTAGATTCTCTATCCAAAGGGTGGTGACTCCATGGTTCCCATGGTGACTCTATGGTTGTGCTTGACTGTTTTGGTGACTCCATCACTAAGTTCAATGTTGCCTACTACATTTGGAATCGAATCTTCTAGGAAAATGAGGATGTGTCAACTCATTTCCCATATGCACCCTATATCATGCATATCATTGAGCAAGTTTCTGGAATCAAGTTTCCCACTGATGCTCCACATCGCAAGCTCAAGATATCCAATAAGATGTCCACTCAAGCAAAGGAGTTGGAAATGAAAGCCAAGGGCAAAAGTGCAGCTGTTGGTGGTTCCTCTTCTCATCCTCATCATGGTGCTACTCCACCTCCTGCTGTTTCCCACTCCACTAGCTCTCAGCACCTCTTTTCTTCATCTTCTGGCAAGAGCAAGAAGCCCAACAAGTTCAAGTTTCTCATGCGGTACATGTTTAGATAGTGTTGTGCTAGTGCTCAAAGGGAGCATGATATGCAAGAGAGGCTCTATCATATGGAGCAGCGAGCTAGCATTATATCCTCTCCTCCACTGGCGTATGTGCCTCCCCGTGACCCTATGGAGCTATACAATGAGGCATGTGCGGCATATGCGAATGAGGCTTCTTCCCGTCGTCATGGCAAGAGCACGGCTGCCCCATTGAGGAGGAGTACATTGAAGAAGAAGATGACGACAACGACGATAATGGTGATGATGGTGACCATGAGGACGATGAGGACTATGAGGATGAGTAGTTGGTTCTTCGACGTGGCCTACCCCTTTTGGCACTTGTTGACAAAGGGGGAGTGTTGGGCTTTGATCTATCTATGTAATAGCTTAGTTGGTCGCTTAGTTTTGAGACTTTAAATCTTCTAACTTGTATGAACCATGTCATGTGGTGGCAAGTATGTGATGGACCTCTATATATCTATGTGTGATGGATGTGTGTAAGGACAAGTAATGCTTACTTAGTTATCTTATTAGCTATTATGCTTGTCTCTACTTGTGATTGGTGAATGTTATTTTGGATGGCCAATTGTTGCTTTAAGTTCCTACTTTGAGACCTTGGCCATCATGTTCTTTTCATTTGTTGAGTGAATATATCATGTCATATTGCATATCTTTTCACGGATATATTTGTTCACATTCACTTGTTCCACCCCACGGATTGCAAAATTTAGGGGGAGCTCTTGTCTAAATGTATGCAAATCATGTAAAGATGATCATCTTTGAAATTCAATTTCATGCATACATTGAGGGGGAGCTCTTCAAAAATTTTGGGGTTCAAAAGCTTTAAATTCTTATACTTTTATGAAAGCCTAAGTTGGTTGTCATCAATTACCAAAAAGGGGGAGATTAAAAGTGCATTTGCCCCCATGTGGGTTTTGGTGTATTGATGCCACCCAAGTTAGGGACTAATGAGATTTAAATGAGAGGTATTGCAGCTTTAGTCCCTTGTAAACTCCAAAGAGTTGATCTAAGATGAAATGGTATCCCTCAATTCTTCAAGTTCAAAAGGCGGACAAACCCAAAGTGATCTTCAAAGTCTTTTATAATTTGATTTGGGTTTAGGTATGCCGTACTATAAAGAGGGATGCAAGTTTAGGTGGTCTGAGAAAGATAGAGTGCTCAAGCATAAAAATAAAATCAAAAGAGAGACATAAAATCACCTCACGAACACATAGTGCAATTTTGGGAACTTTGCCTGCCGGAAGTTTCGGCCCGCAAAGTAGCCGGAGGTTCTGGCAACTGCCGGAGGTTCTGGCAACTGCCGGAAGTCCCGGCCCCATCTCGCACGCCCTGACTTGTCTGCTATCTGAGCTGAAAGTTCCGGCCCACAAAACTTGCTAGAAGTTCTTGCAACTGCTAGAAGTTTCGGCTCCCTGTGCGAGCTAGCCCAACGGACTTCTTTGTGAACAATGTTTTACTGTAGAGCCGGAAGTTTCGGCGATCTGTGCCAAAAGTTTCGGATCAGATTTGAACGGTTGGATTTCTTTATGAGTATAAATAGCTCTCTCCCTCTTCCAACCATTACCTCTTTGTTTCTCTGCTCACAAGCCTTCGTCCAAACAGTGCCCAAGCATCCAAGAGCTCCCTCTCTCCCCCCCCTTTGCTCCAAACTTCGATTCCCCATGGATTTGAGTGATAGGACAGTGGATTGAGTGAGAAAATCATCTTCGCAAGCTTGAGCACTTGATTTCTTTATCAAGCCGGTTGGATTTGCATCTATTACTCTTGGGTTCTTAGAACCCTAGCCGGCTAGGCATCGCCCAAGAGCTTCCATCTTATGGAAGAGCCTTGGGAAGTTTGTATTACTCTCGATTTCTTAGTGGAAAACTTGAGTGACCTTTGTGGTTGTTTTGAGAGAGGCAAGGAGGTGAAAGAGACTCCGACCTTTGTGGTCACCTCAACAACGAGGACGTAGGAGCTCCTTAGTGGGGTTGCCGAACCTCGGGATAAATCCTTAGGTCCCGTGTGCTTGTTGTTGTTGGATATTTGTTCTTGCATATTTGTTCTTGTTGGCTCTCCTCCTCCCCAAAGGTCCTCTTAAGGTTTGGACTTTTCGGCATCAAGAGACCTACCCCAATGCTTCACCTAACCACTAAGAAGTGGGGTTGTAAGTTATCATTTGCTCAAAGTTCATATTCTAGGTTGTAGTAGTTTGCCCATAGCTGCTGGAACTTCTAGGAATTTGTGTTGGAAGTTTCGACCCACCAGAAGTTCTGGGACAAACTGCTGGAACTTCTAGATATCACTGACATTTGTCTTTGAGTTTGTGTACAAATTTTTAGATACGCTTATTCACCCCCCCGCCCCCTCTAGGCATTGTTTGTATCCTTTCAAAGTCTAAAAGTGTAAAATTTAGGCAACGAGGCTACCATATGTTCGTCATCATTTCATTATAGATCATCAACAAAAGGGTGACATTGCTATTTAGAGTGTGGGCACCGAAGATCAATTAGCCGATCTATTCACCAAGCCACTTGATGAGAAGAGATTTCACAAGCTCAAGAATGAGTTGAACATACTTGACTTCTCCAACATGAGTTGATGCACTCTATGATATGACATGCCTCTCCTTCGAGCCCTAAGGTACAATTGGTTGACATGTCATACATTCTATACTAAGGACATGTTTAGTGCATCTAGTCATGATTTCTTATGTTCTAGGCTCATTCATGAAAATCAAATAAATTTGAAGGTTATATGGTGCCACTATTGTTTCTTTGCTATGTATGATCTAGTGGTAGCATATAACTTGTTTAAGTAGCTTGTGATCCTAAGTGGTTAATCTAGATCACTTATCTAAATATTTGCTTCAACATGGTGCATGATAACCCTTCTAGTGAGGTGTGAAGAAGCTTGCCCTTGGATTAAACTGAAGCATTTTATTCATGCAAGCAATCTAGGTTGAATCACAAACTTGATCCTCACCCCATAACATAACATGATATTCTATCTAAAATTGGTCCCTTGTGGTCATTGGTGCCAAAGGGGGAGAAAATGTTGTTCACAAAGATAGATTCTAAAGGGGAAGAAAACCTAAAGGGGAGAATTGATAAAAGAAGGAGATCAACTAAAATTTTGAGCACACAAGTAGGGGGAGCAAGCTCTTAAACATGATTGTTGCATTTCCATGTGCACTTCATATGTATGATGCATAGTCATGCATTTCTTTTTCTCTGATACATTGCTTGTGTGGTGACTTGCTAGTATAATTTGAATGGTATATTGAGGTGCTAGCATGAATAGGAAGTAGTTAGATTTTTCTTGCTTCATGTTTTTCAAAGTGGTACTAGAGCCTTGCTTATAATATTGATCTCACGAGATTTCTAGTTATGTTTGTGCTTTTCCAAGTGGTATCTAACTACACAAGGTGCTAAGATGGTGTTTATCGCTACTCTGATGGTATCACGCTTCAAAGGTCTATAATCTAAAACACTTAGCACCTATTGGTAGTCAATGCTCCTATCTTTTCCTATCTAAGCATGTATGCTTCCTAAATCCAAACATATAGCATACATGTAGGGGGAGTCATTGCTATCAACTTGATTTCATGATCACTTGTCCATACTTCTTACACATGATAACATAGTTGGGCAATGTGACATGAAGTCAATCAAAATTTTATCATAATATCTTTGTGTTAGGTTTTTCACCAATTACCAACAAGGGGGAGATTGAAAGTCCTATGTTTGGTGTTGGCAATTAGTGACAACGCCTAAGTACTAATCCTATGCCTAAGTTGTATATAGCATATGAGGATTAGTACATTCCAAGGTTGGTGGCAAGATGAACATGGTGATCATGATGGCCACACTTGGATTTGGATGCAACCCTACGTGATCAAGGCAAAGGTATATGCTTAAGGGTTGTGTTTTAGTAACCAAGACACCTAGTGGGTGTGGTTACAATATAGGATAGATAGCCGTACTATAAAGAGGGGAATGACGCGGCTATTGAACTCCTAAGTGCCTCTAGGTGTGCATTTCATAATCATATGCATTTGGATAGAACTAATAACGCCTCGAAAAATGATTGTGAAAATGCTAACACACTCACACATGACGTGATCACTTGGTGGTGTTAGCACATTTGCGATGGCGTTGGAGTTTGAGCAGTAGAGAGGGTTTGGGGTCCTCTCTCCCTCCCGTCAAGCTTGCGAGGCAGCATTCAGGCATTTTCGAGGAATTGAAACACCTTTTTTTCCTTTAAGCAAATGTCGAGTTTTGGAGGCGTTGTCACATGTTGTTTCACGAGCTAAAAGATGTGCTAAAGTGACACACATACTTAGTCTAGCTCATATGTGAAAGGGTGAATCAAATGGAGGTGAACGGAGGTCATAGAGGTGACCGGACGCTAGACCGGATGCGGTCTCTGTTTGACCGGACGCGTCCGGTCAGTGCTCAGCATTTGCGCGTGTCTTGGTTTTCTGATCGAACGCGGTGGCGTGTCCGGTCACGATCAACCGGACGTGTTTGGTCATGGTGGGTGCTTACTGGACTCAAACCAGACGCTGGCACAATGGTGTCTGGTTCGTCTAGCAGCGCGTCCGGTTGCTGACTCGCTGGAGCGCTGCTCGGCTTGACCAGTGCGTCTGGTCAGTTATGGGACCAGTGCGTCCGGTCGAGCTTCACACGTCCGGTGAATTCCTGCTGCGCGTCCGGTTACTCTAGTGCATGAACGAGTACTTTTAAGTGACCGTTACGATCAAACAAACGAAATTCAAAGTGAGACACGTGGCGTTCATCGGGGAGGTCACGGTGGAGCGACCGGACGCTGTGTGTGTCCGGTTAGGCCGGATCAGCGTGTCCAGTAACCCCGAGTGTGGCTATTTCATGAGCCAATGACTCTATTCTTTCGGGGGCTCCTATAAATACATGTTGGCAGGCTCTTAGCTCACTCTCTTGCACTCTTTGACATATTTGTGAGCACTTTGAGCTAAGCAACTCCTCTCCCACTCATCTCTCTTGCTCCTTTTCATATTCGAAGTGAGATTGAGTGATCCAAGTGCATTTGCATTGTGTGATTGCATCTAGTTGGCACTTGGTGGTTGTTTTGATGCGGGATTCTTGTTTCTCTTGGTGGTTGCCACCACCTAGATGGCTTGGAGCATCTTGGAGGCATTGGCAAGAGTTGGTGATTGTTCTTGGCCACCTCCGATGATTGTGAGGGGTTTGTGCCTACCTTGGCGAAGTGCCAAAGGCAACGTTAGTAAATTGCTCATGTCATTGCAACCTCTTGCCATTTGGTAGGTTCTTGTGGTGCCTTTTGAGAGGCTCGGTGTGTGACTGATTAGCCACTGAACCACATGGTGTAGAGGGACACAACGGGGACTAGCGTGCCGGCAAGCACGTGAACCTCGGGATAAATCTTCATGTCATCATTCTTATTGTGATTAATCGATCCCAGTGGTTGTGTATTGTGGAATTCATTTCTTAATCATATTGATTGGTTGGCTCAATACTTCACCCCTCGGTGATACCCTCCTAACTCTCTCTTGTATTAATTTCTTAGTTACCTTGCTAGCTTGTTAGTGTAGCTCTTAGCTTGTGTAGCTAGTTAGCTTTAGTTATAGCTAAGTTGCGCGGTTTGACTTGTGCGGTTGAGTGCAAATACTAGAATTGTGAATTGGATAGGTGGCTTGCAAACACCCCATAGGCTAAGCAAAACTCGCATCTCGCTATTTGTTATATTGATAAACTTGTTTAGCTTGTCTTTGTAGAAAATTTTAAAAGGCTATTCACCCCCCTCTAGCCATCAAGACCTTTCATGTGGTATCAGAGCTGTGGTCACTGTTTTCAAGGCTTAACAACCTCGATGCAAGATAGCTCAAGTTATGTTCAATCATATTAATGGTAAGCCTCCATTCTTTGATGGCGTCTCTTCCTTTGATCATTGGAAAAGAAAGATGAAGCAATATCTAGGCAATATACATGAGAAGGTTTGGGATATAACCAAAGAAGGATACATCATTCTTGATGAGGAAAACCTCACTCCAAATGACCACATCAACAAACAATGCAACACAGCGGCTCTTGATACAATCTACCGTGCCATTGATGACAAAGTATTTGAGCAAATCAAAGATCTTGAAAAGGCAAATGAGCTTTGGATAAGGCATGAAAAAACATATGAAGGAACTTCAATGGTAAAAAGTGCCAAACTATATATGCTCAAGGACAAGTTCTCTATTTTCAAGATGAAGGATGATGAATCTATCCTGAAGATGTTCTATAGGCTCCAAGTCATTGTCAATGATCTCAAGGGGCTTGGGGAGAAGGTTGAGGACAAGGACTTCTCACACAAGTTCTTGATGTGCTTACCCAAGAAGTTTGCCACCTTAAGAAGAATGATCTTTAGAGAAGGATTGGACAAGGTCAAACCAACCGATGTGCTTGGAGATATAATGACCGATGCCCAATACAATGATGATGAAGATGAGGTAGATGAGAAGGAGACCAAGGTCAAGCAAGAGAAGCCCATTGCATTCAAGGCTTCATCTTCTAAGGGCAAGAGTAAGATGGAGAGCGATGATGATGATCCATTCGATGATGAGACCATGGCCCTCCAAGTGCACAAGATGGGGAGGTTCATGAAGAAGAAAGGATATGG
The DNA here is from genome assembly GCA_038087645.1 of Saccharum hybrid cultivar R570. NCBI lineage: Eukaryota > Viridiplantae > Streptophyta > Magnoliopsida > Poales > Poaceae > Saccharum > Saccharum hybrid cultivar. The sequence goes on along the minus strand of JAQSUU010000594.1, from coordinate 815,122 downwards.
GGCAAGGAAGAGGAGAGACACTATGAAGGCAAAGATTCTTTGCTACAATTGCAATAGCCCTAATCACATAGTGGCGGATTGCCCCTATGAAGATAAGAGATTTCATAATGGGGACTTAAAGCTTAAGAAAAATAAGAAGGATAAGAAAGAGAAGGAGAACAAAGCAAAGAAGAGCTTCACATTCAACAAGAAGAAGAAGGGTGGTGGTTATGTGGTCACTTGGAATAGTGACAACTCCGATAGTGATGATGATGCAAGCTCTAGTGATGATGAAAGGACCACTCGGCGAGCCCTTGCAAGCCTTACCCTCTCCAACAAGCCATCCATCTTCGACACTATATTGACATGCCTTATGGCCAAGCCTACCAAGGTAAAATATGATGATAGTGATGATGATTCTTGTGCTAGTGATAATTATAGGAGTGATGATAAGGAGGATGAGGACTACTCCAAGGATGATCTATTGGGCATAATAGATCAAATGAGCAAGGGCTACAAGAGGACCACCAAGAAATGCAAGATCTTGGAGCAAGAGCTCATTGCCAAGAGCAATGAAAATGATGCCTTGATGGAGGAGCTTGTTACTCTCAAAAAGAGTAAGGAGTGCAAAGGAATTGAACAAGAGCTCAAAGCTCTTAGGAAATCCTATGATGAGCTAGAGGCCTCTCGTGAGTGTCTAAAGGAAGACCACGAGGACCTTGAAGTTGCTCACACTAGGCTTTAGAAAGCCCACTCCACTCTACTTGAGCTCATCAAGAAAAAAGACCTCAAGTTGGAGAAGTTCATGAAGGAAGCTAAGGAGGAGCAAGTGATTGTCACTTGTGATATTGGACTAACATGTTATATTATTGATGATTCTTTATTTGTTGGTCCTACTAATGCTTCATGTAGCTCATCATCATCCACCACAACCAACTCTATCTCTACTACTAGTGATTCATCACTTGTGGTTGAGAATAAGACTCTCAAGAAAGAGGTGGATGATCTCACCCGTGCATTAGGTAATGCCTATGGTGGGGATGCCTGCTTACTAAAATGTTTGGGTAGCCAAAGGTTCTCTCTTAACAAAGAGGGTTTGGGATATACTCCTAAGAAGGGCAAGGTGGCCTTTGCTACTCCAAAGCCTCGCTTTATGAAGGGTAATGGTCGTTATTGCAATAGATGCAAGCAAGTTGGGCATCTAGAGATTAATTGTAATAAAATGAATAAGAACAACAACAAGTTTCATGCTAAAATGGATTGCATTCCTTTTGATTCTTGTTATGTTCTTACCAAGGGTGAGAAGGGTGTGCAAGCTAAGTTTGTTGGTACACCAATTGTGGGTCCAAAGAAGAAGGCCATTTGGGTACCAAAGAGCTTAGTTACTAACCTCTAAGGACCCAAGCAAGTATGGGTACCTAAAAGACATTAATTTATTTTGTAGGTAAATTACAAGGCCGAAGGAAGGCATTAGGTGCTTGATAGTGGGTGCTCTCAACACATGATCGGTGATTTAAGAATGTTCAACTCTCTCAAATCAAATGATAGTGGCATTGATAGTATCACATTTGGTGACAATAGCAAGGGTGATGTGAAGGCTCTTGGAAGGATTGCAATCTTAAATGATCATAGCATTTCCAATGTGCTCCTAGTTGAAAAGTTGAATTTCAATCTTCTCTCGGTTGCTCAATTGTGTGATCTTGGTTTCAAGTGCATATTTGGTGTTGATGATGTGGAGATAGTTAGTATTGATGGCTCCAATTTGATCTTCAAGGGCTTTAGATATGAGAATCTATACTTGGTTGATTTTAATGCTAGTGACATTCAACTTTCAATATGCTTGCTCACCAAATCAAGTATGGGTTGGTTATGGTATAGAAGACTTGGTCATGTTGGCATGAAGCAATTGAACAAGTTAGTGAAGCATGACTTAGTTAGAGGCTTGAAGGATGTCACATTTGAGAAAGATAAGCTATGTAGTGCATGTCAAGCCAGAAAGCAAGTGGGAAACACTCATCCATTAAAGAGCATTATGAGTACTTCCAAGGCATTTGAGTTGTTGCACATGGATCTATTTGGGCCAACTACATACACAAGCATTGGTGGCAACAAGTATGGCTTTGTGATTGTGGATGATTTCACTAGATACACATGGGTATTCTTTCTTATGGACAAGAGTGATGTATTTGACATATTCAAGAATTTCATCAAGAGAGTGCAAAATGAGTTTAAGACCACAATCAAGAAAGTAAGAAGTGACAATGGAAGTGAGTTTAGAAACACAAGAGTTGATGAGCTATGTGATGAGCTTGGAATCAAGCATTAATTTTTGGCCAAGTATACACCTCAATCCAATGGCCTAGTTGGGAGAAAGAATAGAACCTTGATTGATATGGTAAGATCAATGTTGAATGAGTATAATGTGAGTCATTCATTTTGGGCTGAAGCAATCAACACGGCTTGCTTCTATAGCAACCGCCTCTATTGCCACAAGTTCCTAGAGAAGACACCATATGAGATCTTAAATGGAAGAAAGCCCAACATTATATACCTTTGGGTATTTAGTTGCAAATGCTACATCTTGAAGAAGGGCACTAGATTAAGCAAGTTTGAGAAAAAATGTGATGAAGGTTTCCTACTTGGTTACTCAACTACTAGCAAAGCTTATAAAGTTTGGAATTTGGCTAGTGGTTTACTTGAGGGAGTTCATGATGTTGAGTTTGATGAAACAAATGGCTCTCAAGATGAGGAAGATAACTTGGATGATGTGAGAGGAACTCAATTGACCAATGCTATGAAAGAAATGGATATTGGTGATATTAGGCCAAAGCAAGTGATTGATGTGGATGACAACAAAGATCAAGTGCTCCAAAGTCCAATTACATAAGCTAGTGGTTCTCTAATGCAAAATCAAGCTAGTACATCATCCCAAGTGCAACAAGATCAACAAGTGGCTAGTTCATCATCTCCAACTCATGATCAACATCAACATCCAAGCAATCAAGTCCAAGCACTTCAACCAACTAACATTGCAAGAGACCATCTATTGGATTCCATCATTGGTGACATACAAAGGGGAGTTCAAACTAGATCAAGATTGGCATAATTTTGTGCTCACTCTTCTTTTGTGTCAATGGAAGAACCCAAGGACATTGATAAAGCATTGAGAGATCCGGATTGGGTAAATGCAATGCATGAAGATCTCAACAACTTCAAGAGAAATGAAGTATGGGAACTAGTTGAGAGGCCTAAGGATCACAATGTCATTGAAACAAGATGGGTCTTTTGCAACAAGCAAGATCAAGATGGAATAGTAGTAAGAAACAAAGCAAGACTAATGGCTCAAGGTTACACACAAATAGAGGGTCTTGATTTTGGTGAAACTTATGCCCCGGTTGCAAGATTGGAAGCAATTAGGATCTTGCTTGCCTATGCTTGTGCTCACAATATCAAGCTATATCAAATGGATGTGAAGAGTGCATTTCTCAATGGGTACATTCAAGAAGAGGTGTATGTGGAGCAACCTCCCGATTTTAAAGATGACAAGAAACCCAATCATGTCTACAAATTGAGAAAAGCTTTGTATGAATTGAAACAAGCACCTAGAGCATGGTATGAAAGATTGAGGGACTTCTTGCTATCCAAAGGATTTTTCATGGGTAAAGTGGATACTACTCTCTTCACCAAGAAGATTGAGAAATACTTGTTTGTGTTGCAAATATATGTTGATGATATCATATCCGTTTCAACCAATCAAGATTATTGTGATGAGTTTGGGAAAATGATGGCAAAGGAATTTGAAATGTCAATGATTGGTGAACTTAGTTTGTTTCTTGGACTTCAAATCAAACAAATAAAGAAAGAAACATTTGTAAGCCAAACCAAATACATAAAGGATATGCTAAATAAGTTTGGTATGGAAGATGAAAAAGGAATCACTACTCCAATGAGCACTAATGGAAGCTTGGATAGTGACAAGAATGGCAACATGGTGGATCAAAAGCTATATAGATTAATGATTGGTAGCCTACTCTATGTGACGGCATCAAGGCCCGATGTAATGTTTAGTGTATGCATGTGTGCAAGATTTCAAGCCTCACCAAGAGAGAATCATTTGAAGGCAACAAAGAGAATATTGAGGTACTTAAAGCATACACAAGATTTTTTATATTTATAAACTTGTTTAGCTTGTCTTTGTAGAAAATTTTGAAAGGTTATTCACCCCTCCCCTCTAGCCATCAAGACCTTTCACCCATCCCACTGTCTACGCTGCAGGGGTACCAGCCATCGAGCCAAGGCATGCAAGCGAGGCCCTTCGCAGGCATGCAAGCCTTCATCCTCAGTGGTGCGTCGCCCTAGGGAACATCACCTAGATGGTCCAAGGCAATCCAGCTTGTCGTTAGAATGTCACGCCGTGATAGGTCAGTCGCCCACAACATCATCGCCTTCTCATGTGCCGTGGTCGACCGCGCCGTCATCGTCGCTGCAGCAGCACCACAATAGCAGCCTGCCGGTTTCACCACCTTCGGGTGTTGTTGATAACTGTCTCAAGGTTGAGGTCTTCATCGTCCAGAGGAACGTGGAGCTCGCCGCGTCAGGAGCGGGACTTCTGTTGGGTATTTTAAACGCAAACAAATAAATCCGCAAGCGCATGGATACTGATGTAGCTTTCACCCGGGAGTATTCCAAGGTATCGATTTTCCACGGGGAACGCAAAGTGCACTAGTTGAGGTTTAGATCGCCCAAAGATAACTATATATTTTTGTTGGGAGAGAGGAACTTTTCTAAGAGTTCTATGGAGTGATCTAGGAATCAGGGTTTACTTTAGGGTTACTTATTTCAAGACATCGGAACACTAACCACAGAAAGGGATGAGAAGGGGGCTAGGAAGCTCTGACTACGGTCCTACAAATATCGATCCGAACATGGTGGAATAGTCGGCTGTCACACCCCAAAATTTCTAATTTTGGGTTGTGCATAGGAAACACTAAATAAAATAAATAATTTCAATATCTGAATAAATTTATTAGATAAGTTAAGTTGCTGCTAATTTAAATATAGAAAATTGTGGTTTTAAACTTTCTCATATTAATTTGATAATGTGGTGTTTGTGTGATGCTTGTCTTTGGTGTTGGTGAGTGCTATTATTTTCAAAATACCATAGGACGACGTTTGCTTCTCACCGGAAAACTTTTTGGTATTTTCTGGATTTAAAATTTCAATTTCCGTGACCTTAATCTTTTTTCTTGATCTCTTCATCAATCTTTTCATGAGCTCCAAATACTTTATTTGGATTCGTCTCATTCTAAAATATCTCTGAGAATTTTCCCTAAATTTTCGGAGCCTTCGAGGTATTTTTCGTGGCTTAAAATTCAATTCTGGACTTTTCTAGAATTATTTTATCCATGAAATTAATTAATTCCGAAAATAATAAAATATCTCAGATTTCCTCATGCCCAAAGGCCCATGTCTTTATTTACTAATGGGCTTTTATAATTAATTAGGCCTATTAGTAAAGGTGGATGTTGCAACATCAATTAGCACCATATCGCTAGTTGACATGGAGCTGGAGAGTTTTCCTCCCTATATATACGTACCTATCCCTTGGGTAAAAGCACACCAAAACTACCGTAGAGGAGCCCCTAATTTGGAAAATCTCTCGTGTAGTAAATTAGAATTTTCTCCCTTCTTATCGCGAGCCGCCGCTCGTAGCTCCCTCCACCCCTCGCCGAAGTTTTGCATCTGCAGCTTGCGTTCCGGCGAACTTTCGACGAAGGTTCGGCGAGCTTTTCCGGCCACCTTGGACATCTCCGGCGAATTCCGCTTCCACTCCGAGGTTTGTCTCGTTGTCCTCTTCACCGGCACATCTTTCTTTTCACGAATCCATCAATATTCGACCGTTTTCTCATTGATTATTTCTTTCCGGTGGTCTTTTCCGGCGAGTATCTCCATAGGTGTTCTTCGAGTTTCACTGTTTCAAGGCCATCTCCGCTCGTGGTTGCGAACCTCCCGGCCAGGTACTCCGGCCCAGCGCCGCCACCACCTAGGCCCCTTAGCCCCGCACCAGTGCGCCCGGCCCCAGCCCCTGCGCACGGTTGGAGTGGCTGCCGCCACTGTCTTGTGCGGGCAGGAGTTGCCCCGTGCGGCCCTGTCCCAGCCGACCCCGTCGAGGGCCCCACAGGCCTGGCGCAGAGCTCCGCAGGTCTGGCCGTCCGGTCTTCCCTCCATCCACAGTTAGACAAGGCCACGAGCGAAGTTTCATCTCCTGGCACCACGTTCTGCACGTACAGGCATTCCAAGGAAGAAGACAAGGTAATTACGAGTTTGTCATTGGAACGACTTTAATCGCAGTTAACTCGTTTTAATTCCGTTTCGCTCCGTTTCAGTTGCGTTAGATTTGTGTTGACAAGCTCTATGCACTAGTGCTAATGTTTTATCATGTCACTTAATTATGAATTTGTTAAATTAAATAGTAATTAGATTAATATATTTATTTAATGGCTTTCTAATTAATTAACAATAGTTAATTTGTTTTAACTCCGATTCGATCGGTTCTAGCTGTGTTAGATTCGCATCGACGTTCTCTGTGAAGTAGCACTAATGTTTTTCATGTCATATGCTTTTCCATATATAGCTGAATATTATATTAATTAATATGCTTGTTATTAGTTTTATAATTAAAAATAATATATAATCTTGTCACGTTAGTCCTTTGTAACTAAGCATGAACTTAGCTAATGGCAACTTAAAATATGTTTAAATTATAATTTACTTAGCCCAACCACATATCTCATATAATTGGAATAATTGTTCTCACATGTTCTTTTATCTCTGCAAAGTCGGTAATACTTATAAATAAAATATGACCAGGGTTAAACCTAGTTTTGTAATTCAATTGATTAATCTAATTTTAGAATATTTCTTCAGAATGTTTATCACCTTATTTCAATAACTAAAATGTATTAAGTTTATAGTTTGTCTTCTCCGATATGTTGTAATCGTCTCGATAGTCGTGTGTCCTCTTTAATGGTAGCTCCGTTATCCGTCGTTCTTGTGTTTTCGTGACTGTAGCAACGTACCGTGTCCTTTAGTGCGTTCTCTTTTAAAGCGTTTCTTTTGTTGGATGCATGTTCTTAGATGTGTGTATTGTTTGTCTATTTGCGTTGCTTGGTTGCTGCGAGTAGAGGAAGCGTGGTTCGTCAGCGATGAAGACTAGGAGCTAAGGACTGACAGTTGAAGTAAAAGTGGAGACTGAAGGATAGCAACTGGAGATTCTGAGCAGCTAACTTGGGGAAAAAAAGCAAGTATAGCATGGGATTATCCTTGTTGTCCTATTCACATTAAGCAAATAATATCATTATGCATATGTTTCCTTGTTAAGGATGACTTAGTGTTGATCTTATTCCTTGATACCTATTATACTGCATGGATTAGTATTGCTAGTGCTTAACATGAACTATGATCATGTAATTTGACTAATGGAATATGCAATAAACAATAAAAGATGATTTTTATTACTGTTAAAGGGTACTAGAGCATGGGGTTACTTTGGTGCTCTCGTTACTCTCCATAAGGACTCATCTATAAGCGAAAATCCGGGATTTACAGTACAACTGTGAGAGCTATAATGGCTCTGGCTTTAGTCAAGTATGAGGACCTTTTCTAGCTTGTTAGAGGTATTCCTTTATGGCGTAAGAATGGCTTGACGAATCGGGTATAGTGCGGCCTCTGTCCTCATGTGTATAGGCTGCGTGTTATTGTGCCATCAGGAAGGGGGGCTCTACATCTGTTTGCCGAGTGAAATCTAATGGCCCTAACTTGTTAGACGAACCTTTGAAAGACTTCATAGTGAACCCTGCCGACCTTCCTTGGTAGTGGGTCAAGAGGCTGATCACCTCGGGCGAAAGGGTAAATCACGACTCACAGTGAAAGTGTACAACCTCTGCAGAGTGTAAAACTGTTATAACAGCCGTGCTCACGGTCACGAGTGGCCTTGGACCCTTATGGAATAGTGGATCATTAATAATGGATATGTTTTTGCTATTCGTTAATCATTTCACATGGATCATATGTTTGTTGTTTATATTGAGACACTTTGATATCATTGATATACTGAATTAATGCTAATTAAAAGCTACATGCTGATAAACCTATGTTATGCCTTTGAGCCTCATGAACCCCATGTTATATTTGTTGAGTTCGACATGGACTCACTCTTGCTATTTCCACCACACTCCAGTGTATAGTAAGATGCTGCTTAGAAGAAGAATAAATGTGTAGTGGAGTTTCCAGAAGTCTATAAGAAGTGCTTGGCATATGGAGCCACCAGTCAGCCGTCCCTGTGATGTTGGAGCCTGAAGAAAAGATTAGTGACCGTTCCGCGACACTCTGATAGTTGTAAGTGTTAATATAGTATGTTTTCCGCTTTATATAAACATTGTTTTGATACTTTTTCATTCTGACATATGTGTGGACTTCTTGGGCACACATATGATTAGCCTGGTTTTGTTCTTTAGAAAACCGGGTGTGACAGAGTGGTATCAGAGCGGTGTTGACTGTAGGACGTATGACAAGTAGCACTGGACGTATTCTAAAACTCATTTTACTATAAAACTATTTTTGTCATCCTTTGACTCATTGATTTTGACTATTTCCTGTTCCTTGTCTTGTTGTATCCCTTCCTTGATAGCTTTCTTTGAGCTATTATTTCTTACTCCCTTGGTTTTTGATTTGTGTTGTTTTTACCAAAAGTTTTCTGGTCTTACCTTGTTCAAAAGTTTGATGGCCTTTCATCATCTCCAATGTGCCATTAGGATGACCACCATTGTTGAAGAAGCACGTGTAGAACCGATGATATGATTGGTGCTTTGTTTTGCCTGATGTGTGCTTGTCTTATTTGATGTGATGCCTGTGTGTCATCTTTGTTCTTATGTTCCAAAGGAGGCCCGAAATCATCTTGAGAATTAGCTCAATCTATGTTAAGTGGGGTAGTGTCATCTTCTATCCTACTTAATTTTTTTTTATTCGATCCTAATTCTTATCATTTTCTCTTACACTATCTTTGTCTACCCTTGGTTGTCATGCTACCTTCTTTATCTCATCTTAATGGAGGATCAACACATGAATGACTCATCAATAGTAGTAAGCCTTGGAGAAAGTGTTGCCTTTAACGACATTGCCAGGTGAAACAAGATATTTGTTAAGTGGGGTAGCGTCCGCCACCATCATCAATCTCAAGTCACGAGACAAGAAGATCCAAAGACCAATCGCTATCATAATATCATCTTTTACTACTCCTTGCCTCTTAACTAGTCTCACCTTCTTGCCATCAATTTTTACTTTTCTTATCAACATTTGACAACTTTTGACCATTGTCCTTACATCTTATAAATTCTGATTCAAGGACCTACAAAGACTTGAAGATCCATTTATCCTTCTCACTAGTCTCCCTGAATGGTAAAACAGAAAACTAGTCTTTACCTTTCTTCAACCAATGCTAGTTTGTCACTTTTTCATGATGTTTCATAAATCTTGAATCCAGGAGTTTTGAGCACCTTAAGATATCTCTTTATCCCTTACGTTATCTCTTGCTAATCTCCACCCTTGTTTTTACACCTTATAAAGTGAAGACTCGATGATCAACCTTGATATATCTTTTCAATCTCCATTGATCTTCCTTTTCACTTATGCTGACCTTCAATCCTTTGACCTTCTTTCATTAACTTGAATCAATCTTAACGATCAATCCAATGTTCTTTTGTTATCCTTTGATAATCCTTGACGCTTATATCCGAACTTGTCAAAAAGTCTCGAAACAACCTTATTGGTCTATTTTATCTTTCTCCCTAGTCTCTTCGAATCTCGGGACGAGATTCCTGTTAAGTGGCGTAGAATTGTCACACCCCAAAATTTCTAATTTTGGGTTGTGCATAGGAAACACTAAATAAAATAAATAATTTCAATATCTGAATAAATTTATTAGATAAGTTAAGTTGCTGCTAATTTAAATATAGAAAATTGTGGTTTTAAACTTTCTCATATTAATTTGATAATGTGGTGTTTGTGTGATGCTTGTCTTTGGTGTTGGTGAGTGCTATTATTTTCAAAATACCATAGGACGACGTTTGCTTCTCACCGGAAAACTTTTTGGTATTTTCTGGATTTAAAATTTCAATTTCCGTGAGCTTAATCTTTTTTCTTGATCTCTTCATCAATCTTTTCATGAGCTCCAAATAATTTATTTGGATTCGTCTCATTCTAAAATATCTCTGAGAATTTTCCCTAAATTTTCGGAGCCTTCGAGGTATTTTTCGTGGCTTAAAATTCAATTCTGGACTTTTCTAGAATTATTTTATCCATGAAATTAATTAATTCCGAAAATAATAAAATATCTCAGATTTCCTCATGCCCAAAGGCCCATGTCTTTATTTACTAATGGGCTTTTATAATTAATTAGGCCTATTAGTAAAGGTGGATGGTGCAACGTCAATTAGCACCATATCGCTAGTTGACATGGAGCTGGAGAGTTTTCCTCCCTATATATACGTACCTATTCCTTGGGTAAAAGCACACCAAAACTACCGTAGAGGAGCCCCTAGTTTGGGAAATCTCTCGTGTAGTAAATTAGAATTTTCTCCCTTCTTATCGCGAGCCGCCGCTCGTAGCTCCCTCCACCCCTCGCCGAAGTTTTGCATCTGTAGCTTGCGTTCCGGCGAACTTTCGACGAAGTTCGGCGAGCTTTTCCGGCCACCTTGGATATTTCTGGCGAATTCCGCTTCCACTCCGAGGTTTGTCTCATTGTCCTCTTCACCGGCACATCTTTCTTTTCACGAATCCATCAATATTCGACCGTTTTCTCATTGATTATTTCTTTCCGGTGGTCTTTTCCGGCGAGTATCTCCATAGGTGTTCTTCGAGTTTCACTGTTTCAAGGCCATCTCCGCTCGTGGTTGCGAACCTCCCGGCCAGGTACTCCGGCCCAGCGCCGCCACCACCTAGGCCCCTTAGCCCCGCACCAGTGCGCCCGGCCCCAGCCCCTGCGCACGGTTGGAGTGGCTGCCGCCACTGTCTTGTGCGGGCAGGAGTTGCCCCGTGCGGCCCTGTCCCAGCCGACCCCGTCGAGGGCCCCACAGGCCTGGCGCAGAGCTCCGCAGGTCTGGCCGTCCGGTCTTCCCTCCATCCACAGTTAGACAAGGCCACGAGCGAAGTTTCATCTCCTGGCACCACGTTCTGCACGTACAGGCATTCCAAGGAAGAAGACAAGGTAATTACGAGTTTGCCATTGGAACGACTTTAATCGCAGTTAACTCGTTTTAATTCCGTTTCGCTCCGTTTCAGTTGCGTTAGATTTGTGTTGACAAGCTCTATGCACTAGTGCTAATGTTTTATCATGTCACTTAATTATGAATTTGTTAAATTAAATAGTAATTAGATTAATATATTTATTTAATGGCTTTCTAATTAATTAACAATAGTTAATTTGTTTTAACTCCGATTCGATCGGTTCTAGCTGTGTTAGATTCGCATCGACGTTCCCTGTGAAGTAGCACTAATGTTTTTCATGTCATATGCTTTTCCATATATAGCTGAATATTATATTAATTAATATGCTTGTTATTAGTTTTATAATTAAAAATAATATATAATCTTGTCACGTTAGTCCTTTGTAACTAAGCATGAACTTAGCTAATGGCAACTTAAAATATGTTTAAATTATAATTTACTTAGCCCAACCACATATCTCATATAATTGGAATAATTGTTCTCACATGTTCTTTTATCTCTGCAAAGTCGGTAATACTTATAAATAAAATATGACCAGGGTTAAACCTAGTTTTGTAATTCAATTGATTAATCTAATTTTAGAATATTTCTTCAGAATGTTTATCACCTTATTTCAATAACTAAAATGTATTAAGTTTATAGTTTGTCTTCTCCGATATGTTGTAATCGTCTCGATAGTCGTGTGTCCTCTTTAATGGTAGCTCCGTTATCCGTCGTTCTTGTGTTTTCGTGACTGTAGCAACGTACCGTGTCCTTTAGTGCGTTCTCTTTTAAAGCGTTTCTTTTGTTGGATGCATGTTCTTAGATGTGTGTATTGTTTGTCTATTTGCGTTGCTTGGTTGCTGCGAGTAGAGGAAGCGTGGTTCGTCAGCGATGAAGACTAGGAGCTAAGGACTGACAGTTGAAGTAAAAGTGGAGACTGAAGGATAGCAACTGGAGATTCTGAGCAGCTAACTTGGGGAAAAAAAGCAAGTATAGCATGGGATTATCCTTGTTGTCCTATTCACATTAAGCAAATAATATCATTATGTATATGTTTCCTTGTTAAGGATGACTTAGTGTTGATCTTATTCCTTGATACCTATTATACTGCATGGATTAGTATTGCTAGTGCTTAACATGAACTATGATCATGTAATTTGACTAATGGAATATGTAATAAACAATAAAAGATGATTTTTATTACTGTTAAAGGGTACTAGAGCATAGGGTTACTTTGGTGCTCTCGTTACTCTCCATAAGGACTCATCTATAAGCGAAAATCCGGGATTTACAGTACAACTGTGAGAGCTATAATGGCTCTGGCTTTAGTCAAGTATGAGGACCTTTTCTAGCTTGTTAGAGGTATTCCTTTATGGCGTAAGAATGGCTTGACGAATCGGGTATAGTGCGGCCTCTGTCCTCATGTGTATAGGCTGCGTGTTATTGTGCCATCAGGAAGGGGGGCTCTACATCTGTTTGCCGAGTGAAATCTAATGGCCCTAACTTGTTAGACGAACCTTTGAAAGACTTCATAGTGAACCCTGCCGACCTTCCTTGGTAGTGGGTCAAGAGGCTGATCACCTCGGGCAAAAGGGTAAATCACGACTCACAGTGAAAGTTTACAACCTCTGCAGAGTGTAAAACTGTTATAACAGCCGTGCTCACGGTCACGAGTGGCCTTGGACCCTTATGGAATAGTGGATCATTAATAATGGATATGTTTTTGCTATTCGTTAATCATTTCACATGGATCATATGTTTGTTGTTTATATTGAGACACTTTGATATCATTGATATACTGAATTAATGCTAATTAAAAGCTACATGCTGATAAACCTATGTTATGCCTTTGAGCCTCATGAACCCCATGTTATATTTGTTGAGTTCGACATGGACTCACTCTTGCTATTTCCACCACACTCTAGTGTATAGTAAGGTGCTGCTTAGAAGAAGAATAAATGTGTAGTGGAGTTTCCAGAAGTCTATAAGAAGTGCTTGGCATACGGAGCCACCAGTCAGCCGTCCCTGTGATGTTGGAGCCTGAAGAAAAGATTAGTGACCGTTCCGCGACACTCTGATAGTTGTAAGTGTTAATATAGTATGTTTTCCGCTTTATATAAACATTGTTTTGATACTTTTTCATTCTAACATATGTGTGGACTTCCTGGGCACACATATGATTAGCCTGGTTTTGTTCTTTAGAAAACCGGGTGTGACATCGGCCATTAGGGATGTCACTACCCTAGGGCTACCACAACAATCCGCTAGATTGGGTGCAATTCCAGGTAATCGCAAGACTAAGCGCCACGCTTAACCTATTAATTACTACTCTAGCATTATAAATACTAGAGCACTTGATGCAAGCGGGAATCCAATAAATAACTAAAAAGTAAATACAGAAATTAAGTAAAGAACTCAGGAATTATAAATTAAAGAACCTAGAGATTGCTCAAAGACGAACCGGTTGCTGCAAATATACAATGTTGAGGAAGATCCGACAGATCCAGCTCCTCCTCGGCTCTCTCCTCTTCTCTCTCCCTCTTCTCTAGTTTACAACTAGATAAACTAGAACTAGACCTAGAAGATGAACTAGAAGAACTAGAACTAGATGATCTAGAGGGACCTCTACTTCTTCTACTTGGATGGAGGGGTGAAACCCTAGCTTTTGCTCTAGAGGTAGCTAATGTGAAGGAGATGGCCTGAGGGAGGGGTTCTGCCCCTACTTATATAGCTCAGTGGAATGAACTGTAGCCCTTGGATCAAACCAACTTAAAACAACGGCATAGATTGGACCTCAAAAGCGGTGGAAGGCCGTGAGACGAAGCGTGCTGGCAGGTGAGCCCGGAGCAGGCCGGTCAGCCTTACATGTGGGGCTGACTGTCCTAGCTTAATGCTAGGTGGGCCAATCTTTTTGTGGGCTGATAGATTTCTTCGTTAGCTTTCCAAAAAGTCCTGGATCACTGAAAACGGAGTCCGGATGAAGGAGATATGCCCAATTTACTCAGGACTGCTCTAGAAGCCCATTTGCAATCTTCCGGAAAGCGTAACTTTATCGTCTGGACTCCGATTTGGGTGAACCAAAACTCTATTTCATGTGTCTCGACGAGCTCTTCACAATGGTGTACTCTAATTCATCACTTGAGATACTTATATTTAGTGATTCTGGTCCTTTTCTAGTTTAACCCCTGTAAAACATAGATTCACCAAAACTCGTGGAACTCGTTAGTTTTAAACCCTACAACTATGCATGGTAGTTCATTTCATGCTATTTCATGCAATAGTTGATGGTTAAAAATGAGCATTAGTGACCATCAATAAGTTTCCCCAAGCTTAACCTTTGCTAGTCCCTGAGCAAAGCAAATCTCAACAATGGATCAGGAGTTGCTACAATGCTTTCACGCCTCAAAAGTACATATGCGTTCAAATAAGAATTCTCCTCTGAATTAAAGCAAACCATTCTGACTTTAAAATTACCCATTACCTTCAACTATGGAGCTTTTAGCCTTCACTTGGGTCTTGACTAGTTGAAAGACAGAACAATCAAGTCAAGCATTGCGTCTCGAGTTCTTCAATCAACTTTCATTCTGGAGTTTTTGTAGGTTTTAAAAATAAAACTCAGAGATTCCTTTTTGTATAACCCTTTCTGGTCTCTCATATATGGTATTTGTGGATCCTTTCCAAGGCAATAATGGTGTTTTGCCTTCTCTCTTTCACTATGTGGTATTTTTGGAATAAGGCGGAGTAGCATCATGCCTCCTCTCTCTTACCCTATAACTAGTAGGCTTATATGTAGCTGAGGGTATTTCAAGGAGGTAGCTTACTTACCTTGCATGTGTTGCTCAGTCAAAACCGGGATCCTCGGAGGGGAGACCATATCCTTAGATCAAGATGTGCATGTGTGTGAAAATATTTGGTGGCCAACCTAATTCTACTTTGTTCCTAGAAAGACTATCTCCAACTAAAGAATTTATGAAGAACTTTGCTATGGAGATCTTGGGATATCTTCTTCCTTCTTTGATGACAATGAAGTCCTTCTTCAGGCATAGAGATCATGAGCTATCAATCAATATTTTTTTTGAATGCTGGGATTTTTTTCTTTTCTTCTTTTTTCTCTCTCTCTTTCTTTTTTTTCTTTTGATGCTTATTTTGCATAGCCTCATGCCTCTTGCCTAGAATACAATAAACTTGGGAAGAGATTAATTACAATCTTGGAGCATTTATTTGGAAACCTAACAATCTTTTTTTAGATCTTCTCCTAGTGTAGAAGATGGATTTTTGGGTGAAAAAAAACATGTTTTTACGTACTCCTAGGGTAGGAGCAGCAACTATATGTAGGTGTAAGTAATCTTGATCTTAGGAGCATGACCATCCTCTCGACAAGGGACTCATACGGGTTGATCAAACTCAATACAAAGCAAGCAACTTATGAGCTGGTTTTCCTAGTCTAGCAAACATGTATATAGGGCTATGGTAGGAATTTAAACTCTCGTCATACAGGAACTCATCATGTGGCAATTTTATGTTTTTTAAAAGATAAATCTCTAGAACTCAAGTTTCTCTAAAAACAAGATAAACAGCAGTTCAGACCTTCTCATATCATATCCGTCAATCACTTAGACTTAGATCAAGCATTTGCAAACCACAAGTTTCAAGTTTAGAGTAAATTCTAGGTCAAAATAATTATTTCCAAAACTCGGGAGAGTTCGAGGTTGAAAACTAGGCACTTAAAAGGAATTACGGTAGAGCAACTATTCATCATTTCCATGCATAGAGATTTGACCAGGTTCTTTTTATTTACAAACTAATTCAAGTAAACTTGACACACTCTAACACACATTATTATGAAATAACACAATATAGAATAAATACTCGACTAGATAAAGTAGACAGTGAAAACTCCATAGATATATAAAGTGAACCTTCATGTGCTCATATTTTTTTTATTTTTGGATTAATTTATGTAAAAAGAAAATATAAGAGGAAAATGATACTTACCTAGATACATGGGGGTGCCCTCCCCCAAGCTAAATGTTGACGTAATCGCTCGATCTCGCAATGTAGCAGACTAGCGTTGGAGATGTACTTCCTCTATCGAAGCATTGATTGACATTGATAACGGATAAGACAGTGCTCCAACAGTGGATGGAACATCCACTTGCTTGTCAGCTCTTTTTGGTTCTTCAAATCCTGTGAAACTCAAATAGACAACAAAACTTGTGAAACGGATTAAAAGTTAGTGGTTGGCCACTTAAGCCTCAGTTGTGCAAAGCTTTTGAGATTATTTAAGTAGAGTTTCAGTAGGATCTCTTTCTCAATATTTTTGTATTTTTATATTTTCTATGATCTAAAGAAAGTTTAACAAGATGAATGCATACATATTTATTTTTTTATGCCACCACGGTGAATATCTCCATGGGTTTTTATACACCACAAATTTATTCACATGGGGCTTTAGGATTTATGATGCATCAGATAAATATTTTTATTTTCTTTTTATAATGCAATGCTAAAGTAGAAAAGTAAATATGCTAAAAATAATTATATAGAAAAGATAAATATGGATAACTACCGATTTTACCTCCCGACGAGGGTTCAATGTTTCAAGTCCTCTGAACAAGACTTTTCACCATGTTTATTCCTTAGGTGAATCATATGATCCCAAGGTGGTGACCTTGATGTGTGCACCTCTTGATATGGTGTCACCCATGTTCTTCGTTTGTCCAGCAGTTTAAAGTGAAGCATTAATTGTGAAAGCTGGCAGCATCTTGCTCAGTGTGCGTGTTCTTGTAGATTCAGGACCTTCACTTTACAGAATTTAGGAGTTGACAAACGCCTCATGTTTTGTTCAAAGTGTGTCCTTAGGCATGGTGAACAAGATAAAGTTGAAGTCCATGACTTGGGTGATAAGATCATCCTGGTCTTGACATTCTTAACAGTCCTTGTGCTCTCTTCATTATCTTGAGAATTTTCATGATGGTCTTTGTCTTGAAGGGGCTTGGTGGAGATTTGTTCACCCTCTTTCATGGAGTGAGTGCTTGATTGTAGATCTTGTCTTGTAGCACTCGTCTTCTTGTTCCATGGATCTCTCCATGATGCGTGAACTGTGTTACTCTTGTGCAAGGATGTTCAAGTTCATGTATCTCTTTTCTCACTATATGAGTTCATCTCAGGACTTCCCAGTTTGACTTTTGAAAGTTTTTCCTGCAGGGGTTAGTCCAACAAAATATACCAATGTCTACACAAACAGTTTTTAGTTCAATAACCTAACCAGACTCCATGTATAATCGAATTAAGGAAGGCTATTTAACCTAAACACCACACTTAATTTAAAAGCCTTTAGAACTACTCATGAAGTACTTTCAAACCAAAACATACTATGGTAAATAAAGGTGGCATGAAGGAATTATAGAGATTTACTCAAGTGGTGATGAAAGAGAACATGGTTGATGTATAGGAATTTGAGTATGTCTTAAAGGTAGGGACAACTAGGATAGCAACATAGCAGGGATGTTTTTAGAAAGTTGTCCCCCCAAGCTTGAATTTTGCAAAAATCGAGTTTGAGTGCATTTAATTCAATGTTGCATGGTGATTGGTTGGACATATCTTGTGTTTGTTATTCCTTTGATCTTTTTGCTCCAATCCTAGAAAGGTTAGTGACAAGAATACCCAAAGGAATATTTTCATAATTAAATCCCTAAGCTCGTTTCACAAGGGCAGCGTAGCAGAAAGGTGATCACTCATGTTTTAGGTTCTAAAAAGTGCTTGTTTTAGGACACTGAGCTTGTCCATGGGAAACCTTCAAGATGTGTTTTGGTAAAGTTGTTTCCCCTCCAACACCAACTTATGTGTACCCATCTCAGGATTCAACACAACGAGATCTATAATTGTTGACACCTCTAACGCCACCTAAGCTAGGTTGTCATCCCTAGCATGACACTAAAGGTGCTCGTACTAAAATATGCAAATGCCCCTCTGAAATAAATATGAAATCCGCAAGCGCACAGATAATACTGATATAACATTTTAACCGGGAGTAATCTAGGTATCGTTATTTATATTTTTACCACTAGGAAGGGATGATAAGGATATTGAGCAATAAGCATCACTGCATGTGATAATGGATAGCATAACCATATCTTTATTGATCTTCTCATACAGGGTAAGTGTCACAAGATAAATAATATATATATGAATAAAGAATAATAAGAGATAACTGATAAGCACATAGCCACATATAA
Organism: Saccharum hybrid cultivar R570; assembly: GCA_038087645.1. Taxonomy (NCBI): domain Eukaryota; kingdom Viridiplantae; phylum Streptophyta; class Magnoliopsida; order Poales; family Poaceae; genus Saccharum; species Saccharum hybrid cultivar. The sequence continues at coordinate 796,640 of JAQSUU010000594.1, read as the reverse complement.
TGATAAACATCTCAATAGATTACTCTAAGCATATAGCACTAGCATGGATTAGGATGAACTATAAGGATAAATCCTAAGTTATTCTAACTATACAGTCATAGCATACGATGATTAGTGCAATTACACTTGGCAATCATGGCAAGAAAAGGTTATATCTACGCATAGTGATATTACTAAGGAAGATATGAAACATAGCCGTCACTTCCCCATAATAGTGGTGCTCTGCCTGCCCTATACTCGGGAGGTGGACTACAAAGGACTCAACAGGACTATCACTCTCGTGATCTACCACACGGTCCAGAATATAGGGTGCAATCGCAACTAAATACGGTATAGGCACCACGCCTACACAATGTTTACCACTCACCCATGATATCAATGAGCAAGCGCTATATGATCCTATACGTAAATATAATTCTGATCGAACTATGCCAAGCATATAATCAAAGTAGACTAAGAACAATATAATTGAGAACATAATTAAATAGAGCAAAGTCATATCCAATATGATAGAATAGACTAAAGTCATATTCATACAAATCATGAACTAGATGAATAATATAAGAACAAATACAAAAGTAGGAGAGAATTACCAAGAACTCTCTTGACAGATCCGGAAATCAAGCAATGCTTAGCTCCTTCTAGTTCTAATCCTATGTAGCTATGCTAAACTAGAGATCTAATGGAGATGGCTCTAGGGCTTGATCAGAGGCTTCTCTCTTGATGAATTGAATGAATTAGCTGAATTAGGGTTTCTTTTGGGGTCAGGGGCCTTACTTATATAGCCCTCTAGGAAGCACCACAGCCCTTGGATCAAACCGACCTTCATCAATGACTTTTTATTGATCCTCAAAGGCGGTGGAAGCAGGATCCGTGAGACGGAGCCTGATTGGCTCTGTGGCCTAGGTGGCTACCTAGGAGGAGGGGGTGGGCGTCCCACCTGTCAGCCCAAATGGCCCTCCCCTTCAAGGGGGTGCCTTCTCGAGTCTTTTAGAGTATACTTTTTTATAGTATGGTCGGTTTCTCTCTATGTAAATCTGACATGTGGACCTCCTTTAGTTCTTTCCTGATAACCCCCTGTAGAAATAGATATTCACCAAAACTCATGGAATTCTGTCAGTGTAACCCCTATATCTAGATAGTATTTATGTTTAGATCTTTTCTCATGCTATGTTGATAGTTAAAAATGATACTTATCTACTATCAACAGTAATATTTATGATAAACATATGCATCGACAACCACCCTTTTGAAATTTTTGTAAATAGAAAGAATAAGGGGGTTGAAAATCTCAAATGTGGAGAGGTTGGAGAGACCAATTGAATTGAGAGATGTCTCATATGAGCATGGCTTTAATGAGATGATTATGGAGTAATTCCCATGCTCATTGATGTCATCTTCATCCCCAATTTGGATGTTTAGAATTTTACTTGTATTGGTGACTCTTGAGTTGGTCTCATCTAGGACCTCTTTCATAGATGGATGAGTCTCATCTTCAAAGGGAGTTGAAACCTCACCATTTAAAGCTAAGTCAAGGTTAGATTCCTTTAAAGCTTCTTCCTTGTCCATTCATTCTACACATTCTAGCCACTATTGTAGCCTCTCTTGGTCATCCTCGTGGTCTTCATGACTCCTATGGTTTTGTTGTATTTGTGGATTGCTAGGATCATCATAAGACTGGAAACAACAATCATAAAAAGGATTTTCAAAGTCAAGGATGGGTTTAGAGATGGGTCCATGATTTATGTCGTCTGTGAGCATATAAGGACAGTAGATAGGATTTTCCTTAAGGCTTAGCTCTCCTTCTATGGCATTGCTTGACATGCCATCCTTGAATTCTTTCCAGTGGGAATGCGAACGTTTTCTAAGAGATCCCTTCTCATGAGGATTTAAATTATATTCCCTTGAAGGTCTCTTATGAAACTGAAAGTCTAAACTATCCCTAAAATTAGTACTAGAAAGATCAGGGCTCTCCAAAGGTGGAATTTCTTCTTCCCTTGGAGGATTTTGGGGGATTAATGGTTTAGAACCGATAGCTAAATCTTGGGATTGGAGTGGTTGTGATTTAACTATCAAAACTTTCTTTTTTTTGTCTAAGAATTGATTCCGTATCTTTTGGTTTAGGGCTGGGCTTGATTTCTTTTTCTTCTTCAGGGAACTCATCAGAGATGCCAGTGTAAGGGGTGTTTTCAAGGATTTTCTCAAGAACAACTTTCCCCTCATTTATGGTTTCGTGCGAGAATGAACCTCCTGAAGCGGTGTCGAGATGTAGAGCAGCTTCCTTGTTAAGTCCTAGATAAAAGTGTTCTAAAAGGACGTTTTCAGGCAAGGAAAGGGTTGGACCAGAATTAGTAAGGCTCATGAATCTAGCCCAAGATGCTCCTAGTGTCTCCTTCTCTTTTTGTTCAAAGTTAATAATTTCTCTATGAAGGGCTGCTTTTTTAGAAAGAGGGAAGAAAGCATGACAAAATTTGTCTCGAAGTTCATCCCAATTTTCATTGACGCCTCTTACAGAATGAGCATACCACTGTTTCGCTCTACCCAAAAGGGAGAACGAAAACAATTTCTATTTAAGGGTCTCTTGTGTCATGCCAGCAATCGTTAGGCAAGAACACAACAGCTCAAATTCCCTAAGGTGGGTGTAAGGATCTTCATATTCTAGCTCAGAGAAGGATTGGTACTGAACCATGGCTATAAAGCCAGGACGGAGTTCATAGCTAGAAGCTGTGGCTGGCCTCGACGATTGTGGTGGCTCTAAGAACTCGCCCTTTGGTGCGAAGAATTTATGAATAGGCGTGAAATCCATATGGTGAGTGGTGGTAAGAGAAAAAAATGGTAAAAAGAAAAAGAAAAATAAATGGATGAACTTGGCTCGAAACTAGCACAGCTACCGTTTCCCGGCAACGGTGCCAGAAAGCTTGTTGGGTATTTTAAACGCAAACAGATAAATCCGCAAGCGTACGGATACCAATGTAGCTTTCACCCGGGACTATTCCAAGGTATCGATTTTCCACGGGGAACGTGAAGTGCACTAGTTGAGGTTTAGATCGCCCAGAGATAACTATATGTTTTTGTGGGAAGAGAGAAATTTTTCTAAGAGTTCTATGGAGTGATCTAGGAATCAGGGTTTACTTTAGGGTTACTTATTTCGGGACATCATAACACTAACCACAGAAAGGGATGAGAAGGGGGCTAGGAAGCTCTGACTACGGTCCTACAAATACCGATCCAAACGTGGTGGAATACGTCGGCCGTTAGGGCTGTCACTACCCTAAGGCTACCACAACTAAGGATGAAAACGGTCGGAAACGGTCAAAAACGGACTTACGATATAGAAAAACGAAAACGGTCGGTTCGGGATATTTCTACATTTAGCAATTAAAGAGTACAAAAAATGGTTGAAAATGGTTGTGAAACCGATTGAAACTGACAATTTTTCATGTTAAAAAACGGTTCATAATATAGAAAACAAAAACGGTCAATTCGGAATATTTCTGTTCCGTTTTCATCCCTAACCACAACAATCCGCTGGATTGGGTGCAATTCTAGGTAATTGCAAGACTAAGCGCCACGCTTAACCTATTAATTACTACTCTAGCGTTATAAAGACTAGAGCACTTGATACAAGCAGGAATCCAATAAATAACTAAAAAGTAAATATAGAAATTAAGTAAAGAACTCAGGAATTATAAATTGAAGAACCTGGATATTGCTCAAAGACGAACTAGTTGCTGCAAATGTACAATGTTGAGGAAGATCTGACAGATTCGGATCCTCCTCGACTCTCTCTTGTTCTCTCTCCCTCTTCTCTAGTTTACAACTAGATGAACTAGAACTAGACCTAGAAGATGAACTAGAAGAACTAGAACTAGATGATCTAGAGGGACCTCTACTTCTTCTACTTGGATGGAGGGGTGAAACCCTAGCTTTTGCTCTAGAGGTAGCTAATGCGAAGGAGATAGCCTGAGGGAGGGGCTTCTGCCCCTACTTATATAGCTCGGTGGGATGAACTGCAGCCCTCGGATCAAACCGACTTGAAACAACGGCGTAGATTGGACCTCAAAGGTGGTGGAAGGCCGTGAGACGAAGCGTGTTGTGAGGTGAGCCCGGAGCAGGCCGATCGGCCTTACATGTGGGGCCAGCTGGCCTAGCTTAATGCTAGGTGGGCCACTCTTTTGGTGGGCCAATAGATCTCTTCGTTAGCTTTCCAAAAAGTTCTGGATCACTGAAAACGGAGTCCGGATGAAGGAGATATGCCCAATTTACTCCGGACTGCTCTAGAATCCCATTTGCAATCTTCTGGAAAGCATAACTTTATCGTTTGGACTCCGATTTGGGTGAACCAAAACTCTATTTCATGTGTCTCAACGAGCTCTTCGCAATGGTGTACTCTAATTCATCACTTGAGATACTTCTATTTAGTGATTCTGGTCCTTTTCTAGTTTAACCACTGTAAAACATAGATTCACCAAAACTCGTGGAACTCGTTAGTTTCAAACCCTACAACTATGCATGGTAGTTCATTTTATGCTATTTTATGCAATAGTTGATGGTTAAAAATGAGCATTAGTGACCGTCAACACCTTCCCCTTGTCCCCGTCGCACTCGTTGGTGGAGACCAAGCTAGCCGTCACACCGGAGGAGCTCCAGGCTCACCTTTCCTCGAGGTTCCATGTGTCTGCCAGCACGGCCATGGTCAGTGCTTGGCTCGGGGGCCCCTTTGCACGTGAGTGTTAGCAGGACAGCCACTCTAGCATCGCTATGCAGGGAGGTAGGCAAGCGGTGCACCTTGAGCTTGAGTTCGTCGTGGACCATTGCTTGAAGGTTCAGCGTTAGGATTCGATCCCATGTTGGTTGAGGTGGAGGCTAGTCTGGCCAATAGGCCATCTCAGGCAAGTCTCAGCTAGGCCGTGTCGGAGGTGGCCCAGGTGGTGGACCTGTGCCTTTTAGGCCTAGATGAGTGCGGCTCGGGCCAAACCTCACCTAGGCCCTCACTCTTGGAGCCAGAGCAGGTTGGGGGTCCCCAACCCCTATCTAGGTCAACTTCCCTACCATCTAGGAAGGTGTAGATGGAGGTGGCCCAGCCATTTTCGGCTACTAATGGCAGAGCGACTGACCCGATGGCCGCAATGTTGACCGAGGACTTCATCGCTGCATTCAAGAAGCCGCTCACGATGCCTGTCTTGTCGTCGCCCCCATGACTACATCTAACCCAGGTGGCCAGAGCGCGGGCGGGGGAGTTGGACGACTTGGAGCTCGTCCCTAAGAGGAGCGCTAGGCTGGCTGCCAAGAGTAGGCACATGGAACAGAAGCCGGAGGCTCAGGCGCGGAAGGTGATGATGAAACGTCTGGGGCTTGAGGAGGTGGAGATTGAGCTACCTGATGAGGCCTCCTTTGAGGAATTCCAGACCGCCTTTGCCCACCCCCTGTCGGCATCGACGCAGGAAGCCATGCAGGTTCTCTTCCCGGGCAGGAAACAGTGAGCTTAGTTGATTGCTTTTGTCTTACCGATTTGGTCGCAAAACACCTTTCCTATGTAATTTCTTTTAGTGAATCCAGGAGCTAGGTGGTATGGTGTGCGTTGTGTCACGAAGGCTTCTCACTTGCGTGATCGCGCATGATTGTACTGTTAACTATTTTTCTCTTAATGAAAAACATGTGAATGGACCCTCGCGAAAAAAAAGTATGACATGTGCTCACCCTTACTATTCCCTCCACACCTTTAGTCTATAGTAAAAGTAGCTCAGAGGACCGATGAAGATGCCATGGAGATTTCAACAAGACTCTCGGAAGTGTTTGGCATACGGAGGCCCCAGTCAACCTTTTATGTGGAGTGGAGTTCAGCTAGGACTTTAGAGTCTTCGCTTGTGCTCTCTTGTATAAGACCTTTGTGTCTCTTTTGTAAGGATATTACGAGTTATATAATAAACATTGTTTTGATCAATCACCGATGATGCCACTATATGTATGGAAATTGATCCTGGCATACATATAGTTAGCACTCGATGGGGGCGCGGCGTGAAGGCCTCCCCTTCCTGCCGACGGCCGCACTGGATGGGGGCGCAGGCATAGGGCTCCCCTGCCTTTACTTCTGCGACGGGCGAAGTAGATGGAGACATGGCGTAGGGCGCGGAGCAGCACAAGAAGTGGTCGGGCGCGGCGGAATGCAGTCGCGGAGCAGTCGCAGCGCTACGACAATTTTTTTTAAGAAATTGTGGTGCCTGAAGGAGAGCGGATAAGAGAGTCTCGTGGTCTCTGCAGCCTACCAACGGGGCCATCCGGACGGATCAACGTTCTGGACAGAGCATTACCGTAAAACAAATTGTGCTTCCTTAGATAATGGATAAAATCTGGTTTTAGACCTCTTTAATGAAGGGCATCAGTCTAATTTCATTTTTTAACTAGCTCAGATAGCGTTTTAGCTCGTTGCCGTAATGAGCTAACTTGGACTGGCTCGGCGAGCCAAACGAGCTAAATAATATAGGTAGTAGGCCAGCACCGGTAAAGAATATAGCAGCCCAGCTTCCAAGCAATAATCATTAGATTTAGAAAGCAGCCCAAGATTTTGCAAATGCAGGCGCAGGCTAAACTGGCCCAGGCCAGTTCTGCCTCAGGGTGTGTTCACTTCGCGAAAAGTAGGTGAAAAGTTACTGTAGCATCTTTCGTTGTTATTTGGCAAAATTTATCCAATCATGGACTAACTAGGCTTAAAAGATTCGTCCCGATATTTACAGACAAACTATGCAATTAGTTATCTTTTTTACCTACATTTAATGCTTCATGCATGCGTCGAAAGATTTGATGTGATGGGTGGAAGAGAAAATATTTTGGGTTGAGATGGGGAAGTGAACAAGGCCTCAGTGTCTCACGTGGCCTGTATAAACCGGCCCTGGCCGGTTTTGGCAGTCGAACAAGTTTTTTTCCTTTTGGAAGCTCATCTGATCTCATGGAAAACATATAAATTGTGTACTGAGATAAGACTTATCCCCTCTACTCATATGAGAGGATAGGTCACGACCGATTAAGTATCTATCAACCAATCGGCAAAAAACACGGTTACCCTCTCTTTGTTGACCCGTTACTATTGCTCCTCGTTCTTCGTTGTTGTCGGATGGTCGGTGGTCCAACGACGATGAAACTCTATAACAGTCAGGCCACCTAGGGCAGCTCATCATCACTGTCGCATGTCCCGACGAGGGGCAAAGGGGTCCCTCCGGAGCGTATGGGGTTTTGGTTTCAATAGACCTCATTGGCATATCTTGCCTATCGCGCTCATCGCTACAAATACCATGTAAAATATTTGTATGTTAGCATGTGCTCCTCAAGGAAGCTGACAGCCAGCATATCATGCAAATGGAGGACGAAATTCTCTGCTGGATGAAGAACTTCAAACCTAGTCTATTGGTAGCGACAGACATTTGTGAAATTTAGTCATTTTCTAGGCTTGTTCTATCTGTTGTTGCTTTTGATTTCATGAAAACTGGCTTCCCCAGTATTGTATCTACTTTGCTTTCTTAAAAGCTGAGGTAAAACTCTTGTTTTTTTTAAAAAAAGTTTTTGTATGCGAGCAAGTTGTAGGCGACAGCCGAGTTAAAAGTCGGCTAGGCTGACCTTTGGCCTGCCTTTACGAAGCGATCTAACTGTTTGATGGTATGCTGACGTAATTAGTAACTAGTGTCAACAGAGTGCCAACCCTTCAGGGTATGTTTCGATATAAGCCCACAATCATCTCTTTTTTTTAGATAAGAGCCCACAATCCTCTCTAAAACCTAGGTACGATATCATAACAAGTTTTTCTCTTTTTTTTTAACATGGAAGTGGAACTCCATTACTCAGAAACAGCGGCCAAATCATTGGCCAACAAGATCTGAATAGAATTTGGAATGCAGTCTAGAACTGATTCTGCACCCGGACCAAGCCCTGCTCCAACAGCAGCTACCATGGCTCTTTCCTAACCCTAATATAAACCACTACTCAATGCAATCAGCTGGTACATACAATAAGTTTATTCTTGCGGACACAATCCCGGTGTCGCAATCAGCTGTGCATGAAACGATGTCGACGTCATTGACCACACAATCGCGACCGAGGACTACTGTAGTAGTAAGGTTAGCTACTTGCGATTCTTGATGGTAGGGCGAACGTTGATCGTCACCTTGGCAGCTGTGCGCGGCACGATAACGACGTCGACGGTGCTATCGTTCTCAGCGTCGAGGTCGTACAGCACGTCGGTGATGCAGAGGGACACCTTCCCCTTCTGCGTCTCGCCGGCGCCGGAGCCCGGCACCACGGCGAAGCTCCCGGCGTACTCCTTGTACTGCGGCCCCACCTGCAACGCCTTGTCCGCGGGCAAGTTGATGGCGACGTCGAACTTGTTGTTCGCCTGCGGGTCGAACTCGATGCCGTCGATGACCAGCAGCTGCTCCTTCCCCGCCTCCCTGGCCGGCACAGCCACGGCCGGCACCTCCACGACCTGGCCCTTGGTGAGGGCGAGCGGGAACACCGGCGCCGCCGCCGACGACCTCGCCGGCGCGCCGCTGTCCTTGCCGTGGGGCACCAGCGTCGTGATCTTGGGGCGCAGCCACGGCAGGTCCCTGTCGTACTCGGGGTCGTACGTGTAGCCGAGGTCGCGCGTGTCCAGGACGTCGCGGAACTTGATGCGCACCTTCCGCGGGCTCTTGACGTCGTCGTAGAAGACGAAACTGGCGTCGAGCCAGTCCGGGTCCGTGATGCCCTGCCCGCCTCCCAGCCTGGTGGACCAGAGGTGCCACATGCGGTCCACGTTGGAGTGGTGCGAGTAGAAGAGCGGGTCGTTCCCCGCCGACCCTAGGAACCCCATGTCGTTGTTGCAGTTGTACTTGTACGCGCCGTCCTTGTGGCTCAGGACGCCGCCGCCGGCGGCGTCGCACGACCCAGACGTCGGGCTCGCCTTGCCGACCCAGACGTGCATGGCGGTGTGCGCCATCCGCTCCAGCGAACCCGCGCTGCTGCTGCCGTCGATGTCGGTGCAGTACTTCTCGCCCAGGAACGACTCCGGGCCCTTACGTACTTGCTACCACCAGTTCCGTCAAAATGCATGAAGCCAAAGGTGGTTAATTACCTCACATACTGTAACTGTATATGTACGTATGTATGTATATGTACACACACCTGGTTGTATATGGTGCACAGGTTCTTGTTAACAAGTTCCTTGTATTTTTCGTCCTTTGTGCCCTTGAAATCGATGGGATTCGCCTTTTCATCCTGGTCTGCGTGGAGGTAGTCTAGGTCGACCAGCGCGTCGAGGTTCACCGTGTTCCGGTTGGGGTCGTACAGCGGGTTGGCAAAGGCGTCCTTGAAGAGAGCCGGCACCACCATGCCGGCCGGCGCGTCCCAGCTCCAGAACGGTAGCGCGAAGGTTTTGTCGCCGATGAGGTCGCCGAGGGCGCGCTCGTAGAAGTAGATGTACATGCGGTGCCACGGCGCGAAGATCCACGAGAAGTGCACGTCGAAGGGGCGGTCGACGTCGTCCTTCGCCGCCGACGACCGGTGGTACTTGTAGTAGCTGTCGCAGTAGGCCTGGTGGATGGCCGCCTGCGCCTTGAAGCTCAGCGGATTCGACTCCGGCAGCGCCTTCATCTTCCCGACGGCCTCCTTGTACTTCTCCTGGTATTCCCGGCTCAGGAGATGCACCGGCTGCCGGACGCGCGTCACCTTGCCTTCCGGCGTGAAGTCCACGGGGGCCGCCGCCGACACCAGAGGGCAGGGCTTCTGCTTGTCCGTGTCCGCGCACAGCAAGATCTTCTCGTTCACCTTGTCCGCCGTCGTGCACGGCGAAGACGACGAATCCGCACCGGACGCGAGGCCCGGGTACCAGGCGAGCCCGGCGGCGACACCGCTCAGGCCGCTGACCATCACGTCCCGCCGAGGCAGCCACAGGAAGCCATCATTCTTGCCCCGGCCGCCGCCTCCGCCGCCGGTGGCCCTGCACGAGAACGTGCGGCGCCGGAACCTGGCGGCGGAGGTCTTCTTGGACGGGCATGCAGAGGGCGCCGAGACGAGGGGGCTGGAGGTGGCGCAGGCGCTCGCCATGGAGCCGTTCATGTCTACGAGACTACGTGATATTTGCAGCGGTCTGGATTTGGACGTTGCCACTTGCCACGCACATCCATCGACGCCCAAGGCCAGTATATATAGTGGAAGTGTGGACTGCCTCGGTAAATTATTGGCCTGGTTGCTCGCTCCATTTTTCAAAATCTTTGTCTGTATCTACTGTAGCAATTAGCATCTGCGGGTGCAAACCTATGGTGTCATCATGGATTGATAGATATGCACAAAATCATGCTTCACAAGCCAAACTAGTTGTGTGGACGCATTGCATCCACACCCACATATTACCCACAGGTAAAAGGTAAATAATGCATAGTATGTCCATGCAGCCAACCAAAACACCTACCTCCACAGAGTCATTCCATCCACGTGCATTTGGTCTCAACATCTAACCATGTAGCTAAATAGTCATTTTTCGGTTCGGTTCGGTTCCTCGGTTCCTGAAGAAATTCGGTTCTCAGAAAATAGGAACCGATCGGTTCCCAAAAAATCTTGGAACCGACAATTTCGGTTCTCGGTTATTTCGGTTCGGTTTCGGTTCTAACCGAACTAACCGAAATTTTTCAGCATAGGTCAAGACAAGAATAAATATACATGTTCCAAGGCAAATTTATGCAACACTATATCCATTTTTATTAATAATAATTTAGAAGGCAATAATAGCAATATACTAACACAAATATATAGCTTTTGAAATATAAAATATCACACATAAACCAAAAATAATCTTACAAAATATGAGTAGATGAAGTATGATACATGTAATTCGGTTCTTTCGGTTAGTTCGGTTAACCGAGAGTAGGAACCGAATTTTCTTCGGTTATTTCGGTTCCTCAAAATTAGGAACCGAACAAGGAACCGAATTTTTCGGTTTCGGTTCTTTCGGTTTCGGTTCCGGTTCTTTCGGTTCGGTTCCTCGGTTTCGGTTTTTTGTGCCCAGGCTTACTGCATACTCACCATGCTTCCTCTTATCCAGTCCAGAATATACTCCCCACATCCAGGAAAGAATGTAATTCTAGTAAAGTGTCATGATTTTGTATCTTAAGTTCAGTCAATTATAGATAAAAAAGTATCAATATTTATGATATCAAATAAATATCATTAGATTAATTACGAAATGTATTTTTATAATAAATTATTTTGGAACCGTAAATGTGAATAGTATTTACTATACTTTTGCTGGCACGCACACATAGCATTCTTTTCTGGACGGATGGAGTATGTGACAATAATGATATGAAAACCTCGTACCACCGTAACGCAAATGGAAATGAAATTAGTTCAAATGGTATATCTTGCCGTAATGTTCAAAGCCTTAATTTGTTTCCACTTACGTTACAACCAAACAACACGCTAAATTTTGATCATTAATGAATTTCAAACTATTTAGTCTGTCAACTTAAAAGTTGCATGTGTGTGGACATACCTTCACTAGTAGAGAAAGGACTTTCGGTTCAGCACATTAGCCCTGGCTAAAATTGGACCGGGGACTAATGTGAGCATTAGTCCTGGGTCCAAGTTTCTTGATGTCAGAAGACCTTCAGTCCCGGATGGTATTACCAACCCAGACTAAATGATATATATTAGTCCCGGTTGGTGTCACCAACCCGGACTAAAGGTCTCTCACCCGGGACTAAAGATCCCTCATGGGTCAATTTAAAATGAGAGCGCCCAGAGCTTTATTTTATATGTTGTGCAGTTGAGTTGGTAAGGAAGCTACGCGTGAGGCAAGAGGTCCTAGGTTCAAATCTCATGCACCGCAAGAGAGGTTTCCGAGATTTAAATTTTTTTTCTTGAGGATGGATTTTAGTTCTGATTGTGTGACCCGGGACTAAAGGCCCGGATCCGCAGTCCGGGTTGGAAAAACCGAGATTAAAGGTGGTTCCCAACAGGGACTGAAGCCCATGTGTCTACTAGTGCTTGTAGCGTACTTTCGTAGTCTCATATATTTGTTGAATGCTACAAACATATTTTAATAGCAAATAGTGGTTAAAGCCGTACTTCAAAGGCCATAAAAACCATCAACAATTAATTTTTTTTCCTTTTTCTTAAGAAAAATTACGCTATTTATATTTGCTCGTCGTAGGTGGCCATGGTAGACACAGTCACACAGGGACGGGTCTTGCTACGAAATGTCGGCAGAGAGCACATGCAATTGTCAATATGGTGTTGCCTCTCCTCCACTATATGGTTTCCTTTTGCCATCTCATTCCAAGCAAGCAGCATTAGGGACGACGGACAAAAATCCAAACAACAAACAGCAAAATCAAACCAAATTAACCAAATTCATTAGTTTGTTGTATTTTGGGTTCTAAAATTGATTTATTAGCTTAACATACTGATCTTATTTCGGTTTCTAACACCAGAGAGCTAAATAAACCGAACTTATTGTTAATTCATTGTGCGAATGATGATTTCCGTTCCTAGTGTGGACCCTAAGCTACCGATGCTTCTTCGTTATCTCTCTTGTTCACCTTTCTCTCCTCCCCTCTTCGTTCCTATTCCTCTATCTCCTCACTGGTGAGGTTCTCTAGTCTGTTTCATGAAATAGCTAGTAACTAGAGGGGGGGCTAGTTTATTCATCATCAAATAAAGATGAATATGATTATTGAGAGGAAGATGATATTATTCTTTGTCCTTGAACTATGGTATTAGGAAGAACAAGGTAAGAAGAACACGAAGAGACTCTTCATATTATTTCTAATTTATAGGAATAGAGAGTTTGGTGAAAAAAAACTTCTAGCAATCTCTTTAGTGGGATCTCTAAATATAGACATCTTCTGTTTTGAATTTTTCGCTAGCCAAAGAAGAGCGAGGATGACTCTCTAGAGTACTTACAAGATATACAAAAGTTGTTGGAGGGCACAAAGATATATAAAGTGATTTTTACTCAAATAACTCTTCAAATGATGATTTAAAGAGTTAATTTTAGAAAGGCTCTAGGGCCTGTTTGAGAAAGCTCCAATTCAAAAAACAGATATGGAGCAACAGATTCACCTAGATCCAAGGTAGCAGCTCCTTTATTATGGATATGAGATCCCACAAATTAAACCTATTTTGGAGAGCTCCAGCTCCAAAAGGAGTCATATGTAACTATTAAAAATTAAACAGGGATTGTGGAAAAGACGTCTTCCTCCCGGGGAAGCAAAACAATGTTGCGGAGGCCATGAGCGCGCGGTGGGAGCTCCCGGCGGCCGCGTCCGCTGCCGCGGCTTGTGCATGACAGGAACTCAGCGGCGGCGGCAACTGCTCGCACGTGGAGGCTGCGAGCGTGGGAGCGACAGCAGGAGCGCACGTGGAGGTAGAGCGCGGCTGTCCTTGTCACGAGAAAAAACAAAAGGAAATGACATATATAAGACTCGTCAGGAAATTATGATTATATTTTAACCCTCTCCTAATCTTAAGATTTTGTTGTTTTCTCAGTTACATGGCCGACCTTCCGTCTTATGGACACCTATCGTAATATTCATATACTCTCTCAGTTTTAAATTATAAGTTCCTTTGACTTTTCTGGTATATAAAATTTACTATATATATCTGACATATGTTATATCTAGACTAGATAAGATGTACCAAAAAGTCAAAACGACTTATACACCCTCTGTCCTAATATATAAGACGTAACTACTTTTTATTCAAATCCCATAATATAAGGTGTGCTCTGTCTCAACGCGAGGACATTCATGCAATAGTACTAGTGTTGAGAGAGAGAATTAAATGCATTCCTTGATCTTTGAACAAGAGGTGATTACACCTATATGCTAGGATGGAGGGAGTAATTTGGAAGGGAGGAAGTAGATATTTTCAATAGACACGTGCTTGCTGCATGTACATCTTATATTCAGAATTTCTCGCTAGTCAAAGATGAAGAGTAAGGATAACTTTCTAGAGTACACACAAAGATATAGAAAAGCTATTGGAGGGCACAAATATATAAAGTGATTTTTACTCAAACAACTCTTGAAATAATGATTTAAAGAGTAAATTTTAGAAAGACTCTTAGGGCATGTTTGAGAGAGCTCCAATTCTAAAAAAAATAGATCTGGAACACTATATTCACCTGTATCCAACGTAGCAGCTCCATTGTGGATCTAAGCTCCCACAGACCTGTTTGGGAGAGCTCCAGCTCCAAAAAGGAGTCATATGTAATTATTCAAAATGAAATAGGGATCCAAATGTGAAAAAAAAACTACTTCCTTCTAGGGAAGCAAAATGATGCCCCGGAGGTCCCTACACGGAGGCCACGAGCGTGCGGCGGGAGCTCCCGGTGGTGGCGGCTCGCCCGTGGAGGCCACGCACGCGGCGGTTGCAGGAGTGCGCATGGCGGGAACTCGGCGGTGGGGGCTGCTCGCACATGGAGGCCACGAGCGTGGTAGCAGCGGTGGGAGGGCGGAGGCAGAGTGCGTGATGTCCTTGTCACAAGAAAAGCAAAAGGCGATTTATAACACTCAGATTTTGACACTCAGGAAATTATGGTTCTCACTCCTCTTCAAATGCATTTTTAGAGACGGATCGGTTCGGACGCCACTATAGAGGCGGTTGTAGATCAAGACGTATCCACACAGAAAAGCTCCCCTTGCTGAAAATTATTTCCGTAGTAGTGAAATTCTAATGCACATGAACCTAAAGTGTAATTTCAAAAAAAACAAATTTGAATCCCAGCTATGTTTTAAATATATTCTTTTCATTTCACTATGGACGGTTGGTTTTCACTGAAGATTTTCCATACAAATAACTTGACGTACCCATTTTTTCCCTGCAGGATTTCGTCGTCATCTTCTTCTTAGCTGGCGGCTCCCCACATGGCTGCTATTCATCTTCACTGGATTCGCGTCGTCCGTCTTCCGCTTGCAGCGAAATAATGCATGGTGCTTGTTGCAGCAGCTAGCGTACGACTAGACGAACAGTAGACAGCGATGGTCCGGGAGCGGCAGGAGGCCCCAATGCCTGCTGGCAACAGTCACAGCCTCACAAGAATTCCACGCGGGCACCGCTGGCCGTGGGTGATCGACCAGCATTTAGCTAAGCACGTGGATCACAAGGAGTAGCAAACAAATACTGGTGCTACAGTACATACTACATATTCCTGTGTGATCCACGGTTAGCGCTGACACGGCTGAGTAGACATGCATGCGCAGTGGCGGATGCAGGACGAGGGACGAGGGGCTAAAACAATAGAGATGTTGATTTACACGAAGATTTAATGATGATTTGATGTTTTTTATTCAATAGTGATTAGCTGCTCTACGGGGCTGCAGCCCCCAGCTCCCTTTGGATCTGCCACTGTGCATGCGCACGCCGTAACAGCCAGAGCTGCTAGCTGCACTATGCACTGATCTGCATGCCAAAAATATCTATCGATATGACTGCACAAGGTACGGTGATCGATCGAGTTTTGTGTGGACAGGAGAGACGAGATAAAGATGGCCCCGTGCGTTTTGCTGAAATTTGGCTGGTGATGCTCATTTCCTGTAAAAGAAAAATGTAACGTTGGGCTGAAAAGTACTGCTGAATTAGTGCGGAAGAACAGGACCGATGTATACATAACTCTGCATTGTTTATCAGCTGCATGTGCGCTAGTATTTACTAGTGTTAGCGAAGTACTCCCTCCTCCGTCCACGAGGATGTAATTCTCGTTTTCTAGAGAGTCCAACATGCAATTTAAATTTTTTTAAAGTTATATAAATAAATAGTAACATTCATGATCGAAAATAAGTATGATTAAATTAATCATAGTATATGTTTTCCTAGTAAACTTTATTGAGACGGCTCCACCCCCAACCGTCTCTGTGTATTAATCATCAGATGCGGCTGTCATCGCCTGTTTTTTTTTTACAGATGTTGGAGCCGCTTTTGGCTGGTTTCACAGGGCACTGTAGAGGCAGCTCAAGAGCCGTCTGTGCCCAGAAATACCTTCCATCTCTAAAAAATTGTTTTTGTGCGCAAGAATGGGAGAGACAGGGCATGTGTGGGTCTGCTGCTGCTACTTTTTTCATCTAACTAAAAAAGTTATAACTCACAAACCAAAACATCAAATTAAATTCCGATTACGTCATTAAATTTGTTTCAATAAATTCTTCAAAACAAGATCTCACGTGGATATATTTAGATAAAGTGACAAGTGGGCCTCATAATAGATAGAGGATGGCAGAGGATGGATGAGTACGGGAGAATTAGGTATAGAAAAGAGAATCTTGATGACTAGGATGTATAGAGGATGAATATAAGCACGTGGATCACAAGCCAGTAGCTAGCTAGTTTTACGAACACGTCAACTAGGAGTAGCAAACAAATACTAGTGCCACAGTACGTACTACTATATATTCCTGTGTGATCCACGGTTAGCGCTGACACGGCTGAGTAGACATGCATGGGCATGGCGTAAACAGCCAGAGCTGCTAGCCAAAAATATCTATCGATATGACTGGACAAGGTACGGTGATCGATGGAGTTTTGTGTGGACAGGAAAGACGAGATAAGATGGTGGCCCCGTGCGTTTGGCTGAAATTTGACGTTCCTGCTGATGCTGATTTTTTTACGAGAAAAAAATATGATTTCTTCACTAAAAAGTATTGCTCAAGTACTCACTCCGTCCAAAAAAAAGTTATTTTTGCTTTTCAAAAAGTCAATAACTTTTAAATTTGACCGAATATATTTATCAAAATATTAATATTTATGATATATAATTAGTACCATTTGGTAGATCATTGAATATACTTTTTGAAGATATAAATATTACACATATTTTCTATAAACCTAATCAAAGTTGAGGAAGTTTGACCAATATGACTACTCTTTTTTTTTGGACGGAGTAGTAATGCTGAAGAATAGCCGGATGCATGTATACAGAACTCTGCATTGTTTTATCAGCTGCATGTGTGCTAGTATTTACTAGTGTTAGCGAAGTACTCCCGCCTCCCTCCACAAGGATGTAACACTACTACAAAAATCTTTTTGGAGGCAGACCAGATGGATTAATGGAGGCGGGTATTGCAACAGCCTCCATTCAAAGGCCTCCATTAATAGAGATTTAACAGAGGCGGTTGTTTTGCCCGTCTCTGTAAATCAAATGGGAAAAACAAAAAAAAAAGGAAAAACCCGTGGACAGGCCCGCCGAGCCCATGTATGGGCACGCCGTAACCCTAGCTCGCTGGATCTGCCGCCGTGGGGCTCCTCCTCGTCAGATCCGCCGCTAGGAAGGTCCTCCTGGCCGGATCGAGTTCGCTGTCACACCCCTCCACTTGCTCTGGCCGGATCCGCCGCCACGGTCCCGCGTCGCTCGTCGCTCGCCGCTCGCCGAGGGCCGAGAGCCGCCGCGGCCTTCCAGCGCCGCTGCGGGCTCTCCACGCCGCCGGATCTGAGCAGAGGGAGGGAGGGAGGACGTTGGATCTAAGCAGAGAGGGAGGGAGGGAGTGGGAGAAGGTGAGAGATCTGCACGGGGGAGGACGGGTGAGGAAGGGAGGGTGTCGCTCGCGTGAGAGAGGGAGAGAGGGCGCCGCTTGGCTGACTGGCCAAGGAGAATGCCGCCCAACCCTAAGTACCTGTATATATGTGAAGACAGCTATCGAGCCTCGCTTGGGCCTTTTGGGCCTCGGCCTTTTTAGGAGGCGGGCATTATAGTGTGTCTGCCTCCAGAAATAGATTTATGGAGGTGGACGTCCCGGAAATAGTCTATTTTTGGAGGTGGTCGTCTTAAGACACCCGCCTCCATAAATCTATTTTTGGAGGTGGGTAAAAGTGACCGCCTCCGTAAATAAAAATGTCCGCCTCTGTTAATCGCCTAGGATTTTACGAGGCGGTTGGATTTTGTGACCGCCTCCGTTAATTAAAGTGCAACGCCACGTAAAATCAATTATGTAGTAGTGTAATTCTCGTTTTCTAGAGAGTCAAACAAGCAATTTAATTTTTTAAAGTTATATAAATAAATAGTAACATTCATGATAGAAAATAAGTATGATTAAATTAATCATAGTATATGTTTCCGTAGTAAACCTTATTGAGACGGCTCCACCCCCCCAACCGTCTCTGTGTATGAAATATGAATCATCAGATGCGGCAGATGTTGGAGCCGCTTCTGGCTTGTTTCACAGGGCAGAGGGCACTGTAGAGACAGCTCAATCAGGAGCCGTCTGTGCCCAGAAATACCTTCCATCTCTAAAAAAATGTTTTTGTAGCAGTTACTTCTCGGTGTACACGACGCGTGAAACACAGCCGTAGATGTGGATGCATATGCATGTGAGCTGCTGGTGCAGCAGCATGCAGCGAGCAACTGTGTGCACAATTATGAAGGAAAGCGAGGGCTCATCAGGGTTAGCATGCATATGCTCCGGTTGAGTTGAGTGAGAACGAGTTAGGCCGTCGTACAGTACGTATCATCGTCGCGTAGCACCAGGCCGCGACCGGGGCGTCCGGGCCTGAATCGTGATAAACGATCGAGAGGGATATGCAAGCATGTCTGGACCACCCCGTGCCATGCTTGGTCACGGCGTGCATGTCCCTTTAACAGCAAGGACCTACGTACTCCTACATAGTGACGACCCGTGATGCATGTACGTGGTGCAGCGCACCCCATTGAAGTGGTTCTCTTTCGCCCTAGCTACTTGCCGCTAAACAGGTCCATTGGATGATTAGGTAGTGCTATGTTGACGCCCTTGAAATTGATGATTGGGTGCTATGTTGACGCCCTTGAAATTGAAGCACGTTTGTCACAAAAGATCTCCCCAAGACAGGATAGAACCAGGCCGGCATATACTAACCAGCTTTGCGCTATGATGACAAACGACTTAGCCATGGTTGTGGCCTCGTCTCCACCTCCTGCAGCGACGGCGGCTTCGTAGCTCAAGATAAACTGGCGGGGGTAAACGTTTTCATCGTACCTTGGGAGATTCTAGGGGTTGTATGAGGGTGGCCATCTTTGGGACAGTAGGATTTAGGATAGTGGAGATTTTTGGTCGTAGGGCATTGGGGCAAGAAGGGCTGTATAGAATGTTGTGGAGTGGAGGCGGGGAACCAAACACCCCCTTAGGAGCTATGCCATGCATGAAACCCTCCACTTAAACTGATCCAACAATAAATATATGCAGGACGGCACGACAATCATAACTGATAGTACCCAAAAAAAGTATAAATATCTATATATAACCCAAAATAATACTAGGTGTTATAACAAAAATGATATTTATGGTAAATCTATACAACACTTATCTTATATCATCAAATTAATGTCTTCCATATAAACTTAGTCAAACCCTAAATGATTTTAATTTTGATACGCTGTAGAATTGTATTGTTTCCCGACGGATCGGAATGGTGAGTAAAAGTGTAAAATCTATGGCAACGAGGCTAACATACGTCGTAGTGTGTGCCAATAAAAAACATCACTTCGCGAAAAGTAGGTGAAAAGTTACTGTAGCATCTTTCGCAGTTATTTGGCAAAATTTGTCCAATCATGGGCTAACTAGGCTCAAAAGATTCGTCCCGACATTTATAGACAAACTATGTAATTAGTTATCTTTTTTACCTACATTTAATGTTTCATGCATGCGTCGAAAGATTTATATACTAGCTAGCACGTACATAATAGAGATGCGTCGTGGTGGAGTCAAGTTGTTACGTGGTATGGCTCTAATCATATTGGAGTCGGAATCTTAGCGTGTCCACACTAGCTTTTTGGTCTATAAATACACGACGCCTGAAACACGTACAGCGCTAGCCGTGGTGTACAGTACAATAATGAAGGAAAGCGAGGGCTCAGGTCGTCGTACAGTACGTACTCTACCATCGTAGCGTAGCACCAGGCCGCGACCGGGCGTGATACACGAGATCGATCGAGTATATGCATCATGTAGCAGAAAAGGGCTATAAGCCGACGGTCCTCTTTTTTTTACTGGCGGTTTTACTTTAGGGCCGACTGTGTAAAAAAATAAATGGGCCACGATTTTGTAACCGCCTGTGGAAATCCATTTACACTGGCGGCTGCCTTATGACAACCGCACGTGGAAATGGATTTTTATAGGCGGTTACTAAAGGCAACTGCCAGTGATGTTTCTGGTATATATACCCCTCCTTTCTTCCCGAGCAGAACTGTTCATCGCAGCCACCTTCCATTGGAGGGCATTTTGGAGGTCCAGATCTCTCAAAATATAAGAGGAGAGGTTTTGATCTTGATTTTTTGGAAGGAGGTTGATAAGAAAGGTTAGTTTATTTCCCTATACCATCATTTTGTTTATTTTGGCTTAATTTGAGTTACTTTTTGATCTAGGGTTTCACCATGAGTTAGAGAGAAGAAAATCTAGCTTCTTGCCTTTATTTCTTCTAATGAGGTTGCTTAAAATGGTTACATAATGTCTCTCCTCTCTCCCTTTTCATGTTTGCATCTCAATTTAGCTAGTTTATGCAAGATATATATTCCATTAATGATGTGTTCTTGTGTATTTATGTAGAGAGAAATGTAGGTTTTTTTTGTTATATTTTTTAATTATGCTCATTAGGTTTTTTCTTTAATCTCTCTCTTTATTTCTCAATTTATTTTATCTACATGTATCTATTTTAATTATGCTACTTAGGTTTTGTAATTATGCAACTTAGGTTTTTTACTTTAATCCCTAGCTACCTGTCACACCCATTTTTAAGGACAAAAATAGGATGTATAAAAGACTCATGTGCGCCCCAGGAAACAGTCGCACACATAAGTTGACAAATTACAAAGTATCATCACAGTGCTTATTACATAACGAATAAGTATTTAAGACATAGTCTTGAACGATAGGTAATAATAACTAATAGTAATTCTTCAGCGGAAACTCCACACAGGGACACGGTTGACTGGTTGACACCAAAACTAGTACTCATTCCGATAATCTTCCTCATTATCTTCATCTGTTATGGTGGAAATAGCAAGAGTGAGTTCATGTCGAACTCCACAAATATAACACAGGGTTCATGAGGCTCAAAAAGGCTAGACACTGTTTAACTGCGTTTAGCTTTTAATCATATATTTGCAATTGAGTAGCATCAAGATAAACCACTTCCCATTAAAGAACCAATGATCAATTGTAATAAGGATAATGAATAGCATTAACATGAGCATAATAATAATCAACAATAATTAAGCATGATATAACAGTTATGATCAACTATTCCATAAGAATCCCCAAGGCCGCTCGTATCCGTGAGCACGGCTAGTATACCAGTTTTTAACTCTGCGCAGAGGTGTACACTTTCACTGTAAGTCATGATTTCCAAATGAGTGGGGAGATCAAGCCCAAACACCCGAGAACCATATAAAGCCACTCAAAAGTTCGTCTAACAAGTTAGGGCCATTAGATTTCACTCGGCAGGCAGATGTAGAACCCCCCTTCCCTGTGGCACAACAACCGCAGCCTATACACACTAGGCCAGGGGCTCGCACTACACCCAACATGGCAAGCCATTCTTACGCCATTTAAGGTAACCTCTAACAAGCTAGAAAAGGTCTCTTGAACAACTAAAGCCAGAGCCATTTAGCCCTCACAGCTGTACTGTATATCCCGGTTATCACTTACAGATAAGTCCTTATGGAGAGAAACCAGAGCATCAAGATAATACACATGCTCTAGCCCCCTTTTAACAGTAATAAAATCATCTTAATAGTTGATTGCTTAATCCATTAATCAAATTACAAGATCATTGTTCTTAGTTTAAGCACTAGCAGTAGCTACCCATATGCATTCCCAAGGTTGACAAGGAATCAAGATAACAATCACTAAGTTATAATCTCTAAAGTTGTCAAGGTAAGCACATGCATATGTATGACAATTTGATGTATAGGTAACAAGGATAGTCATGTGTTATACTTGCCTTGATCAAAGCTTTCCAAGTGATACTGCTGACTTGGCTCAAAGTAATACTCCGAATCGTCCAGATACTGCTCACCTTCTATATTCGATCATCAATCAACAACACACATGCATCCAATCAAACATACACGAAGCAAACAAAGAGATATAATTAGAACAGTACACCAACAGTAGCAAAACAGTAATAAAAGTTTATAAAACTCTTCTACACGTTTCTACGATCACACAGACGCAAAGATCACCAAATTCGGAATTAAAACGTGAAAGTTATGAATTTTCTAAGATTTCCTATAGATAAATAAATACTTAATTATAACCTCGAAAAATAAATTATCAAAACTAACTGTACAACTACACTAACATGTAGAGCTCGCAAATACGAACCTAACGCAATTGGAACGGATCAAATCGGAGTTAAAACGAAGATTTTATGACCAAAACAATTCTAGTGGCAAAACTGTAAATACCTGAAAACGTATTTTTGACTTATCCGGGAGAAAATACGCTTTCAAAACATGAAAACGGATTCAGGATATTGCGCTAAGGACTGCGGGTTCTATTATGAAGAAATCCAGGGGCTCTTTAATAAATCTACCCCGCGAAGGGGTATCTTCTAATCTTAACCGTTGATCAGCGAACGGACGGCTCGTGTTCATCGGCAACGACACAGTGAAGAAACCCGATTCTTCTTCTCCAGGTCCGGCCGGCGGCTCCTCCATGGCCGGCGACTCCTCCATGGCCGGAGGTAGTGAACCTCCCCACCGAGACTACCAATCGAGCCCGCGTTTGGTCCAAACGGTAGAGAAGCTCCGTGCAAACTCATCTAGGCATTTAAAACTAGCTACGATCGACCATACGTGACGCGCGGCTACAAGGGAGCGGCGGCGCCATTGCCAGTGTACCCGAGCTCACCAAATCCGCAAATTCAAAACGTCTCAACCCCAAAGAAAAGCACGGGAAGAAAGAGGAGGAGATAGCGAACTCACCAAAGCTAAGAAAAGAACTCGAACCCTCCCACAAGCTCCACCGACGAACCGGCCGCAAGAACCTAGGGTTCCGGCCTCCTACGCTCAATCTCACGTGATGAAGCTCGAGTTTTAGATGGAAAACGGAAAATAGAGAGTCTCCTCTTCCTATTTGTAGCCCCAAGATGCCGTATACGGGTAGGAGATCCCGGAAATCACAAGACGGATGTTGCGTTCGCCTCCGGTTCGAAGTCCGGCTCGAGCACGGGAGGAGGAAGACGACTGACCACCGGGCCCCACCTGTCAGCGAAACAAGGAGAGAAGGCGCGGCTGGGCGGGCTCGGCTGGTTACTGGGCTCGGCTGCTGGGCCGCTGCGGCGCTGGGCGGCCCACGCGGGCAGGCGCGAGTAAGCAGGCCTTCCGACGGCTTTCGGGCCGAGAAGGTAAGAAGGTAAGTTGTTTTCTTTTTTTTCTTTTGTTTCTTTTCTTTTCTAATTTTCCAAACACATTTTCAAATCAAATTTTCCTAAACCAAATCAAATAAAACAAATATATCCACATCACAAAATAAAATAAATGCAACAACATGAATGCATCACCAAATAGTTTTCAAAATTTTAATTCCCTTTCTCTAAATTATTTAAAATTTGTTACTCCTAAAATTTGGGTGTTACACTACCCTACCTAAACCCTACCTCACATTAAAAGGTGCTAATATATATATATATATATATATATATATATATATATATATATATATATATATATATATATATATATATATGTTACTTGTTTTGCATTGATTACAATACCCGAGGTCCACAGTATCATGATTTTTACAAGTAATGATGGAGAGGTCCTTTTGGATGGAGAAGTTATCAAGACTAGATCCATCATACATACCCGAGGTCCATAGGTTTATTGATACCGCTAAGAACCATGCAAGGAGAACAAAGAAGACGCACATACATTGTCCATGCATGGACTATAGAAATGTTATTGTATTTGATGACACTCACCAAATCCTTTTTCATCTGGTCCGCTGAGGATTTATGAAGGATTACTTGATTTGGACAAAGCATGGAGAGGGTAGCACTGCGCCTTATACAACTGGAAACCCTATGAACATCGACGTCGATGGTCCAGATATGCTTGTTGGTGGGTTTCAGTTCGTACACGAGACACAACCTGACGCCGATGGTCCAAATGCCAAACATGTTGTGCCAAATGTTCCTGATCATGGTTTCGCTAGAGGAAATGAAGGTGTCAGAACTAATGTCCTGCTAAATAATATGGGTGCGGAAGATGCAGAATTCCTAGAGGCAATGTTGCGTCATCATACGGAAGATCCATCAATGTTCTTCATGAAAGGTATGGAGGCTCTGATGAAGGCAGCAGAAGAGCCTTTGTACGATGAGTCTAAGGGTTGAACCAAAGAGTTCACGACGCTGCGGTCTGTGCTAAAGTTGTTGGTGTGCAAAGCTAGGTATGGTCTTTCTGATGCTGGCTTCGATGCGTTCTTGAATATTATCGCAGACATGCTTCCAAAGGAGAACAAGTGCCTGCTAACACGTACTATGCAAAAAAGCTAATCAGTCCACTGACGATGGGTGTTGATAAGATCCACACATGTAGAAATCATTGTATCCTATCGAGGTGCTGATTATAAGGACTTGGATAGCTGTCCAAATTATGGTGCAAGTAGGTACAAGACGAATAAAGACTACAGAGAGGAAGAGTGTGTTGCCTCCTTGTGTAAAGGAAAGAAGCGAAAGACGACCCAACAGAAGACCCAGAAGAGTAGTTCAAAACCCACCAGCAAAAAAACAAGAAGTAGACTATTATGCATAGAAAAAGATTCCTGCTTTGGTGATGTGGTACCTGCCTATGGTCGATTGATTGAGGTGTTTGTTCGCTAACCTAGAGGATGCCAAACTTATGAGCTGCTATGCTTCTGATGAGCACAAAGACGATGGGAAGCTTTGGCACCCAGCTGATGGCCAGCAGTGGAAAGATTTTAATGAAAACCACAAGGACTTTGCAAAGGAACCAAGAAATATTAGGTTCGCACTGAGTACTGACGGAATGAATCCATTTGCTGAGAGGAGCAGCAAGCACAGCACATGGCCAGTGATCTTCACCATCTACAACCTTCCTCCATGGTTGATGCAGAAGCAAAAGTACCTTTTGCTAACCATCCTTATCTCCGGACCTACACAGCCTAGAGTTGACATGGATGTTTTCTTGGAGCCCTTAATGGAGAACATAAAAATATTGTGGGAAACATGTGTTCAAATATTGAACGAGTACCGTAAAGAATCATTTACGCTGAGAGCAATTATCTTTGTTACGATCAACAATTACCCTGCTCTTTTCACTTTATCAGGGCAGTTCAAGGGAAAGGTTGGTTCCATGGTATGCATAGATGGAACCACTTACATGTCCCTTACTGCATCTAAGAAGATAGTGTACATGAGGCATAGATGCTTCTTATCGAAAGGACACAGGTACCTTTAGAAAAAGATGGATAAGTACTTCGACAATAACGTTGAACTACAGTCTACTGCTCCATTGGGTAACAGTAAAGGCAAAAAAGTTTTCAATATAGTTAGTAAACTCAAATTTGTTTTCGGGAAGAAGACAAAAGACGGAAAATCAAGAAAGGATGTCAAACCAACTCTATGGGCTACATTCAAGAAGAAGTCTATTTTCTTCGAGTATTTGTCATACTGGCCAAAGTTAGACGTTCGCCACACGATCGATGGTATGCATTGAAAGGATCAGATGCCCAAGAGGGGGGATGAATTGGGCTTTTCTAAAAATTAATTGCAAGAATTAAATCCTACAAGCCAAACTTTACCTCTAGTGCCTACTAGTGTTCCTTGTAATTCTACCGATAAAAGTTTTGCACCCTAAGTTCCAATCCTAGTCTAGCATGACAATTCTAGGAAAGTAAATAAGCAATAAAAGTAATGCACGAAAGTAAATGCTTGAAAGTAAGGGTTAGGAACACGACGATGTTTTCCTGAGGTATCGGAGAGTCACCACTCCCCACTAGTCCTCATTGGAGCACCCGCGCAAGGGTGTAGCTCCCCCTTGATCCGCGCAAGGATCAAGTGCTCTCTACGGGTTGATTCTTCGACACTTCGTCGCGGTGAATCGCCCAAAACCGCTCACAAGATGAGTTGGGTCATCCACAAGCTCTCCGGATGATCACCAAACTCCTAATCACCACCAAACCATCTAGGTGATGGCGATCACCAAGAGTAACAAGCTAGAACTCTCACTTGACCACAACAAGCCTAATGAGAAGATGGATGCACACTTGCTACTCTCTAGTCACTAGTGAGGAATCTCCAACTTTGATTCTCAAATCACTATCCTCACTAGGGCTCTTGCACTCCCTTGCACTTCAAAGGTGTTTCTCAGCTAAACAAATGAGCAAGAGACCTCTAAAAGAGGTGGAGGGGATGTATTTATACACCCCTCAGACAAATCCAATCGTTACTTGCCAAATCAGCAAAACACGTACTGACCGGACACGCTGGTCATCATGACCGGATGCGCCGGTCGAGTGTAACGATCGAAAACCGAAAGTCAGCGCTGAGTGACCGGACGCGCCGGTCAGGGATGACCGGACGCGTCCGATCATGCAAGAACTTTACTAGACTTTGACCTGACGCTCGACCACGTCCGATCATAGATGACCGGACGCGTCAGGTCAGGTAAGAACCTTACTGGAACATGACCGGATGCGTCCGATCACTTCACAGTCGCGTTCAATTATACTTTTACCCTCTGAAACACGTGTCAGACTGATCACCGCGTCCGGTCCTCGCAGGGACCGCGTCCGGTCAACCAGTTAATGACGCAGTGATTGTTAGTACTGACCGGACACGTCCGGTCGTGTCAGAAACCGCGTCCGGTCAAGGGTAAACTGCTCAATCGACTTAGAAACATGACGCAACTTGAATCAAGTTGCTTCCAACTGAACTTTGAGCTTTACCAGAGCTACCTAGTGCTAAGTTTGACAAGTGTCCACCACACCTAAACAAAAGACTAACCTAGGTCAAGCTACATGCTCATGCCCCCCTTTATAGTACGGCCAAAGGAAGAAACAAAGATCCTAACGACTATTCCAGATGTAACCCAACACCTTGACATCCGTAACTAACCGTCCTTAATCTTGTCGTTGATCCTTCAAAAACCGAAATGATTTCCATCAAGGGACATGAATACCACAGTGCCCAAAGCAGTTATCAACTCCATGACCTAACTTATCACAGTTTCTACAAAACACACGTTAATCATAGCAATAATGCATTGTCATCAATTGCCGAAACCAACACTGGGGCCTAGATGCTTTCAATCTCCCCCTTTTTGGTGATTGATGACAACACTTAGATTCAGAAGATATTAGAGTTGAGATTTTCGAACATGCTTGGTTCACATAAGCAAAAAGCTGCAAGAACAAGGGGTTAGGAATTGCTTATGTGTTCCAAGCCAACTCAGTGTACTCATAAGATAAAACATGAAGAATTAGTACACATAAAACATAGCTCATACGAAATCGGAGTAAGGAACGGAAGCACAACCTTATGAGCTAAAACCAATTAAGTGACATGATATAAAATAAAGTCTCACAAGCTCATAGTCACAAAATGCAGGGCGAGAAAATAAATATGATGCATGAATGTAGCACACAAAGAAAACGAAACCCTCTATCAACACTCCCCCTGAATCTACGCTCTCTCTCCCCCTTTGGCATCAAACGTCAAAAACTAAACTAAGGATCCGATGGGGGAATAGAAGTTGTCGTGTCGGGTGCCGAGGAGCGTGGAGTGATCATGAACTGTGAAGTATCCTCCTTAGACTCTGAACTGTTAGGCTGACCCTCTGTAGATAGATGTGGCAGTGAAGCGGTCTGGGTCTATAGAGCAGGTGCAGGAACTGAAGGTGTAGTAGCAACAATAGGAGCAGTCACTATCGCCTGAGCTTGAAAGACACCAAGAGTAGGAGGATCTATCGATGCAACTGATGATGGCACAGTCTCTGTAGTCCCGGCCCCTATCACTGGAGGAAAAGCAGTCTCTGAAGCTGACATCTCTAAAGTGGTCACAACAGTGGTGTACAAGGGTGTCGGCTGACCAGTCAGCTCACTGTAGGAGGCACTCAAGTCAGTGAAAGGAGTGCTCGAGAGAAGGTGAGGTCTAGGCTGAGCAGGTGGAGTGAACCCCGTATGAATAGGAGTGTAGTTCGGAAACTGAAAAGTCTGAGGAATGTGCTGCTGGGGAGAGGTGAACTGAAAGCTCGGCTACCCCTGACTCTGAGGTCCACTGGACTGTAGTGCTGGAGTCAGGACAGACGATGGTGGAGGTACCCCAACAGTGACAAGGTGTCGCAGGAGCTCAAGATACTGCTGCTGGGTGGCTGCCTGCTGCCTCTGCATCTCGAACTGCTGCCTCTGAAACTCCAGCTGCTGCCTCTGGAACTCGTCCTGATGAGCATGAATCTTAGCAAATGTGGCAGCTGTGTCCTGAGCCTGTCTCTACATCTGAACCTCCTGTCTCTCCTGGGCCTAGGTCAGCCTCTCAAGTATAGCCACCATGGCTGGGTCTGAGCGGGAGGCTGAGCCTGAACCACCGGCCTCATAGTCGTGAGGCCGAGGAGAATGGTACTGGGGGATGGGCTGGTAATCCTCATCTGTGCTGTCAGTAGCAATATCCTCAACTGGATCAGCTGGCTGAGCATCAAGATCTGCAAGCTCGGCCTCAGCAAGACCCTCAATGGTCTCGTCCTGCTCAGCAGCTGTCTCTGGAACCTCTGGCCTCTGACGCTGTCCTGGGCCAGGTGCCTGCTCTCTGGTCACTGAAGCCGATAACTGTCGAATATCATACTCTAGAAAAGCTGTAGTGGTAACAGATATCTCAGCTCTAATCTCTACAGGCAGGTCACTCGCAGATCTAATAAGAAAATAGATCCAGTGAGCATAAGGAAGCTGTCGGTGACCCTTAAATCCCTCTGCCAAAGTATCCTCCATTTCACATAGCATCAGATCCCAAATATCGAACGGTGTCTGTGAGATGAGATGATGCACCACCCATAACTGCATACGGGTCAGTCCCTCTCTATATCCCAGCCTCGGAAGAAGTGTCCTCCTCACAATAGCATCCAGTACTCTAGCTAGGGGTGTCAGGCTGGCAGGTGTACATCTAGACCCCTCACCAAACGGCTCACGGAAGCAGGGTCTGATCATGTCTGTGGGTGGCACTGTCCTGCCATGAGGACGTCTCGGAGGTGTAGTCTGTACAAAGCACAGCTGGTGTATCTTCGTCTCTGAAGCTGGGAGTCTGAGGATCTCCCATACCCTAGTGTTGTACAGTCTGCGGTCACGGCCTCAGAATGCAAAGTGTATGAACTCATGTGCTAGGTCAATCCATAGTGAAGAGGAAAACTCTCTGACCCAAGTCCCGCAGTATGCTCTAGTCCGTCCAAGAAGATCTAACAAGCCAGGTAGGAAGGACAAGTGTGGACGGAGCTGCTCACCAACCACCTTAACTAAAATCTCTAGTCGACAGACTCTCTGAGGTCTGAATGCAATCCTGCTGTCAACATAGGCTCTGTAGAAGTCCTCGTGCAGAGGTGTGTAGAAGCCCACTGAAGTCTGGGGATCCCGCTGAGGTGGGAACCACCGACTGACCTCAACGAACCTAAGAGCATGTACCTGACGTGTTGTAGCTCCTCTGAGGTCAAAGTGCTCAACTGGGGGGTGACCTCGAGCCCTAGGAGGTGGACGACCTCCACGACGTTGGCCCTCTGGCCTGGGAGTCACCTGAGCTCGTGTACGTCCTGAGCGACGACGCTGTGGAGAGTGAACTGTCTGCTCCTCTGTCTCCTCTGGGTCCTCTATGGGATGCTCTGCAGGTGCATCCTCGGTCTCTTTTGTGGCCTCAGTACCGAGCTGTCGACCTTCAAGGTGAAAGCGACGCTCTCCAATATGAATCCCACTGCTCCTGCCACCTCTCTCTGCTAGCTCTACTGCATCTGCAACCGCCTGAGCCACCTCTGCCTCTGTGAGTATCCTCTTTCTCTTCTTGGTGGCTATCTTCACTCGCTTGCCACGAGCCACCTCTGTCCTCCTAGGAGGACTTTCATCCCTGTCACTAGGTGCACCACCAGCATTCTTACAGCGAACCATACTGACAAACTGCTACGACTAAGAAAACCTGGATAGTGACAGATGGTGTACTGACACTCGTGAGGCTTGGCCTCAATCCGTATCCGCAGGCTTGGCCTCGGATTCACAGCTGATCACCTGACACACAAAGCACCGATAGGACGCACTGAAAGGATAGAATAGATAGATCTACTATAAGCAACATATATTATCTAATAGATGAGATCCTAGTGAAAGCAAGCATATTAGATAAGATGTGAATAGACCATGATAGCTACCTCAGATGAGCGAAACTCCGATGAAAGGAAGATGACATTGACGCGCTAGGGTTCCCTGAAAACGACGAACAAAACCCTGGAGTACCGATGAGATCAAAGATTATATTAGAAATTCACCGGAAAATCATCAGCAAACCCTAATCCATGGCAATGAAATCACCTTGCGGAGTCAAAAACGCGCGAAGAACCCTTGACGAAGAAATTTCGCAAGGCTTCACGATGAAAAGGGTTAGGTCTCTACGGGAGAACAGCGGCTGCGACGGCGCGGGTTAGCGGGCACGGGCGCGAGACGGCACGGCGACTCGGAGCAGCAAGCGCGGGCTTAGGTGCGGTGGTGCGCGCGGCAGAGCGGCGGCTGTGATGGCGCGTGGGCAGCGAGCGTGGGTACGCGGCGACGGCAGCGCGTGGGCAGCGAGCACGGGCGTGGATGCGGTGGCGTGCGCGACTGCGGTGGCGCGCGGGGCGGCTTTGGTGGCGCGCGCGGCTGCAGTGGCATGCGGGACGGCTCGGCTGCGGCAATGCAGGACTGCGGCGGCGCTCGGAGACACGGCGAGGACAGCTAGGGCAAGGAGCGGCGATGGATTGATAAGAAAATGAGATCTGAATGTACGGTTAAAAAGGCTGAGATCCGCTTTTCGCGTGATGACCGGACGCGGTGGTCGCATGACCGGACGCGGTGGGGTAGCGTCCGGTCATAGTCCATTAAGCTCCTGGAACGACCAGACGTGTTCGGTTAGGGATGATTAGACGCTGACAGAGTCTGGTCAGAGATTGCCCGGGAAACTCAAGCGCATGACCAGACGCGGTGGTGGTGGCCGGGACCGGACACGGTGGTCAGCAACGACGCGTCCGGTGTAGCGTCCGGTCACAGATCCTGGAGAAGTTCTTCGGGATGACCGGACACGCTGGTGGTCGCCGGAACCGGACGCAGTGGTGAAGTAGCACCGCGTCTGATGCAGCGTCCGGTGCAGCGTCCGGTCGCTGTTTAACGTCTTTCTTCAATTCGATCTTCGACGCGACTTCTCCCAATCAAGTTCCAACTCAAAGAGACTCAAATAAACACCAATTGGAACCTGATATGAGTGACCTCACTCAAACCCTCAAGTTTCTCAAAGTATTTTGCCTTAGGCTAATATTATTTTTAAGAAAATATGCAATATACACCCGAGGAGCAACGTATGGCCATGCAATAGAGTTTATGAACCCTTGGGAGCTTCAAATGCTCTCTCTATTCATGGACGAACACAGAGGTTGCTCAAAGCTAAACCAAAAAGAAACGACAAAGCAACAACCATGCATATGCAATGCAAAGCGAGAAAGGAAGACTAGGTTGCTTGTCAAGTTTGATCCACGGTTAGGCTTCTTCACTCCTCCAAAGGAGGGTTATCGTAACCGTGTTGGACAAGTTCTAGATGC
Source organism: Saccharum hybrid cultivar R570 (assembly GCA_038087645.1). NCBI lineage: Eukaryota > Viridiplantae > Streptophyta > Magnoliopsida > Poales > Poaceae > Saccharum > Saccharum hybrid cultivar. The sequence goes on along the minus strand of JAQSUU010000594.1, from coordinate 764,878 downwards.
ATTGCAGGGAATTAGACATGACATATAATACAATGCAATGCAAGGGACAACACAAGCTCATTTTTTAAAGTTACTAGAGTCAAGCACATTTAGTTCACTTCTCAACCTACAAAAGGTAGCCTCATCTAAAGGTTTAGTGAAGATATCCGCTAATTGATTTTTACTTCTTACACCTTCTAGTGATATATCATTTTTAGCAACATGATCTCTTAGAAAGTGGTGGTGGATATCAATGTGCTTGGTGCGTGAGTGTTGTACCGGATTATTAGCAATTTTAACGACACTTTCATTATCACATAAAAGCGGCACCTTTTCAAGAACAACTCCATAGTCTAGGAGGGTTTGTTTCATATATAAGATTTGTGCACAATAAGCCCCCACGGCAATGTATTCCGCCTCGGCGGTGGACAAAGCCACACTATTTTGCTTCTTAGATGACCAAGATACTAAGGACCTCCCAAGCAAATGGCACCCTCTGGATGTGCTTTTCTATCAATTTTGCAACCGGCATAATCCGAATCGGAATAGCCAACTAGTTGGAATCTAGCTCCTTTGGGATACCAAAGGCCGATGCTTGGGGTGAACTTAAGATATCTTAAAATTCTTTTTACGACACTTAGGTGAGGTTCTTTAGGGCACGCTTGAAAGCGAGCACACATGCACACACTAAACATGATATCGGGCCTAGGTGCAGTAAGGTACAACAAGCTACCAATCATAGAACGATAGAGAGTTTGATTAATTGGTTTACCTCTCTCATCTAGGTCGAGATGTCCATTAGATGGCATTGGGGTCTTGATTGGCTTACACTCTTCCATCTTGAATCTTTTGAGAAGATCCTTGGTATACTTTTCTTGAGAGATGAAAATCCCTTCTCTCATTTGCTTGACTTAAAAACCAAGGAAGAATGTTAGCTCACCAATCATTGACATCTCGAACTCCTTTGACATCAATTCACCAAATTCTTTGCAATAATCTTCATTTGTTGACCTAAAGATGATATCATCAACATAGACTTGACAAATGAAGATCTCTCCATTAAGCTTCTTGGTGAGTAGTGTGGTGTCAACCTTCCCAATAGTGAAGCCTTTCTCAATGAGGAAGTCCCGGAGGCGCTCATACCACGCTCTAGGGGCTTGCTTGAGCCCATATAGCGCCTTGGACAACCTATAAACATGATTAGGATATCTATGGTCTTCAAACCCGGGAGGTTATTCAACATAGACTAGTTTATTTATGAAGCCATTTAAAAATGCACTTTTCACATCCATTTGATATAGTTTCGTTTCATGATGTGATGCATATGCAAGAAGGATACGAATGGCTTCAAGTCTTGCAACGGGTGCAAAGGTCTCTCCAAAATCAAGACCTTCAACTTGAGAGAACCCCTTTGCAACTAGTCTTCCCTTGTTCCTCACTACTATGCCTTGATCATCTTGCTTGTTGTGGAACACTCACTTGGTTCCAATGACTCTTGCACCTTTTGGATGCTCTTCAAGTGTCTAAACTTGATTGCAGGTGAAGTTGTTCAATTCTTCGTGTATAGCATTCACCCAATCCGGATCTTGAAGAGCTTCTTCTACATTCTTAGGTTCAAGACAAGAGACAAAAGAGTGATGTTCAATAAAAGAAGTAAGCTTTTGAGATCGAGTCATTACACCCTTTATAGGACTCCCTATGATGAGATCTTGTGGATGTGCTTGAAGTAGAGGTGAGTTTCTTCTATCAACCACTTGCGGAGAGGGTTGGGGAGTATCAACATCTTGAGCTTGTGCCTCGGCTTGTTCATGAGAGACATGTGTATCTTCATTTTCAACTCTCTCATTCTTATCATTATCTTGAGGCACATGTGATGAAGATGGTGGATTGACAATTTGTACATCGTCTTCATCATCTTTAGGCTTGATGTCTCCCATCAGCATGTTCTTCATTGCCTCTCTCAATGGTTCATCACCTACATCATCATAATTCTCAATTGCTCCTTGGGAGCCGTTAGATTCATCAAATTCCACATCATATATTTCTTCAACCAAACTGATGGCATGGTTAAATACTCTATATGCTTTAGACTTTGATGAGTAACCAACAAGAAAACCAATATCACAACGTCTTTGAAACTTCACTAGGTATTGACGCTTCTTGTAGATGTAGCATTTGCAACCAAACACCCGAAAGAATGAGACGTCCAGCTTCTTCCCATTTAGCAACTCATAGGGGGTCTTGCTAAGAAACTTTTATAGGAAGAGATGATTTGAAGCATAGCATGCGGTGTTGATTGCCAAGGCCCACAATTTTTCCGGTGTGTTGTACTCATCTAGCATTGTTCTTGCAAGGGTGATCAAAGTCTAGTTCTTTCTCTCAACTACACCATTTTGTTGAGGAGTGTAGGTTGATGAAACTTTATGCTTGATTCTAATTTCATCACAATAAGCTTCAATGTTTGTGTTGTCAAACTCTTTGCCATTGTCACTTCTAATCTTCTTTATCTTGACTTCAAATTCATTTTGAGCTCTCTTTGCAAACTTCTTGAAGCAATTTGCCACTTTGAATTTGTCATGAAGGAAGAAAGTCTAAGTGTATCTTGAGTAGTCATCCACAATCACTAGGCAATAGAGATTTCCACCCAAGCTCTTATAAGTTATAGGACCAAACAAATCCATGTGAAGAAGTTCTAATACTCTTGATGTTGACATGTAAGCTTTGGTTGGGTGAGTATTTGCAACTTGTTTGCCGGCTTGACATGCACTACAAGGTTTGTCCTTTTCAAACTTTACATCCTTCAAACCTCTCACTAATTCTTTCTTCAATAGCTTGTTGAGAGTGTTCATTCCAACATGTGCAAGCCTCCTATGCCAAAGCCACCCAAGTGTAGTTTTGGTGAACAAACATGTCATCAAGTTTGCATCTTCAGAGGTGAAGTCAAGAAGATAGAGATTATTATATCTAAAATCTTTGAAAATCACTTGCTTGTCATCTATCTTTGTAACTACCACTTCATTAGGAGTGAACAAGCATTGGTAGCCAAGGTCACAAAGTTGCCCAACGGATAGTAAGTTGAAACTCAATGAAGCAACATAGAGCACATTTGAAAGAGAGTGATCATTTGATATTGCAATCTTGCCTATACCCTTGACTTTGCTCTTTGAATTGTCCCCAAATGTGATCTTCTCTTGAGATACCCCATTCTCTTCAAGTGAGGTGAACATATGAGGATCACCGGTCATATGTTGAGTGCAACCACTATCAATAACCCAATGAGATCCACCGGTCTTGTAGTTCACGTACACACAAGAGATCATGCCTTTTGTTTAGGGACCCAAACTTGAGAGGGACCCTTGACTTTCTCAACTAGTGACTTGGCAACCCATATTTTCTTAGGCCTATTCTTGTTAGGGGGACCCAAGAACATGACTTTCATCTTTCCACTTGAATCTTTTCTAAGCATGTAATGAGTATTGAAAGCAAAGGGTCTAGCATGCTTGGGCAAGGGTTATGGTGGTGGAGTTTTGCACTCATGGGCAAAATGACCTTCTTGTCCACACTCAACACATCTCTTTAGCTTGGGTTTTGACTTGCTTTGTTGTTGTTGAGATTTAGCCTTCTTCTCTTGATTTGCCAAGTAACCAATGCCACTTCTATCCAACTTCATGACGGTGTTCATGAGTAGCTCACTTTGCAAAAGTTGGCCTCTTGTGAACTTGCTTAGGCCGGTCTTGAGATGCTCTTTTTCTTGCTTGAGCTTTTTGTTCTCTTCAATAAGTGACTCATTTGATGTTTGCTTTTCAAGAGCCATCAATTTCTTGTTCTCATTTCTAAGCATCTCATTTTCACTCTTGAGCTTGACATAGTCATCATAGTTGTCGGACTCAACCACACTCTTGCCTTTACCGCTAGAACCTTGCTCAAAGTTCTCAATAATCAAATCATCACATGATGTAGCTATATCAATCTTAACAACTTGATTAGTAGCATCATGTGTCTCAAGAGCAAGCTCATTAGCAACAATAAGACTATCATAGTTGATTTTTAATGTAATATATTTGTCTTTTAGCAAGTTGAGCCTAGTCTTCTTAAGTTTATCATATTCATCTCTAAGCTCTTTGTTAGAAGTTTTGAGCTCCTTGAGAGTAGAAGACATAATTTCATTTTGATCTTTGAGCTCATCACTAGTCTTATGTGCATTCTCAAGCTTAGATGTGAGTGAATCATTTTCATTTTGAAGCTCATCATTATCATTTCTAGTTCTTCTTATTATTTTAGAATATTTGTTCAACAATTTTACAAGTTCATCATAAGAAGGTGCATCATATTCATCATCACTATCACTATCATCATCATCATCACTCTCATTGTTTTGTACCTTTTGTTCACCCTTGGCCTTAAGGCATAGGTGAGAAGTAGACGATGATGGTGAAGGTGGCGATGAAGGTGGTGATGAAGATGTCGGTGAAGATGATGATGGCCCAATCACAAATGCGGCGACCTTCTCTTTCTCATCGTCGCTCTCATCGCCGGAGGACTCACATGATGACTCAATGTCGGTGAGCCAATCACCAACAATGTAAGCTTTGCCTCCCTTCTTCTTCTTGTAAAACCCTCTTCTCTTTCCATCTTTCTTTTTGTATGGCTTGTTCTTCTTTTTCTCATCTTCTTCATCACTTGAGTCATCTTTCTTGCCCTTGTTCTTTTTTTTGTACTTGTCTTTTGGAGGCTTTGGGCATTGATGAGCTAAGTGGCCAAGTTCACCACAATTGTAGCAATCCATCTCGGATATTGGCTTTCTTTTGCTACTTGTGAAGAACTTCTTCTTGCCATCGAACTTGATGCCACTCTTATTGAGCTTCTTTAGCATCTTGGTGGTCTTTCTCACCATGAGTGCAAGTGATGCATCATCAATATCACTTTCACTTGAGCTTTCTTGCACCATCATGTCTTGGCCCTTCTTCTTTTTTTTCATAGCTAGCTTTGAAGGCCAAGTCCTTCTTCTTGGAAGATGATGAGCCCTCTTCCGTAGTGATGTGCATGTACATCTCATGTGCGTTGATCTTTCCCAATACTTGAGTCGGTGTTGTGGTGCAGAGATCACTTTGGTGAAGCACGCTGACAATGTGACCATACTTCTCAACGGGAAGAACGCTCAAGATCCTCTTTACAACATCCGATTGGCTCATTTGAGTGAGTCCAAGAGCATTGAGATCCTCTACAAGAACATTTAATCGAGTGTACATTTCATTAGCACTTTCTTTGGGAAGCATCTCAAAAGAATTAATTTTCTTTAAAGCAATATGATAGTGTTCCTCACGCTCACTCTTAGTTCCCTCATGGAGAGCACAAAGGTTTTCCCACAATTCATGAGCGTTTTTGGCATTACGCACATGATTGAAGATACCCTTGCCTAGGCCCCGGTAGAGTGCATTTTTTGCCTTTGCATTCCACCGGTCGTACTTCTCCTCGTCACCACTTGGGTTGGCGGGATCCCTAATAGGGGAAAGCCTTCGGTTACGGCTCTAAGGCACCCAACATCTATGGCTTCGAGGTACGCCTCCATATGAATTTTCCAATATGGAAAATCGTCTCCCTCAAAAGTGGGAGGTGGTCCTTTCCCATTAGACATCTTGCTCTAGGCGGTGAAGCCTAAAAAATGAGCAATATGGCTCCGATACCAATTGAAAGGATCAAGATGCCCAAGAGGGGGGGTGAATTGGGCTTTTCTAAAAATTAATTGCAAGAATTAAATCCTACAAGTCAAACTTCACCTCTAGTGCCTACTAGTGTTCCTTGTGATTCTACCGATAAAAGTTTTGCACCCTAAGTTCCAATCCTAGTCTAGCATGGCAATTCTAGGAAAGTAAATAAGCAATGAAAGTAATGCACGAAAGTAAATGCTTGAAAGTAAGGGTTAGGAACACGGTGATGTTTTCCTGAGGTATCGGAGAGTCACCACTCCCCACTAGTCCTCATTGGAGCACCCGCGCAAGGGTGTAGCTCCCCCTTAATCCAGGCAAGGATCAAGTGCTCTCTATGAGTTGATTCTTTGACACTCCGTCGTGGTGAATCGCCCAAAACCACTCACAAGATGAGTTGGGTCATACACAAGCTCTCCGGATGATCACCAAACTCTCAATCACCACCAAACCATCTAGGTGATGGCGATCACCAAGAGTAACAAGCTAGAACTCTCACTTGACCACAACAAGCCTAATGAGAAGATGGATGCACACTTGCTACTCTCTAGTCACTAGTGAGGAATCTCAAACTTTGATTCTCAAATCACTATCCTCACTAGGGCTCTTGCACTCTCTTGCACTTCAAAGGTGTTTCTCAGCTGAACAAATAAGTAAGAGACCTCTAAAAGAGGTGGAGGGGATGTATTTATACACCCCTCAGACAAATCCAACCGTTACTTGCCAAATCAGCAAAACACGTACTGACCAGACACGCTGGTCGTCATGACCGGATGCGCCGGTCGAGTGTAACGGTCGAAAACCGAAAGTCAGCGCCGAGTGATCGAACGCGCCGGTCAGGGATGACCGGACGCGTCCGATCATGCAAGAACCTTACTAGACTTTGACTTAACGCTTGACCGCGTCCGATCATAGATGACCGAACGCGTCAGGTCAGGTAAGAACCTTACTGGAACATGACTGGACGCGTCCAATTACTTCACAGTCGTGTCCGATTATACTTTTACCCTCTGAAACACGTGTCAGACTGATCACCGCATCCGGTCCTCGTAGGGACCATGTCTGGTCAAGCAGTTAATGACGCAGTGACTGTTAGTACTGATCGGACGCGTCCGGTCGTGTCAGAAATCGCGTTCGGTCAAGGGTAAACTGCTCAAACGACTTAGAAACGCGACGCAACTTGAACCAAGTTGCTTCCAACTGAACTTTGAGCTTTACCAGAGCTACCTAGTGCTAAGTTTGACAAGTGTGCACCACACCTAAACAAAAGACTCACCTAGGTCAAGCTACGCGCTCATGCCCTTCCTTTATAGTACGGCCAAAGAAAGAAACAAAGATCCTAACGACTATTCTGGATGTAACCCAATACCTTGACATCCGGAACTAACCGTCCTTAATCTTGTTGTTGATCCTTCAAAAACCGAAATGATTACCATCAAGGGACATGAATACCATAGTACCCAAAGTAGTTATCAACTCCACGACCTAACTTATCACAGTTTCTGCAAAACACACGTTAGTCATGGTAATAATGCGTTGTCATCAATTGCCAAAACCAACACTGGGGCCTAGATGCTTTCATGCACGTTAAGAAGAACGTGTTTGAAAGCCTAATTGGAACCTTGCTAGACATGAAGGGCAAGACAAAGGAAGGACTAAATTCATGCATTGACATAGTACAGTTAGACATAAAAAAGAACTTCACCCTGTTCTTCAAGAAAATAGGAAGTACCACCTCCTGGCAGCAAGCTACAACCTCAACAATAATGAGAAACATGCGATGTGTGTGTGGTTGAAGAATTTGAAAGTTGCATCTAGATTCTACTCTAGCATACGGACTATTGTGTCAATTGTGGTAGAATCATCCGAAATAAACCACATACGGAGGTACTCGCCTTCCCTTAGGCACTGAGTACTCCGCAGCGAGTTATCCCTGACGTTTCTGTCGAGCACACCCAATGGGAGGACTCAAAATCATCCACATTTAAATAATCCAATAATGAGTACAAGCTTACAATACTTAATCCATTTCATACAACAGGTTTCTTCAGAAATAAGTTATTACAATACCAATGTTCAGAGTGCAGAAATAAAACAGCGGAAAGTAAGTAAACATCTAACGAGCGAAGCAAGGATCCATCTGTGCCCACCAGAAGAATCCTCCACACAAGGCCTCCAGCTAAGCAGCACCTGCAACAGGGGGTACATAAATCCTGAGTACACAATGTACTCGCAAGACTTACCCGAATGGGAATATTTTCCCGACTCCAAAGGATATGATAGGCTTTTTGGCTATTGGTTTATATCTTAGCAGAAGAGCATTACTAAAGTAAGTCCTTATAGGTGTATTTCATTAGCAGTCTCTTTTAGTTCATTAGCTAAACAACTATGTAAGCACATGTTCTATTCTCAAGCAAGGTTTGAGCAACAGATATCCATATTCATCTCCTTTTTCTCTTCAAGTTATTACTACGATGCCTGGATCAAGTCATATCGGACTGCTTACGCGGTGATTCGTGAATCAATGTAGCCCAGCTGGGTACCCCAACACATGCCCCGCCCGTACCAAGGTACAAACGGGACCAACCCATTATCCTCCTATCAAGATAACCGAGTCCCCGTCCATACTGGCACTCCAAGCCCTCGCCCTCTCGTGGTGCTTAGACCTCCTAATACCCATATATAATCCACCTTCAGTTGGTCCGGATAGAGCCAGAACCCATGACAAGAGAATAACAAGTCTTTCTAGCCCCCATCTGCTAGTATATGCTCGGGATAAGGAGATCTGTGACCTGACAACCATCAAAATGCAACGACCGGTCCTTAACCGACTCGGACAGGGAAACAATGTAACCCAGTGATGCTCTGTTGGCCGCAGGACACCCCTTGTCACATCCACCACTACCAAACCACATCCCTGCCCGGTCACCATTTCACCTACCTTTATTTCCATGTTAGCCATAGTGATAATAATGATCACCTATTGTGAGCAACGCCAAGTTACACTAACGAAACCTAAGCATGGCAACTACATGACCTGTAGTAGTAGGACTCGTAGGTAGGAACATTTATGCATGTGGGTTTCAATATAACTCCTGAAACGTAATACATGTATAAAGATATCATATTAGCATTTAAAAATAGAGGTTATGCACCGGGGCTTGCCTTGGGCAGGCGATGTAGCAGCAAAGTCAGTGGTCAATGGCTCTGGGACTCCCTCCTGCATGAGAACCTCCTCATCGTACTCCTCCACGATCTCCTCGTAGTCCTGCTCCTCCGCGGCCACGTACTCAACTATCTCGTGATCTACATGCATGAAATGATAACGCGATACTTAAGAAAGTGACAACAACAGCTCTTAAAATAACAACTACTAAGCTAATCAGCTAACTCTAATGGCTAACATGCTAAGCTACCCGCTACTTCTACTAAGCAAGAGCTAGCTAGTCTAAATATTTTCTACTAACTAAAATGCATATCATTCTTTGTTATCGTTTTAATATATATCGCGACTAAGAGAATTCATCTACCACATCTAGCAAGCTATTCAAGGGCTACAAAAATTATAGTAAGCACCTAATATCACCAAGAAGCTACTGTAAAATTTTTAGAGCTAAAGCTATCCTAGATTTGCCACAACAATTCCTACAAGATTTATCATAATAATATTAATCGCTTTTGATTGATTTAATAGACTTTAGCATCACCACATATAGGCATGAGCTAACTACACTAACAGGTATATAATGATTTTAGGAAGAAGAATCGAGTGATTCAGAGATCATATGGTGGAGATATCGATCGCGTAAGGTGGCTGTTGATAATCTCTAGAAAATCAAAGGGGATTAATTAACTCATGGCCTGATCCCTCGTGACGTGCTCATGGTTGTACCGGTGGTGCCTTGGTCTTTAATCAAAGAATTAATGGAGAAGGATGACGCTGCTAGGGAGAGATAGAGGAAGTACTGGAGGGACTCATGAGATACTCACCGCAGTCGACTGGTGCTTCGGGGAGAAATCGATAGACGCAGCTTACACGGGCAAGAACAGAGAAACTTGATTTGGGAGGAAGAAAAAAAATGAGCAGCGAAGCAGGACGACTCGGTGGCTCGGCGTATCCCTTTAAAGACAAGAGACGCAGGGATAGAGGTAAAGCTCGCACTGGGAAGGACGACTAGCGTGCGTGACACACTTCAGCAGAGGCAGCGCGACGTACGCTAAACAATCCCGCAGCACACAGGCGACAGACTTTGCTTTGGATGAACAGTGTTTTCTATGATGAACAGTGTTTTCTGCGAGCGTCCGGTGAGCGCGATCAGGGAATTAGAAAGAAGATTAATTACGAGCGATGAAATTAGATCAGGATGATAATAGTGAGTTAAGTTGTGCTAGAAAATGTTTGGACAAGGAATAAAGTAGAGCTCAAATTGAGAATTAGTGCAACAAAAATTTAATTTCTCATTTTGCCACATACAATAATACATAAACCTGATGCTCATGACATGGTTTAGTGATTTGTGAACGTGGTAACACCGAGGGTGTTACATCAATGAAAGACCTTACACTCACCAACTACAGCTTACATGATTGTCATGTCATGCTGACTACTTTCCTTCCTATTGCCATTAGACCTATAAATTCAGTGTGGATAAAGGTTGCAGTCACACGGTTGTGCTACTTATTCAATAGGATCTCACATAAGGTGATTGACCGTGATGAGTTGGTGTCTCTTAAGGAATTCGCAGTGGAGACAGTGTCATAGTTTGAGATGTGTTTTCCCCAAGCATTCTTCGATATTATGGTTCACCTTGTGGTGCACTTGGTTCCACAAATAGAGGCACTAGGTCTCATATACTTGCATGAGATGTGGACGTATGAGCGTTTCATGTCAATACTAAATGGCTATGTATCAACTCGTGCTCGTCCTAAGGCGTCCATGGTAGAGGGGTACTTAACCGAAGAGGCAATTGAGTCCGGAGGTCCATTCTGCAACAGGGTCCTAAAAGACCAGGTTGCAATAGGTTTGCCTCCGTCATGACACGAGGGTAGGCTAAATGGAAGAGGAAGGATGGGAAAGAAATCATTCATCCCGCAAGATTACAATACAGTCCTCGAGGCACATCACAACATCCTACATCAGCTCTCGATAATGGAGCCTTTGATCGAGGAACACATTGATGAGCTTCGCGAACATAATCATGGGCACACGGATGAATGGTTAATGAAGGAACACAAGAATCGGTTCACCTCATGGCTAAGGGAGCATGACATTTTAGATGGGGAAACAATTGAGGAACACACCATCAAGATATTGGCTTCTGGACCATCACGCCAGGTCAAGACATGGCAAACCTATGATATTAGTGGCTTCACATACTGTACCAAGTCCAAGGACAAAAAGAGCATGTCACAGAATAGTGGAGTTCGATGTCACGCCTTACACTCTGAAACTGGTGAGAAAACTACATACTTTGGCTTCGTTGAGGACATATGGGAACTAGACTATGGTATATTTTAAATCCATGTGTTTCGATGTCAATGGGTTGAAGACAAACATGTCACAGTAGACAACTATGGGATCAGAGTTCTTGATCTAAGTAAGGTAGGCTACAAAGATGATCCGTGAATACTAGCTAACCATGCTGCACAGATCTTCTATACTGAACAGATCCTTTCTCATAATGAGAAGAAAAGTACTGACAAGCCGAAGCATGTATTTTTTTCCTGTAAAGCAACAAGTTATTGGAGTTGATGGTGTATCTGACCTGGATGAATTTAACGAGTTCAGCGACATGTCTCTCTTTGTAGATGACCATCCAGTAAAGATAAGGAATGTTGCGCAAAGCATCCCACGGAATTCGTTTCTCTAGGTGTGCCACGATGGACAAGGAAGAACAGTAGCTGCCTAGATTATATTTGTCATTTGTCATGTAATCCATTTATGTTACAGTGTGCACCTTATGCTACGTACCCTTCTCTGTGTCTACATGTGAGACCCTATGCTTATTTCACCTTCATGCAATCTATTTCTATAATCTAGCTTGTATCATCTTCATCTATAATCCCCAATCTACTCTTAGCTAAACTCTAACTTAATTAACCCTAAACCCTAGCTAAAACCTAAAACAAATAAAAAAGAATACATGTATTTTCCTCTATGAATTTTATAAGAAATTAGTATTTAATTAGGAAAAACACAAATCTATTTTTCTAAGTAACAAGAGCACCAAGGAATATATTTTTCACAGCATCTACACAGTACAATAAAGCTAACAAAATTGGATTCACATTTTTCTAGTATCCCTAGAATTATTTATGTATTAAACAAGATATGAGACATATATTCAATTTAAATTATTTTAAATAAAGCTACATATAAAAGTTTCTCAAACATGTCATTTCATATTTTTAACATGAAGATCATCTCAAGAGAAACACCATAAAAAATTTTCACTAATTTTTGACCAATATTTCTCAAGATATGAATTTTTGAAGCTTTTAAACAATATATGCAAATTCATTTAAAAACAGAAATAAATTTAGAAATACATTACTACAGGCGGTGGTCATTGCCACCCGCTATAGGCGGTGGTCAATACCAACCACCTGTAGAAATCATTTCTACAGGCGGTGGTCAATACCAACCGCCTGTAGAAATGCGCACCCTATATAAGAAAGCGCAAGAGCCCTGAAATTTTCTAAGTGTGTTGGCGGGCCAGTTTTTTGAATCGTCGTCAGGATGCCGAAATCACCCCCCGCCGCCACCTCCGCCGTGTCGCACCGCCTCGCCATCGTCGTCGCGTTGGTGAGTTCTCTGCGCCTCCTCTCTCCTCTTCTCTCTACGCATTGGGTTGGTGGCGGTGGATGCGGTCAGTGCCGGTGGCGAAGCCGGCGACGGCCGGTGGCGGTGGCGGTGGTGGCCGGTAGCGGTGGCGGAGGGGAGGCAGGTGGCGGAGGTGGACGGTGGGGGTGGCTGGTGGAGGAGGTGGACAGTGGCGGTAGCCGGTGGCCGGTGGCGGTGGTGTGGCGGAGGTGATGGAGGTGGCGGACGCGGGGGCGGTGGAGGTGTGGCGGAGGTGGCGACAGGCCGAGCAGTTGGGCCGGCCTGCGAGCTAGTGGCCCGGCCCAATTTCTTGGCGGCCTTTTTTATTTTGCTTTGTTTGATAAATATGTATGATGTAATTATTATTTCTTTATAAATATATATGTTTGATGTAATTATTATTTCTTTATAAATATATATGTGTGATGCAATTATTATTTCTTTATAAATATGTATGATGTAATTATTATTTCTTTATAAATATATATGTATGATGTAATTATTATTTCTTTATAAGTATATATGTATGATGTAATTATTATTTCTTTATAAATTAATTTTTGCCTATGCTTTATAGATAAGTATTATTTTTTATGTATGTAATGATGTAATTATTTTTTTTCATGTAATGATGTAGTTATTATTACAAACTCTACTAAGTAGGGTTTAGGGTCCTTATGATATCATTATATATTTATATGTCAGATTTTCACGATGAGTTCTCCGTGCAAGGACCAAGCACAAGGGTCCGAACACACGGAACAAGCCCCAGGGTCCAACCCCATGGAGCAAGCACAAGGGACCCACCAAACACGCCAAGCTCTGGGGTCGTCCCACCCCACGGAGCAAGTAGAAGGGACCCATGAAACGGGCCAAGCATCAGCGGCCGCCACACCTTCATACGAAAGCGTTAGCGACGACATGGAGCCTCCCGAAGTAAGGAAGGCTCGTCGTGAATTGGCACGTGACCCTAATTACAATCCATAATATGATGAGGTAAATTACACATCCATGATTTTCATGTTTGTATCTATATGTACCAATCGATAATTTATTGTGTGTACCTTTTTTCATGAATAGGAGGTGTTGTCTCAGTTCAAAGAGATTGTAGCTCAAGAAGAAGTGGCACACGAAGACGCACCAAACCCGACCGAGATGACCACTGAGAGTTCAAGGATAAAAAAAGTGGAGTGACCGAAAACGACGTGACAGAAGACTGAACAGGTGGCCAGATGATACATATAGAATTTCAGAAGTGAGCCCGAAAGGATAGCCCCTAGCTCCTGAGGAAGCCCTGCCTAAGTTTCGGAACGCCCTTGGTTTCTTAGTTAGGGACAATCTTGACATCACAGTTCGACAGTGGAAAGATATGTCAGATGATGACAAGAAAAAAATTTGGGATAAGTTGGTGACCAGGTTCATTTTTCCTCGGGGCTCAGACAAACTCGTGAAGGAATATGCCATGAAGCAATGGGCAATCATGTTCTGAAACTGGAGGTCCGAGATAAATACCAAGTGGGCAAAGAAAGGGTTGGACCCAACAAAAAGGTACAAGATTACGGCCGGGCAGTGGGCGATTTTTCTAGAGCAAAGGATAGAGTCAGAGTTCATAGCTCGAAGTGAAGCCAATACCGAGCTCGCAAAGAAGAACAAGTACCACCACCACCTAGGCACAGGTGGTTACCAACGCCAGGTTCCCAAGTGGAGGCAAGAAGAGGCTGCCAAGAAAGCGGCAGGGTTGTCGACGTGGTCTAAGCAACTTGGAGAAAGGACCGCAAATTGGATTTGTACTCGGAAACCGAGGGAAACCGAGACCGGTGTGTCCTTTGATGACCCAATGCTCGATGGAGCAGCATAGAGCATATTTGCGATGGCAGCTAAGCAGCACGAAGGATTATTTAAGCCACGAAGAGAGAGGAACATCCTTACTGCTGGCCTAGGTAACCCCGAGCACCCTGATCGTGTTTGAGACATCTCATCGAAAGAAGGATGGAAAGAAGGATTCGAATCAGAGTGGGAGGGTGAGTACAAGAAACGTGATCGATACAAGGAAGAAATGGAAAGTTATTTTAAGAAGGAGGCAAAGAAAGACTTCCAAGAGATGATGTCCAAAATTCTATCTGATCCTCCTCTAGAGTTGATGCAGCGTTTGGCGAGTGCGATATCTGCTCAATAGATGAGCACTCAGGCTCCCCCAGATGCAGCTAGTTCCAACAACACAATCATTGGTGACACAGTGTACCACAACCATTCCAAGCAGTATTGCGTCAACGGCAAACAAGGTTCACTATCTAGTTGACAACATTGATAGGCTGGTGGCTTGCTCCCTAGTCATAAGATATGGTATTAACAATCATCGTACAAGGGAAGTAGCCGTAGGCCTTGCGATCCTAGGATGCAAGTACCATGAGAGTGACATTCTAGAAGACTACTGTAAGGTATAAGTGTCAACGATCGTCTAAGGATACGAGGACGACATGCTAGACATCCCCGGTCCTAAGGGCATTGAGAAACTCAGACAGGCTATCAAGAACTTCATCCTTTGGCCTCGACGAGACGTCCAGTTGAGTGAGCCACCACCATCCTCTCAAGTCCCGCCATTCACTCAGGACTCGTCAGCACCTGTCGATCCTCTTCCTAACCCACCATCGTCACCAATCGTGGCTCCTATTGACCCCCCATTATCTCCGCCACCATTCAATTCTCCACCTTCTCCATCACCCAAAGATCCTGAACAAACACAGGAGGCACCAGAGTGGCCAAAGAAGAAATTTCTTATACCCAAATTGGTTTCCCCCTTCGAGCCAAAGAAAATAACTGCCGGCATGGTCAAATTTTTGTTAGGAATTGCACTAAGCCGCACTACACGTACCCTTGACTTGGCTGAGCACGAAAAGTTAGCAAAAAAGGCTAAGGTAATTACCGTAAGTATCAGGAAGCTAACAATGGATGATTACAAAAATGAACCTGATAAATACGTGCCTGAAAGGCCTCTACTCAAGTGGGATACACTCAAGAAGATCCCAGCTGGTGTTAAAAGGCTGCATGACTGGTACATGAGAGCATCCTCTATTGGCATCAACACCATCAATATGTCTATACCCCCAGCTGCATTTGTTAGTGGCAGACAAACGACTGTTATTACCTTCGAGGACATGTGGTTGATGATGAACCTCCAGAGACTCGATGTACAGCTCGTAACGGTGTTTGCATTGTGTCACTCATACTAACACATGCATGTGTTATTATTAGTGAGTTCTATCCATTTTCAATATCTTATATGTACGTGCGCCTTGCAGAATGCAATATGATCAGCAGGAGATGCGTTATGGTCTGAATCCTAATTCTAATGCTAGTCAAAGGGTTGGGTATTTGAATCCAATGAAAATATGTGAGGAGAAACACACATTTAGAATCGGGGATCTTCACGAAGACTTACAGGGTTTACAAGGTGAAGAATGAGAGAAGAAAATAGCAAACTGTACGAAGGAGTTTGAAGCCAGATACGCCTTGTACCTAGGACACGCAATGCTTTAGTTTCAACACTGGGAATCCATAGTGACCCCTACAACTTTAGGTTAGTGTGAGTTTGCATATATCAAATTAATTATTTTAGTACACACATGCATTACAAATTTGATTCGTACAGGGACCACTAGATCTGCTTCATGATTTTTCCTAGGTCTAGAAAGGTGTTGGTATGTAACTCCGCAGATTACCCGACTACAAGCTATGGAACATTTGTGAGGCACTTAGAGCTGTAAGTCGAGATTTTACATGCATACTTTAATCAATGAGATGTTGAGAATAACAAGGTAATTCTATTCAAGATTATAGGGCATATAGGTATTAGAAGATTAAAGGTGAAAGGTGCGAGTCATCAACACAAGGGCAGCCATTGAAAATATATCATAACTGGCCGGTACATATGGAAATTTATGAATAAATATCATACATGTATAATACATAGGACGATGTTGCAAGTAAATAACCACTTTCCCGTTATATAGTGCCACAAGCAACCACCCGGATCGGTCCACTGTGGATTCTACATGTGCGAGCTCATGAGAGAGAACAGACGATACATCAAGAACCCTTCTAAGGTAATATAAGTAATAGTCATGTATGTATTTCTGACATTAAATTTACAAATGTATTATCAAGTGTAAATATATGATGTTTATAAACCTTCTTTCCAGAAATTTGATGTAAAAAAGGCTAAGCACATGATCGAACGTGCTTTATACAACATAGTTGAGGACCTGTGCTTATTCATTTTGAAAGAAGTCATTCCATGCGATGGGAAATATCACGATGCTACTAGCGTCTTAGCACGCCCAGAGTATAGTATGCTCACAGAGTTAGTAGGCTTCAACTTAGTCGAGACAGTTATTAGACAACGGGTAAAAACTTTGATGTATATAATGTGTGATGTATAGATACTCTTGTAACTTTATGTTTGTGAGCACGAAACTTTGATGTATATAAATATATGTATGGAATATTTAAATTACATCTTGCTACATTTGAACACCATTCAATAAGGTTTAGTAGTTCCAATATCAATGTATATGTATATATTTAATAATATAAAAATATCCAACATCACAGACGGTTGCTTTTTAACCGCCTGGATCACACACGCGGTTCACTAAGTGAGCCACACGTGGAAATGGATCCACAGGCGGTTCAAAAGCAACCGCATGTGTTATGATTCTATTTTCACTGGCCTCCAGCGTAGGCGGTGCTGAAAACGTCAATAAAAATAAGTATAGAGCTGCCTGTATAGTATATCTCCGTCCCCGTGAAACCCACCTCGTGCCATGCATGGTCACAGATGTACTCGATCACGGTGTCAGCGGTGGAACCTTTTACATACACACATACAGGGACGACCCGTGATGTAGGTGCAGGGACGCGTACGTGTCTCCAATTCATTAATTTGACGACCCGTGATGGAAGCGTTGTGGCGAGCGAGGTACCCATCGATCGACGTACGCGGTACGCGCGCGGCGCGCCGCAGTGCAGTGCAGGGACGCGTACGATGTCTCCAATTCATTAATTTGACGTGCGGTGCCGATATAAGGGCTCGTTTAGATCTAAAAAGTTAGAATTTTTTTAACTGTAATATTTTCATTTGTATTTGATAATTAGTGTCTAATCATAGACTAACTAGGTTCAAAAGATTTGTTTTGTGATTTATAACTAAACTATATAATTAGTTATTTTTAATATATATTTAATATTTTATACATACGTGTAAAGATTGATGTGATAGAGAGGGTGAAAAAGTTTGAACTTCTCACCTCAATCTGCAGGGAAGCGTTGTGGCGAGCGAGGTACCTATCCATCGACGTACGCCGTACGCGCGCGGCGCGGCGCTGCCATCGGTCCATGGCCATAGCGCCAGCCATTATGGCGCTGGCACGCCGCCGTCCTTGACTCCATGTGCCATGCGATGCGAATCTCGGCCTTGTTTAGATGCCCTGCTGCTACAGTGTTGGAACACCGTAGAACACTGTAGCATCTTTTGTTTTTAAGTATAAAAAATTGTCTAAAAATTGATTAATTAGACTTAAAATGTTCGTCTCGCAAAGTATAACAAAATTGTGCAATTAGTTTATGATTTCATCTATATTTAGTACTCTATGCATTTGCCGGTATTTTGATGTGATGGGGAATCTCCTTTTTATATAGGCCTTGTTTAGATTTTAGAATTCACCCCAAATTCCACTATGCAAAAAGAAGATTTCCCATTACATCAAAATATGGGCACATATATGGAGTACTAAATGTAGATGAAATAAAAAACTAATTGCACAGTTTTGTTGTACTTTGCGAGACAAACATTTAGAGCCTAATTAATCAAGATTTAGACAATTATTACCAAATAAAAATAAAATTACTACAGTGTGACGTGACATTTACTATGCAAACTTTGCCTCCTAATTTTGACATCTAAACAAGACTACAGTAGAATTTGAGGATGAATTTGGGTATCTAAACAAGACCCGTGTTCTGTGACGTCGTCGTCTCATCGATCGTCTGTGCCTGAGCCGGACTGCCCGGCGCCCCGGCCCGTGTACGCACGCGTTGCACGCGCGTGTGTACGATTTTTGGTCTCTACCTACCACCGGTGTTGCGAGATCGATCGAGTCCATGGCCTGATGCCCCATGTGTGTTGTCGGTTCTGGATGTGTGCGTGCGGCCAAACGATACGTTCGTACGGTCTGTAACGCATGCATACATGCTTCCAATTGGCCACAGAGCTTTCTCCGCCCTGGCTTGTGCGGCTAGCTGTACCTACTCCTGCTACCTTAGGATCGCCCGTGAGTAGGAGTACAGTGTGCATGCATTTTCGTGCCACAGGTCGGGCTGTCTCGCGCGTGCCTCCCGACGCGGCCAGCATTTGTCTCACCATGGCTGGGAATTTCCCAAACTCAGTGTCAAAATTCACTGGGTAATAATTGTTTAACCGTTGACTAATTAGACTCAAAACGTTCGTCTCGTAAAGTACAACCAAACTGTGCAATTAGTTTTTGATTTTATCCACATTTAGTACTCTATGCATATATCACAAGTTTAATGTAACGAGAAATCTTTTTTTTACATAGCGTACTTTTCAATGAAACTAAACACAGCCCATGCTCGAAAGCATGTTGACCCCCACATCAAACTGCACCTGCTGTAGTCAGGGTTTTTTTTACCGACCGGTTTCCGGTAACCGCCGGCCTCCGGTAGCGGTAAACCGGCCCGGTTTACCGGTAACCGGTCGGTAACCGGCCGAATTCAAAATCAAATTCAAACCCGCTTCGGTTCGGTTCGAGTCCGGTAAACCGGCCGATTTGACCGGTTTACCGCTCCAAACCGTTTTTTTTTCTTTCATGAATAAAAAGAAATTTTGGTACTTCCTTTGCACAAATTAATGTAAAAAGACCACACAATGTGGTAAAAAATAACATAAGTCACTAAAGCAACAATATATAGTCGCATACAAATACATATTCGCTTAAATATATAGTCACTAAAACAACAATATATAGTCGCATACAAATACAATATATAGTCGCTTACACAAACAAAGATATAGTTTCCGCTCGCATGGTCAACTACGTAGGATGTATGGGAAGACCCCTTGTTGGCACGACATTTCATATTCGGCGGTGGACATAAGAGAGATACCTTGCTGTCTAAGCAGGTCAGCCTTGTAATCTTGCCAAGTTTGACCTGTCCATGCTGTTGTTGTCTCCCATTCTTGAACTAACATATTGTAAAAATTAGGGTCTTCCTATTCATACACCCATCTAGTCTGAGTCTGCATGGTCATGTCAGGAATGGGATAGCTATAAGTAGGTTGCGAGGTATCGCTGTAGGAGGAAGAAGAGTACTGTGGAGTGTCGTAGTCCGTCGGTGTATATGCTCTCCTCTGCGATGTCGGTTGTCCATGGTCACGGTCTTGAGTAGCATGTGTGAATTGGGTCTCGCCTGCAATCAGCCATAATTAGTAGGCATAGACAGAAACAATTGTGTGTATGTAGGTGCGATGGATACCTGTGAAATGAAGACCTACATAACTACTACCACCAGCACCAATAGTACCATCCCCACTCCCACCACCACCACCGTCTGTCCCACCAGCACCGCCACCGTCACTCCCACCAGCACCGTCATTGTCACTGTCATCGTCACTACTGTCATCGTCACCACTATCCTGGGACTGGTATTGCTCATCCTCAGTCTCTGTGTCGCTGGTCACTGCTTTTCCTTTTCCTCGGTGACACTTGCCGTGACCCTTCGGAGGCAGCATCTGCATCTTCCTCTTCCCGAGGTGAGTTGCACCCACATTTCTACGGGCCCAATCACTGATGCAATCATGCCCCGTAGCCTGACGTAGATCCTCGGGGTCTATTTGGTCACTGCCAACACAAACAAATGAATCACATAATACATGGTGAGACATACACACACATTTGTATATATATAAATATAATGTACCTAACAAGATGTGATGGCAGAGGGACGTCCACTTCGTCAGAATCCTCATCAAGAACAGGAGGCAGGTTAGATCTACCGTACTCCATCCATTCCCTAACCGGATTGGTACAGTCATAGAATGAGACTTCGGCGAACCGGTCGATAAAATCTTCTTCATCATACCTTCGTGGGTTCACATCCGCTAGTCGCAGCCGAAGGTTGTAATTGACATAAACAAGCCTGTTTAGTTTCTTGTGCGACAACCGATTGCGAACCTTAGTATGCAGCAACGCAAAAGTACTCCAGTTCCGCTCGCATCCACTGGAGGAGATGCATTGTGAAACAAGCCGCAAAGCAAGGCGCTGCAAATTTGGAGTATCTCTACCAAATATCATCCACCAGGCCGCTGCAAGTGGAACACATTATGTTAGCTATATGTTCCAATATACGAAACCAAATTGGTGCAGATTTAGAGTATCTCTTACATGCAGTTGTCCTTGGATCCATCGCCATTTTCATTGCCAGTTCTGAACCAAACTCACCACGCTTCTGTCGAAAAATCTCAGCCTCCTGCAATGCATGCACGGCGCACTCGACATCCGTCATTTGCTGAAATGTCTCCTTCAGGCCACCGAACATTGTTGGAGTTGGATCCATACTATATGTAAGCTTTGGATTTAGAACAGCAGCTGCAACATATGATTCAAATAAGCATACAGGAAATATTCAATATATACAGCTTGCTAAATCAACATAAGTCATTATCATACCTGAACCCACATACGTCCCTATGTACACATCACGAATCCTTGCATCCATAATCTCTCTATACTCATTCTATGTTTGCGTATTCCTTCCAAAGTACGACTCCAACTCCTGTTTGCAATTCTGGTACTCGTACACCACGTCGCACATGTTGGGTCGCTTGTCTTGATCAGCGAAACGAAGGAACTTGTAAATTGGTTGAACTGTATTTATGATGTATTCCAATCCCTCCCACCACTGAATATTTGACAATCTTACATGAGCATAGCGACCTTCTTCAGTGCGTGCCCACTTACTCTGCAAAAACTCAGTAGATGTCATCCACTGCATGAACTGTTCACGTTTTCGATGAAAGCTCTCTAGAAACATGTAGTTGGTCCCAAATCTAGTGCCATTCCACTTGACCAACTCACCACCAATTGCTTCCTTCATCATATGATTCAACTGAGAATGGTTGTGCAACCAAGTTGAAATTCGCTTGCATACTTGCAACATACCTGCATGATCGGTCCTGTTACCAATATCCTTCAACATCAAGTTGATGGTGTGTGCCAGACAAGGTGTCCAAACAATGTGTCCATACTCCTCTTTCAGTGAGGTGCAAGCTTTCTTGTAGTTGGCGCCATTGTCGGTGACCACATGTACAATATGCTCGGCACCAATCTCCTCCACCACGTTCCGAATCTCCTGAAAAACCGCATAACATATATATATATATATATATATATATATATATATATATATATATATATATATATATATATATATATATATATATATATATATATATATATATATATATATATATATATATATATATATATATATATATATATATATATAAAGAAACACATGACAACTATGTTTAGGACGTACCCTGTACAAATAGTTAGCATCTTGACTTTTTCCAGATGCATCAATGGATTTGTGAAACCATTTGACCCCATTGCAATAAATCAAAAAGTTTATGACACTCATTTTTGTGGGACCAGTCCATGAATCACACATCAACGTGACGCCAAAGTTGGGCCACTCCTTCTGAAACTTCGCATATCTATCCTTCAAGTCTTTCTCATTCTGATCTAGGTACTTGCCATCAATATCCCTTCCAGTGGGTGACACGATGCCTCCACAATATATACCTAAAATCTATACCTCACTTACACAAAGTCACAATATATACACAAAGTCACACAATATATACCTAAAATATACATCCTACCACAAATCCTACCTCTAATCCTAAATCCTAAAAAAACATCCTAAAATAAATCCTACCTAAAACCTAACCAAAAAACTATCCTAAATCCTAACACAAATTCTACCTAAATCCTAAAACTACTCTAAATAAAAAAAACAAAAAAAAACTTACCTGCGCGGTTAGCCGCGGATCCGGTCGGTTTACCGGGCTAACCGACCGGTTAACCGCTAGATCCGTCCGGTTAACCGACCGAGCGTCGCGGGCTCGGTAAGCCGCGCTGACCGGTCGGTAAACCGAGGCGTGGGGGCGGTAAGCCGGCGGCGGCGGCCGGTCGGCGCGGGTGAGGGTCGGACGGGGGGCGGACGGGAGAGGAAAGGAGCCTCGGCGCGTTGAACCCCCCCCCCCCGCGAGCTCCCGGCTCGTTTTGTGCCCGTGGCGGCCTAATGGGCCTCATGGGCCTGAACGGGCCGGGACCGGTTTTTTTTTCTTCTTTTTTTTCAAACTTCTATTCGTATAAATAAATACTAAACTAACTCAAATTTGAAAAATTTTTACACCATTGGCTTCTATAAATCATGAACTATTTTTAGGAATTTTTTCAGCAATTTTTTTTTCAAATTTTAAATTTGAATTTGGGGAATACCTAACCGGACCGGACCGGAACCGGACCGGCCCGGTTAGGGCGGTTACCGCGGTAAACCGCGGTAAACCGACCGGTTTTTTTAACCCTGGCTGTAGTAGCAAACATACTATCTGTCGTGTCGTTCCATGTTGTACGGCGCCCAACACATCTCTAGGGCACCGTTTAGATGCCAAAAATTTTGCCAAAATTTTCAGATTCCCCGTCACATCGAATCTTTGAACGCATGCATAAAGCATTAAATATAGATAAAAATAAAACTAATTACACAGTTTAGACGAAATGGACGAGACAAATCTTTTAAGCCTAATTAGACTATGATTGGACAATATTTGCCAAATAACAACGAAACTGCTACAGTAGCGTTTCGCCAAAAATTTTGCCAACTAAACAGCCCATAGGAATCCAAGGAACCCATACCAACACCAAAAGCTCGTGGCCATTTTTTTTCCAAATACACCCAACAAGTACTCCTAGCTCCGCGGTACAAAAGAAATGAATGTAGCTGTGGGTTACGTTTAGCCATTAGGATGAACCAAACTTTCTTAACTTGATAGTATAAAATTAATTTGATAGTCTGTATAATGGTACAAGTGGCTGTGGCCTCCATGTCAGATAACCAAGGTTAGCTTTGAGGATCCCTGCCGGCCAGTGGTTACTCCCTCTGTCCTATAATAAGTGCACTTTTAGAGTTCAAAATTTTTCCCAAAATAAGTGCACCTTTACATATAAGGTCAGTCTCAGTGGAAGTTTCATGTGAGTTTCATTTACATTCAATAAGTTGTCACATAGGCATTTTTGATGACCTGACAGTGTATTTAAGAAGAGAGACAAGAAATATGTTTCGTCTAGATAAAACTCTACGATTACCAAATATCTATAAATCATGGAATTAAATGTCTACAAAACTACAAAATGAAACTTCGCATTGAGAGTGAGTGTTTCATCCAAGTTTCATTGTCTTGGAAACAACGCCATGAGACTGGCCTAAGACAAACTAACTTCACTTGTCTTTTTCTACTTTCTCTCTTCCCAAGGTGCAATGGATACACCTCTATAGAGGCATATATGTAATTTCTCACTAATATCGATCTCTTCACCTATACTCTAGAAGTGCACTTATTTTGGGACTGAGAGAGTAGACGACAACCTAGGCTTGCGCCGGACATGCATTATTGTTGGGAGATTCAGATCATTACTACCTAGCTAGCGGTTTGTCACTACAGAATTTGCAGTTTGTCTCCAGCAGCTATATTTGATGTTGGGGCTATATATACCTCTATAGCCGGTCCACTTGAGAGTGTTAGAGCGAGTGTGCTCAAATTGTAAAAGAGTTGAAACTCTATTCCAACTACTCTACCCACCAAAAGTGCTTAAGGAAGACTAGACAATTAGCGTTAGTACTTTGCGAAGTGTTTAGGCTAGTTGGAGACCGCTTTGTTAGCATTTGTTCTAATTAAGTTGAGGCCTAGCATTTAGTGAGGTTTACATATCTCTTGCTACCCGGTGCTTGCGCGCACCATGTTGTGCCCAAGGGGCTTATAATGTTGCGGGATCATACCAACTACGTTTGTGGTATGGCCACCATCGGTGTACCGGAGGGAACGAGGTTTGCAACAATTCGGCTGCAAAGCTCAATATTGGAGATGATGGGAAGCAGTCTGGGAGAGGCCACAGAGAGGGGGTAAGGCACGTGGGCTATCCATCGAGTTACCTGACTAGGAGCTTGGCCCTTGCAAAGGCATCGTTGCGAGGGACCCCGACGAGGATTGTGGGGTAAGGCACGTGGGCTATCCATCGAGTTACCTGACTAGGAGCTTGGCCCTTGCAAAGGCATCGTTGCAAGGGACCCCGACGAGGATTAGGGTAAAGCGTGAGCTTCTCGATGCGTCCGTAAATTCTGCCATCGAGAGTTTGCATTCTCTAACTCATTTAAACTTCTACATTTACTTGCATTCCTTTGGTTGTGTGCTTTACTTTCCTAGTCTAGCTTGCTAAGTTAGTTGATAGGATTGGAACCTAGGGTGCAAAACTCTTTTATATTAGAAATAGCAGCACTTAGCAAAACCATAGCGCACATCTAGATAGACATCTTGCATAGGTATTAATAAGTAGATTTTAGTGCCCAAATCGTTTTTAAGTTGCCTAATTTTCTTCCCCACCCCTCTTAGGCATCACGATCCGTTCATCTTGCATCACTCGGATCTAGTGAGCATGTCTACTTCACACAAAAATTAGTCCTAGTGCTTGTATTATCATCTAAATTATTAAAATTGTAAATGATCATGTGATTCATGCACATGTGATCCTTAAACAGTGGTATACGTGGAGAGGTAAATATTTTACCGAAATATATTTCAAGGGTAAAAATCAAACTACATGACATATTGGGGTGCGGTGAGCGGGTGGGTGTGCCTGCTGTCTCGAGAAACCACTAGGCCAAGTCTTTGATCTATACTAAATTACTCCATAATAGTCTTTACATATATTTGAAAGGCCTCATGTGCATGGTAGGTCTAAAGGATTGACGCAGGAAATGGACCTTTCATTTCTTGTAGATTCCTATACAAGACTTAAGACCTGAATTCAACAACAGAAGAAACAAAAATACATGCCCGAAGAAACCATTCTTCTGAAACAATCTATGCATAACTGAGGTTCAGAAATTCCACCTAGGAAACCCAGTCACATTAGTGGACCCTTCGGAGAATGGAGCTAACTGAAGACAAGGAGGCTGTACAGCAATGCCCAGGAACCTGCAAAACCTGAATGACTGCATCGGAGATCTGACAACACATTATATTCGCCGTTGGTTGGACTGTCACAATTTGGATGCTGAACGGTAGAGCTCGATGTAGTCCAGGGCAGGCCGGTTCCATGACCAGTCCTGCTCCATGACTCTCTTGCAAAGGGAGTGGAACCAGCTCCGGGCGTCGAACCAAGCAGAGATCGCCCTGAAAATGGATCACGCCAACGGCACGACGAGTAAGAATTGCAGGGTTCAGTGAACCGGGCAGCTAGCTCTGTGAGACTGTGCTTACCTGTTCAGGGCATAGTCAACACCGTTGCTATCAGCTCCGTCGAAGCTAAACCCGTTGGGCTCAAGGCCTCGAGATCGGGCTCGTTCCTTGTCGTTGTCCACATCGAAGACAGTGTCGAAGAGCCCTGATGAGCAGAACGAGAGATCAGATCTTGTGTTGTGTTCACTTCAACCCACTATGCAGAGGAGTGCAGTTCGATGGCAAATGGAGAATGTTTGACACTTAAAACGGCTGCTGCTCGTATACCTACCTCCAGTTTTGCGGACAATAGGGATGGTTCCATACCGCATGGCGACGAGCTGAGTTAAGCCACAAGGCTCAAATATAGATGGGACCAGAATGAAGTCAGAGCCAGCGTATATCTGCAACAGAAGAGGACCATGGAAAGAACTATATTAGCCGGTTTCAGAGATACTTCGATGAAAGATTGAGGGCATTGATCAGGTGCTTCGTCAGCTCACCAGATGCGAAAGAGGCTCATCATAGGTTAAGGACAGCCTCACTTGCCCATGGTTTACGCCATGGAGTGTATTCGCCAAGTTAACAAAATCAGCTTGGATTCGAGGGTCTGGCGCCGAACCAAGCAAAACCACCTGGAAACCAACAAATTTGTGTCAGCTCATCATTCTTATTAGCTTCAAGATGACAGAAAGACACAAATTAAGGAAAGAAAGAATGTTTGAAGTTTTATCGGCCATGCAAGGGGTCGTAGGACCTGTCCATTCCGTTCAAGTGTTCGGTGAATCGCATGCTTAATGAGGTGGATACCCTTTTGAGCTGTCAGGCGAGTGATGATCCCTACGATGGGCACATCGATTTGCTGTAACCCAAACTTCTGCTGCAACACCTTCTTAGCAGCCCTCTTGCCTTCAATGACATTCTCAGATGTGTAGTGGACCTGATTCATTGAAACATACATTTAAACAGAAAACTATTTGCCACACCCACCATGTATATGTAGCATTTTTTAACAACATTAACAGTGCCAAAGCAAGAAATTAAAGAGATGCGGATTAAGAAAACCATCACATGCACGCACATTACTTGAAATGACTGTTCAACTCGAGAGTGTGCTATATATAACTTAATAAGGTCTTAAGTGTCCATCTAAGCAAAACTAGGTCATTTGAAAAAAAATGTGTTATTATTGCAGCTCTTTGCTCGTGGAATAAATATATTACAATAAAAGCAAAATGTATATGAATAATAAAGTGTACCGGGATAAAGTTGTCACTGTACGGATCCCATATATCTGGATCAATTCCATTGAGAATGCCATAGAATTTTCCAAGATGAGGAACGATGGCACTATGACCTGACACTTCCCTTGAATATGTATCAGAGACCTGCAAAGAATGGATATATGTGAATAGGTAAACATCAAAAGAACATGACGTACTCTACAATTTAACAAGATAGTTTATTTCAGTGATACAAGTTTGTCAAACACAATATTGAATTATGTAAAGTGTATCACTCACAGTTGTGGCTTTATCACAATATCTCATTGCTTTGCCAATATAATGTGCTCCAAATTCAAGATTGTGGATGGTGAATACCACCCGTGCATTTGCCGAACTAGACTCTGCATAGTTTTCCTTGTATAGCCAGGCAACAGGAGCACTTGACCAATCATGGCAATGTATTATGTTCTGTAAGGAGGATAAAATGTCAGCGGTTTCAATGAAAAGCTAACAAAAATAAGCATATAAGGCAACTTCTCTGCAAGTCAGAATACATTCATTTTTTTTAATGGAAAGCTAATAAAGATAACTAAAATAGTGAAGGAATGGAAAATAGAATGACTATTATAATTTTTTTATCACAGCGTGCTAAATGGCCTTTTTTTTTAAAGAACATGTGCTAAATGGTTGGGAAAGATCCTAGAGGAGTAGTAGAGCGTGTATCTCTTCTCATAATTCTCTCTTGTTTATTAAGTGATGAGCTCATTTTGCTAAGTGCCGTTTGGTTTGTGTGCAAGCGCGTGTTGTGTTGTGTGTGTAGCACTAACTGCGTGTTTAAGAAAGTTTTTCAACGATGAGCTATAGGTGCGTCAAATAGTAAAAAAGTCCAACAGCAAAGCCACATAGTAAAGAAGGTAACAGTTAAAACATTATAACCCTACTGTTGTGAATGATACTTACTGGAGAAGTTCTACTCTGGATTAGAAACTCTAGAGCAGAATGACAGAAGAAGCCAAACCGGCGGTCATCATTCCTTCCATATACACATCCGACTCCAAACATCCTGAAAAGGTAAGTGCCAAATAATTATCTTTTCAAACCTCTTGCAAGAAAATCCCAGCAGACACATACCAGATGAGACAAATAGACCATTGAACTGATATACACATATGACGAAATTCACAATACTTATATTCTAGAAAAAAACAAAAATAGTTTGGAATATAAATTTCAATTTCTTAGAAAAGGTATGCCCGAAGATTATTGAGTCTTGTTTCTAAAGATGAGAGATGGAGCTCGAATTAAACAAAACCATCTCAATTAACCCAGATTGATGAAACAACCGGAAACAGAGTGGTACTGACTTCTGAAACTCTAACCATCAGACAAATGAAGAATCTTCCTAGGCATCCAATGCCTCTAAGCATACTCAAGTTATCACCTTAATATTTTCTAAATTATTTAAGCATTTTTTTTCTCGAACACGCAAGTAAATTATTCAAGCATTTAAAATTTTAGTATACAAAATGAATGAATGACTGATTATTCTTTTCCATGTCCTTGTTTTACCAGTAATTTGTCTACCCCAAAAGAGATAATAGAACTTCCAAATTTACATATATATCATTGTAGCAACTAGTTCCCAACCATCACTTCCTAGTGATGACCATGAATTCAATTAAGTAGCGTCTATACTATTTTTTTATAAGTTACATAAATATAAAAAAACGGATTTTCTAACCATAACTTAGCAAACTTATCCAGCCCAAAAGAGACCAAGCCCACATATTTTTAACCATCTTGGAGTCGATCAGTGCTTACTGCAGCAAAACATAATCTATTGATAGGCTTCTGTTTCAGTTCTCCATGATGACATTAATTACATGAACATCTATATTTAATCAAAGCAGTTTAACAAATTTACATTGCCACTTACAAACCAGTACAAGGTTCTAGGACTTCGAGTTTAGTTAAATAGTGATACTAAGGACCTGTAAAGAATATGCTGCTACATACCCATTTTGAGGTTCCAAGAAGTAAACACAAAGGCCTTCGACTAGTCCACGCCATACTTTTATTTCAGAACCACCCCAAGAAAAACTTTGATGGACATGTAAATTCTTGACCTGCATTGAAATGGATGCATATTAATTAGTACGAGAGATAAAATTATCATATACCCAATATATGTCTCCTTACGTCTTTATTATCAGATCACTCAGTAAGTTGTGTTTGCCTCAATTACTCCATATAACTCAATGGTCCAAAAAGAAATAAAAAATAAGCAATTCTACTTGGTATACTAATAAGCTACACATCAACAATTCCAAGGCATTCCTCATACTTAACATAAGCTATCCATCTACACGAGGAATGAGTGACTGAACTATGAGGAAGCACATACATATAGAGTAGAATAGTAGACCAAGTTGCTCCTAACATAGAGATGTCAACTTCAGTCCTTGCTACAAAGCACTACACTTGTCACAGCAGAGCAGCAGCAAGGGATGTTGTAGGGCACTTTAAACTTACATTGCTTAGATTCAAGCAATCGTGCTTTGGAAGAATAACCTCCACATTGTGTCCTAAATCTTGCACAGCGCGTGAAAGACTAGTAACAACATCACCAAGACCTCCAACCTGTAATAGCATTGGTCAGACAGAATACTATTAGTGTTATGCAACAATAAAAGAGAAACGGTGATGTAAGTTGTCACTCTTGCGCTAATAGTACAAATTTAACTCAGAAATATGAATAACCTTTGCAATTGGTGCCATCTCAACAGCAATGTGGACAATGTGCATAGGTGGTTCCTTTGCAATTGAACCAAAAACAGGAATATGATAGTCTATCCCATTCCTGTTATCATAAATTCCACCTTCTGACTCCGAGAAAACAAAGTCCATCATATAGGCATCTTGCGGAACGTAAACTGGAGAAGGAGCACTCTACTTGAGAACTAAGAACAAATAAGGGGAATAGAAAATGTTTTTATGCATCTCTGTGCTAAATCTAATTATTACAAGGGAACTCAAGGAGAAGTAATATCTCACTACATGAATATAAAAAACAATCCAAAAATAGTATACAAAAAAGCAGACAGGATTCAACATGAATTTGATCTAATATGGATGAAAAGGTGCCACATTTTACCAAGCTTCGACTAACTATCCTAGGGAAATGCAGCAGTTTAAACTCTTTCTGGCTGTAACAATAAGATTCTAAAGCAAAATAGGGCTATAGTACTACCTTCAATGCTTTGTAGTAGCTACATTCTCTCAGTTACAACCTTTCTTAAAACTTCAGTAAAAAACTTATAGCATCTCTTATGACATTAAATTAGCTAGATCCTCTAAAATAGTTTAGTTGTGCCATTTTTTTTCAGTTTCATGAGTGTTCGGTTCTCGGTGGTGTTGGTGCAGAGAGTTTTGTTTTTATATCTGTATGTACTAATTTACTCCTCCTTTATTAATACATAGACCGGCAGTTTAACCTGCCGGATTCTCTTCAAATATATATATATATATATATATATATATATATATATATATATATATATATATATATATATATATATATATATATATATATATATATATATATATATGTGGATTAGACATCACAGTCCACAATACAATTATAAGTTCTTGAGCTACTTGATGACCAGTGCTCTAGCAGCTCTTGACTATATTAATTGCATAAAAATGAACCGCTGGAAAAGGTATTAATACTAAGAAGAATAACATAGGAATTTTGAACCTGTTTCTTTTAAGTGTGAACCATTTTCTGCTTGTACCATCTTCTGAGGTGGCAACACCCCACCTGGATGCATCCAGCGGTTAAAGGAACATCGAAACCAAACCTCTGGCTTTCCAGTTAGCACTGTATTAGAAGGATTATAAAGCACATCAACAGTAGTTTCAGCATGTATTTCAAGTGGTTCAGTGTAAACAATGTGTTTCTGAGAAACCAGGAACATTCTCATAGTCTTTTCCTTCATCTCAGCTTTCATTTTTGCATTTCTCTCAGCCTGCTCAATCAAAAGGAAGCAAAAGTCAACTAAAAGAATCCCCACCATATCTGTCAATAAAATTTCGAGAATTTGGTATATCCTATAGAAAGAAGTGCTCCATTTTTTATAACATAAAGCAGGACAACTGATACTCTGAAGGTATGCTGTTACTTAGTTGGGCCAACAAAGGTTAGTAATTAAACTAGTTTGCAATTAACTTGCAAAGCTGAAGTGACGAATGATTCAAATGGTCAGTTTAGCTCTGTTGGCTTAACAGACTAGTTAATATGGGCGAACTTTTTAAAATTACATGTTTAACAGTAAAAAAAATCAAGCAGAGATTAATCTTTTTAACTACTCAAAATGACTGCTTATGGGCAAGTTCGATCATTTATGATGTCGTAACTTCATTTTAGATTTACAATTGGTCAAGCTAAAGGTTCGAACAAAAACAACAGAACCACAAAGGGCCTATTGCAACTGACCTTCCTTTTAATAGCCTCCTCCCTTTCCCTCCTCTCTTGTTGAAGCCTTGTATAGATCCTTTGTTCTTCTTCCATCCAATATTCTTCCTCAGTCATGTTATTCAGAAGGGTAGCATGAAAATCATGTCCTCCATTGTTGTCATAATTCCTTGCATTCCCTGGTGGCCCATCAGCGAAAACCCAGTCCAACACATATGTCCTTTCAGGTAAGACAACTATACATAAAAGGCCAGGTATTATCTTTGTAGTTATGGAGTAAATAACAAACTTAAAGACTCCGAGATAGGCCATCCACGTCATAATATGTCTACTTTAAGAAACCAACATCAGTTAGTAGTCCTTTTTTCTCTTCATGGTACTATCAAAATACAGATTGCCATGCTATATTTAAGGAGTACCATGCTAACAGTAGAGTTTGTTAAGATGTTATAAGATACAATTTGCAGATAAGTGTTAGATGACATACCATCTACAAACCACCAATCACAAACTTTGTCATTATGATGAACAAGTCTTTCAGCAAAAGAAAGTCCATCAATCCAATTGTTATAGCCACCATGCATCCATATCTCAGTACTGTGAACTAGGGGTCTTGAGTTTATATTATAATACAATCTGACAGTAGCCCCTTGTCCAGTCGTGATGGGCTCAATGTACCACAAATTATCAACAGAAACTCTGGCTAAACCCAATACATTGTGCAATTTATTCTTCTTCGTTTCTACCTCAACCTTCGCTTGTGCCCTGTCAGCTTTATCTGCGGCCCTTTCTTCCTCCCTTCGCCGCTGCTCGTCAGTCTGTCTCCTCCTTTCAGCTTCCTCATTCGCAAGTTTCTCAAGTTCTCGTTGCTTTTCTTCAGCCAAGAAATCCTCAAATAAATTTTCATCCATGGTGCTTTGTATTTGTATAACAAAATCATTATTGTCATTATTTTCATATAATGTGCGTCCGTTAAAGAACACAAAGTCCATTCTGTATGCCTGCTTGGGAATGTATAGTTTGCAGCACCACCAGCCACCTCCCAGTTCGCTCTTGTGCAATTTTTCAGTGAAAAACCTCCACTTCCACCCATTGAATGCTCCTTTGATAAGTACGTCAGGCTCATTGGCCACAGCTGATATATCACGATTGAAATAGAGATCAATTGTTGAATCAGCTTTCAATACCTCTGGATAAGCAAACGACTTATTTCCCAGTGAATAATTTTTTTCAGCAAGCTCTTGAAGCATCCTCTGTAGTGCTTGTGGGTCCACATTATCATTAGGTGACTCCTGAATATCTTGTTCAGTGGGCATAGATGTCTCATCGACATCATACTGTTCTTCATCCTCAATTACCCCCACTTCATTTTCGTCCCATGAACTGTCTTCTTCAGAAAGCAGATGTAAAAATTTGGCCTTGTCAATTCCTATCTCAACCTTAGCCATTGGAATGTCTTCCTCAGTAACAATCATCTGTTCTTCATCCATGCCTATGTTTTTCTGCTCTTCAGTCATCACAAGATCTTCATCATTAATTTTCTCAATAATTGTTATCTCGTCTGCTTCGTTAGTGAAGCTTTCCTTATGTTTCGGCAACAAGTTGTCAGCATAGAATTCTGCCTGAAGTGTATCCCCTTCAGTCTTTTGAGATGTCTCCTTAGCTTCTACTCCCTTCATAAGCAATCCATCATGAGTCCCAACAGTAGCCAGTTGCTTTGTTTGAGACTCCTTGGATATACCAACGATTGATAGATCCTGTTTAGGGAAACCAATTATGGATTGTTTTCGTTCGTCGATATGAACAATTGATTGTTGCTGTTTGGGCAATCCAACAATAGACTGATTTGGTTTACTGTAACCAACAATGGATTGGATTTTCTCAGGCACACTAACAATAGACTCATCTTGTTTATGAGAACCAACAATAGATTGATCTAGTTTATCGTAACTGATGATGGACTGGACTTTCTTAGGCACACCAATAATTGATTCAGCTTGTCTATAAGAATCAACAGTAGATTGATTTGGTTTGTTGTAACTAACAACGGATTGGGTTTGCTCAGGCACACTAACAACAGATTTGTCTTGTTTGTGAGAACCAACAATAGATTGATATATTTCATTGTAACTGATGATGGATTGGATTTTCTCAGGCGCAACAATAATCGATTCATGTTGTCTATAAGAACCAACAATAGATTGATTTGGTTTTATATAGCCACCAACAGATTGGATTTGCTCAGGTGCACCGGCAATTGATTCTTCTTGTCTATGAGAACTAGCAATTAGCGATGAAAACGGACGGAAACGGACGGAAAAACCCTATTTCTACTTCCGTTTCTATATTTTTTGGCGGAAACGGGATCGGGTTCGGAAAATGCGGGTTCGAAAACGGAATCAGAATATGCGGACATTCGGAAACGAACAAATACGGATGAAGAGCCGAAAAATTAAATTAAGATCACATAATATAATATTCTCAAAGTATACATATATAAAGTCATGTAATAATATATTTAAAGTTTAATATTCATTTACATGCTATGTACGTGAACATAACATGCATATTTGGTGATTCGTAGTTATATTAACATAACATAAGGACATGTAATTGTTGAACATGTTGAGCATAGATTGAAAACGGGATAAAAACGGAATAAATACGGGTCTATTCCATATTAAAACGGGATTACTCGGAAACGGACGGAAAACACCATTTTCTACTTCCGCAAATACGAAAACGGGATCTCGCAAATACGGAAACGGACGGAAAAATATAGAAAACGGAACGGGACGGTACGGGAAAAATTCCGTCCGTTTTCATCCCTACTAGCAATAGATTGATCAATGTACTGGATTTGCTGAGGCACACCAACAATTGATTTATCTTGTCCATGTGAACCAACAATGGACTGGTCTTGCTCATGCAATCCAATGATTGTTCGATCTTGTTTATAGGAATCAACAAATTCTTGTTTTTGCTCCAAGAATTTTGGGGAACCAACAATATCATTGTTTCGCTCAGGGAACTGAACAATATATATGCTTTGTTCAGGAAATCCGTCAGTTAATTGCTTCTGTTCATCAAAAGCGGTAGAATTTTCCTCTTGCTTATGGTAATCTACCAACGGTTGGCCTTCTTCACATGAACTAACAATTAACCCTTCTCCCTCAACAATGCTTAAAACTATTTTTTCTTGTTCCTGGTACCTGACCATCGGCAAGGGCTCAGGCTTCAAATTTCTACATGTTTCATTAACAGCGATGCCATCCATGGATGTTGAAGGTAGTTCACCCAACTCATCCACACCCCCATACGTTCCACTACTTGAAGCATTGCCTGATGAATCGACATCAAAATTCTCCTGTAAAGCCTCTTCTTCATCCATCAAATCCATTTCCTCCATTGTTACATCATTCAAGGCAAGTCCCAAGATATCCTCTTCAACCTCATCTTCATCAACCACTTCCTCCACTGCAGCATTATCTAGTGCAGTTCCTGATGAATCTACCACAAATACGTCTTCTTTATCCTTATGTTCATCCTTTGGATTCAGTTCCCAAACTGCAGCATTTCTCAATAGAATTCCTGAGAACTTTAGCTCAAGCTTATCCTCCACAACCTCAGCATCATCCGTTGTTTCCATTTCCCCTGATGATATATTAATCAATACATTTCCTGGCAATTCCTCCTCAGACATATTCGGATCAACTTCTTCTGTCATATATACTTCCCGAGATGCTGAATTGCTTGAAGCATTGTGCTGCAAATCCACTTCAATTTCTACATCTCTATTACTTGACTCTGCTACATCAGAACCTGACAACCCATTGAATGTATCAATAGTTTCTTCATGGTGTCTGCTATCATGGTGTTTCGTGGAGCTTGACTCAACAAGGAGTCTTGGAGCATAGTTGCTAAAAGCAGCTACTTTTACGTTAGGAGACATCGTCCTTGATTTCCTATTAGGACAACCTGCATAACGCAACGAATGCATGAGATCAGCAGAACAGCAAGCAGACCAAATAAGCATTCAACAAAACTGTTCACAGACCTGGACTTGCTACTACACGTTGAATGATCCTTCTTCTCACAAATCTGGTAGTCCTCAACAAAGACTGAAAACACCAATAGAATAGAGAAGGTAAGTTCTGCAGCTTAAGATATTTTAAGACAAGAATTTTCTTTTATAACACTTAAGAGCATCTCCAGCAGTACTACCTAAAACTGACCCCCTACTTTTCTGTTTAGGTAGCTACCAATTCTCAGAGTACCTATTTTTTTGTTGTCGTCTCCAGCAGTACTACCTAAAACTGACCCCCTACTTTTATTTTCACAAATGCATGTTGCCCCTCTATAATCTTCATTTCTCCTCTACAATTTAACCAAAAGTATTTTAACCGCAAATAAAACACATAGTCCAAACATAATTAATTGGAATATAATAAAACAAAGAGCAAAAATAAAGCACATAGTTCAAACATAATAAATAGGATATAGGATCCTACAAAGTTCAAACATACTTAAATAAAGTACGATGAATAATTGGAAATAAAGATACAAAGCTCAAATAGATGGATCGCCACCAAGTCCATCATCTCCTATATCACGACTACCACCACTGGAACCACCAAGGCTTTGGGAGAACTCAGCCATCTTCTGTGCCGTGATTTGAGCCCTCATTGCCAAGACATAATTCTTCTGATCTATATCTAAAGTGTTGACATCACAAAACATTATCTTTTGCTCTTGTTCCCACATCAACCGTTTCTCCTCAATAGATATCCTACGCTCCTGCATTGCCTTGGCCTCTTGCCACCTCAAATCCTTCATCTTCTTTTCCTCCTTCTTTTCAACAAGCAATTCCTGAACCACTTTCTTGTATGAACCACTTTCTTGTATGAACCTTCGAAATCCATTGCAAACTAATTCAACAAGAAAATAACATATCAATTCCATGCCAACAGGAATTTGGACAGAAAATTGCAAACTAATTTGGACACGCTGATATTTCAGTACTCATATCGAAATCCACTGCAAACTAATTTGGTTCATATCAAAATCCATTGCAAAATAATTTGGATAGAAAATTGCAAACTAATTTGGTTCATATGTAGGAGACAGAGGGGGACGGACTGTCACACCCATTTTTAAGGACAAAAATAGGATGTATAAAAGACTCATGTGCGCCCCAGGAACCAGTCGCACACATAAGTTGACAAATTACAAAGTATCATCACAGTGCTTATTACATAACGAATAAGTATTTAAGACATAGTCTTGAACGATAGATAATAATAACTAATAATAATTCTTCAGCGGAAACTCCACACAGGGACACGGTTGACTGGTTGACACCAAGACTAGTACTCATTCCGATAATCTTCCTCTATATCTTCATCTGTTATGGTGGAAATAGCAAGAGTGAGTTCATGTCGAACTCCACAAATATAACACAGGGTTCATGAGGCTCAAAAGGCTAGACACTGTTTAACTGCATTTAGCTTTTAATCATATATTAGCAATTGAGTAGCATCAAGAATAAACCACTTCCCATTAAAGAACCAATGATCAATTGTAATAAGGATAATGAATAGCATTAACATGAGCATAATAATAATCAGCAATAATTAAGCATGATATAACAGTTATGATCAACTTCGAGTCCTACACGGCTACGACGGAAGGTGGAAGAAGCGGCTGACAAAACGACCCCACCGGTCAGTGGAACAGGGAGGGAGAGGCGCGCGGCTGCCGCGGCTCTGGGCCGGCCCACGCGATCTCAAGCGCGAGGAGGAGCGGGGAAGCTTTGGGCTCGGCTCGGCTCAGCGGCCCAATACCGAGAAAGGGAAACAGGCCGCTAGCTGGACTACACAGGCCGAATAGGTAAAGTATTTCCCTCTTTATTTTCCATTTATTTTTTCTAATTTCCAAACACATTCTCAAATCAAATTTTCCTAAACCAAATCAATTCAAATAAAACCAATATAACCACACCACAAAATAAAATAAATGCAACAGCATGAATGCATCACCAAATTAGTTTTTATAACTTTAATTTCCCATTAATTGTTATCTAAATTATTCAAAATTCATATTCTCTAAAATTTGGGTGTTACACGGACGGACAGGAGAACTGACCTGCTGTGCAACGGGGACGGACGGCGGCGGGGCTGTTGGAGATGCACAGGAGGAGGGATGACGCCGGGGCTTGTGGGACTGCTCGAGGCGGACCAGAAGACGGCGGACGGGGCGGAGGGGCCGGGGCTGGGGCTCCGCCGGCGGCTGGCCGGACGCTGGTGGCCGCGGCCCAGCCGGCGGCGCGCGGTCGACTTCGAGCGAGGCCGAGGAAAAAAGAAAGTGCGATTCAGTTTTGCTTTTGCACGGTGGGAGTAGGGGGCCAACAGGAATAGAGGGTGGGAGGGGGAAAATAGGAAGCCAACAAATATAGGGGGTGTAGTAGGGGGTCTGCTGGAGTTGATTTTTTAGACTCCACTACCTAAATTTGGAGTAGGGGGTCAAGTAGGGGGTCCTGCTGGAGATGCTCTAAAGAGGACAGAATTGTAGTTACTGACAGAACATAACCGTAATAAAATTGATAGTCGGATTGTATGCCTCTAAGATCCTAAATAACATTTCCTTCACTGAGATTCTTAATCTCAAAAGCTCAGTATTCGATTACCTATGGTGATGAATTCTACATACGAATTTCCCCCAAATCACCATCTGATTATTTGTGCCGCTGCATACTACATGTTTACAATCAACAAATTTACTTCGAAAGAGTTTCTGCGTCCTCAAATGGAGCAGTCTTTCGTGAATCAAACTATCCTCGCCATCCTAGATGTCCAAAGAAAGAGACATTTCCTTGATCATACGGCCCAAAACAAATGAAGCAGGAAGCACACACAAAAAAAATCCGTTTATAAAACACTTCCAAGAAATTCAGAACAAAGGAAAAGGCTTTCAGGAAAATATACATGTAAATCGCGTCGCCTATAGATAGCTTCCATTTAGGGTGGGCAAAAAGAGCGAAATTCATCGAATGGAGGCGGCCATCAAACACCCCCATGACGGCGAATCCGCCTTGATCCCCAAAACGGAAGATTATCGAAACCAGCCAGGAAGGCAACTCATCAATAAACAAATAGATCGAGGATCAAGCCGGCCAAATAGGAACGCGGTCCTCGACAAATGACATCAAAGAGATCACGCATGCGAACCAATACTTGCTAGAATCAAGAACTTGTGAATAAGCGCCGCCATACCTGAGTGGCCCCTCCGCCCGCGGCGGTTGGCCTGATAATGAAGACCGGCCCGCTCCGAAGGCAGAGAGAGCTCTGCGACCGTAGGGCCATCTCCATTTCTAGAAACAAAGAACTCCTAAACCTCACAAGAATCACTTCCCAGCAACGCACCTCACTTGCTTCTCATTCTCTCTCTGAAGTCTGAACTAAATTAATTTACAAGACGCAAATGAACAGCACAACACCTCTCCGGAAATGCCTTCCCTCTCGCCATTTAAACAGAACAAATTTTGTTCTTTCTTTCACGCCTTGTTTTAACTGTGAAGTGTGGTGGTCCTGTGTAAAAGCTGGACGTGTCACCTTGTGGGTCCAATGTTTTGTTTGTCCAACTGTGGGTCCCCTAGTTCATGAGATGTTCACAGTTGGGTTGGGTGATGTGGCATGAGTACAAATGTTGCTTATGTATGTTCATATGTTTCTAGAAGGTTCCGTGTGTGTGCGTGGATTTTTACGCTTCACTTTAATGTGTCCGGGTCCATTTTTGCGTGGACGGTTGCCCTCGATTGAGAGAAAAGTGTTTCACGTGTGGCTTTGTCGATCTTGACACGCCAAGTTAAGTAGGCAATATTGTCGGCATCCAAAACCAATACTCTATTTTGTAAATTACTGTAATACAGGTTGGCACAAAATTATATTACTTGTGAGGTAAGATGTTGTGTTGCTTGATTGTGTAGGTTGAGATATCTCGCAATGCTGAACGGTATGTCGTGTGAAAATCCATGTTTTCCTTTCATAGCTTTGAAGAATTGGTTCCATGTGTGCCATGTTAGGTCTTGATGGCATGGCCTAGAAAAGCTCAATAGTCGTCACGGGTTACGTTGTTGATGCCTCTTGAAACTGTTGAGCCCCTTGTTAAATGGTAGTACATGCTCAATCCATATTTTGTATAGGGTGATGTGTCGTGAGTTTGAGTGCTTAAATTGGGCTCCGCATGGGAATTGTGCTACCATACAACCACTCCAAAACATTAAGTGGGGAACATTCGTTCCCATCTTTGTATTTTGTTGCTAAATTAATATACTAGCACCGGGGGCGTGCTACGCTGCGCCGGCTTAAAGAGGAGTTAAAAAAGTGAGAAAAAAGAAGAAGTGAATAGTATATATGGGACCCATGTGAATAGTGACTGGGGCCCACATAAACAGTCTGTGTGGGACCCACGGAGACAGTGACTGGCCCACATGAACAGCATCCGCTACAGTGCCGAGTGGCTGGGAGAGCGGAGATTTATTCCTCGTTAAAGATATATATTATATGAAAGACCCTTATAAAAAATGTTTGATTGGTTAATTTAGGATTTTCTCAGTTTGATCATCTTTGATCATCTGATAATCTGAACCCATGCTCTTATATTGGAAGGGAGTAGTGAGATGAGGTACGAAGGGCGTGCTTGGACGGACGCCGCAGACGCCGCGCCGCACATGCGGCATACTGCCGCTGCAGTTTGCCGCAGTTTTAGCGTGCATCACAGCCGGTAGTGCAAATCCCGTGCCGCAGCACGTCGGCGCGGCCGTTTTTGTCAGCCGCAC
This sequence comes from Saccharum hybrid cultivar R570, assembly GCA_038087645.1. Classification (NCBI taxonomy): domain Eukaryota; kingdom Viridiplantae; phylum Streptophyta; class Magnoliopsida; order Poales; family Poaceae; genus Saccharum; species Saccharum hybrid cultivar. The sequence goes on along the minus strand of JAQSUU010000594.1, from coordinate 724,253 downwards.
CGCACTTACAGTGCGGCCACAGCTGTGGAGGCAGCCAAACATGCCCCGAGGTAAATAATCTGCACTATTTCAGCGAATAAACAATGTTTTTCTCTCATAACAAATCAGTGAACAATACTTTCAGCCATGGTTTTTTTAGCGAAGCGAACAGGGTTTTGGGTTCTTAAATTTTATTTCGTCCTTCATTCACCACTACCTAGACATGTCTTACGTCAGCAGCAACTCCACGGTTATTCTGATTGATGAATTTTGTAGCGTTAGTTTCCAAAAATATCACGTATAAAAAATGCAACAAAACATAGATAAAACAATTATATTTAATGTATAGTTTCATATTTGTGTTTTATGTATATTTAATTTCATGACTCATCTAAGTTGAAAATCAAGCCAATAGAGTTTCATCCTCATAAAACTCAATTATTCTCTCTATTTAAAAACATGTCACATAATAAAAAATGCTTATGCGACAATCAATTCTATTAAATGTAAGCCTAAGAGTACGTAGCTTAAGGCCTATTTATTTGAGCTATAGCTTCTGAGATTTTGGCTCAAAAGTTGTCTGGGTTTTGCGTTCTGGCAGTTGGTTTTTGTTATTGGTTTTTCAATAATTTTTTTAGTTTTTTAGGACACCAAAAGCTAGAAAAGATTTTTTTGTCTCGCACACCAAAAAGCTAGAAAAGCATTTCTCAAAGTGCTTTTTAGCTTTGAGTTTATTTCCTCGGAGGCTACCTTTCTAGCTTTTCAATATCGAGCAAAATAATTGGGTTGTTTGTTTCAGCTTCTAGCTTCTAGCTTCTAGCTAGTTAGTTTTGGGGACGGATTATCACCTGAATCAGTGTTCGGTGCGGTTTTAGGTTTCGGGTTTGGGTGCACACAGACTTCACCCGATCCAAATCCGCCCCGTTGCCATCCCTATGCCGGATGGATGGCCGAGTAGTCTATGGGACATGCGGAGACAACATGTTACTAAGTTGGGCTATAGCAGGTGTTAGCGGGCCTGCATCAGGCCAATCCTATTTTATCGGGCCAGGCTATGCCGCCCGTCGTGCCTAGGGAGGGGCCCAGGCACGGCCCTATACATCGGTCGGGTCAGCCCGGGTCCACTACTCGGTTGGGGGAGGGTCGGGGAGACGTGGGGAGCAGGGCAGGGTTTTCTATTTTTTTCGAGTGGGGAGGTGTGCTGGGAGGGGGAGCGCCGGAGCGAGGAGTGGGGTGGTGAGGCCACGTGTCAGCGCAAAAGATCGAAGTGTGAAGCCTGAGCACCCCTGCTTCACCACGGAGGGGTGAACGAGTCCTGTTTACTCTTTTTAGGAGTAGATATATACACACATTCACATGTATAAACAAGAGGCAACAAATAATAAATATTTTTATTAGTCAACTTTGAATAAATTTAATAATCTAAGTACATAAGTTATTATTAGCATATTATAAAATATGAGTTTTAATTCCAAATGATTTATTTCATGTATCCATTGGATATCCACGGGTGAAAAACCAAACCCGAAACAGAACCCAATAGGTTTCGGGGCCCCGAACCTGAAAACTGTGGGTGAGAAATCATGCACCAACTCGAACCCGCGATCCGGCATCGGCACAGCTCCGTCCCCATCCCCACCGATTAAAAAAACTCAGACAGTGATTCCCCATCCACTCCGCTCTGCATCTGGAAACCGAACGGCCGCCGCCCGCCCGCTCCCTTCATCCATCCTCAACCTCGTCCGTGGTGTTCCATCCGCGCGGCCGCACCTCCTCGGCTTCCCCATGCCGCGCTGCTCCAAGCTCCATCCCCCACACGGCCATGCCTCCTCGCTTCCTCGTCGCCACGCCGCCCTCGTCGACTTCGCTGCTCCATGCTCGCACCACGCAAATCCTCCTCGGCTTTCCTCACATCGCACTGCGCCACCGCTCCATCCCCGCACCGTTGGCGCGGGCTGCCGCCATCCTCGTCACCATCGTTGCCTCCTTGGCTTCCTGCTCTCACCTTGGGCTGCGGGCTGGCCCGACCCAGTACACAGACCGTGCTTTTCGGGCCAGCCCGGTACGAAAAATGGCCCACGGTGTTGTGCCTGGGCCGAAGGGCAGGCCGGTGGCCCGAGGTGGCACGGCCCAAGAGGCACGGCATGCCGGGCCAGCCCGACCCCCATCGGGCCGTGCCGGGCCGGCCTGTTGGCCGTCTATACCTATGAGAGCAGCATGCATCCGTGAGCAATGGGCAACCGGGCCAGACTCTTCCACTTAAAAAAACCGGGCCAGGCTCTTTCGACCCAACACAGCCACTGGCCCAAGAAAGTAGAAATGGCTTCTAGCCTTAGAACTGGAACTTCCAAAGGATCTTGAAACGGCAGTTATATAAAAAAAAAATCAAAAAAATCTTGAAACAGCAACCAAGATATCACGATCATGTTCACAATCCATAATCCATATCTGTTGTTGATGGATTGTTTTTTCCTTTCCAATACTTATGGGAAAGGTTGTTAATCCAAGATTTACAAGACGCAAATGAACGGCACAACACTTTTCTGGAAATGCCTTCCCTCTCGCCATTTAAACAGAACAATTTGTTCTTTCTTTCACGCCTTGCTTTACCTGTGAAATGTGGTGGTCTTGTATAAGAGCATCTCCAGCGATACCCTGCTTGACCCGGGACTCTTGGTCAGCGCGCGTGCGCACTGATGCGTAGCAGCGCGCGCTTCTGTAGGGGTAGCCGTATATCATGGGCTTTCTATCAGTGCATGCACGTTATGCTTGGTCCACATTGATTGGTGCACATACAGATAATTACCTAGCACGTGTAGTAATTAATGGACCAGGCATCTGATCCAACTAACAGAACGGGCCATGCAGCATGTCTTCACTTTTATTTTCATTTGTATCTATTTTTTTCTCACGTGGCTATGAGTTAATTAGTTCAATTTAAATTTTTAATAACAGTTTTAAAATTTTATTGTTTTTATATTTGAAATTGTGTATAGCTAATTTTAAAACTTATTATTAACTTTAAACTTTACTAGTATGCTATAAACTTTGTACATCTAACTCCAAAACTTTATAATTAAAAGTTTGCATTTTAAATTTTGAACTATCCTATAATAAACTTTGTATCGTTCAAAATTTTACACTCAGAATTTACAAATTTTGAACTATTACATTACACACTTTATACTGCTAGATTCAAAACTTTGAACTATCACATTATAAACTTTGTACTGCTAGGTTCAAAAGTTTACACTCAGAATTTATAAACTTTGAATTATCACATTACACAGTTTATACCGCAAGGTTCAAAACTTTGAACTATTATATTATAAACTTTGTACTGCTAGGTTCAAATCTTTAGGGTTTTAAAACTATACCTAAATTCAAGAACTTTATACTAGCTCATTTTAAACTTTGTACTGACATGCTATGAACTTTATACTAGCTCATTTTAAACTTTGTACTGACATGCTATGAACTTTATACTAGCTCATTTTAAACTTTGTACTGACATGCTATAAACTTTGTACTTCAAAACTTTACGCTTCAAGTTTTGGGACTTTGTACTGCAACATTTGAAACTTTATACTCCTATATGCAAAACTTTATAATCACAAAAAATATTTCGAAACATATCCAACATGGATCTAGTTTTGTAGATCTCGTCACAATAAATGTAATGGTGCAAACGGAATTAAAAATAGAAGCTCCACAAGAAAGTTATCACATTTTAAAGTTTCTATACCATCCAAAAAAACAAATTCTGACATACCATGCATACGCCTCCGGCAAAAACAGATTCTGACATATGCATGTGGTGCCTCTCCTCCCCGCGTCCACTCTCAGTCACCGCTTTCTCCTAGCGCCACGCGTCCATGCACTCCTAAGTGGCACAACGCACGAGCGCTAAATAATAATTGGGTACTTGACCCCCTACTCAGGATTTGGGTAGTGAGGGGTTCAAAAAAAACCAGCTCCAGCAGACCTCATACTACACCCCCTACTTTTGTTGGCCCCCTACTTTTGCCCTTTGACCCTTTACTTCTGTCGGCCCCCTACTCCACTCTCTCTACTTTTTTTTCTTTCCTCTATTGCTCGACCCAACCGGTCCGTCCATCCCGGCGTCCGCCCCAACCATCGTGGCGTGGCAAGAGCCCGACGCCGGCGGCCAAGCCCGACGCAGTGGCTCCCCTCCCCGGCATGGCCTGCTTGACGTGGCGGCTCCCCTCCCTGGTGCGGCCAAGCCTGACACGGCAGCTCCCCTGCCCGCCGCCGTAGCAGTGCCCAACACCGGTGGCCCTAGCTTCCCTCCCCGGTGGAGCCTGCCCGATGTGGCAACTCCCCTGCCCGGTGCGGCGGCGGTGCCCAACGCCGACGGCCCTCGCTTCTCGGTGGCTCCTCTTCCCTGCGCGATGCGACCAACAAGGATGGCCGAGTTCGTCCATGGCCATGAGATAGGGAAAAGGATGATAGGTCCGTCCCACATGTCATCCTCCTCCAGTATAGATTTGGGGGTCTATTTTAGGTAGTGTTGCTGGAGTAAACCATAAAATATGAGTAGTATGAAAATTGGTACCTACCTAAACAGAGAAATAAAGGGTGTGCTTTAGGTAGCATTGCTGGAGATGCTCTAAAAGCTAGACGTGTCACCTTGTGGGTCCAATGTTTTGTTGTCCAAGTATGGGTCCCATAGTTCATGAGATGTATACAGTTGGCTTGGGTGATGTGTCATGAGTACCAGTCTGTTCGGCTGCAGCGGCTGAGGCGTTTTCTAGAGTACCATAGAAAGAGCCTCCACTACCGGAAAACCCTTGTTTGCCGAGTGCCAACTTCTTTGCCGAGTGCAATTTTTCGGGCACTCGACAAAGAAGCTATTTGCCGAGTGCAAAAAAAACACTCGGCGAATAGGCTCTTTGCCGAGTGTAAAAAAAACACTCGGGGCCTGTTTGCCAAGTGTTTTTTTACACTCGGCAAAGAGCTTGTTTGCCGAGTGTTTTTTGTTTTACACTCGGCAAACAAGAATTACAAAAGCACATTTTAAGGCCCTAAACGACTTTAAATAAAAAATTGTTCAACTACAAAGTTATATAACTTCTCAAGATCTACAACTTTTGGATTGGTCATTTCTTCATTCGACAAAGTGGTATTAACGTTGTTCATAAAATCTACATCTCATATATAGTTTCATGCAAACTAGAAGAAAGATCTCTAAGTTTTGTAAACAATGTTGTTACCACTATGTCGGATGAACAAATGACCAAAATAAAAGTTGTAGATCTTGAGAAGTTATACAACTTTATAGTTGAACACTTTTTAATCTAAATTAATTTTGCCAGTGAAAAGTACGTCTGAATTTTAAAAAATTTGACGCAGCAACAACAACCTATTAAGTATATGGAGATCGGTTATGCAGGATTGTCCTCGTCATCGTCCCTGCGGTTACGCTAGTCTGTTGCGTCATTAGGTTTGTCGGCATTTTTTGAAGCCTGTTTGCGATGGTAGATCTCCTTGAGGACCTTACAGTTTTCCAACGTATGGTTGGATTTAGGATGAGCTGGGCAAGGCCCCTTCAAGGCTTTAGCGTAGTCTTCTTCATAATTGCGGCGCGCACCAAATTTTTTCACGGCGTTGACCTCGCCGTCGTCGTCGCGAGCACGCTTGCCCTTGAAGTTGTCACGGCGATCGCCGTGCTAATTTCTGTTGTCGCGCCGATCACGATTGTCGTTACGGTGGTCCCTGATGTCGCTGCAACCTCTAAAGTCGTCACGGCAACGGTTGTCGTGGTAGTCGTCGCGTCGTGGAGAGTACGGTGCTTTATCGGTTCCCTCGTATAGCAGCTTCTTGGCGTCGTCGGCATCCGCATACTTCTTGGCGGTGGTAAGGAGGTCAACCACCGTTATAGGCCATTTATGAAGGAGCTTGTCCCTGAGGTCATTGTGGTAGCGTAGACCTGTGATGAAGGCTTCAATAGCCTCGTTGTCGGTGATCCTGGGAATCCTGATGCGCATATCCGAGAAGCATCAGATGTACTCGCGCAATGGTTCGTCCCTAGCGTCACGGATGCGCTGAAGGTCGTACTTGTTGCCTGGCTGTTTACAGGTAGCAATGAAGTTTTTGACAAAGGCTCGACGCAAAGCATACCAGGAGTCGAAGTGGTTCTCTAGGAGACTAACAAGCCATTGGTGCCCCACCGGGCCGACCACCATGGGAAAGTAGTTGACCATGACATGCTCTTCGCCCGTAGTGGATCTGCAAGTGGTCTCATAAAGTTGGACCCATAGCTCAGGATTGAACTTGCCGTCGTAATGGTTAAGCTTTTCAAGCTTAAAACCTCTAGGCCAGATGACCTGTCGTAGGTGGTTGGTGAATTGCTTGGGGCCCGGGGGACCGTGGACCGTATCGTACTCCATGCGACGACTGGTTTCATGGGACACACGGTCCTGAGCTCTCTGTTCAATGCGAGGACGTAGGTCACGGTTGTTGAGGTTGTGACGAAGATCGTAATTGCCATCATGGCGATCTCGTTCGTCACCGTATTGTTGTCCTTGACGACGATGGTCTCGGTGGCCATTATGCCGGTTGTCGCTGCGCCGGTCATCGTCGTTGTTATTGCGGCGATGGTCGAGGTGGCGGTTATCATCGCTGAGAGGGTTTCCGCGATTACCGTCGTTGCCTCCGTCAGCTCCTGGATTGACACCAGGAGCTATGTTGTCCATAACGTGGTTTTCTGTGCCAGCGGGTGCGTGTAAGCCAAGTTGACTAGACCTGAAAGGTCGACTGGAGTGTTGGCAGCTTCTGCTAGTCGCGCCAGACATGGATGGCCCCACAACACGTTCATTGGTCTGAACCATGGCCGCCTAGAGATAAGCCTGCAAATCCTCCAGGATGTTTTGGATTTCCAGGGTATCCGGTAACCGCTTCAGGCTTTCAATGGCGATGGCCACGTTGGCGCTTGGAGTTTTGAATACTGGTCTGTTCCCCACCATGTTGAAAGCATCATTGAGGTTGCGCCCTTGCAATCGATTACGCCTAACTGCAGCGTTAACTTCTTGCTGGTCGTGGTCTGCTTGTTGTTGTGCTAGGCATGCAGCTTCATCTATGCGACATTGAGCTCGGTTGGCATTGCGCTGTTGTCGCTCTTGTCGCTGTTGATCGGTCTCGCCCCCAGCAGGTGGATCTTCATCTTGGCTAACCACGTTGATCATGGCGCCACACCTTGGAGGGAAGGCCGGGATTTGAGGAAAGCCTGGAGGATATAGCCTCTCCTCGTCACCGTTACTCACATGGTGTAATACCATGGTTTGAGTAGTCTCACCAGACGCAGTGCTCGATCTAGAGCTCATACGGCTATCTGTCTGGGTGGTATGGATCGAAACTTGATCAGAGCCCACCATATTGACGAAGTTGCGTGGTCGAGGTCGAGCGGAGCGCCCTTCAGGAGTTGAAGTGACTACTAGATCTGTACCCAACCATTGAAAACGGGTGGCTCGAGCAGGTCGAGTAGATCTGTTGTAGCTGTTCGAGTTCTGCTCGGTAAACTGCTCTTGGAGCGAATCGACCAGAGCTAGGGTAAATGAGAGTTGGCCACTGAGCCGGTCGATGGAGTCGATCAGGTCGGTGTTGTCGAGTTTCCTCCCCTGGTAGCGAGGAAGAAGTCGATGAGTTGTCGGCGTGGTCGGTGACGGTGCTGGTGCAGGCGGAGCTGGAGCCAGCGTAGTCGTAGTCGATGCCGGTGTCGGGGAAGTAGTCGATGCAGATCGGATCTGCACCTCCTCCATGGTTGTGGCGACGAAGTCGTTGGAGCCGGTGGTCCAGGTGATCTGGCCGATCATGAACGTGAGGCCCGCCGCCGTGGCCATGGAATCGGGGAAGATGACCATCTCGCACGCCTGAAAAAGTACTTTTTTTAAGGAAATATTGCCTACTTTTTAATCTAAATTAATTTTTCCAGCGAAAATTTTTTTGCTATTTTTTTAGGATTTTTTCAATTCGTTCTTTGCCGAGTGTTTTTTAGCACTCGGCAACCCGACAAAAAACACTCGGCAAACACCTCTTTTGCCGACTAAACTATAGGCGAGTATCTTATGCCGAGGATGGCACTCGGCAAAGCCTTTGCCGAGTGCAATTCGGGCTTTGCCGAGTGCCCCTGGCACACGGCAAAGTAGCTGAATCCGGTAGTGCTCAGCCGCTGCAGTCGAACACAACTACGTATGTTCATATGTTCTATAATGTTCCACGTATGCCATGTGGGTTTTTATGCTCCATTTTAATGTGTTAGGATTCATTCTTGCATGGGCGCTTGCCTCGGTTGCTTCGTAGAGAGAAAAGTGTTCACGTGTGGCTTGCCTTGAGATGCCAAGTTAAGTAGGCAATATTTCCTTAAAAAAAGTAGGCAATATTGACGGTATCCAAAATGAATGACTCTATTTTGTAAATTACTCTAATACAGGTGTCGCAGGTTCATTGCCACGGGAAGCATCATTGTTCGTTGAATGTCAGGAGTGTGGATCTTCGATGACTTGGGTGGACTTAAGAACACGAGAAAAGACATAGCGATGTATCCTGGTTCAGGCTATTAGAGCCCTACGTCCAATAGTGAGTAGTTCTTTGTATTCGTGAGAACCCAAATTGGGGGTTACAACAAAAGAGAATGAGATTTGACATGGGATCGCTCAGTGCTATCCTAAAGTTCATTGGCAGTGAGGTTTCTTCTTAACGAGTAAGGGAAACACACCTCTCTTTGCTGGGTTGTCGGGGGAGGAACTCCCCTCTTGGTTGCTCTGCATTGGGCTAAGCTCGGAATGCTGGTTGGGTCCTCTGTTTTTTGACCTCCCCCCTCTAGGTGTCAACCTTCCTTATATTCTGAGGAAGGTCGGGTACAAGGCGGTTCAGGTTTCAGTCTATGGTCTTCGTGCGTCGGAGTCCAGGAGGGTGCTGCTCCGGCGTGGATGGTCCCTGATGTTGTCGTGGAGTCAGGTCTTGGGTGCCGCCTAACACCGCTGCCCTTGACGCTTGACTGTCAAGGGCTGTCTGCTACGGTCCGGCCTCCACCAGGTGAACCTTCTCGAGGCTTCCTTGGAGGCGAAGGCGCTCCGGCTTGGGAGCCCAGCGCCCCTGAGGCTAGCGGTATGGTTTGTCCTGTTGTGTCACGCCATCTGCATGACCTTGTCAGGGGAGCGCCCGGTAGCACCTCACGCCTTTCGGTCGGACCGACACCGTGGAGCCCCCGAGCTTGCTAGAGCCATGGATGCTCGGGCAGGCTGATGCTCGGGGCATCGGATGCTTGCCCAAGCACTAGCTCAGGCTAGGGCAAAGCTAGAGATCAGGCTCAGGCTACCGTCGATCAGTAGCCCCGGGCCCTAGCGAGCCCCCAAGCCCTTAGCAGAGGCCATGGGCCTGCTTGGGCTCTGCCCAATCCTTGACCGGAGGGTACACGCAAGCGTACCCGATGGGTATAGTCCCCGAGCGACCCTGGAGGGGTTGGTCAGGAGGTCCGTCGGTCGAAAGTCTATCTCGCAGGGACTTGACATACCCCTATATTTGACTCTCCTCAATAGGTTGGCATAAAATTAATTTACTTGTGAGGTAGGATGTTGTGTTGCTTGTTTGTGTAGGTTGATATGTCTCGCAATGTCGAGCGGTATGTTGTGTGGAAATTTACGCTCTCCTTTCATAGCTTCGAAGTATTTGAATAGCTTCAAAGTATTTGAACTAGTTCCATGTTTGCATGTTAGGTCTTGATGGCATGACCTAGAAAACTCAGTAGCCAGTGGCGAAGCTAGAAACTTTTAGGAGTCCGGATGATTCTCATTGTGTAAAAATATTTATTGAAAAAATAAGGATTTTTCTACAATATAAAAAACTTTTGCTATTTGTCGACAAGCTCGGGCAGGCCATCTGGGATCACCGAGTGGTGACTCCGCCAGGAGCCATTAGTGGTTATGTTGTCGATGCCTCTTGAAACTGTTGAGGCCCTTGTTAAATCGTAGTACATGGTCAACCCCTATTTTGTGCATGGTGATGTGCCATGAGTACTGGTGTTTCTTATTTATGTTCCTGTCTCCTAAAATGTCACATGCGTGTTGTGAGGATGTTACACTTCGATGACTTTAATGTGTTCAGGTTAGTTTTGAATGGGTGCTTTACCTTGTTTGGATAGACTAGAACTAGCGATTAGTTGACTAGTAATTAACTAACTAGTGATTAGTTCAGCTCTATTTGGATGCACTGGCTAATAAATAGTACTATCTCAAGAGAAGGACTGTTATGCTGCTGAGTTTATTTTCTCCACAGTTGCTAGCCGTAAGAACACTTGAGATTCACGGTGACCCTAAATAATGAACGGGCACAGGCACAGCGTGGAGGGCCTCCACATCGCGTGCCAAGAGAGGCGCGAGCACCGGCCCTGCTCCGCATCGTGGCCGCCATGGCCAGAGGGAGACACGCTGAGCGGTGGCGGCGACATCTGCCTCTGCTGCGGCTGCGCGTGGGAGGCCAGGTGAGGGAAATAGCTAGGATCAGGGTTAAAGGGAAGCCGGGAGGCTTATATTGTTCACAAGATGAATCTTAACCATCCGCTTACAGATCAAACGGCCAGAAGACCGTGGGCCGAATAGAAATGGGCCGAACTATTATAACTACACAGAAATACATTTTATAATATTCAAAAGATACACTTGTGAAGTAGCATTGTTATAAAATTATTTCACATACTCAAAACATATTAAACATTTTTAACATGGAACATACTACATAATTGTACGGATGTATAAGTTCTCATAAAAATATTAAGCAATTTCAATAAAGTGTGACTATACATCTTTTGCAAATACAAACATCTTTCACTTAGTTGTATAACTATGAATGAGTTGTATCCATTTGTGAACAATGTGTAATATTGATTTATTAAAATCATTTGAAATTTTTATACAATGATTGTATACTAAAATCATATCGTCATGTAAGTCTGTAGATTTTTCTAATCAAGTTTACATATTATTTTTATTTATTCAATGGCAATTGAACAAATAATTACAATAATTACTAAATTTGGTCAGAAAATTCTTCAAATTGACACAACAACATATTTTGGATCTATAAGTATTGCATAAAAATTTCACGCAATTTTAATAAAGTGATACTATACATCCTCACAAATATAAACATCTCTCACTTAGCACATAACTATCTATTTTGAGATAGTAAACGATTTTGGGATAGTACACAATTTCAAACAAAAAAGTTATCAACAACAAACTTGTTGAACCCATTGAGATATACAACTTTTGTTTTAGCTATTTCTCCATCAAATTTGTTTGAATAATTCAAAATTTGAATTTCAAATTTGAGAACTTCAAATAGAAATTTGGGCTATTAAATGGTTTCAAATGAAAAAGTCGCCAACAACAAAGTTGAAGAGCTCATCGAGATATACAACTTTGGTTTTGGTCATTTCTTCGTCCAAGTTCATTTGAGTAATTCAAAATTTTAATTTGAAAACTTGATATGGTTATTTTCATGTGTATAATTATAAGTAACCCGTAACACTATAAAGTATATATGAACACCAAATGAAGGAAATGGACATGGTCACTTAGTTACGATTTTCTTGGTAAGATTTTTTTTATGGTGTGGTTTGGTCCCGTGTACATATACTAACTTGTTTATTTACAATACAACACATGTGTAGTGCATTGGTCAGGTAGCTTTGTTTCCAACCTTGTTTCTCTCTCCATTTTTTTGAGGCCATCTGCTGCAACAGTGTTGAGCTAGCCCGCTGCAACAGTGTCAGCAAAAATAAAAGAGATGGGCCGTGCACGGAAAGAAAAAAGAGATGAGCCGCGCAAGGGGAAAAAAGGAGATGGACCGGCGTTGCTGCGTGAGTTGAAGTAAAGGCCGACCGTCAATGGACTATTGTATGAGGAGGTTGCTATCTCCAATAGTTTGGAAAAATGACTTGCTATCCTTGTTTTATTAGGAAAAGAAGAAAAACCTTGCTCCAACAGTTTGCTATATGACTTGCTAAATTATTCCAACTTGGAAACGGAGGGAACCGCGCACGGATATATCCGCGGTCGAAGTCACTTGCTATCCGGCGTAGCTTTTCCTTTTGCCGCCGCCGCCACTTCTCCCGCGCACGAAGTGAAAGTTCCCTGCCTCCCTCCAGTGCGCGACCCTGAGGATAAAACCTCCCGGCAAATGATTGGGTGGCCTGTTCCTCTGATTGTCAAGTGATGTGACCGGCAAATCTCTACTGATTGCTGTGCAAAATCCGTTCAGGTAGAGACACCTTGCATCGCACCTGATGGTCATCATTGAATTGAGTCGTTGCTGCCACTGTTGGCCGGCAAAAGCTGAACACGCAAAGTCATCAGCTCGAATAAAAAAAATCACCGTACAGGGCCATGATGAACCGGCGGAGGATGAGATGGCCACTGTTGGCGTCGTCTGGTAGGAGATGGCCGGCGGAGGATGAGACGAGGGACGACGACGGCAGGCCAGGCAAAACGTCGAGCGGAGCGAGGCGAAGCGTCGAGCGGAGCGGCCACGCGCGGCAGGGGGCATGGCCAAAATTAGTTGGTCTGTTACTCAAGTAGGCCTACTTTTCTAATTTACCAAGCCCAATTTACCAAACTATTGGAGACACAACAAAATTTCACTTGTCAAAAGTTTTTGCAACTTGCTAAATCTTTACTTTTACCGAGTGAAATTTTCCAAACTATTAGAGATGCTCTAAGGAAGTGTTGCGCGTGTAAACAAAAAGATGGAATAACCGTATTCAGCATTCAAACCCTTGCTGTTGTGTAATTTTTTTTTTTCCAATTTGTTATTTAACCTGTTTGTTTGTTTTTCAATTTGTTATTTAACCTGTTTGCTCTCATTGATGCGTGGTGACTTGGAACCGCAGATACCAGCTTATGAGTGGACCTGTACCATGACAGACACCACCAGAAATACAACAATTTAGTTCCACCTTCTATAATATGGAAGGACTTCAGTGGTAAGGCATGTGGAGTTGGTCTTTGAGCTCATGGGTTCAATTCAATTCTTATGTGCTTCAGATCCAGATTATTGATTATTTTTTTTGCCATCCGCACCACATAAATGAAAAAAAATTCAGATTTTTTTTGCCATCTGCACCATATAAATGCAACATATTTTTAGTTTTACCGTATGCACCCAAAAGCCTATATACATGCAAAAATGTATAAAATTTTTTGGTTCATGATAATTAAAAAAAGAGGTACCTATTTGGTTCATGATTATTTTTCTTTGCACTAAATGTACGATAGCGGGCCTATTGTTTTGGGCTAACTACAGTATGACGAATTTAAAATCATACACTGTAAGGATCCGGATAAAACAGTCACGAGTTAGTGGGCCGCGCATGTCCATTGGTGCATATCCATGACAGAAAAAAAATTATCGTCACGCATTGTGTCTGTCAGTGACGGTTTGTAAATCCGTCACCGAGAATCCGTCACGGATTAACAAGCTTCTTGTAATGCTCCATTCCAATGGTCCGACTCCTCTAGGACAGGGTCTGACAACCCTAAAAATAGCACAAGCTATTTTTTATCTTCCTTTACAAATGTGTCAATACCACCAAGTGAACCACCATATTGTGCACCTATGTTAGCTTTTCACAAATATTTTTCAAAGGATTTTTCACTCTTTTCACCATGCCACTCGATCCTAGCACGCATGCAAAGTTAAATCACTCGAGTGGCACTAGATGACCGATATGCAAACAAGTTTGCCCCCTCTTGATTGTACAACCATCTATCCTAAATCTGGCCATGCACTTCTCTACACAACCTTTGACCGGTGAAATGAAATGTCCTGCAAGTTATAACTTTTCCTTGCGCATTCCATTTTATCTCCTCTAATGTTGATGCCACACAAAGCACCAACCACTATCACAAATGATATGATCCACTTCATATCATCACATGACCTTTGGTTCGAAAGGATCAAGATGCCCAAGAGGGGGGTGAATTGGGTTAATTCTAAATTTCTTGCAATAACTAAGCCCTACACTTAGCCCATTTCACCCCCTTGTGCCTACAAGTGTTTCTATTGTTCTACTGCACATAAGTTTTACACCCTAGGTTCCAATCCTACTCTAGCATGGTAATTCTAAGAATGTAAAGACATGAATGAATTGCTCAAATGTAAATGCTCAAAGTAAAAAGAGGGAGAGGAACATGGTGATGTTTTTTCGAGGTATCAGAGAGTCGCCACTCCCCACTAGTCCTCGTTGGAGCACCCCGCGCAAGGGTGTAGCTCCCTCTTGATCCGCATAAGGAACAAGTGCTCTCTACGAGCTAATTCTTTGAGACTCCATTGTAGTGAATCGCCCACAACCGCTCACAAGATGACTTGGGTCATCCACAAGCTCCGCCGGATGATCACCAAGCTTCCAATCACCACCGAACCGTCTAGGTGATGGTGATCACCAAGAGTAGCAAGCACAAACTCTCACTTAACCATAACTAACCTAATCAGAAAGGTAGATGCATACTTGCTACTCCCTATGCACTAATGAGGTCCTTAATCTTGGATTCTCAAATCTCAATCACCCCACTAGGCTCTTGCTCTCCCTTCCACTCCAAAGTGTTTTCTCAGCTGAACAAATGAGCAAGAGAGCTCAATTGGATGAGTAGGAGATGTACTTATACTCCCCATTCAAAATATAACGGTTGGGGCCAACTCAGCAATATACGAAGTGACCAGACTTGCAGGTCCATGTGACCGAACATGTAGGTCAGTGCCCAATGGCTACAGTACGTCACACTGTCAGAATTGACCGTTGGATTGATCTGACGCTGATCAGCGTCCGATCAGTGACCACCGGAAGCATCTGGTCGCTAAAATCCCTCTCTGGATGCTCTCTGATGTTGACCTGACGCTGCAATCCTTGCGTCCGATCATTTACTATTTAGCATCTGGTCCTCAGTCAACCGTGAGTCCATGCTGCTATAGTGTGAGTATCAGCGCGTCAGGTGCCGATGACTGTAGATCGTCCGGTCGCTGTCCTCCTCCTGCTATCGAGCAACTGAACTGACCAGACTCGCATAGCTACGTCTGATCACTACTAAACCAGCATCCAGTCAGTAGAAAACACTCTATTCACTTTCACTTCAACATCTTTGTGAATGAGTTTGTCTCCAATTGATCTTAGGGCAAACCCTGGGCTACCTAGTGCTAAGTTTGATAAGTGTGCACCACACCTAAACTATTAGACTCACCTAGGTCAAGCTACTAGTTCATACCCCCTTAATAGTATGGCCAAAGGCAAAAACAAAGTCCTAAACTACTCTAAGTGTCTCTCCAACGCCAAACAACACTTAGAACTAGTCCGTCCTTAACCTTGTCATCCATCCTTTGAAAACTGAAATGATTTCCATCGACAGGGGCGTGAAAACCATAATTGCCCAATCAACCATCATTACCATGACCTAACTCAAATTGCCTCTGTAAAGCACACGTTAGTCACAGTATCTTGTGTCATCATTAATCACCGAAACCCAACTAGGGGCCTAGATGCTTTCAATCTCTCCATTTTTGGTGATTGATGACAACACTACCTTGAGTATGTGTAAGAGATGGGTGAGGTTTTCAACATGCTTGGTTCATATAAACATTTGACAATAAGAACAAAGGGTTATGAATGCTTATATGACACAAGCCAACAAGATGTACTCAAAGGTTATGAATTTAAGCAAGAGTACACAAAGTAAAGCTCATTTGAATCAGAGTAAAACGCAAAAGCAAAGCAAATGAGCATAACCAAGTGACATGACATATATATATCAAAGTAGAGAGCACACATGTCACATAAACCATCACGAACACGCATATATCACATATATCACAATGCATGAAAGTAAACATGAATGCATGAAGTATCACACATAAAAGAACGAGTCCATCTCACACACTTCCCCTAAGTCTAACATACTCGCTTCCTCTCCCCCTTTGGCGTCAAAACTAAGACCTAAGGGTTAGATGGCGGGGTAGGAGCAGACAAGTCGGGCACTGAGGTACGGTGTGAGATCTGAAACTGAGTAGCATCCTCCTCTGACTCTAGACTCAGAAATGTCAGACCAGCTGGAGCTAGTGGTGGCTGGCCCTTTGACTCTGAAACTGCAAGTGAAGCGATCTGGGTCGGCTCCGTGGTTGTTGACGGTAGTTATTGTTCATCATAAACCACTAACATAACTTGAACAAATGTTTGAAATGGATCACCAATAGAAACTTAGGGGTTTAAACTAATAATTTTCACAAGTTTTGGTGAATCTGTATTTTTAGCAGGGTTATTCTAGAAAATCGGGAAGAGAGATCAAAATGTCAAAAAGAACTAAACATAACCGCGACGAAAACTACTCTAGAAGTGTCAGAGGATTCCAGGAGGCAACCCCCCGAGGCAGACCCCGAGAGGCTACCAGGTGGGGCCGGCCGACCCCACCATGGTGTCGCTCAGCCTACTAGGTGGGCCCTTGCCAGTCAGCTTCCAGAAGCTTCCTCCAACGCCTCCTAGGATTGCATCTACGTCGTCCTTCAAGTCGGTTTGATCCAAGGGCTCACGTTGCACCCCCTAGGCTATTTAAACAGACACCAGCCCCCCTGAGGCATCAAGTCATTTGAGATCAAGTTATCCAGAGCCAGAAACCCTAATATCCTCAGAAGTCCTAGTTTCTAGGGCATAGCTATTTAGGCTAGGTCTACAGGGAGCCAAGCAGTTCTTCTCTTGGATTCCCGATATTGTCAAGAGCTTAGTTCGGTATAGTCCTTGTACCCCTCTCTCATTGTATCTCCATTATTTTTATATGCTTTGGTACAATTTTCAAGACATTATAGTATTCATCTTATCTATGTTCTTGGTTTCAATGTTCATCGTCTACTTTGATTATATGCTTAATATAGTTAGTTTACATTGTGTTTATGCATAAGTTCGTATAACATTCACCCCATTAAGGATCCAAGGGTGGGTGGTAGAGATCATGTAAGTGTGGTGCTTATATGCTATTTACCTACGAATACACTCTATATTCTGGGTCATGTGGTAGATCACGGGTGTGACACTATTTTGAGTCCTTTGTAGTCCACTCCCAAAATATAGGTCATAGAAGTAGGGCCCGGTTGCAAAGGAAGGAAAATCTCTATTCTTGAACTTCCTGAAGTAATGTCCCTTATGTGTAGATTCAATGGTGATCTTAGCAGTGACTACTAAGTGTATTGCACTAATCAACGTATGCTTTAACTTGTAATTAAGAATGACTTAGGAATTATTCCTCTAATATTCTAACCTAACCATGCTAATGCTATAGATAGGAGTGCTCTGAGTGATTTACTTATTATAATGCTTGATTAATGCTTATCATATATCTTATCTCGTGACTTACCCCTGTTATGAGTAGAGTGATTTGTTATGGTTTATTTCTCTATCAATGTTATAAGTTATCAATACATGTCCATTGCTATACCTTCCCTGAGGTAAAATATAAATATGATACTTGAAATACTCTTAGGTGAAGTGCTATAATGGTATAATTATATGTTTGCTTACATAATCCTTTCCATTCATATCTTTATATTCTTTGTAGTCACATAAAAATGATAAACATCTGCTTAGTATTATTCTAGTAGTGATACTAGGTAGTACCAACAAATATTTCTAGCACCATCACTAGGGATGACAACCTAGTTCAAGTAATGTTAGAGGTGTAGGTAATTAATGGGTGGCTACTAAAATAACTGATGAGTTAATAAATACCAACAAACATTTTTGGCGCCGTTGCCGGAGAAGGTAGCTAGCACAGGAAGTATTGATAAACTTATATTATTTGATGTGATTGAAATAACCATTGACCTCTGCTCAAATAGGCTTACCCTTATTTTGTCTACTTGCGTATCTTATGCAGGGTAATGTATGATTGGTTTTAACCTGCCAACAAACTTCATTGACGATCCAGAAGCGCTACTCAAGAGAACTAAGGCTAAACTCAAGAGAGTATTAGCTTTAGAGTCAGAGGATAGTAGTATAAGGTGAAGCTTAACACTAGAATTTGAAGCCATGACTAATAAGAGTCTTCGTGAATTCTCTGCTCCAACTACAACTGACATCCGTACTAGACCTGAAGTCAATGTTGGAGAGAATGGATTCGAGCTCAAGCCTGCGCTCATCAATATGGTGCAAGCCACCTAATTTTCTAGGAAGGCATATGAAGATGCAAGTGCACATCTCTAACACTTTTTGAAGATCTGTAACACCTTCACTATCAAAGGAGTAACCAAGGATGCTATTCTACTCTACCTTTTCCTATTTTCACTTTTGGAGAAGGCTAAGCAGTGGTTCTACATCAATAAAGAAAGAAACACCACATGAGACAACTACTCCACTGCCTTCCTAGCCAAGTTCTTTTCCACAGATAAGACCAATGCTCTGCGTGAGAGAATCTCAAGTTTTAAGCAACATCATGATGAATCTATCTTTGAGGCATGGGAATGTTTTCAAGACTACATAACAGAATGTTCTCATCCTGGGATGGAGAATTGGCTACTCATGTAGACCTTTTACCATGGGTTGACCACTAGCACCCGTGAGACAATGGATGTTGTTGCTGGAGGTGCTTTCCTATCACTTACCATCAGAGATGCAAACTTCCCTTGTTGAGAAGATGGCCTCCAACCAAAGCTAGAATGAAGAACGTACTTAGACTCACAAGGGAGGTGGAGGTATGATCAACTCAATGAGGTAGACATGTTGTCTGCCAAGATATGCTGATGAAGAAGCTTGAAGACTAAGTTAGTGAGAGGAAAGAAGTCATGCACATCAATGATTCCCATATGACTTGTGAAGTGTGTGGATACACTGGACATTCAGGGAACAATTGTCCTAAAACCTAAGAGGATGTGAACTACATCAACAATAACAATTATCATCCTCAACAGAATTAAGGATGGAACCAACAGAGGCCAAACTACCAAGGTAACTTTTAAGGTAATAATTATAATAATTTTAATCAATCACCATTGAGAGAATTAGTTGCTAGTCAATCTAGACTTATAGATCAGATGTCTAAGAAAATAGCTTCAAATGATAAAATCCTAGAGAACATAAGTGCTAGAATGGATAGTGTTGCTTTTGCCATTAAGAACCAGCATAGCTTTAATAAAATGATAGAGTCACAAATAGCTCAGCTAGCAGCTGTTGTTCCTCCATCCGATAAAGGTAAGATTCCGGGGCAGCCGAAAGATTTGAAAACTGCAAATCTTGTCAATATTCATAATGTAGCTTTCTACTACACTCAACTGTTAGAGGAAAGGTGGATTGACTACACCCTTCCCAACAAGAAAGGTGATACAGGAAGACCCATCATTCCTATCTCCATTGGAAGTCACATCTTCTAGAAGTTGTCTGTGACTTCAGAGCAAGTGTCAACATCATGCCTAAGGTAATCTATGATAAGATTCTAGGAGATCTAATGTTGTACACGAATATGCATTACAGCTTGCAGATCAGTCACTCTGCTTCCCCAAAGGAATTCTAGAAGATGCCATCATTCGAGTGGGACAATCATATGTTCTCGTAGACTTTGTGGTTATGAAAATACGAGGAGATGAGAGAGCACCCATCATTTTGGGCCAACCCTTCCTAAGCACCGCAAAGGCCATCATCTACGTGGATAGTGCCAAGATCTGTTTCACCATCAAGCATAAGAAGAAGTTCTCATTCAAAGATCACATCCTATATTCTCCTACTCATCCACAGAAGGCATACCTGCCCGAAGAGACAATAGAAGTGGCCAAGAAGAAGAAGAACAGAAGAAGGAAGAACAAGACCACCTCCTCACTCCAATCAGAGTACGACCACCTCCTCACTCCACCATTCCTTGCTAAGAAGGATGATCCTGGTGTACCGACGATCAAGTGTACCATTGGTCAGAAGATCTTCCATAAGACATTCTACGACATTGGATTGGGTGTCAACATAATGTCCAAGGTAACATATGAATATTTTTTGGTAATGAACCTTTGTACCAGACATATATGCAACTACAAATGGTGGATCAATCAATCCGATTCCCGGAGGGCATAGCAAAGGACATAATGGTCAAGATTCAAGGTCACTACGCCTCCGCTAACTTCAAGACCCTGGACATGGAAGAAGAAGATGATTCACCCATCATCCTAGGAAGACCGTTCCTCAACACTACCAATGCAGTAATCTATGTCGGATCTGGGTGTATCCACTTCTAGTTCCCTAGAGAGAAGGTGCGCTGTTACTTTAATAGTTATACTACTTATGAGCAACCGAAGAAGACCCGCTCTAGGAGGAGACGTCGATCATCCCACTGACAAGAGAATCAACTCCCTAAGAATGGATGGGGGACTATGAAGTAGAAATGGTGAAGGAATGGGACGATGAAGAGCCTAAAGCACCCACCAAAGAAGAAGCTACTCTGCCAAAGTCAAGCCCACAGACCAAATAGGTATGGAAAGAGAAGGTAACATCATCACCCTCACAAGAGGAGCAGACATCTGAGTCTCCATCATCGAGATTGTTGGCGGTCCTTAACTCACACTTTTAACCACCAAAATTTACATAAAACAAACACTAAAACTTAGAACTAAGGCTTACAACTAATCAATTCCACAAGGTTTGGTGATTTCTCATTTACAGGAGGGCATATATGGAAGTACACATAAATGGGCCAAGAAATATAAGAAAACCATTGGAAGAGAAAGAGGCCCACTTACCAAACAATCTGGGCCTCAAACATAGATCAAAACGCCAAACAATGAACCCACAAAGTGGAGGCCCAAAACCCAGTCCAAATCCATCTCGGGCTGTAGAAGCAGGCCCGGGTAAAATGGGCGCCCAGGATGCATCCGAACTCCATTTTGGACCATCCATCCGTCCACAGAAAGCTAACGAAGAGACCTACAAGCTCACTAGATATGGGGCCATTTGGGCTAGGTTTGGGCGTGGCAGAGGACCAAGCATGGCCGCTCCTTTGTGGGCATGTTTTGGGCCCATTTTTCTCTAGCGATTCCATCAATACACGTGCAGTTCGGTTGTGGGGTGCACTACCTGAGACAATGAACCTAGACGCCAGAATGAGGTCGGTTTGGAGGGAGTAAAGGGGGAATATTCCATGGCACATCCTCCACCCTCCTCCTATAAATAGAGGGCCTCCCCCTCTCACTCACACACCACTCAAGGGAGAAAAGAGCATCATTCCAAGGGAAGAGCACCACTTGAGCTTCACTCCAAAGGGCTATGCCCTAGTAGCTAGCTAGAGTGAGAAAGTGAGATGTGAGGGAAGACGGTGGGGAAGCACTGGGCTTGTCGGTGTCTTCTTGCGCTTGTACCTCGACGAACACCTGCTTGGCTCCTTAACGGGATCTTGCCTAAGTAAGTGTTTGTGGTTCTTAGTCTTTTATATCTTTTGTATGGTTGAGCTTTACTTACACTTGTTTGCGGGTTCATCATCTGCCCCTGTGGTGGGTGCTCTAGTTAGAGGGTCCCTGATAAAGATAGATCACCCTGCGTAATGCTAGAGTAGTAGTCGATAGTGTAGACGTGGTGTCTAAGCTAGAGGCTACCTTCGTTTGCCTCGTACTCCATGGTTGATGGGTAGGTGGTAGGTGATGACAGCCCTATCCGTCCCTTGCAATCCCCCACGTTTGGGTATGACTTAGAGCTATAGGCTGGCATCGCTTGGCAGACCAGGTGATCTCCAGTGCCCGAAGTAAACAAGTAGAAGTAGAGTATCGCTACCCTTAAGACCTAAGAGCTATAGGAATCTATCTCTACCACTTTCTATCTCTACCATTGTGTTGTCCATGGACAAACTAGCTAGTACCTCCGTTCCCTGTGGAAAATACAATACCCTGAGTACTTCTAGGTGAAGGCTATAATGGTAATTTTGTACGCTTGTGGATTCTTCTGCATTCGTTAAGAAATACCAATAAAGACCAGATGATGCACATGATAAGTAAGTACTCTCTCTGACCTAGTCCTGTCCGGAGGACTTTAAAATCAGAACCCTTGTCATGAGGTAATATCGGTAGTTATACATATTTACTTTCTACCTATTGGTATTTATTAACGCACACAGAAAATTCTGCAAGCACATGGATACCGTTATAGCTTTTACCTGGAGTATTCCAAAGTATCGTATTTATCCATCAGGAAACAATGGTTAAAGAGATTGATAATTCACCATCATGTATCCACTAACTTAATACACCAACTAGACTAAAGTGGGGTAAGTGATAAATGATAGGAGTTATGCATAATGACACACACATAAGAGAATTCCATGATAAAAGAGTAGTTTAGCTAAATTGAGGGGACAACAGGAGAGTTCAAGGTTCCTATATACTTCTCTATTACTTTGGTTCTATGATAACTATAGCATAGATAGATATAGCGATCACATAATAACACTTTGGAGCAACAATACCTTTCCGACTCTCGAGGGGGATGAGGAAGCATAGTCGGGGAAAGGCTGCCTAAAGCTCTATGAACACCAATCCTAACGTGGTGGATTACAATGGCCTGACAGAGTTGTCACCCCTGGGGCTACCACAACTCTCCATGAGATTAAGCGCAATCTTAGGTAACCCGTAGCCTAGACACCATGTCTACACTATTGATTACTACTCTAATCACATATGATAACTAGAGCACTCAATATGAGCGGAGATCCCATGTGAAAGTATAACAACTATACTAACCACGCACATGAAGGCATAAAAGTAAATAGAGAAGATAAATATATTAAAGCATAAGTCTTGTAAAGGTAAGATACAAAGATATACCAGACCTCCGAAGAATTCTCCAGAACCTGAGCGTAGCTCGACTCTCTCTAACTCTCAACTAGAACTAATCTACTACATTGGAGAGTTTAGCCCTAATTCTTCTAATGTGGTCTTGATTCAAAGAGATGAATATGAATTAGGGTTTCAGGGATAGCTCCAAGGAGGGGGGTACAGGGCTGCTTATATAGGCCAGGGGTGCAACATGAGCCATCAGATCAAACCGACTTGAAGAACGACGTATGCATCCTAGGTGGTGATGGAGAACCGATGTACGAAGGAGAGGCTGACCCATGGTTCCCACATGCCGGCCAGTATGGGGGTGGGGCCACCTGGCCCCACATGGAAACCCTTGGGCTCTGCTTTGGTGATTCGTCTTCTGGAGTCTTCTAGAATCTTTCCACGTAGGTTTCGTCGTGGATTTAATATATTTTTATTTTGGGCTCTAAATATAGCAAATAATATATCCATTTTGATTGTCTCAATGAGCTCTTTGTAATGGCACACTCTAATTCATCATTTGGGATACTTTTATTTGGTGAAAAAATAAATATTCCTACAATACAAGTGAGAGCACCAAAACTCGTGGAACTTGTTAGAGCCAAACCCCATAACTATAGTTTGTGATTCGTTTCCTATCAATTTATGCAACAGTTGATGGTTATATTTGGTGTTTAATGACCGTCTACACTACCATTGCATTAATTATTTTTGCTTTAGCATATTTACTTTGCTGCATCAGCACTGCATTAGAGAAAAGAAAAACAAAAAGATTACTTTACTACATGTCACCATTGTTGCATATTAGAAAAGAAAATAAAAAGTTCTTCTATTTTCTATTATTACATCATATAAATCCTAAGCCCCATGTGAGTAATCAGCGGTATGTAAAAGCCTGTGGGAACATTCACTGTGGTGTTATAAAAATAAAAATACATATATACCATGCATACATATTTTCTTTATGCATTATAAAAATAGAAAATCTAAAAAGATACTAGATAGACATCCTGCTAAAATTCTGCCACTAGAAAATCTGTCTAAACTCACAAGAAGCGAATCCTCGAATGGCTGACCACTCACCCCTTATCCTAATAAAGCCTTGAGTTTTTGGTGTCCTTGCTGGAGTGTTTTTGCAGGATGGTACATATGGTCAAGAGCAAGTTCACCCGATTAACCTCATATCATTCCGACCAAAGTATAACTTCTTGAACCAACTTTTGGGTGGATAAGATGGGCATCTGCTTGCAAACCATGTTCTAAGAAGGATCGCTCAATATTCAACAACTGACCACGACAACATCCAGCTTGGGGGAGAAGCATTCCCCATGTATCTAGCTAAGTATTTCTTTTCATTTTTAGTTTTACTATTTTTGAGTTTGCTATATTTTTGTTAAAGAAATAAAAAGATGCATAACAACCTAAAACAAAATAAAAATTTATCTTAAGATAGTTACATATATATTGGTGTGATTTTAAAACTTTGAAAGCAAAATAAAAAGTAAGTGTGTCTAGTTTTCTGTTTTTAAGAACTGAATAAATAATGGTGTCCGAGGTAAACTCTTGCAATGGAAATGATGAATAGTTGCTCTATCGTAATTCTTTTCAAGTACCTAGTTTTTAGTCTTGAATTCTCCCGAGTTTTGGATATAACTGATTTGATATAAGAATTTACTCTGTACCTAAAACTTGTGGGTAGCATATGCTTGATGTAAGTCTAGGTAATTGATGGATATGATATGAGAAAGTCTGAGCTGCTGTTTATCTTGTTCCTAGTGATACGAAAGTTCCAGAGATTTATCTTTTGAAAAACATAAAAATTCATGATGAGCTCCTGTATGACAAGCTTGAAATCCTATCAGAGCCATATATGATACTTAGACTAGGAAAACCTTTCACTCATATATGCTATTTGGTTTGCATTGAGTTTAGTCAAGCTTTGTTGATGCCTTATGAGAGGTTTGTCATGCTCTTAAAATCAAGATCACGTACACACCCACTGGGAGTAGGCGACACAATATGCCATTCCATCAAGATCTGCCCAAAAAAATATTTTACTCCTACACTGAAAGTGAACACCAACAATACACCCTATAGGATATACCCCAAATAAATGCTCCAAGTTCTTGTTGTTATCTCTCAAAAGTTTTGTTACAGAGAAGAAGCATGTGGCTATACAAAAGTTATTCATAAAAAAGAGAGAGAAAAAGAAAGAATTGAAAAAAAATGGACAAGTCTCCGAGATATCTAAAACAATGGGTACTCCGATGCCCACCTGAAAAAAAATTAATAAGATAGCCCATGTTTTCTTGCAAAGTTGTTTTCAAGTTTCAAAAAGAGAGATATATTTTCAAAGAGCAAAGTAAAATTAGGTTAGCCTATAATATATATATATACACACACACACCTACACATCTTGATTTGATTGTATGACTTAACTCTCTTTGAATCCATTGTTTGACTTTACAACATATGTGCTGCAAATATGCTCCTTCCACCTATGAACTCCACTACAAGCCTTAGTTATAGGAAGAGAAAGGCATAGCAACACTATTGTCCTATTGAGGACCCACAAATACCACATATATTGAGAGATCTGAGAGTGTCATACAATAGAAGCTCTAAGTTTTATTTTGAAAACTTACAAAAAAAACTCTGAAATAATTGTTGAGCAAAGAGCTCGAGACATAGTGCTTGACTTGATTGTTCTATCTTTCAATTGCTCAAGACCCAAGTGAAGGCTAAGAAGCTCCATGGTTAAAGATAGTATGGGTAAGTTTGAAAGTTAGATCGGTTTATTCTAATTCGGAGGATAATTTTTTTCAACGCATGTGTACTTTTGAGTCGTGAAAGCATAGAAGCAACTCCTGATCTAAGTTTGCTGAGTTTAGCTTTGCTAAGGGACTAGCAAAGGTTAAGCTTGGGGAAGCTTGTTGACGGTAGTCATTGTTCATCATAAACCACCAACGTAACTTGAATAAATGCTTGAAATGGGTCACCAACAGAAACTTAGGGGTTTCAACTAATAATTTCTATGAGTTTTGGTGAATCTGTATTTCCAGCAGGGTTATTTCAGAAAACCAAGAAGAGAGATCAAAACATCAAAAAGAACTAAACATAACCGTGATGAAACCTACTCTAGAAGTTCTAGAGGACGCCAGGAGGCAACCCCTGAGGCAGACCGCGAGAGGCTACCAGGTGGGGCCGGTCAGCCCTACCATGGTGCCACCCGGCCTGCCAGGTGATTCCCTACCTGTCAGCTTCTAGAAGCTTCCTCCACCGCCTCCTAGGATTGTATCTACGTTGTCCTTCAAGTCGGTTTGATCCAACGGCTCACGTTGCACCCCCTGGGCTATATAAACAGACCCTAGCCCCCTAGATGCATAAAGTCATTTGAGATCAAGTCATCTAGAGCCAGAAACCCTAATCTCCTTAGAGCTCCTCTAGTTTCTACGACATTAGCTAGTCAGGCTAGGTCTAGAGGGAGGCAAGTAGTTCTTCGCTTGGATTCCCGACATTGTCAAGAGCTTGGTTTGGTATAGTTCTTATACCCCTCTCTCATTGTATCTCCATTATTTTTATATGCTTTGGTACAATTGTCAAGACATTATAGTATTTATCTTATCTATGTTCTTGGTTTCAATGTTCATCGTCTACTTTGATTATATGCTTAGTATAGTTAGTTTATCATTGTGTTTATGCATAAGTTCATATAGCATTCACCCTATTAAGGATCCAAGGGTGGGTGGTAGAGATCATGTAAGCATAGTGCTTATATGCTATTTACCTACGAATACACTCTATATTCCAGGTCATGTGGTAGCTGGCGAGTGTGACACTACCGTTGAGTCCTTTGTAGTCCACTCCCCGAATATAGGTCATAGAAGTAGGGCCTGGTTGCAAAGGAAGGGAAAGATTTGTTCTCAAACTTCCTGAAGTAATGCCCCTTATGTGTAGATTCAATGGTGATCTTAGCAGTGACTACTAAGTGTATTGCACTAATCAACGTATGCTTTGACTTGTAATTAAGAATGACTTAGGAATTATTCCTCTAATATTCTAACCTGACCATGCTAATGCTATAGATAGGAGTGCTCTGAGTGATTTACTTATTATAATACTTGATCAATGCTTATCATATATATCTTATCTCGTGACTTACCCCTGTAATGAGTACAGTGATTGGTTATGGTTTATTTCTCCATCAATGTTATAAGTTATCAATACATGTCCAATGCTACACCTTCCCTGTGGTAAAATATAAATACGATACCTAGAATACTCTCGGGTGAAGTGCTACAATGGTATAATTATCTGTTCGCTCGTAGGATCCTTTCCATTCATATCTTTATATTCTTTCTAGTCACATAAAAATGAGAAACATCTGCTTAGTATTATTCTAGTAGTGATACTAGGTAGTACCAACAAACATTTCTAGCACCATCACTGGGGATGACAACCTAGTTCAAGTAATTTTAGAGGTGTAGGTAATTAATGGGTGGCTGCTAAAACAAGTGAGGAGTTAATAAAAACCAACAGTGGTCTCGATAACTAGGTTGGCTAACTAGGAAGTAGAAGCTGAAGCTAGACCCTGAGTCACTGACACTATAGCTAGGGCCTCAAGTGTGGTAGTGACTATTGAAGGCGGCTCTGACGAAGCAACCAAAGATGGGATCATCTCGGTAGTCCCTGTGACCGGAGCAGCTGTGGTAGGAGCAAGGACTCAGAACTCTAGAGGTGTAGGCTATCCTGTGAGCTCACTAAAAGTAGCACCCAAGCTCCGGGAGACTAGAGTATCTGTCACTAACACAGACTTAGACTGAGTAGCCTGTGACTATAGGAGTGAAACTCTGAGTCTGCTCAGTCCCTAGTGAAGCAAACTACTGAGAAACCTGCTGGGTGGGCGAAGCAAACTGTGTAGCTATTTGTCCCTGACTCTGAAGCCCACTGGGCTATATAGCTAGAGTCATTGGGGCACTAGTAACAGTCGAACCAAGCTACAACGTCGACCGGTAAGGAGCAATCCCTGTAGCTATAAGGACATGCTGCATGAAACCAAGTAGCTGTTACTGAATCTCTAACTGTTGCTACTGAATGACCTGCTACTGCTGCTGGAACTGGTCCTGACATGCCTGCATCTGAGCGAGCACTGTAGCTGTGGCCTGTGCTTGACGTGTCTGCTCCTACTGCATTCTATCAAGTATCGCTATCAGAGTAGGGTCTGTCGGTGTCGGCTGTGGTGGAGCTAAGCTAGAGCCACTGGCCTCTCTGTTGTGTGCACGTGGTGGCATATGCGGGATAGGGTAACAGTCCTCATCTGAGCTGTCAGCTAGGTCGCTCTCAAGCATGTCCTCCTGCTATGCCTCTAGCTACACTAGCTTTGTCTCTGCAATGGCCCTGATGGCCTCGTCCTGCTCAGCTACAGTCTCTGGCACCTCTAGTCTGTAGCTCGGCTGGCTGGGAGTCCTCCCACAACTATGACACAATAGTTGGCTCATGTCGTACTTTGAAAACTCTGTAGTAGCACCACTCCACTTAGCCACTGTCTCTGGGGACATATGTGAGACTGCCTTTCAAATGAGAAAAGTAATCTAATGAGCATAAGGTAGCTGACGATGGCCCTTAAAGCCCTCTGCTAAGGTGTCCTCCATCTCTAAGAGTATCATATCCCAAATATCAAACACTGTCTGAGAGATCAAGTGGTGGACAAACCATAGCTGTAAACGGGTCAGTCCCTCTTAGTAGCCACCCCTTGGGAGCAAAGTCCTCCTCATGACCGAGTCAAGGATATGAGCCATAGGTGTAAGGTCACGTGGTGTGCGGCTTGATCCCTCTCCAAACAACTCAGTGAAACAAGCACAGACTAAGTTCATCGATGGTACCCGTCCGCCATGAGGGCATCTCGGTGGCTCTGTCTGTCCATAACAAATCTCATGAAGCCGAGTGGAAGACTCTGTAATCCTCAGTATCTCTCTAGCCCTAGAGCTCTGGAGCCTATAGTCATGGCCTCTGAAAGCAAAGTGAATGTACCTGTGCCCTGGGTCAATCCACAAAGAGGTATAGAACTCTCTGACCCATGATGAACGTACTTGCCAGTTCGTCCTAAGGGATCTGATAGACCCGACAGGTAGCTGAGGTGGGGACAGATTTGCTCTCCTGCAACTCCAACTATAGCCTCCAAAAAGCACTCTCTGAGATTTGAACGCTACACCACTATTGAGGAAGGCATGTAGAAATCCTCCTACAACAATGTGTACAACTTCTCTAAGGCTGTCTCGTCCCTTCGAGGTGGAAACCACAGCTCAAACTCCATAAAGCGAAGCTGCTGCACCTATCTAGTTGTGGTTGCCCTCAAGTCCAAGTGAACCACTGGCGACGAACCCTGTGGTCTAGGTGGTGGATGTGAGGCATGTCTCTGAGTCACTAGCCTCGGTGACACCTAAGTGTGGGTACGAGTGGAATGCCAAAGACGGGTTTGCTCTGCTTGCTCCTCTGTTTGTGGTGTAGGCTCCTCTTCCTCTATCTCCTCTGTCCCCTTAGTGCCTAGCTCTCGGCCCTCAAGGTGAAACTGGGCCTCACCAATCTGAATGCCACTGCCTCGGCCTCCTCTCTCAACACGCTCTGTCGCTACTGCAATTGCTATAGCTCGCTTTGCCTCTATGTCATCTCTCTTATGCTTCTTCTTGGTTGTCACCTTCCCCTTCACCTTCTGCTGAACTGTCAGATGAAGCAGATGCCTATGCTCATCACTGGGACCACCCCCAACATTCTTGCAGCAAGCCATGACTAACACTGCAAAGACCAACTGCTACTAAAGATAAACTATCAATGAAGAACTCCCCCTGACTCACTCCCACTGCGAGAGAACTGACTAAGCCATCTGACAAGAAATCCACTAATCCATCGCTGCCCCTGACAAGCACAACTGCCCACTGGCACTTGCGAGGCTTGGCCTCAATCCATACCCACAGGCTTCACCTCGGGTTCAGCTACCACTATCAAGTGCCAAGCAATCTTACTGCCCAAACTCACTGCATAGAGATAGGTAGAAGGATATATATAAGCAACATATTATCACTAGAGATAAGATTGACCTAAAGGAAGCAAGCATAGGTAGGAAAGAAATAAGAGATGTCTCACTACCTTAGATGGGGCAAAAACCAGTGAGGAGGTAAGGAACTAACAGCGAAGGGGCACCACATGAGCATGGCAATGACACAAGATGGAGAAGCTGCAAATCAAGAAACTGCTAGTGTACTATCACTGGACGATAATGCAGCACACTACAAACAATTTGCGAAGAAAATTGATCAAGAACAGTTCAAAGGAGCAGTTCAGGCAAAAGACCAAGCACCTGGCGGGCAGAGGGTTGCTCACCCTAGGGAATGGTCATCGGGCAAGGAGATCACTAGGAGAGCAATGCGGGTCACGGAGGAAGGGTACGCGGTATCACCAGAGCCAAGGAGGATGATATCGAGGCTGATGAGTAGAGGCACGGGCCACGGCGTGGCTGTGAGGCGCGGGTGAGCGCGGGGAGCACGGGCGGATACTGTGGTGAGGGCACGAACGCCGGGAAGGTGAGGGCGCGGCAGCAAAAGTGGCGCGGTGGTCGAACAGGCAAGGTCATGGCAGCGACACTTAGGGTTTGCGAGTGAGCGCGCGATGGCGTACGGATATGAGGCTGCCGATTTGAAAGGGGAGAAAGAAGAAGGGCGCGGGTGTTGACGATGGTTATCTACCATAATAAAGGGTTAAAATAAATATATAAAGGGCTAATAAATGATCACCAACATAGGTTTAGGGTGTCAACTAATGAAATTCCATGAGTTTTGGTGAATCTATATTTTGCAGGGGGTTATCAGAATAATTCAGGAATTGATATCTACCACGAGAAGGAACCCATGTCAATCGGCCTAATCTCCACATCATGAATATGCAAGAGGCTTCTAGAGGACACCAGAGGACTCCACGAGGAGGGCCACCACGAGGCGCCACTAGGTGGGGCCGACCGGCCTCAACCCTAGGCCGACCGGCCCCTGGCCGCTGCCCCTCGGCTCCTTCCTTTGCAAGCTACTTCAACCACCTCCAAGGATGCATCCTAACCCTACGTGAAGGTTGGTTTGATCCAAGGGCCACGGTTCCATGCTCTGGGCTATATAAATGAGGCCCCAGACCCCCCTCCAGAGGGGAATTCATTCAATCAATCATCAACTAGAAAGCAGAAGACCAACCAGCAACTCTCATCTCCTTAGAGCTCCATAAGATCTAGGCATAGCTAGATTAGAATTAGAAGTAGAGGAGTCAAGCAGCCTTGGGCTTCAGACCTAGTCAAGAGGAGCTTGGTAAATCCAGTTCTTCTCTCTTGTATCAACATTGTTCTTCAGATATTCATCTAGTTCATCAGTTCTTCTAGTTCTTGATCTAGTTCATGTTCTAGTTCTTTATGTTCTAATTGTTTATGTTCTAGTTCATAATTGTTCTTGTTCATCATTGTCTAGTTCTAGTTCATTGTTCTTGATCATTATTCTTGATGCATTAGATATGATCTTGTTCTTAATCTATATTATATCCTTGAATATTATGAGATTAGTCTGCTTTGATTATATATTTGGCATAGATAGTTTATCATTATGTTTATACACATGTTTGCAAAGCACTCACCTTATTGAGTCATGGGTGGGTGGTCAACATTGTGTAAGTGTGGTACTTATACACTGTGGGTGGCCATGTGGTAGATCGCGGGGGTGACATTCCTGTTGAGTCCTTTGTAGTCCACTCCCTGAGTGTAGAATTTAGTAGAACGCGGTCTCATTACTTAGTTGTTACTCTGTTTCATAGCTTTGTAATGGAGATGTTCCTTGTTTATGGATATGAGATAACCTAGCCAATGATTGCCTGATATAATTGCACTAATCAATGTAGATTATGACTAATAGTTAATGGATTACTTAGGAGTTATTCTCTTACTTTATATTCTGATCAATGACTTGCCATAGTAGTACTGCTCTAAGGAATATCATCCGAATGGTCTGATTATCATATATTTTATCTCTTTTTATTTGATTGATTCCTTTTGAGAGTAAAGGATAGTGATTTTGAATATTCATATCACATGGGTAGAGTAGCCTTTAATTAATATGTGCCCCTCTGTTTGTTCTCCTTTGGTTAAATATAAATAATGATACCTAGGATAAACTTGGGTGAAATGCTACAACGGGTGTATTTATCTATGCGCTTGCGGATATATACTTTAATATCTTCATATAGTTAAGTGGCATGAGTACAATACAACCACACTCTTGGTGTCATGTTGGGGATGACAACCTAACACGAGTGATGCTAAGAACTATCAACAAGCATTTCTGGCGCCGTTGCCGGGGAGACAACAGAATGGCACACTAAGTTAGAAAACATTCATAAGAGCATAAACACACTTCCACATCTAGGAACACTCTTACAAATGTGATATTTGAATTACATCACTTGATCCTTTACTCTAACAGGCTCACCCTGTCTTTTATCTATTTTTTTGATCTTATGCAGGGTGATGTATGACTGGTTTTGAACTCCCGACAAACTACGTTGAGAACCCCGAAGCTCTAATCAGAAGAACAAGAGCAAAGCTCAAGAAGGCTCCAACCACTTTGTCTGAGATCAACCAATTGAGAAGAAGCTTAACACCAGACTTTGAAGCCATGGTTGACCGATCACTCCGTGAATTCTCCGCTCCAACCACTGCTAACATCAGGACTAGACCGACAGTAAATGTGGGAGATAATGGATTTGAGCTCAAGCCTGCTTTGATCAACATGGTGCAAGAAAACCAGTTTTGTGGAAAAGCACATGAAGATGCGAGTGCTCATCCCCAACACTTTTTGGAGATTTGTAGCACCTTCACCATCAAGGGAGCCACAAGAGATGCCATATTGCTCCGCTTGTTCCCTTTCTCACTCCTAGAAAAAGCAAAGCAATGGTTCTACACCAACAAGGACAAGAATACCACATGGTAGATCTGTGCTACTGCTTTTCTAGCAAAATTCTTTCTAGTGGGAAAGACAAATGCTCTACGTGCAAAGATTTCAACCTTCCAGCAACAACACAATGAATCAATCCCTGAAGCTTGGGAACGCTTTCAAGATTACATATCAGAATGCCCTCACCATGGGATGGAGAATTAGCTACTCATACAGACATTCTACCATGGGCTCACTTCTAGTATCCATGAGAATATGGATGCAGCTGCTAGAGGATCATTCTTATCGCTCAACATCACTGAAGCAACCACTCTGATTGAGAAGATGGCCTCTAACTAGGGATGGAACGAGGAATGCACTCAACCTCGCAAGAGAGGAGGAGGAATGCATCAATTGAAGGAAGTAGACATGCTGTCTGCCAAGATAGACCTGCCCATGAAGAAGTCCGATGAACGCACCACTAAGAAGAATGAAGTCACGCACATCCACGATTCTCGCATGACCAATGAAGAGTGTGGAGACACTGGCCACTCAGGGAGCAACTGCCCTGAGATTCAAGAGGATGTGAACTACATCAATAACAACTTCAACAATCGTCCTCAACAAAATCAAGGATGGAATCAACAATCAAGGCCTTATTACTCAGGTACTCAGGTAACTACCAAGATAATAATCTTAATAATAACTTTAATCAACCACCCTTGAGAGAAATGATTTCTAATCAGAATAAAGTTATTGATACTATATCTAGAAAGATAGCTTCTAATGATAAATTGCTTGAAAATATTAATACTAGAATGGATAGCTTTACTTCTGCTATAAAGAATCAAAATAGCTTTAATAAAATGATAGAATCACAAATATCTCAGCTAGCAGCTTCTGTACCAGTGATCGGAAGAGGTAAGATTCCGGGAAAGCTGGAGGATTTAGAAACTGCAAATCTTGTAGACATTTATAATGCAAGGCAATACTTCACCGCACCTCCAAAGCAATGGGGAACATGGGTAGATGACACTCTACTAGTGAAGAAAGGAGACCCAGGGAGACCTGTCATCGCTATTTGCATTGGACCCCACAGCATTGAAGAAGCTGTCTGTGACCTTGGAGCAAGCGTCAACATCATGCCCAGGGTAATCTATGAGAAAATTCATGGTGATCCTTTATTGTATACAACTATGTGTTTGTAGCTTGCAGATCAGACACTGTGCTACCCCAAGGGAATTCTTGAAGATGTCTGGATCGTAGTTGGGCACTCATATGTGCTGGCAGACTTTGTGATTATAGAAACAGGTGGAGACAAAAAAAGCACCCATCATCTTGGGGCGACCGTTCTTGAGTACCACCAAAGCCATCATCTATGCAGATAGCGCCAAGATCTATTTCACAATCAATGGGAGAAAATAAAGATTCAATTTCAAGAAGCGTACCCTCAACATTCGAGTTCACTCATAGACGTCGTACCTCTATGAGGATACAACCGCTGCCCCAACAAAGAAGAAGAACAAGAATAGGAGAAGGAGGAACAAAGCTAAGCATCAGGCAAAAGAATAGTATGGATGGTCAACACTATTGATTCAGAACTTGACCACCTCCTTCCATCACCATACCTCACTACGCTGGGAGATCCTGGAGTACCCACCATCGATTATATGATCGAGGGAAGTACTTTCTACAAGACATTCTGTGACATCGGCTCTAGCACCAACATAATGTCTAAGGTAACATATAAACATTTGTATAATACTAGACCCATGTATCGTACATATGTGCAGCTACAGATGGCGGACCAATCATTCCGACGTCTGGAGGGAGTAGTGAAAGATATTATGGTCAAAATAAGATATCACTACATTCCTACTGACTTCATGGTTCTTGACATGGGAGAAGAAGACAATGTCCACCTTATTTTAGGATGACCCTTCCTCAACACCACTGGCGCGATCATCTACATAAGAACTGGGGAAATCCACTTCCAATTCCCTAGAGAGAAGGTACATTGTTACTTTAATAGTTATACTACTTGTGAGCAGCCTAGAAAGAACAAGAGGAGACACCGCTCTCAACGCCAAAAGAAACAAGCCATCAAAGAGAAAGAAGCTGCCCAAGAAGAAGTTATTCCAAAGGAAGAAGAAGAGAAGCCCAAGAAGAGTGAACCATAGGAAGAGACTCCTCAGTCCAAGAAAGTATGGAAAAGAAAAGAAACATCAACATCATCATCAAGTTCTCCAACACTTGATGAGCAACCATCCATCTCCTCAATTAAGCTGGAAGAAACATCTGAAGACTGAATCAGACGTAAGGTCCGGGTCGACGGACCTAAATCTCTAAACCTTCTTTGAAAGGTAAATCGGTATTTGTCACACCCGGTTTTAAGGACAAAACCAGACATACACTATATGTGAAATAAAGACGACAAATCTCACATATAGCCACAGATAAGTGTAATATCAAAAGACAATGAGTGTCGCGGTGAAGTTTTCTTTGTTTATGACAAGACTGACATTCGGGCATATCTGATCTGCCTGCATTTCTCCCACTGGGGTTTGAACTAGCAAAGGCCTCCTCATTGGACACTTCACCATCTTGCACGTCTCTACCATGTCGGCGGAAATGAAAGAATGCGAAGCACTAGGGTCAAATAAAGCAAAAACTTGTACTGAGCTTACTTGAATATAACCTCCCACTACTTTGGTAACTCCATGAATTTTATCCATATCCACATTGCTCAGTCTTCCATTGACATAGTTTTGCTGCGCTTTGCTTCCTTGAGCAGGCTTCTTATGGGCTTTCCTTTTTCGCTTTCGTTGTTGTGGATTCTGACTTAGTTCACTCCCAACTTGCTCTTCAACATTGTTGTTTTGATAGTGCTCGGCTTCATCATACCCATAACATCCTTCAATGGCAGGAACATCAATCTTTCCCCACATATTAGTGCGAGACGTCATATAGGGCTCCTGAGTCATGAGACACTACACTTCCTATCATCAAGTGACCAACATCAGCAATCACGAGCAAGTATAGATGATCATAATCATGAACTATCCAAAAGGACAACTCTTGTCTCCATGGATCCAAAATTATCAACCTTGTTCACAGAACATTTTTGCTCAAGAGTGGCAACTCAATCATGGAGACTAACCAATACTTCCAACTAAAAAGTTCAATCTTAATAATCCTTCTTTACATTGGCTACCCCCCTTAAAATAAGAGACACTAAATAGGGTAGCTTGAACCCTCCTTGTAGATGAGCTAAAAAGTGTTCTGACATCCCAATGATACTCCTGTGTATGGGTAAGAACAAGAAATCTGAAATTTCTCACGAGCAGAAAATCAGCAGTGCAGTAAAACAGTTGTAACTCTCATTCTGTTAATCCAATGAAACTGTAGTTTACACCGATGGAAAGCTTATAAAATTCTCTACAACTTTCTTATAGAACATACTTCCAGATTCTGTAGCTAACTTGACCGAAAACAACACATAACAGATTCTGTTCCAGGTTTCAGACAGCACAGTTGCATCGTCTTGTGATTTTTGTATCTCCCACTCCAAAATAGCTATGAGGGTAGTTCTTGCATTTAGAGAGAGATGTTGATGTCCACTCTTGTCCAGAATTGTCTCATGATTTTTGGTCTTTCAAGAACAGAGATATAAGTTGATAAAGACAGGCTGCTCCGAAAGACAAGATATAGAAAGCAGGAGATAACCAAAACCCAGCTATTTATTTCATTAATCCTTATACCTTATACATATAAACTAAATGAAATCATGGTCAAAACCCACGAGATCATTCCACTCATTACAAAATTCCAACTCAAGCATAAACATAAACACAAAGCAACTAAACACTTAAATGTTCATTAGCCACACATTAAGACGACTCAACTTGGCTACTAACGGTTTTATTACACGGGACATAACTCCTATTCCTTAAACATGGTGTGACTGTAGCAGCATCCAGAGTAGATAACGTCTCTTACATTCCTTATTGCTTTATATGGACATCTGAATCTCTGCATCTACCATTCTTATAACTCATACCTTAAGATGGGTCAACCTGGCATCCCTCAGGTATAGATTTAATACCCTCATACTTAATCCTTTCTCCTGAAAGTGTAGTTAGAAACACTGAACATTGGGCATACTCAATCACTCCTTTACAAGTAGATAACCAGTCTATTCCAAGGATAACATCAATGCCCATTAATTCCAAAACAATGAGATTTACCTTAAAATTTACCCCCTTTATGTCAAGACTAACTTTTGGGCATACGCGGTCTGCCTTTATTTCACCTCTTGGAGTTTTAATCATCACTGTTTTCCCCCTTGGAAGCATAAGTATGTTATGATCTTTTACATATTGTCTAGATATGAACGAATGTGAGGCACTAGGGTCAAACAAAACCTTGGCATTTCCTGAACTTACTGGAATTGATCCAAACACGACCTCCTTAGCTCCAGGAATGGTGAAAATATCCACATGTTTCAACCTTCCATGATTGTAATTTCTCTTTAATTTATTTCCCTGCACATGCTTCTTTTGGACATCCTGTCCTGGGTCTCGCTGTTGTGGATTCTTCTGTGGGCAAGATTTGATATAATGTCCTTCCTGCTGGCAATGATAACACTTTCTCTTAGCTGGATCTTTTGTGATGTCATACTCCAAGGAACTGTTGTTTGGTATGCTGCTATCTTGCTAGCCATAAAAGTTCACCTTCGTCCCTTTGGCTTGTTTCCTAGCTTGTTTGGCCTTTCGAGGTTGATACTCCTTATAGGTAATTGTCCACCCATCTATGACTACTTCATGGGGAGTAGTTTTAGCGGGAGGGGCTTCTAACTCTTCAGGGTTTGGATTTGTTTGACAGGGGATCAGGGCTGCATGTGACAATGTAGTAGAACTCGCTTGCTCATTGCTTTCCACTAGTGGTTCTAATGAGATTGCCTTTCTCTTCTTGTCCATGTTGATCTCAAAATTTGGATCCACCTTGACTTTCCCCTTATTAGACTCATTTCGAAGACAGGGAAAACCATAATGCTTACAGCAGTGACATTGTTCCTGCTCTCCAAATGCCTTATTATCAACATCATTATTGGATTTCATATTCTTCCAAACTTCTGCTACTTGTATCTTCTCTGACCCCTTGGATATGTTGGCTTGACCTTGAGATAAGCATCGTTGAGAATTCCCATGTTGAGCCATTTCTTCTAGTAATTGGTTTTGCATCGCTAATGGTTTCTTGTCAAAAGTGAGCAAGAGCGACACAATTCAGTCCTCTTAACCTCTGAAATCCATAGTCTTCTCGTCACGAGCCGTCTAATAGACAAGGAGAAAAGGTTCAAAATAGAGACAAGGTTTTTATAACAGAACATGGATAGAATTAAGCATAACTTTGAGAAAATAACAAAGTTAAAGAGAAGCAAGAAATAGGCAACAATGAGAACATGCTAAACGTCCAGTTCTAACTAGGCTTGCGTCCTACAGTCAGCATTGCTCCGATACCAATCTGTCACACCCGGTTTTAAGGACAAAACCAGACATACACTATATGTGAAATAAAGATGACAAATCTCACATATAGCCACAGATAAGTGTAATATCAAAAGACAAATGCTTAATATACATAACTCAATAGTATAAAGTATACCTTAAAGAGCATCACAGCGGAAAGACAACTCCGAACACCGGGTGCAACCTTCACTCCAGGATCAAACTAACTGGTTGATCACAAGCCTAACAATTCCAGAATCTAACAGTCTGGTACCCTTCCTGAGATGTGGGGAAATAGCAAGAGTGAGTCCATGTCGAACTCAACAAATATAACATGGGGTTCATGAAGCTCAAAAAGTTTGACACGGGTTTACTGCAATAGCTTTTAGTGAGTCATCTTTTAGCAATTGAGTAGCAACAAGTTTACCAAAATCCCAAATAACCTCATGATCATGTAAACGAGAATAATGTATAGCAAGAAACAATAATCATTAGTGAGCATCAATATCATCAGTATTATCATTATCATCAGTGTTCATCATTTATTCTGTAAGGGTCCAAGGCCACTCGTGACCGTGAGTACGGCTGTTATAACAGTTTTACACTCTGCAGAGGTTGTACACTTTCACTGTGAGTCGTGATTTACCCTTTCGCCCGAGGTAGCTAATCTCTTGACCCACTTCCAAGGAAGGTCGGCAGGGTTCACTATGAAGCCTTTCAAAGGTTCGTCTAACAAGTTAGGGCCGCTAGGTTTCCGAAGTCAGTCCGTGTGATACACCACGCAGGGATCCACAGTCTGCTTCACCCCATTTGCGCCACAAGGGTAACCTCTAACAAGCTAGAAAAAGTCCTCATACTGAGCTAAAGCCAGAGCCATATAGCCCTCACAGTTGTACTGTAAGTCCCGGATGTTCGCTTACAGATAAGTCCTTATGG
Source organism: Saccharum hybrid cultivar R570 (assembly GCA_038087645.1). NCBI lineage: Eukaryota > Viridiplantae > Streptophyta > Magnoliopsida > Poales > Poaceae > Saccharum > Saccharum hybrid cultivar. The sequence goes on along the minus strand of JAQSUU010000594.1, from coordinate 685,045 downwards.
AGAGAAACTAGAGCACCATAAAAACAACCAAATATGCTCTAGCCCTCTTGAGCCATATTGCTTTAAAGCATCATTTAAACGTTTATTGCATATAACATTAGTCAAGTTACAGATCATGATTATTTATCTTGAGCACTAGCATAAATACTACCCAATGCAATGTCCCATAGGTGTCAAGGTACAAGATACAAAAACTAGGATATCCTTAATGGTAACAAGGTAGACACATGCACATGAATTAAATATATTAAAGATGAATAGGAAACAAGGATAATCCCATGCTATACTTGCCTTAAACACCGATCCTTCGGTAAGCTTTAATCTTCAACGTTCTTCTTCTTCTTCTTGATAACCTCGTATATCTCACCGACTGGACGAAATCATAAATCACCACACAAGCATCCATACAATCATACACGAAGCAAACAATAGATCTAAATTAGAACAGTACACCAAACATATGAAACAATATGTGAAAAGGTTTTAAAAATGTTCTACGCATTGCTACGAACTCACAGACGCGAAAAAAACACACTAATCAGAGCTACGGTTGAAAAAATACATCTACCGAAAGATTTGCTCATAGGAGAAAATATAAAACTATTAGTTTCATGTGTTTTATATATAAGATATTTTATAAATACTATATATGGAATTAAGTCAAATTTAGATTCAAATTATAAAACTAAAGTAAAACAATTCATATTTTATTTACAAAACCCAGTGGCATAATTATTAATCAAGATATGATTTAAACAATAAAATTTCAGAATTAATAATATGGTAAACACTGTCACTAACGCGTAGATCTTGTTGCTATGAATCTAACGCAACTCAAATGAGCTAAAACGGATCTAAAACGTAGAAGATATGATTTAAACAAGATCTACTTTATTAAAGTAATAGATTAAATCTCACATCGGAACTTAAAGATAGAAAACCTAACCAACAGTAACACTAACAGTATAACAAGTTTGTAAAACTCTTCTACACATTACTACGATCACATAGATATAAAGATCACGAAATTTGGATTTAAAACGTAAAAGTTATGAGTTTTCTAAGATTTCCTATAGATAAATAATTACTTTAATATAAACTCGAAAATAAATTATCTCAAACCTACTTTACAGTTCTATAATCATGTAGAGCTCACAAATCCGAATCTAACGCAATTTAAACGGGTCAAATCGGAGTTAAAACGGATAATTTATGACTAAAACAAACTCAGTGGCAAAACTGTAAATATCAGAAAGCGTATTTTTCAATTACCGAAACGAATTACGTTTTCAATAAATCAAAACGTATTTTCCAGATTACGCTTTGGACCGCTGGTTTTATATACTAAAATCTCAGGGTCTCTTTTACAATTTTACAAATGAACCGGTAACTTCTATTTACATCCGTTGGATTCAAATCGGACGGTCCAGATTGGATCGGGGAAGATCCGGCGGCACTCCGGCCGGATTCCGGCCCGACGGCGACTCTCCGCGGCGGCGCCATGGCCGGGAAATGCCATCTTGCTCTATGGTGCACGAAAACGCGAACGGAGAGCACCTGCGGGTAGACAACTCGAACGCGAACTCACCTAGGGTAAAACCGTAGGCGAGGATGAAGCGAGGAACGCGTGCGGTTCGGAGGGGCGGACGGTGGAGGCGGTGGTGCTCACGGTGGCGGCGCTAGGCGGTTTTGGCTGCTCCAAAAGGGTGAGATGAGGGCGGTGCGATGCAGGGGTCTCGTTTTTATAGCCCGAAGGCATCGCTAAAGAAGGAAAGGGGAGGATTGAGGAGATGGAATCGGATCGGGGAAAAGAGGGAAAGGAATCCGGCGGCGTGGGGAGGAAGAAGCGCCTGACACGTGGGTCTGGGCTGTCAGCGACGTGGGAGCGGGGGAAGGCTCTCGCACGGTGAAGCTGGGCCGGCGACTGCGGCTGGGCTCGGCCCACGCGGGAGCGGGGCGCGGGAGAGGGAAAAACGGGCCGCACGCTGGTGAGAAGGCAGGCCGGGGAGTTGGGCTGCGGTAAGAAGCGGGCCAAAATCCAAATGAAACGGATTTCTCTTTTCTTTTTCTTTTTCTAATTTTTCAAAGCAAATTTTCAAAAGATTTTCAAATCCAAATTTGAATTTGATCAAACCACTCATCTCAAAAATTTAAATGCAACAGCATGAGTGCACAAACATGTTTCTACTCTTATATTTGATTTTAAATTTATAAAAATTATTCTTATTCTAAATTTGCATGCTCACAAAAATATACAAAAATCATATTTCTCCTATTTTTATCTCTTTCAAAATTTTAGGGTGTTACAATTCTACCCCCCTTAAGATGAATCTCGTCCCGAGATTCGGAAGATGATGATAAAAGTGATAATGACCCTTTGTCTTTATTTGATCCTCATTTTCCAAATTACTCTTTTCGCTCAGAGTCATGAGACAATTTCTCATATCCCGACTGACTAATCTGCCTAAACATAATCATCTCTCCAATTGAGCTCCTCTAAAGTTATTTGTTCCTCTGCTATGACTTCTGTAAACTCACGGTCCACTTTGCTATCCCTCAGTATACCTATCTTCTAATTGGTCATTCTCATCTTCCTCAGGTAAAAGTCGACCACCTTGATACTCAATTCTTTTCCCTGATGGTGTTGTTAAGAGCATTGTGCACCGAGTACCATGAATCACTCCTTTGTGTGCACAGAGCCATCCATTACCAAGAACCACGCGAATTTTAAGTGACTCCAACACAATGAGTGTCGCGGTGAAGTTTTCTTTGTTTATGACAAGACTGACATTCGGGCATATCTGATCTGCCTGCATTTCTCCCACTGGGGTTTGAACTAGCAAAGGCCTCCTCATTGGACACTTCACCATCTTGCACGTCTCTACCATGTCGGCGGAAATGAAAGAATGCGAAGCACTAGGGTCAAATAAAGCAAAAACTTGTACTGAGCTTACTTGAATATAACCTCCCACTACTTTGGTAACTCCATGAATTTTATCCATATCCACATTGCTCAGTCTTCCATTGACATAGTTTTGCTGCGCTTTGCTTCCTTGAGCAGGCTTCTTATGGGCTTTCCTTTTTCGCTTTCGTTGTTGTGGATTCTGACTTAGTTCACTCCCAACTTGCTCTTCAACATTGTTGTTTTGATAGTGCTCGGCTTCATCATACCCATAACATCCTTCAATGGCAGGAACATCAATCTTTCCCCACATATTAGTGCGAGACGTCATATAGGGCTCCTGAGTCATGAGACACTACACTTCCTATCATCAAGTGACCAACATCAGCAATCACGAGCAAGTATAGATGATCATAATCATGAACTATCCAAAAGGACAACTCTTGTCTCCATGGATCCAAAATTATCAACCTTGTTCACATAACATTTTTGCTCAAGAGTGGCAACTCAATCATGGAGACTAACCAATACTTCCAACTAAAAAGTTCAATCTTAATAATCCTTCTTTACATTGGCTACCCCCCTTAAAATAAGAGACACTAAATAGGGTAGCTTGAACCCTCCTTGTAGATGAGCTAAAAAGTGTTCTGACATCCCAATGATACTCCTGTGTATGGGTAAGAACAAGAAATCTGAAATTTCTCACGAGCAGAAAATCAGCAGTGCAGTAAAACAGTTGTAACTCTCATTCTGTTAATCCAATGAAACTGTAGTTTACACCGATGGAAAGCTTATAAAATTCTCTACAACTTTCTTATAGAACATACTTCCAGATTCTGTAGCTAACTTGACCGAAAACAACACATAACAGATTCTGTTCCAGGTTTCAGACAGCACAGTTGCATCGTCTTGTGATTTTTGTATCTCCCACTCCAAAATAGCTATGAGGGTAGTTCTTGCATTTAGAGAGAGATGTTGATGTCCACTCTTGTCCAGAATTGTCTCATGATTTTTGGTCTTTCAAGAACAGAGATATAAGTTGATAAAGACAGGCTGCTCCGAAAGACAAGATATAGAAAGCAGGAGATAACCAAAACCCAGCTATTTATTTCATTAATCCTTATACCTTATACATATAAACTAAATGAAATCATGGTCAAAACCCACGAGATCATTCCACTCATTACAAAATTCCAACTCAAGCATAAACATAAACACAAAGCAACTAAACACTTAAATGTTCATTAGCCACACATTAAGACGACTCAACTTGGCTACTAACGGTTTTATTACACGGGACATAACTCCTATTCCTTAAACATGGTGTGACTGTAGCAGCATCCAGAGTAGATAACGTCTCTTACATTCCTTATTGCTTTATATGGACATCTGAATCTCTGCATCTACCATTCTTATAACTCATACCTTAAGATGGGTCAACCTGGCATCCCTCAGGTATAGATTTAATACCCTCATACTTAATCCTTTCTCCTGAAAGTGTAGTTAGAAACACTGAACATTGGGCATACTCAATCACTCCTTTACAAGTAGATAACCAGTCTATTCCAAGGATAACATCAATGCCCATTAATTCCAAAACAATGAGATTTACCTTAAAATTTACCCCCTTTATGTCAAGACTAACTTTTGGGCATACGCGGTCTGCCTTTATTTCACCTCTTGGAGTTTTAATCATCACTGTTTTCCCCCTTGGAAGCATAAGTATGTTATGATCTTTTACATATTGTCTAGATATGAACGAATGTGAGGCACTAGGGTCAAACAAAACCTTGGCATTTCCTGAACTTACTGGAATTGATCCAAACACGACCTCCTTAGCTCCAGGAATGGTGGAAATATCCACATGTTTCAACCTTCCATGATTGTAATTTCTCTTTAATTTATTTCCCTGCACATGCTTCTTTTGGACATCCTGTCCTGGGTCTCGCTGTTGTGGATTCTTCTGTGGGCAAGATTTGATATAATGTCCTTCCTGCTGGCAATGATAACACTTTCTCTTAGCTGGATCTTTTGTGATGTCATACTCCAAGGAACTGTTGTTTGGTATGCTGCTATCTTGCTGGCCATAAAAGTTCACCTTCGTCCCTTTGGCTTGTTTCCTAGCTTGTTTGGCCTTTCAAGGTTGATACTCCTTATAGGTAATTGTCCACCCATCTATGACTACTTCATGGGGAGTAGTTTTAGCGGGAGGGGCTTCTAACTCTTCAGGGTTTGGATTTGTTTGACAGGGGATCAGGGCTGCATGTGACAATGTAGTAGAACTCGCTTGCTCATTGCTTTCCACTAGTGGTTCTAATGAGATTGCCTTTCTCTTCTTGTCCATGTTGATCTCAAAATTTGGATCCACCTTGACTTTCCCCTTATTAGACTCATTTCGAAGACAGGGAAAACCATAATGCTTACAGCAGTGACATTGTTCCTGCTCTCCAAATGCCTTATTATCAACATCATTATTGGATTTCATATTCTTCCAAACTTCTGCTACTTGTATCTTCTCTGACCCCTTGGATATGTTGGCTTGACCTTGAGATAAGCATCGTTGAGAATTCCCATGTTGAGCCATTTCTTCTAGTAATTGGTTTTGCATCGCTAATGGTTTCTTGTCAAAAGTGAGCAAGAGCGACACAATTCAGTCCTCTTAACCTCTGAAATCCATAGTCTTCTCGTCACGAGCCGTCTAATAGACAAGGAGAAAAGGTTCAAAATAGAGACAAGGTTTTTATAACAGAACATGGATAGAATTAAGCATAACTTTGAGAAAATAACAAAGTTAAAGAGAAGCAAGAAATAGGCAACAATGAGAACATGCTAAACGTCCAGTTCTAACTAGGCTTGCGTCCTACAGTCAGCATTGCTCCGATACCAATCTGTCACACCCGGTTTTAAGGACAAAACCAGACATACACTATATGTGAAATAAAGACGACAAATCTCACATATAGCCACAGATAAGTGTAATATCAAAAGACAAATGCTTAATATACATAACTCAATAGTATAAAGTATACCTTAAAGAGCATCACAGCGGAAAGACAACTCCGAACACCGGGTGCAACCTTCACTCCAGGATCAAACTAACTGGTTGATCACAAGCCTAACAATTCCAGAATCTAACAGTCTGGTACCCTTCCTGAGATGTGGGGAAATAGCAAGAGTGAGTCCATGTCGAACTCAACAAATATAACATGGGGTTCATGAAGCTCAAAAAGTTTGACACGGGTTTACTGCAATAGCTTTTAGTGAGTCATCTTTTAGCAATTGAGTAGCAACAAGTTTACCAAAATCCCAAATAACCTCATGATCATGTAAACGAGAATAATGTATAGCAAGAAACAATAATCATTAGTGAGCATCAATATCATCAGTATTATCATTATCATCAGTGTTCATCATTTATTCTGTAAGGGTCCAAGGCCACTCGTGACCGTGAGCACGGCTGTTATAACAGTTTTACACTCTGCAGAGGTTGTACACTTTCACTGTGAGTCGTGATTTACCCTTTCGCCCGAGGTAGCTAATCTCTTGACCCACTTCCAAGGAAGGTCGGCAGGGTTCACTATGAAGCCTTTCAAAGGTTCGTCTAACAAGTTAGGGCCGCTAGGTTTCCGAAGTCAGTCCGTGTGATACACCACGCAGGGATCCACAGTCTGCTTCACCCCATTTGCGCCACAAGGGTAACCTCTAACAAGCTAGAAAAAGTCCTCATACTGAGCTAAAGCCAGAGCCATATAGCCCTCACAGTTGTACTGTAAGTCCCGGATGTTCGCTTACAGATAAGTCCTTATGGAGAGAAACTAGAGCACCATAAAAACAACCAAATATGCTCTAGCCCTCTTGAGCCATATTGCTTTAAAGCATCATTTAAACGTTTATTGCATATAACATTAGTCAAGTTACAGATCATGATTATTTATCTTGAGCACTAGCATAAATACTACCCAATGCAATGTCCCATAGGTGTCAAGGTACAAGATACAAAAACTAGGATATCCTTAATGGTAACAAGGTAGACACATGCACATGAATTAAATATATTAAAGATGAATAGGAAACAAGGATAATCCCATGCTATACTTGCCTTAAACACCGATCCTTCGGTAAGCTTTAATCTTCAACGTTCTTCTTCTTCTTCTTGATAACCTCGTATATCTCACCGACTGGACGAAATCATAAATCACCACACAAGCATCCATACAATCATACACGAAGCAAACAATAGATCTAAATTAGAACAGTACACCAAACATATGAAACAATATGTGAAAAGGTTTTAAAAATGTTCTACGCATTGCTACGAACTCACAGACGCGAAAAAAACACACTAATCAGAGCTACGGTTGAAAAAATACATCTACCGAAAGATTTGCTCATAGGAGAAAATATAAAACTATTAGTTTCATGTGTTTTATATATAAGATATTTTATAAATACTATATATGGAATTAAGTCAAATTTAGATTCAAATTATAAAACTAAAGTAAAACAATTCATATTTTATTTACAAAACCCAGTGGCATAATTATTAATCAAGATATGATTTAAACAATAAAATTTCAGAATTAATAATATGGTAAACACTGTCACTAACGCGTAGATCTTGTTGCTATGAATCTAACGCAACTCAAATGAGCTAAAACGGATCTAAAACGTAGAAGATATGATTTAAACAAGATCTACTTTATTAAAGTAATAGATTAAATCTCACATCGGAACTTAAAGATAGAAAACCTAACCAACAGTAACACTAACAGTATAACAAGTTTGTAAAACTCTTCTACACATTACTACGATCACATAGATATAAAGATCACGAAATTTGGATTTAAAACGTAAAAGTTATGAGTTTTCTAAGATTTCCTATAGATAAATAATTACTTTAATATAAACTCGAAAATAAATTATCTCAAACCTACTGTACAGTTATATAATCATGTAGAGCTCGCAAATACAAATCTAACGCAATTTAAACGGGTCAAATCGGAGTTAAAACAGATAATTTATGACTAAAACAAACTCAGTGGCAAAACTGTAAATATCAGAAAGCGTATTTTTCAATTACCGAAACGAATTACGTTTTCAATAAATCAAAACGTATTTTCCAGATTACGCTTTGGACCGCTGGTTTTATATACTAAAATCTCAGGGTCTCTTTTACAATTTTACAAACGAACCGGTAACTTCTATTTACATCCGTTGGATTCAAATCGGACGGTCCAGATTGGATCGGGGAAGATCCGGCGGCACTCCGGCCGGATTCCGGCCCGACGGCGACTCTCCGCGGCGGCGCCATGGCCGGGAAACGCCATCTTGCACTACGGTGCACGAAAACGCGAACGGAGAGCACCTGCGGGTAGACAACTCGAACGCGAACTCACCTAGGGTAAAACCGTAGGCGAGGATGAAGCGAGGAACGCGTGCGGCTCGGAGGGGCGGACGGTGGAGGCGGTGGTGCTCACGGTGGCGGCGCTAGGCGGTTTTGGCTGCTCCAAAAGGGTGAGATGAGGGCGGTGCGATGCAGGGGTCTCGTTTTTATAGCCCGAAGGCATCGCTAAAGAAGGAAAGGGGAGGATTGAGGAGATGGAATCGGATCGGGGAAAAGAGGGAAAGGAATCCGGTGGCGTGGGGAGGAAGAAGCGCCTGACACGTGGGTCCGGGCTGTCAGCGACGCGGGAGCGGGGGAAGGCTCTCGCACGGTGAAGCTGGGCCGGCGGCTGCGGCTGGGCTCGGCCCACGCGGGAGCGGGGCGCGGGAGAGGGAAAAACGGGCCGCGCGCTGGTGAGAAGGCAGGCCGGGGAGTTGGGCTGCGGTAAGAAGCGGGCCAAAATCCAAATGAAACGGATTTCTCTTTTCTTTTTCTTTTTCTAATTTTTCAAAGCAAATTTTCAAAAGATTTTCAAATCTAAATTTGAATTTGATCAAACCACTCATCTCAAAAATTTAAATGCAACAGCATGAGTGCACAAACATGTTTCTACTCTTATATTTGATTTTAAATTTATAAAAACTATTCTTATTCTAAATTTGCTTGCTCACAAAAATATACAAAAATCATATTTCTCCTATTTTTATCTCTTTCAAAATTTTAGGGTGTTACAGTATTTATGCACACATTTAAATTAAGCATATCTACTTTGTTTACATTCCCTTAGCATATCATTGCATTGAAAATAAAAATACTTTTTCCATTAATAACATGCATACTATTTAGAATTAAATACATATTTAAATTCTACATTGCATTTGGAAAGAAAATAAAAATAACTTTTATATTTTGAATCATCTCATTGCATCTAGAAATATATAAACTCTAAGCCCCATGTGATTAATAGTGTGGTGTGTAGCAACCCATAATAATTACTCACTATGGAGGCATATATATATATATATATATATATATATATATATATATATATATATATATATATATATATATATATATATAGAATAATAAAAGATAATCCAAGACTCCAAAATAATTAGGGAATAGTTTTCCACTAACCCTTAATATGTTCCACGAGTTTTGTTGTCTATTTGAAATTCAACAGGAAAAAGAGAAATTCCCTATGAAGCCCATGATGTCTTCAGTCACTCAAGATCTCTGCCTTGAACAATCATCAAAGAAGGAGTGATGAGCATCTACGCAATCGAGAACTCAAGATGAACGACTACGTCAAAATCTAGCTTGGGGGAGAGCGTCCCTCGTATATCTCGATAAGTATTCCTTTTCGAGTGATTTATCTTTTATTCTAAAAAGTATAAAAAGATACATAACTTAAGAAAATCAAATAAAAAGAGTGATGTGTGATAATATTAGCTAGATAATATATTAGTTAAAATAAAAGATACAAGAGAGTATTAGAACTTAATTACCGTAGAACTCAATTTTAAACATAATGGAAATGATGAATAGTTGCTCTGTCGTAATTCCTTTCAAGTGCCTAGTTTTCAAACACGAATTCTCCTGAGTTTTGGGTAGAACTGTCTTGATATAAAGATAAACTCTGAGCCTAAAACTTGTGGGTTGCAAATGCTGGATCTAAATCTAGGTAGTTGAGGAGTATGATATGAGAAAGTCTGAGCTGCTATTTATCTTGCTCCTACTAATGCTAGAGTTCTAGAGAATTTTATCTTTTGAAATCTTAAAATACCATGATGAGTACTTGTATGACAAAGCTTAAAATTTCTACCATAGCCATACATAGGATAGAAAACTCCATTCATACTTTTTACTACTTGTACTTGCATTAAGCATTGTCGAGCTCTGTTGACCCTTAGAGGCTTGTCATACTTTTAAAATCAAGATCACGTACACTCCACTCAAATATGTTGCTTCTACACTTGAAGTACGCAACAACATGCCTTTTCATTTAGATCCACCAAATATATTTTTCTCCTACACTGGGAGAGAACACCACTCACATGTCTTATAGGATTTTTGTCACCTATCCATACATTTCATAAGCCTCAGTTATTGTTGCTCTAGGTTATTATTATCTCTCAATCTTTCATTATAGACAAGAATGTTCTGGGCTTATATTTTTTTAAAAAAAAAGAGAGAAGAAAGAGAAATATATGGAGAGTAAAACATGGACAAGTGTCCTACCAAAACAATAGGTACTTAGATGCCTGCCTCTCTAAAAAACTATAGCCCAAAATATCTCTTAGTCTAAGTTCTTTAATTATTCAAAGAGAGATCAAAATCCCTTTTAAAGGAGCAAAAGTAGAATTAGATCTACTATCACCTACATCATAAATAAACCACTCCTTGATCCATACACATGCACTTCTTGATTTGATCGTATGCCTCGTTTCTCTGGATCCACTGTTTGACTTTACAAAATATGCTTTGCAAGTATGAACACGCTGTCTCCATACCTATAAGCTCCAGATAAAGCATTAGATGTAGGATGAGAGAAGGCAAATCTCACTTTGCCTTGGAGAGGATCCAGAAATACCACATATATTGAGAGATTTGAGAGAGTCATACAAAAAGATACTCTGAGTTTTATTTTAAAAATCTTGCAAAACTCTGGAATAATAGTTGAATGAAGAGCTTGAGACATAGTGCTTGATTTGATTGTTCTACTTTTCGACTGCTCAAGACCCAAGTGAAGGCTAATAAGCTCCATAGTTAAAGGTAATATGGGTAAGTCTAAAGGTTAGAGTGGTTAGATCTAATCCGGAGGAAAATTCTTGTTTGAACGCATGTGTACTTTTGAAGCGTGAAAGCATTGTAGCAACTCCTGATCCATTATGAATATTTGCTAAGGGACTAGCAAAAGGTAAGCTTGGAGGAGTTGTTGACGATGGTTATCTACCATAATAAAGGGTTAAAATAAATATATAAAGGGCTAATAAATGATCACCAACATAGGTTTAGGGTGTCAACTAACGAAATTCCACGAGTTTTGGTGAATCTATATTTTGCAAGGGGTTATCAGAATAATTCAGGAATTGATATCTTCCACGAGAAGGAACCCACATCAATCGACCTAATCTCCACATCATGAATACGCAAGAGGCTTCTAGAGGACACCAGAGGACTCCACGAGGAGGGCCACCACGAGGCACCGCCAGGTGGGGCCGACCGGCCTCAACCCTAGGCCGACCGGCCCCTGGCCACCGCCCCTTGGCTCCTTCCTTTACAAGCTACTTCAACCGCCTCCAAGGATGCATCCTAACCCTACGTGAAGGTTGGTTTGATCCAAGGGCCATGGTTCCATGCTCTAGGCTATATAAACGAGGCCCTAGACCCCCCTCCAAAGAGGAATTCATTCAATCAATCATCAACCAGAAAGCAGAAGACCAACCAGCAACTCTCATCTCCTTAGAGCTCCATCAGATCTAGGCATAGCTAGATTAGAATTAGAAGTAGAGGAGTCAAGCAGCCTTGGGCTCCAGATCTAGTCAAGAGTAACTTGGTAAATCCAGTTCTTCTCTCTTGTATCAACATTATTCTTTAGATATTCATCTAGTTCATCAGTTCTTCTAGTTCTTGATCTAGTTCATGTTCTAGTTCTTTATGTTCTAATTGTTTATGTTCTAGTTCGTAATTGTTCTAGTTCATCATTGTCTAGTTCTAGTTCATTGTTCTTGATCATTATTCTTGATACATTAGATATGATCTTGTTCTTAATCTATATTATATACTTGGTTATTATGAGATTAGTCTGCTTTGATTATATATTTGGCATAGATAGTTTATCATTATGTTTATACACATGTTTGCAAAGCACTCACCTTATTGAGTCATGGGTGGGTGGTCAACATTGTGTAAGTGTGGTACTTATACACTGTGGGTGGCCATATGGTAGATCGTGGGTGTGACATTCCTGTTGAGTCCTTTGTAGTCCACTCCCCGAGTGTAGAACTTAGTAGAACACGGTCTCATTACTTAGTTGTTACTCTGTTTCTCAGCTTCGTAATAGAGATGTTTCTTGTTTATGGATATGAGATAACCTAGCCAATGATTGCCTGATATAATTGCACTAATCAATGTAGATTATGACTAATAGTTAACAGATTATTTAGGAGTTATTCTCTTACTTTATATTCTGATCAATGACTTGCCATAGTAGTACTGCTCTAAGGAATATCATCTTAATGGTATAATTATCATATATTTTATCTCTTTTTATTTGATTGATTCCTGTTTGAGAGTAAAGGATAGTGATTTCGAATATTCATATCACATGCGTAGGGTAGCCTTTAATTAATATGTGCCCCTCTGTTTGTTCTCCTTTAGTTAAATATAAATAACGATACCTAGGATAAACTTGGGTGAAATGCTGCAACGGGTGTATTTATCTGTGCGCTTGCGGATATATACTTTAATATATTTATACAGTTAAGTGGCATGAGTACAATACAACCACACTCTTGGTGTCATGTTCGGGATGACAACCTAACGCGAGTGATGCTAAGAAGTGTCAACAGCGAGCCTAGCTTGATAAAAAAAGAGAGAGCGGTGTGGGCTCCATGAGTCAAACTAAGAGTTTGAATCCACTATGCTTTGACTCGATCGGCCAGACACGACAGTGAATTCAACCTGACGCTGCTCCCCCTGAGTTCGATTGACAACAAAGAGGTCTAGAAACATTCTCGTCATGACCAAACGCGTCCGAGGCACCATGACTAGCGCCTAAGTCAGGTCCTTTTACTGTTTTCCTCCTCGCGTTGAACGGACACGCAGGTGACAAGTTGAAGGTACTGCACCTCATGCTCGTGAGACACTATTGATCGTCTGGTCGTTCCTGAGCTGTTGTTCCCTCCTAATGAACTAACCGAACGCTGCAAAGGTGAGTTCGATCCCTGCATCCGGTCCCTCTTTAGCTGCTTTTCTCCTTCTTTTGACGCGACACTTTCTCCCAATCAAGTCCTAACTTCAATAAGACCCAAATAAACACCAATTGGGACAGATATGAGAGACCTCTCTCAAACCATCATGTTTTTCAAAATATTTTACCATAGGCTAGATATCTTTTTAGGAAAAATAGGCAACAAAACGGGTGAGGAGCAACATATGGCCACACAATAGGGGATTCAACCATTAGGAGCTTCAAAAACTCTCCCTATTTGTGGACGAACACAGCGGATGCTCAAAGGATAACAAAAAAGAAACGACAAAGCAACACACATGCATATGAAATGCAATACAAGAAAGTAAATCTAGTTGCTTGTCAAGTTTGATCCAAGGTTAAGCTTTTTCACACGCTTTTCGGCGGTTATCTTAACCATGTTAGACAAGCCCTAAGTGCATTACTAAAAATTTTAAACATGTTTTATATTACAATGCAATGCAAGGGTCAACACAAGCTCATTTTTTAGTGAAGTTACTTAAGTCAAGCACATTAAACTCATTCCTCAACCGACAAAACGTAGCCTTATCCAATGGTTTTGTGAAGATATCCACCAATTGATCTTCCGTCCTTACACCTTCTAGTGATATATCATTCTTAGCAATATGATCTCTAAGGAAGTGATGACAGATATCAATGTGCTTGGTGTGAGTGTTGAACCGAGTTGTTAGCAATTTTTACGATGCTTTCATTGTCACACAAAAGAGGTACCTTTTCTAGAACTACACCATAGTCTAGAAGAGTTTGCTTCATGTAAAGAATTTGTGCATAACAAGCACCCATGGCAATGTACTCCGCCTCGGTGGTGGAGAAGGCCACACTATTTTGTTTCTTAGAGGTCCAAGACACTAGTGATCTACCAAGCAAATGGTACCCTCCAGATGTGCTTTTTCTATCAATTTTGCAACCGACATAATTCGAATTGGAATAGCTGACTAGTTGGAATCTAGCTCCTTTGGGATACCAAAGACCAATGCTTGGTGTGTGCTTAAGGTACCTAAGGATTCTCTTAACGGCAACTAAGTGAGCTTCCTTAGGACTAGCTTGAAATCTAGCACACATACGCACACTAAACATGATGTCGGACCTAGATGCGGTCAATTATAACAAGCTACTAATCATAGAACGGTAGAGAGTTTGATCAACGATTTACCTCCCTCATTTAGGTCAAAATGTCCATTAGATGGCATTGGTGTCTTGATTGGCTTACATTCATCCATCTTGAACCTCTTGAGAAGATCCTTAGTGCGCTTTTCTTGAGAGATGAAAATCTCTTCTCTCATTTGCTTGACTTGAAAACCAAGAAAGAATATATGCTCTCCAATCATAGACATCTCGAACTCCTTCGACATCAATTCACCAAACTCTTTGCAATAGTCTTCATTTGTTGAGCCAAATATAATATCATCAATATATACTTGACAAATAAGATCTCTTCATTAAGCTTCTTGGTGAATAGTGTGGTGTCGACCTTCCCAATGGTGAAGCCCCTTCTCAATGAGGAAATCCTGAATGCGCTCATACCAAGCTCTTAGGGCTTGCTTTAGCTCATATAGCGCTTGAACAACCTATAAACATAATTAGGATATCTAGGGTCTTCAAACCCGGGAAGTTGATCAACATAGACAAGTTCATTTATGAAGCCATTTAAAAATACACTTTTAACATCCATTTGATATAAAGTCATTTCATGATGCAATGCATATGCAAGTAGGATATGAATGGCTTCAAGTCTTGCAACTAGTGCAAATGTCTCTCCAAAATCCAAACCTTCAACTTGAGAGAATCCCTTTGTAACTATCCTCACCTTGTTCCTCACAACAATGCCTTGATCATCTTGCTTGTTGCAGAACACCCACTTTATTCTAATGACTCTTACATCTTGTGGTTGCTCTTCAAGTGTCCAAACTTCATTGCGGGTGAAGCTATTCAATTCTTCATGCATGGCATTTACCTAATTCGGATCTTGAAGAGATTCTTTCACATTCTTAGGCTCAATGCAAAAAAACAAACGAGTGATGTTTAGCAAAAGAAGCAAGTTTTTGAGAGTGAGTCATTACACCCTTTGAAGGACTCCCTATGATGAGATCTTGTGGATGTGCTTGAAGTAGAGGCAAATTTCTTCTATCAACCACTTGGGGAGGAGGTTGTGGAGCATCAACATCTTGAGCTTGTGCCACCATTTGATCATAGGAGACATGAGTATCTTCATTTTGTACTCTCCTATCTTTGTCATTATCTTATTACACATTTGATGAAGAGGGTGGATCAATCACTTGTACATCGTCTTCATCATCTTTGGGCTTGATGTATCCAACCGGAATGTTCTTCATAGACTCCCTCAATGATTCATCACCTACATCATCAAGATTCTCATGTACTCATTGGGAGCCGTTAGATTCATCAAATTCCACATCATATGTTTCTTCAACCAAGTCGGTGGCATGATTAAATACTCGATATGCTTTGGACTTTGATGAGTAACCAACAAGAAAACCAATATCACAATGTCGTTGGAACTTCCCTAGGTGTTGCCGCTTCTTGTAGATGTAGCATTACAACCAAACACCTAAAAGAATGAGATGTCTGGCTTCTTCCCATTGAGCAACTCATAAGGGGTCTTGTCAAGAAACTTTTGAGGAAATAGGTGGTTGGATGCATAGCATGCGGTGTTGATAGCTTCCACCTATAAATCTTGCGGTGTGTTGTACCCATCAAGCATTATTCTTGCAAGGATGATAAGTGTCCGGTTCTTTCTCTCTACTACACCATTTTGTTGAGTGTAGGTTGCGAAGACCTCATGCTTGATCCCAACTTCATCACAATACTCTTCAATATTTGTATTGACAAATTCTTTTCTATTGTCACTTCTTATCTTCTTGATCTTCACATTGAATTCATTTTGTGCTCTCTTGACAAACTTCTTCAAACATGCGGTCACTTCAATCTTGTCATGAAGAAAAACACCCAAGTATATCTTGAATAATCATCAACTATCACAAGGCAATAGAGATTGCCTTCCAAACTCTTGTAGGTTGTTGGTCCAAATAGATCCATGTGGAGAAGCTCTAGCACTCTTGATGTAGACGTGTAAGCTTTGGTTGGATGAGTGTTTGCAACTTGCTTGCCGGCTTGACATGCACCACAAAGCTTGTCCTTTGCTTGCCGACTTGACATGCACCACAAAGCCTGTCCTTCTCAAACTTCACATCCTTCAAACCTCTCATCAATTCTTTCTTCAACAGCTTCTTGAGTGTACTCATCCCAACATGTGCAAGCCTCCAATGCCAAAGCCACCCAAGTGATGTCTTGGTGAATAAGCATGACTTCGAGTTAGCATCTTGGGAGGTGAAGTCAACTAGATAGAGATTGTTGTATTAAAGCCTTTGAATATCACTTGTTCATCATCCTTCTTTGACACAACCACTTCTATCTCGGTGAATAAACATTGAAAGCCAAGATCACACAATTGTCCAACGAATAGCAAGTTGAAGCTCAATGAAGCAACATATAACACATTTTAAATTGAGTGGTCATTTGATATTACAACTTTGCCCAACCCTTAAACTTTACCCTTTGAATTATCACCAAAAGTAATCCTTTCTTGACTATCCACTTCTTCATCTAGTAAGGTGAACATACGAGGATCACCAGTCATATGTTGAGTGCAACCACTATCAATAACCCAATGACTTCCATCACTCTTGTAGTTCACCTACACACACAAGAGATCAAGCTTGTAGTTTAGGGACCCAAACTTGATGAGGGCCCTTGACTTTCTCAACTAGTGACCTAGCAACCCAAATTTGTTTAGGCCTATTCTTGTTTGGTGGACCTAAGAACATGAATTTCATCTTTCCACTAGAATCCTTTCTAAGCATGTAGTGAGCATTGAAAGCAAAGGGTCTAGCATGCTTGGGCAAGAGTTGTGGTGGTGGAGTTTTACACTCATGAGCAAAATGACCTTCTTGTCCACACTCAAAGCATCTCTTTGGCTTAGGCTTTAACTTGTATTATTGTTGATGTTGAGCTTTACCTTTCTTCTCTTAATGTGCCAAGTATCCAATACCACTTCTATCCATCTTCATCACGGTGTTTATTAGTAGCTCACTTTGAAGATATTGGCCTCTTGTGAACTTGCTCAAACTGGTCTTGAGATGGTCCTTCTCCAACTTGAGTTTCTTGTTTTCTTCAATGAGTGACTCATTTGTTATTTGCTTCTTAAGAACCATCTCCATCTTGAGTCTTTTGTTCTCTTCTCTAAGCATCTCATCTTTAAGAGCCATATCATGATCATTGTCAAGATTATCAATGACAATAGTGTTGGTGGTTGATGTCTTTCAAGATCCTTCTTGAGCTTCTCATTCTCATTCTTGAGCTTGATGTAGTCGTCATAGTTATTGGACTTAACCACTTTCTTGTCTTTGTTACTAGAACCTTGCTCAATGCTCTCAACAATCAAGTCATCACATGATGTAGCTATATCAATCTTAACAATATTGTTAGTAACATCATGTGGCTCATTGGATAAAAACCCATGAGAAAGAACAAGATTGTCATGATTAATCTTAAGATTGGTGTACTCTTCTTTTAGCAACTTGTAACTAGTGGTGAGCTCATTGTGCATCTCCTCAAGTTTATCATGTTTTCTCTAAGCTCCTTTTTAGAGGTTTTAAGCTTCTTGAGTTTACATGACATAATTTTGTTTTCTTCTCTAAGCTCATCACTAGCTTTTTGGGCTATGTCATACTTTGCTAAGAGTGAATCATTCTCAAGTTCTAGCTTCTTATTTTGAGCTCTTGTCTTTCTTATGATTTTAGTATATTGGTTTAGCAATTTGATAAGATCATTGTACGAAGGTGATTCAAATTCTTCATCACTATCACTACCATTTTCATCATCACTAGCATTTTCATCACCACTACTATCATCATCATTTTGTACCTTTCGTTCACCCTTGGCCATGAGGCATAGGTGTGTAGAGGATGATGGTGGTGATGGCAGTGGAGATAGTGAAGAACCAATCATAAGAGTGGCCACCTTCTTCTTCTCATCATCACTTTCATCATCGGATGAGCCACTAGATGATTCAATGTTCGTGAGCTAATCACCAACAATATAGGCCTTGCCATTCTTCTTCTTCTTGTGAAATTCCTTCTTCTTGCCATCCTTCTTCTTGTATGGTTTGTTCTTCTTCTTCTCATCATCATCATCACTTGAGTCATATTTCTTGCCCTTGTACTTCTTCTTGTACTTGTCTTTCTTGGGTTTGGGGCATTGATGAGCTAGATGATCAAGTTCTTTACAATTGTAGCAATCCATTTCGGAGATTGGCTTCCTTGTACTACTTGTGAAGAATTTCTTCTTCTTGCCATCAAACTTGACACCATTCTTGTTTAGCTTTTTGGGCATCTTGGCGGTTCTTCTCACCATGAGAGCAAGACTTGCTTCATCACTTGAGCTATCGTGAGCAATCTTTTCTTTGCTTCTCTTCTCTTGGCTAGCCTTGAATGCCAAATCTTTCTTCTTTGAGGATGAAGAGCCCTCTTGAGGAGTGATATGCATGTACATCTCATGTGCAATGATCTTCCCTAATATTTTGGTTGGTGTAGCGATGGAAAGATCACATTGATGAAGCACCATCATGATATGCCCATATTTATCAACGAGAAGGACACTCAAGATCTTTCTCACAACATCGAATGGTTGCATTTGAGTGAGTCCAAGCCCATTGACCTCTTCTACAAGAACATTCAAGCGAGAATATATTTCATTAGCACTTTCATTAGGAAACATCTCAAATGAATTAAGCTTCTTTATCACAAGGTGATAGCGTTCCTCACGCTCACTCTTGGTTCCCTCATGGAGCATATAAATATCCGACCATAGTGCATGGGCGTCTTTGTGGTTTCACACATGGTTAAAGACGTCCTTGCAAAGGCCTCTAAAAAGGGTGTTTCTCACCTTTGCATTTCACTTCTCGTAGTGAACCTCGTCACCGACAAGGTTGGTGGGATCCTTAGGTTTTGTGAAACCTTGGGTGGTGGCTCTATACACTCCAACATCTATGGCCTCTAGGCACACCTCCATGCAAATTTTCCAATAAGGAAAATCATCTCCCTCAAACAAGGAGGGGGCCCATCCCCGTGGGACATCTTGCTCTAAGCGGTTAAGCCTAATTCAAGGAGCACGAGGCTCCGATACCAATTGAAAGAATCAAGATGCCCAAGAGGGGGTGAATTGGGCTAATTCTAAATTTCTTGCAATAATTAAGCCTTACACTTAGCCCATTTCACCTCCTTGTGCCTACAAGTGTTTCTATTGTTCTACCACACACAAGTTTTGCACCCTAGGTTCTAATCCTACTCTAGCATGGCAATTCTAAGAATGTAAAGGCATGAACTAAATTGCTCAAATGTAAATGCTCAAAGTAAAGAGAGGAAGAAGAACACGGTGATGTTTTTCTAAGGTATCGGAGAGTCGCCACTCCCCACTAGTCCTTGTTGGAGCACCCGCGCAAGGGTGTAGCTCCCCCCTTGATCTGTGCAAGGATCAAGTGCTCTCTATGAGCTGATTCTTTGACACTTCGTCGCGGTGAATTGCCCACAACCACTCACAAGATGACTTGGGTCATCCACAAGCTTCGCTAGATGTCACTAAGCTTGCAATCACCACCAAGCTATCTAGGTGATGGCAATAACCAAGAGTGACAAGCACAAGCTCTCACTTGACCATGACAAGCCTAATGAGAAAGGTGGATGCACACTTGCTACTCCCTATGCACTAATAACATCCTTAATCTTGGATTCTCAAATCCCAATCACCCCACTAGGGTCTTACTTTCCCTTGCACTCCAAAGTGTTTCCTCAGCTGAACAAATGGGCAAGAGAGCTCAATTAGACGAGTTGGAGATGTATTTATACTCCCCCATTCAAAATATAACGGTTGGGGCCAACTCAGCATTATACGAGCTGACCGGACTCGCAGGACCACGTGACCGGACACGTAGGTTAGTGGACAATGGCTACAGTACGTCACGTTGTCAGACTTGACCATTGGATTGACCTGACGATGATTAGCGTTCGGTCAGTGACCACCGGACACGTCTGGTCGCCGAAATCCCTCTCTGGATGCTCTCTGATGTTGACCTGACGTTGCAATCCCTGCATCCGATTGTTTACTATTTAGCATCTGGTACTCAGTCAACCGCGAGTCCACGCTACATAAAGAGCAACTAAACTGACTAGACTCACAGAGCTGCGTCCAGTCACTACTAAACCAGCATTCGGTCAGTAGAAAAACACTCCATCCGCTTCCAAATCAACATCTTCGTGAATGAGTTTGTGTCCAATCGATCTTAGGGCAAACCCTAAGCTACCTAGTGCTATGTTTGATAAGTGTGCACCACACCTAAACTATTAGACTCGCCTAGGTCAAGCTACTAGTTCATACCCCCTTAATAGTACGGCCAAAGGAAAAAAAAAACAAAGTCCTAAACTACTCTAAGTGTCTCTCTAACACCAAACGACACTTAGAACTAGTCCGTCCTTAACCTTCTCATCCATCCTTTGAAAACTTAAACAATTTCCATCAATAGGGGCATGAAAACCATAATTGCCCAATCACCAACATTACCATGACCTAACTCAAATTGCCTCTGCAAAACACATATTAGTCATCGTAATCTTGTGTCATCATTAATCACCAAAACCCAACTAGGGGCCTAGATGCTTTCATGGTTCATTGATCGTAACCTTGCTAGCTCTTCACTGTTGCACTTGTCCATCGACGCCAAGTCCTTCATCAAGCTTCTCCACCACGTGCGGTGCATCACTTTAAAGCCTCCAAGTTGCCCTTCGCACTTGCAACCGGTCCATCAACGCTAAGCCTTGCTTCTCCATCTAGCCACACGACTTCATGTCATGTATCACATGCAATAAGCTCCTTCATCACATGTATACATGTGGACTATTTTCTTGTGTATCTCACATAAACACATATTAGTCCACCTAGGTTATCACTTAGTTATTGTCACACCCGGTTTTCTAAAGAATACCAAGCGCTAACTATATGTGTGCTCAGGATGTCCACACGATACATATAGCGACAAATATGGAGAATATCAAGAACAATGTTTTATTATATATCAAATATAGTTACAACAAGACTTACAACTATTACAAGAGCATAGCAGAAACTATTCTTAATCTTCTCTTCGGGACTTCATACTCCACAGGGACAATTGACTGGTGGAGCACTCGCCTAGTACTCTTGGAATCTTGGATGACTATTCACTTGAATCCACCATCTGGTACCCATCAGGGATTTTTGTTGATTGTAAAGCAAGTATGAGCGCACCATACTCAACAAGTATAATATGAGGGGATGCAAGGCTCAAAAGGCTTGACACGGTTTTGAACTACGGTAAGCATTTTTAGTTGATCATATTTTATTTATTAAACCTATGTTGCTAGGTTATGCTTAAGCTCCCAATGTGGAATTATAATTAACATCAAGATTAATCATCATCCAAATCATCCATACAACCATCTATCTCAAAAAGGATCCAGGCCGCTCATGTCCGTGAGCACGACTGATATATCAGTTTTAAATAACTTTGCAGAGCTTGTACACTTTCACCATGAGTCGTGTTACCCACATGCTCGAGGTGATCAGCCTCTTGACCCACTTCCAAGGTAAATCGGCAGGGTTCACTATGAAGCCTTTCGAAAGTCCCCCTAACAAGTTAGTGGCCGCTAGGTTTCAGTGGCAAGTGTGCATAGGTGTCCTCCTCCAAGAGGCACACATGGTCGTGGCATTGTACACTCCAAGGCAGGAAAACAACTATACACCATGAGGCACCCCCCTCTTGCGCCTTTCGGCAACTAGTAACAAGCTAGAGAAGTTCAGTTTACTGAGCTAAAGCCAGAGCCATGTAGCCCTCATGGTTGTACGGTAAATCCTGGGTGGCCGCTTTAAGATTCAGTCCTTAAGGAGGGCAGACTAGAGCACCTAAAAAGGCCCAATGCTCTAGCCCCCTTCTATCCATGTTGCTAAAAAGCACCTTTTAATATTGATTCCATAAATCATTAGTTAAAATTAACATTATGATGTTTGGTGATTGCAGATTAAGCAAAACTACCCATATGCATAACCCAAGGTAACAAGGAATCAGGGTACAAAGATACTAGGTAATGTCCTTAGAGGTTCATCATATTAGACACATGCACATGAAAGGTGAATATATAGTTATTGGGTAACAAGGGTACTCATGTTACACTTGCCTTCGAAAAGCTTGTAATCCAACTTTCCAACTCTTCTGGATCATCCTTGCTTAGCTCCACTTCTAACGATAGCACCAAGCAGCACAAGCATCTTAAACAAACCTAGAAACAATACACCAAGCATTATAAGACAAGACAAAACTTTTAAACATGTAGGCTTGTAACTACAAACGTTGAGCACAAAAACAACTAAACAAAGCTACTGTTTAAAAAGGAATGGAAGTTCAAAGGTAGAAGATGGAAGGTATTTTAAATGATAGGAATAGAATAGACATGATGTATATGGGCTAACTTGAAATATTAGAGAGCATAAGGATTTATAGACGAAGGGTAACTGATCATAGGATTGTGTACAAGATGGATAGGACATTATGAAGTAAGCATACAAAGGTTTAAGAGCTAGATCACATGGGATGACTATGCAATCTTGATGAGAGAGAACATATACATGGCAATAACTATGCAAGAGTGAGATGGTATGGTGAGATGCTATCAAGAATATTTGTCTCTGGTTGAAGAACATGAAGCAAGGACAATGGTGGTGGTTGGCATAGTTGGAATTTACCAATAGCGAGGCGACCATATATTGATACGAAGCGAAAAGTGAAGCTGAACATTTAGATCATGTTTTGCAAACTCATGGGAAGATTATCTTTTGGATTTGTGAAGTGGACACTTGGGAACATATATGAACAACCGATGCGCTGAGGCGGATGCTAGATCAATGAGGGACACAGTTATAACAATGTGTGCACCGGCTGGACATTACCGTGCAGCAGGTAGCGGTGGCTGTGGCCATTAGATGGAAGGGTCATGCTGAACTTATGGTAAGGATATCTTGTGGGATTGTGTGAAACTACCCTATGAATGTTCAAGCCAAAGGGCTCATCAATTCGAAGTCCGGTTTAGAGGGGAATGCAATGAAACATTGGTGCATCCAGAACATGCACATAAGTGCGCAGCGGAGTTTATGATCACAAGGATCATGGTCAAAGCAGCACCAATTATCAATCTATTTTGTGGGGATGTTGAGCACTGTATGGAGTATGTGTTGGAAAAAGGGCATGGCATTTTGAGTGTTGGTTAGCCAGGGAACGTAATTGCAAAACAGGGTGGCATGGCTGTTTGGACAGCGAGGGAAACAAATGTTGCGGCCTCAATATCTTGGCCATCATGGCATGAATGACCGAACCAATTTTCAGAGGCATACTCAAGGATATGAAAACATTCAGCTCAAAGGGAATGACCACTGGAGTGGCGAAACAGCGGGAACACGTATGCCAACCAACAACAGTGTAGCGGGGCAGAAGGGACAGCGAGCACAAGATAGGAACATATCTCTTTCATATTTGATCCTATACCCATGAATCTTTGCAGATCATGTGCAACTATATAGATGATAGTCTAGCCAAAGGATGCATCCTGAGGTTCAATGGATCAATGGGAACATCGTTTCCAAAAACAGGGTGACTGCTGTTTGGACAGCAGGGGTATCAGACACTTTGGCCTCGATATCTCGGCCATCGTGGATTGCATAGCCGAACCAATTGGTGGGATCATGTGCAGGGACCTCAGGAACATGTAGGTTCAAGAGCTTGATGATTTGGACAGTGGATTAGCGGGGAATGTCAAAACCATTCAGAGCTGCAATCTGACAAGGCAGCAGGAACAGCAGCACGGAGATGAAGATATCTCTGGTTTCTCAACTCCTATGGCAAAACCATCTTACAGAGCTGTGTTCAAGGATGTCAACTACAATTTTGCCAAAGGGATTGATGATCGGAGTCACGAAATAGCGAGGAACACCGATTCCGTCAACAGCAGCAAAGCTGGCCGCGAGGACAGCAACACATATCGCGGATAAACTTCACCATAGATCAACCATACATCATCTATGGTACAAGATATGCAGTGAGAAATACGAGAACGATATGAGGAAGATGATGGGGTGTACTCACCAAGAGTTTAGGGTCTGGTGGTGAGAGGAGATACATCAATGAAGGCCGGCGACGACGATGTGGTACGGCGGGATGTCCGGCTCGTGTTGCCGCTGATCAGAGCGCCTCCATGGCACCAAGGAAAACCACCACGCCCTGTACAACAGCAGAGAAGCAGCGATGTCCTCCTCCAATTGCTTGCTCAGGTGCCTAGAGGGAAGAATTGAGGGGCAAAATGAATTGAGATCGACGAGAGCATTCTGTTTTAGTGGAGAAGGGAGAGGTAAGTATGGAAGATGAGAGGGGCAGCCATGGGGAAGGAAGGGGAGGAGATGGGGTGCTTCTTCTCTGGTGCTTGCATGAGGGAGAGAGGAGGAGAGGAGGAGGCGCCCAGCTGATGGTTGTGCGTGAGGGAGAGAAAGGGAGGAGAAGATATGGTTGTGGTTTGCTGCATGGCTACATGCAATTGAAGAGAAATAAAATGGAGTAAAATGGGTGCTATCAAGAAGGGATTGAAGAGAGGTGGGCTGCTAGTTGTCAAGGGAAAGGAGATGAGAGGAGAGTGCGCATATGTTCTCCAGGGAGAGGGGGAAAATGCATGTCTGGTTTCATGAGCCCTTACTAGCTAATGCATTTGGAGAGTGGTAAGGGAGAATAAAGAGGGGTTTGTAAAGAGAGTCAAAGGAGTACATTTGCTGCAGTTTCTGCATGAAAGAAAAAGAATATGCGCCACAGAGAGGAGGGAATATATGGGTGATGGTTTTGTGCATGTGTGCAATTTAAAGTATGAAAATAAAAGTGCACACATAAGAGGGATGAGTCAGGAGATTAATTGTTGCTGTTGTGCATGTAGGGAAAGGAAGGAGGCGGCATAGGAGAGGAGAGGGGCTGTTGTTTTACCATCAGCGTGCATGCAATGGAAAGGAAGGAGTAAAGAAGAGGTGGGTCTACAAAATTAAGTGGTAAATGAATTGATACATTGGTTTTTGCATGAGGAGAAAGGAAAAGCGTGTGACAACAAAAAGGGAGTGGCCGGCCATGGGGAGGAGCTGCTCTGTACACTGCACTTTAATACAGAGTTTGAAGGGAAATTAGAGAAATGAATTATGATTATTGATGCTGGTCCAAAATATTGAAGGAGGAAGAATTATATGTGCTACTGATTTTGCATGAGGGGAAAAATGGGCATGGAGCAGCAACAGGAGAAGATGCATATCTTTTGTTTGCTCATACATTTGAGAGGAGGTGGAAACCGATGGAGTAAGGAGTAAATTAATGGAGAGATGGGACCAGGTGGTTAAGGGGAGAGATAATGTTTTTGCTTCTACATGTGAGGAAAGGGAGAGCGACCAGGAAAGAACAGCTAATGTTTTTGCTTCTTCACGTGAAAGAGAAGTGGAGGGGCTGGATTGGGCTCGTCCCATGATGCGGAGAAAATTGATGTGTGGGCCGATCATTGATCCATTAGTGGAAAGAGAGAAGAAGTACGGGTTGTCATGATGAGCTAGATGAAAGCGCGGCTTCAGCCCAATTTGAGTTCCTTTTGCATCAGTGGATGAAAGAGGAGAAAAGATTGGCCCAAGGAATTCGTGGTCACCAAATTAACTGAGAGCTCGAGAAAGAAAAATAGGAGACAAAAAGAGAACGGGTCATGCGAGATTTTTGGTAGGATGCGGGCAAAAGACCTGATTGGAGTTTTAGATATTGATTTGGTATTTGGGGAGATGAAGTTGGAATCAACCTCAGGCGTATTTGAAAACATTTAAATTCCTTTTTCAAACATAAACACTATGCAACGTCATGAATGCAACAAACCACTAAGTTGAATTGCAAAAATTTTAGAAACCCACTTTTCCCATTATCTAAAATGTTGACAATATAAATAAAGTTAGAACATTTTATAAAATAGTAAAATCTTTGATTTTGTTTTTAGTGTTTTCTAAGTCACATCCCAAAATAGAAATTTTGGGGTGTGACAGGTACTAAAACCAAATAAGGACCCTGGACACCGCCGCTGCTAGATCCGGGCATCGAGGACGCACTTGACATCGTCAACGCCACTATGGAGGGCGTTGTCCACGCTAGGGGGAGTTGATGGGGAGTGGAGGGAAGAGGCGCCGCTAGAGCAATCACCAGTGGTGGAAGGAGGCTCCATCGCTACTAGAGCCACTGCCCAGAGCCCTGAGGCACTAATTTGAGGTGGGGGAGGGCCACCTCTATCGGAGTCAGGTTGGTGTGACCGGAGTTGAGGAAGACGCCGCTAGAGGGGAGGATGGGGGCACGGAAGGAGCGGCTAGTCGCGGGCGCAGGGTGAGCAGCAGGACTTGACGCGGCGAAGGCAGGACGACCACATGCACGGTGGAGGCAGGTCAACCACGTGCGCGAGGGTGAGATGCAACCGGCGTGCGGAAAGATGCATGAGGGAGTGGAACCACGCAATGGAGCAGAGAGGTACCAGGTGTCTTTTTTGTGATCTAGTGAAACTTTAGCCCCTGATAGTTAGGTTTGATGGACTAGAGAGCTAACAACTAGTCCAGTCCTTGGCTAAACTATAGCCCGCCTATTAGTCTACTTGTTTGGATCCTCAAGGGCTAAAGTTTAGAAACTAGTTGTTAGCCTAAGGGATCCAAATAGGCCCTCAGTTGCTTCGTAAAGATCAAAGTTTTCACGTGTTGTTTGGTGGCTCTTGACATCACTCGGCGAGTTATAAAGTAGGTCATATTGTTTGACATCTAAAATCATTAGAGAGCCATGACTGGGTGAGTTAAGTAGGCCATATTGTTTGACATTTAAAATCACTGGGTTTGTTTAATGATTTAATCTAATATGGGTTGGCATGCATGAAACTGATTACTTATGAAGTAAGACGGAATGCCAAGGCTACTAATGATGCTTGCAGAACGTTCATGTGACCTGTGTCGGAGGTATCGGCTAAGGCAATGCAGATCAACATATCACGGATAGGAGATCAGAAGGGTAGCACACGAGACACAAATTTATACTCGTTCAGGTATAGGATAGCCTACGTCTAGTTGAGAGTAGATCTTTGTATCTCGTATGCTCGAGTTTATAGAGACACTAATGACTAGTTGCCCATGCAATGTAGCCTGAAAGAATGTATATACCAATCGGGGGCTCCGTACCTCGCCTTATATAGTCAGAGGGATATGGTTATAAGGTTCTCGATTAGTTTATAGATATGTTCCCTAGTCGGTTACAAGGAAATCTAGGCATAATATCTAAGACATCTTGAGCAAGCCAGCGTCCAAGCTCTATACACTAGGTTACTTTTCCACCACATCTGATGGAATACCCTAGTCCGGTTGGGCCTCATCTTCGCCAGTCACGGCCCACCCTAGTAGTAATGTTCTCATATTCAGGCGGTGAGGTACCCTGGGTTCATATCACCAACACTAACCCCCAAAGAACTTCGATGATGAGCCAGTCAATGGCCTAGTCCTTCAAGTGCTTGTGTACCAAAGGCTTGTAGGTTGAACCACTCAAGGGATCGATCCTCCAAGCGTCTGCACATTGATGTGTCCTTTGGTATTCCGGTTATTGCACGTCATTAAGTGCTGTTATAAATAAGGATCAATGAGCTAAGGAATCCGAGGTGCCTCATCTCTCCTGCCTCGATTGTTACATGTGTGACCCACGCGGGTCATGGATCTTGACTGTTCATTTCCCCTTCTCCATCTTCATGGTTAGGCTATAAAGGTCCTTGTTTGGTTTTGGTAATGGAGTAACAACCTAGGTGGACTAATTATGTTTAGTGTGAGATACACAGGTGATTAGTCCACAAGTACATCATGTGTGAGCAACCTATGCCATGGAGGTGAAATAGCTTGGATATGTTGCAAGGCTCACACATGTGATGAAGAAGCTCATTGCATATGAGACAAGACATGGAGTCATGTGACTAAGCTAAAGAAGATCAAGACAAGACTTGGCTTGATGGACCGGTTGCAAGCGTGAAGGGCAAGTTGGAGGCTTTGGAGTGATGGACCACGTGGCGGTGAAGCTTCAGCAAGACTTGGCACGATGGATGGAGGCAACGGTAAAGATCAAGTGAAGTCAAGATCGATGAACCAATATGGTCATGTGATGATAAGAAGTGCATCATATCATTTGTGATCGGTTGGTGCATGTGTTGCATCAATGATGGAGGAGATGAATGGAATGCGCAAGGCAAAGGTATATTTGTAGGGCATTTCATTTCACCGATCATAGGTGTGTAGAGAAGTTTATGACCGGGTTTAGGATAAATGGTCGTACTATCAAGCGAGGCAAACTTGTTTTTATATCGGTCATCTAGTGCCACTTGAGCGATCTAACTTTGCATACATGTTAGGATCGAGTGGCGTGATGAAAAGAGTGCTAATCCTTTAGAAAATGTTTGTCAAAAGCTAACACACGTGCATAAGGTGATGATCACTTGGTGGTGTTAGCACATTTGCAAAGGTGAAGTCAAAATGTGAAGAAAGGAGGCAAAGCCAGGCTCAGAGTGCTGCCCTAGGGGTACCGCCCCTAGCTGTCCGGTGCACCGCCACCCCAAGGGCGGTGACCGTTTGGCCAAGGCCGAGAGCAGCGCATTGGGGGCTGGCACCGCCATGCCCTGTCTAGTGGCACCATCACCCCTAGGGCGGTGCCCACCTGGACGTGGCCGAGGAGAGCCTGTGTTGTGGCTGGCACTGGAAGTGGCGGTGTGCACCACCAAGGGCGCGACGGTGTACCGCCGCGGTCACAGCCACCCTAAGGCGGTGCACCGCCCCATTTTTCCAGAGAGGAGGGAAAACAGGGGCGGGCCTAGGGTGGCACCGCCACCCCTTGACCAGTGCCACCACCGCCGTGTCCAGTGCCCTCGCAGAAAGTGCAGCTTTGCTCCAATAGCTCTATTTGGCTTAGGGGCTATAAATAGATGTGGAGCTCAGGCTTGGGCTGGTTGCTGGGCACCCTTAAGCCTTGGTGGCTTGTGTAGGTGTGTTTGGACGTCCTCTAACTCACTTGTGCTTGCAAGAGTGCGATCTGATTACGAGTGAGTGCGATTCTAGTGCGTTGCATCGTGAGGTTGTATCGAGTGGCACTAGGTGATCGAGTTGTAAGTCGGTGGTGCTTGTTACTCTTGGAGGTTGCCACCTCCAGATGGCTTGGTGACGAGTTCTCCGTCGTGAAGCCCGCAAGAAGATTGTGCGGAGCTCCAGAGAAGGATTTGTGAGGGGTACCATGGATCATGTGCAAGCTTTGTAACAAATGCCATCTATTTATTAGGAAGCTTTGTAACAAAGTTTTATTGGCCCAGGTGCAAGCATACAATAAACAGTTTCCTATGAGTGAAGCACGTGGATCATGAAAGCACGTGGATCTGCCATGATAATACTTAATTAGGCATACATTGCATATATTCATCTAACAGTAATGCAAGTAGTGTAGAACAAGGCATACATTCCATATATTCAACTAAAAGTTTCAAAAAACTGTTCAGGTGTATGAACCCACACACCACCATCAATGAATCTGGGTTGCTGCTACTGTGAATGAACATCATAGAGGCAAATATTACTCTGAACTGCGTAGATGAACATAACAGCTACATGAACTGCCGCAGGGACCAAACCAGCCAAACGAAGAAAAAATAAAAGTAGTTCTCTGAACCTGAAAGTTGAATGAGCTGCTGCAGTTAACTTTGAACACACGTCCTCATGGAGCTCCAAAACAAACCTGCAGGTTGAAAGATGATTGCGCTGCTGAAAGAGAAGCCCGCCAGAAATAGCTAGTGGAGAAAATCTAAACAAAAAGCCCACGACTCAAGCTGTGCACTAGACAAACACGGCGCCTACTGCAGCACCGGCCTCCGCCGCCATCCCTGGCCCTATCGCTGAACAGGTGCCACCTCCGAGATGCACCGCTAGGGTCCTCCATGCTGGTTCATCAGATCTGTCGGCGTGGAAGCGAACCCTCTTTCTCTGAAGCAGTGAGGATGCGCGCCTCTCCCACACTTTTCCTGCCCACCTCTCGATTGTGAGAGATGCAAGGGGAAGTTTTGTGCCTTGCTGAGGTTCTGGTGGTTCTTCACTGTATAAGCGAATTCTCCGCCAGTTCCCTTGACGTTATCCTTCACTGAGTCATCTAGTTTCCCTTGCATAAGTCAATCCCGCTGAATATTTCCTTTCGCCAGAATTTAGGGGGTAGGAATCTAATGGATTGACATAGAATTATTGCATCTTTACAAGATGTGAACTTATAGGGAGAAAGGGACGTGTTTGTTTGGGCATTACATTCATCTGGTACATTTTCTGTTAAATCTATGTATGTTGCGCTAATTAACAATGGGGTCAGAGTGTCATAGGATTTATGACAGATCAAAATTCCATCCAGAATAAAAATATTCTTGTGGTATTTAAAAAGAGGTGTGATCTTAACAAGGACAAACTTGCACGACGAAACTGGAATGGCGATACGAAATGTTGCTTCTGTCACCATCCAGGAACTATTCAACACCTTTTTTCAATGTTATTATGCTAAATTCTTGTGGCGCATTGTACACTTAATGTTCGGGTTATCAGCCCCCTAAGTATACACGATTTATTTGTTAATTGGTCTAAGGCGGGTGGTAACATACAAAATTCATTGTTATTAACTGCGGCGTCAGCTTTATGTTGGACAATCTGGTTTACAAGAAACGAAGTAGTTTTTGACAAATGCAGACCAAAAACTTTTTTGCAGGTAATGCAGATCGAAAACTTTTTTGTAGGTACTATTCATGGGGACCCATTGGCTACGGCAATGGGCAAGGCTGCAGCGGCGTGATGATCTACGGGATCAGCTGATCCTTATCGGGCAGCATTTGGAGACATCAGCATTGCACTTTTTTTATTCCAATGAATGGTTATCGACTAGGTTTATTGGTCTTTATTAGTCAGAACTTTACTTCTCGCTTTGTTTTCCTTGTGTCTACTTGTAAGCTTGAGAACTCTATGGGTTGTGTGCTAGTCGCTGGAACGAACTTTGTAATAATTGGTTTGATTCTACCCTGAGGTAGATGAAGCCGGATATAAACTATCCTTTATCTAGAAAAAAACGCATTCGGCTTCGGTCTAGCATTACACCACAGCCCAAAATTAACGTCACTTGGGGGTCGTTAAAAATGCCAATTTAACGTCGATAGGTTGGACGTTAAAGATATCTAACGAATTGTCGGTCGTTATATCTCATTTTAGCTACATACCATCAGTCGTTAATTCTATTTCAATTCAACGTTGGATGGTCGGTCGTTATATGCTACTTTTAACGACCCACCGGGCGCCGCCACAAATCGACTGCAATTGCGCGCTATAATTTGGGCCCTTCCTACTTAACTTTTACGTGAGCCCACCTGTCAGAAAAAAAAATTCACAGCCCGCCATTCCAGCCCAGCACCACGCCTATCTCACCCCAACGCCGCCCAGTTCCCGACCCTCGCGCACTCTCACCCCGACGCCGACCGCGGTTTCCTCGTAGAAAAGAAAACGCGCCGCCTCCGCCGCCGTCCCTGCACGCGAGCCGCCTCCTGCGGCCTGCCCGCTGGCCTCGGCCGGCCGCCCCCGCCCTCAACGGTAGCCTCCTCCACACGCTCAGCTAGCGGCAGGCGACCTCAGCTCGTCCTATCCGTGTACCCTGGGCAGCGGCGTGGCCTGGCGCGGCCCCAAGACGGCGGTGGCCCGGCTCCAAGGCAGCGGCACGCACCTCAGGCGGTGGCGGCGCACTCATCCAGCTCGGCGCGTCCCTGGCCCCCCGACGGCTGCGCATCTGGGCCCGAAGTTGCAACCCCTCTCCAGTAGGTTCTCCTTCCTCCCTAACCCTAATCCAATCGATTTGGAATTGATTTCAATCTCCATGCTGCAGATCCAGTGGAGAAGGGGAGGAGGAGAAGATCTAATGATGATTTGGTGCCAGGGACTCCGTCTGCCTGTAGGGTTCTTGCTTTGACGACTTATTTTCGATGCTTTCTTAACAGCAGCCTGTAGTAGTTGCACCGTCAATAGTCCAATTTGTCACATGTGCTAGTATTATTTGATTGTGATGGGTGCCACTGCAAAAAAAAAGAAATGTAGAAATGGTCATGATATGAATTTATGCCTCTTGCTTTTACATTTCGTTTAATTTCTGTGGGGCTATAGTTATCTAAGGTCCTTCAAATTGTGCCTCTTTTATGTATCAGATGAATAATAAACTCATTGTTGGTCACTGTTGTAGTAACGGTGGTTCTTGTTTGGTTCTTGTTTGGCAGATATCTGGTTGAGTGACTTGTAGAGACGAAGAAGTGTAATTTCTATCTGGTGATCTAGTAATTGTGTAATCTGATAATTGTCTATCTAGTTAGCTAATTTGCCCAGCTTAAAAATAGAAACTTATACTCTTTCTATCCTTTTTGTGTTACTTGCTAGTTTTGTGCACTTCTTATGTTATGCATTTATAGCAGTGTAGTGAGAGATTTACCAAGCTTTTTCATTTGTTCTTATGTATAAGCAATTCCAGTAGATTCCTTCTAGTTGTAAAGTACTTCTAATATTTTCTATTTATCCATTTTTCAGATTGAGAAGGCTTTCCTCAAGCAGATATCTTAATTTTATAGCACAAAGAAATTGAAGGTATAATGGTTTCCCTTCGCTTATTTTAAAACACCATGACGTGATTAGGTCATGATCCCTAGCACATGAAAAGAATTCATTTCTTAGTGATTGTCCTAACATGCTTTATTTATATGAAGTAAATCAGTTTTGCTTAAAATCCCATGACATTTGCAAGATCTATAACAGGCAGAATATTCCACTGCAGGTCTAATTTCAGCAGTGTTGTATTCAGATTTATTGTTTTGGCGTTTCATATTCAATATTTTTCTTTTTGTTATCTGAGCGATGGACTTCTTGCTGCCTTGTGAAAACAAATAACCACTATTTAGAACTTGAAAGATGAAATCAGCAATCGCTAAAGCTCTATCTAATTCAGCCAACATTTTAGAACATTTGGACAGTGTTAGTGTAATTCAGCAGTGAAGTTAGATAGATATTTTCTTAGAAGTGATTTTTTTTATTTGTGCACTATTAAGACCTGTGCCAGCGCGTTGCAGGCATGACCTTATTTATTATGCCCTGAGTTGCAAATCCAAATGAAGTGCAAGTTCTTCCTTTCTATACCTGACCCTCGAACCAAGGTTTGTGCTGAACTATTTTTCTTTTTCAATGTCTTATGACAACCAAGCTCAATGACCCGTGAACTATTTTTCTGTTATAAGCAGTCTAGTTGTGTTAGGATAACTTGTACTCTTTAAATTTCCACCACGCCACCATGTCAATGTCCCATTAAAAAATGTTTTTCTGTCAATAAATCTGTACAGTTTCAGAATATAAACTAGTAGCTTTGTCATCAAAACTCTCAAGTAATCTTTGGGACGTCAACCATTTCTTGAGATGGGCAAATAGAAAGTGAGATGGCTGTGTTCTGAATTTTATTGAGACTAGAGAGAAGTAGTGAAGATGGGTTGACTCATTTTTTATCTATATTTGCTTGCTATACATACAGTACTACACTTATAGGGAGAAAGTGTGAATTAGAGATTACATTTCAGTAGTACATGAATGGATGGAAATTAGGACAGATTAACAATTCAGTAGTTTTTTCATTGCTCATGATAGCTATGTCCTTCTATGTTCTGTGCTTAAAAACTTGTAAGAGATCTCTAACAGCACTGCAGCATGTCAGTACACCTGTAGATCATCTCGTCACCTCCTCATTAATAACTAAATCATGGATCTGTGAACTATGATAGCCTTTTTTATTCAAAGTACAGCATATGCATCATAACTGAAATTCTACTTCCAATTGTGTAGGGAAATCTGAAATTAAAGCAAATCTGAAATGAAAATGAATTTTGATTCAATGAATACCATGTGTCATAGCTGAAATTG
This sequence comes from Saccharum hybrid cultivar R570, assembly GCA_038087645.1. Classification (NCBI taxonomy): domain Eukaryota; kingdom Viridiplantae; phylum Streptophyta; class Magnoliopsida; order Poales; family Poaceae; genus Saccharum; species Saccharum hybrid cultivar. Next base: position 650,599 of record JAQSUU010000594.1, on the reverse strand, counting down.
TAATGGGTTGAAACCAGTATTATCTGCTGGCTATTTGTGCTGCATGTTAAACCATAGCTGAAATCATAGAGAGTATTACCTGCTGGCTGTTTGTGCATGGTGCTGGTGTTGGTGCCGCCTGCTGAACGGTGCCTTTTATGAAGTTTTAGGTTGTTTTTTTTTTATGAATTTCAACTTTTATTTACAGGTGGTGGGAGGAAATAGATGGAAGTAGACTGCATCCAATGATTGGATCAAAGTGCTCATGACAACATGTTTTGGACATCCTAGCTATAGATGGAAACTTTTGTTTGGACTTACTAGAGATGGATCATTTTGTAAAGAGTGGAAGCAAAATATGAGACATGGGTTGTGGAACCGAATATCTCTAGTCTAGCATTTTGGCCAAACTTATTTCATCTTAGCTTTTGGTTGCCATGAATTATGTGTAAAATGGCTTGACATATTATGATGGCTTTAATATAACTTGTGAGCATTGGTCCAGCTTATGTGTTTCATGACTGTATTGTTCGAATGTATGGCATGGTTAGTGTTGATTGTATGGTTAACATATATACAAGAAATGGTATTATATGTTTTTTTGTATGGATAGCATTAGGCAGTTGGTCGCTATAAATATATATCATCAGACAATGTGTCGTTATAAGTTTATAAAAGACGGCAGTAAGTCTGTCGTTATATCTTATACATAACGTTAGACGGTCGGTCGTTAAAAGTTGGTCGTACGTTAAAAGTTTATAACGACGCCAGTATCAACGGCAAATATAAGTGTCGCTATAGATTTATAACGACCGACTGTAGGTCGCTAAAACGGCTTATAACGACCCACCGTGCGACGCTAAATCTAGGCTGTGGTATAGTGTAGGGCTAGGTCGTTGTTGGGTACAGGCTTAACAATAATTGACATAAGGGTCACAATGTTTTTCTCTTTGGCACATACGTGGCGATCTAGTTTTAGGATCGATAGTCATTAGAGTGCTAGGCGCTTTTCTTTTTTTTTTCAGCTTTGGTTGTGTGTTTTTGTATAGAGAGCGGAAGTGGATTTATGTATCAACTCATGTTATGATTGTGAACTAAAATTAATAAAAAAATTTCTTTACCAAAAAAAAATCAGCTCTCCTAGAAAAAGGAGAAAAGGTAAATCGACATCCAAGCACACAATGGCTACACAGTTTCTAGTGGCGAATCTTATCATTCAATCTGGATGCTAGTATCAACAGTACTGCTGGAGTGATTGATCTCACTGCTGCTTGGGAGCACAGGAGAGACGCTTGGAGGCCTCCGAGGGTCAGGCAAAGGGTCGACTTTTACAATGCCTTCCAGCATCTGAAATTTATCTATTTATCTATTGTTCAAAATCTCTGAAATTTCTAAAACCCACATCTGAGTCTTTTGTCGAGATCTTGGTTAAATCCTAGCTCAACATCACCCCTCTCTTTCCTTCGAGCTCCTAATTCTTTTCGATCGAGACTTCTCCAAAACCCTCAATGATCCTATCCCAAGCCACTCTCTTTCTCTCCGTTCTTTTCCTTGTCGAGCTCCAAGTTCTCTCTAATCCTAAAACCCTAATTTCACGCATCTTCTCCGGTTTCAACTTTGCACACGTAACTTTAGGAGAAAAAGGGAAAACACACCCAAACAGTCTCAAAAAATTATGAAATTTTAACAAGAGGTTGGGACCAGCAAGAGGAAGCACTTCAAAAAAATCTTCTCAAAATTCAACAGTCAAAAATACCGGACATATATGGTATGCAAACCAGACAGGTCTAGTATGAATAAGTCTGCAAGAATTTTCTTTAAAATTTCAAATTTGATTCAAACAGAGTCGGATTGAAACCAAACTTTGCATGAAGGTTTCTGGGATGTTAAGAGGGTATCCTCGGAACATCAACAACCAGAAAACCACAGAATCAACCATGATCTTGAAATCCATCTCCGAAAATGGGGTTTTCTCCAAAAGAGTGAAAAACTGATCAAGATCTTCATGCTCGTGAGGAATCTGCCAAATATGTTGGCTAGGGAGGGACCTTCCTCAGATGTCATAGCATGTGGAGAAACAACCCAAACAAGAAGAAAAACTCAGACCAAAAGAGATGAAGAAAAACTCCAAAAATTCAACACCAGAAAGGGAAACAAGAGAGGCAACCAAGAACTCAAAATAGAGTTACCAGAGGTGGTCAATACATATTACTCAATGCGGGTAGGGGGCGCCTCAGTTTAAGCGCCACTGTTAATGGCAAATAGCACGGGCGATGCTATACGTTCGTCTCTAAAAATCTAATAGAAAACAAAAAAAAGGTGGCTGAGCCCAATGAGCCTACCGATGAGCCCGTCATCGAGACTTGTACTAACACCACACGTTGTGGATCAAATTGCCATCGTCTCGTCGCCCCAGCACGACACTACATTCTCTGCTACCTACACCGGATCTAGCTTGTCGCCGCCAAATCAGCAAGAGGGAAGAAAGATAAGGTAGGTTGAGAGAGGAAAGGGGGAGAGGATGAAGGGCGCTCTCACCTCAATGGTCTGCCACCTTCTTGCACCAATCTTGACTAACGTGTCGCTTCCTCGTTCAGCCCGCCACTTCCTTCCACCGCAGGACGTACTTGACTATGGTGGGGATTCGCATGCTACCTCCACGCCAAGGCGGTGTGCCGCTTCCTCGCACATTCTCACTCGACCGGCCGTTAGATATTTTAGTGGACATAGAAGGAGACCAAGAGTGGTGAGGGTAGGGTTTCGCGATCCCTATCTCCCAAAATCAATTTTGTAGTAGTGTACCTCGCAGTTGCGAGCCACGAATCACTTGATTTTCATGCGAAATTCACACACATGTCGCCACACAGGATCAACTCAAGACCTTAGCCCTCACACGTTCCTTTCTTACAACTGTGCGTCAGAGTCCCTTGTGACTAAGTGGTTGATATAATCCTTTTTTATTCAAATGAAAAAGTTTGAACTGAAATGTTATGGATCTGTTCAAGTATTACAACTTTGGTGTAGGTTGTTTCTCCATCAGTGGTCATTTAATTTTCAAAATTTGTGCATTTAAAATAAATTTTTTGGGACCTAAATGTTTTCAAACAAAAAAAAATCATCAACTATAAAGTTGCATATCTCATTGAGTACTACAACTTTGGTTTAGACCCTTTCTCCATCCAAGGTCATTTCTTGAATTAAAAATTTCAAAATATCAAATTTCAAAATCTAAAATTTGAATACCTGAATTTCTAGGCCCTAAATTATTTTGACTGAAAAATAGTCAACTACAAAATTAAAGATCGCTTCGAGTATGGTTTAAGTCATTTCTTCATCCAAGGTCATTTCAAAAACATAAAAATTGAATTTCAAATTATCAAAACTTAAAACAAAATTCATGGGCCCTAAATGATTTGAAATGAAAAAGGCATCCACTATAAAGTTTATCTTCATCCAACTTAATTTAGAAAACTATGAATTTTACGTGTTTTATATCTATTTTTAGAGGTGGGCCAAGTTGCCAACTGCCACTAGAGATCCGTTTCTAGGGATGTGTGGAAATTCTATCTACCTCTAGAAATACCTCCATTTCTAGAGGTGACTAGAAAGCCTAACCGCCTCTAAATTGTGGGCCTCTAAAAATGACATTTCTATTGGTGGCTAGGCTTTCTAGCTGTCTTTAAATTGATTTCTAAAGATAGACCGACACAACCCTATTTTCAGTGGCTATTTTTTTATAGAGTCGTCTTTATACTAAAAGGAAAGTGCCGGTAAAAATGGTTTATGTTGTAGTAGTGTTCAGCTTTGTCAGGGGAGAAGTTAGGAAAGAAAAACGCCAACACTAGGGTATTTTCTGTCGTAGAGTAACAATGATTTCTCATTGGTTTTGTAAAAGTAGCAATCAAGGCGACAAGGCCAACTAGCCCAATCAAAAGGAGTCTAGCTATACTTCTGTTTGGATTTTATGGGCTCAATTTTAGTTGGCTAAAGTTAAAGGCCAAACTTGCATGGCTAATGAATTAATGATTTTTTTGTGAGGTGTGGCTAAAGTTAAGACATCACTTAGACCACCAGTTTCGAGTCTCAATAACTAAAGTAGTTTAAAGTTTAGTGACTAAGGGTGTGTTTGGTAGGGAGTAGGGACCAGATTCTCATAGAAATGTTTCGGATCTAGATTCTCTCAATAAATATTTCAGATCAGAATCATAATCACTTTGTGAAATCGTTTGGTTGGTAGGTTGGATTTTGCTAAAAAAATAATTTTCATAAAAATCGTATGAATAAAAATATTCTTTTATGGACGACGAACGACATAAATACGACATATTTTAACTTGTTTCACTTAAAAAGTTATAAACAAAAAAATACAATTGTTAGAAGGGAAGGGAGGCAAAAGAAACGGTTGTTTCTCACCGTTTGGCATGGATTTTCAGGTTCCAAACAAGAATCTAAAACATTCCTCCTATCCAAAGAGCCCCTAATTTTGCGAACTGATCGTGGTTAGGTTTCTTGTGGTGGAACCTACATATCCGGGTTCAAGTTCTCGACTTGGCACATGTGCTCGTATTTTTCTGGATTTATTTTAGGATTTAACCATACTATGTTTTCAGTGGTAGGTGACATCCCCGTCGACAAAGGCGCTAGTGGTGACTTCATGAATCTCGAGATCTGCCGGCTTAGTCCTTTGGAGATGCTCATAGGGGTAGGGTTTTCGTACATGTATTCATAGATGTGAGTGTGCGTGCGTGTTGTGGGCTTCTACGTTGTACCATGTAATTCTCAAAATAAAAAGAGCCCCTAAATTTTAGAACATTGTATCAAGCAGAGCCTCAGATAAAACAATGGTGTGCCCGGCATGTAGATAGCTAGCGTCATGTGATTCCTTAGAAAATGGCTAATTCGCTGTTGAGGGGGTAAGAAATGGGGTAGTAGTTTTGCCGTGAGGCAAGGTTCTAAATAACTGGCTATAGTGTCTCCTATAGCTTGATATAACATGTAGAGAGGGCCAAGGCTAGCATAGTTTACTTTTCGATAATGATAGGCTGAGGACATTTAGACGGACGGACTCCGACCCACCCGCGCCTGTACGTACCGTCCGCATGCATGCCTTAGAAAATATCATCCATCTGTTCCTCTCTCTCGTCCACATGCGTGCCATGGAAAATAACACCCACTGCTCTTCTCTCTTCTGTCTCCCTGCCTCCGCTTTCTCTCACTCTTGTGTGCCTCCAGCGCTACTCCTTCCGTCTCTCGCTACGGTGCGGGCGAGCGTCCCAGTGCAGCGGCCTAGGCATGGCCTCAGCACTAGCGGGCCTGGCCTCAGCGTGGCCTCAGCACAAGTGGAGGCCCGAGCGGCCCTCGACATGGCGGTGCAGTGGCATAGACGCCCCAGTCACAGGCGGACCAGTGCGGCAGGGCCGGCACCATTGGCTCCCTGGCAGATCTGGCTCCCTTTCCCAGTCGTGCGGGCGCTGCTTCTTGCTTCCTTGCTGCATCGTGCAGTCGTCGCCGGCGGCCCATAGCCTACAAGTGTCATCGGGCCGCTGCCTCTAGTGAACTCCACAGGCCAACGAGCCTCCATTCTCCCAAGCAGTAAGGAGATGTTGCGATGCGCTAAAAGCGCATGTTGCAAGCATATGTTTCAAGTGTTTCAGAATGCTTTATATGGATGTTGCAAAAGTAGATCGGGAATTTTGCACATATTGCATATGTTGCAAGTGTTTTAGATGAATTTGCAAGCGTTTGTTTAAAATATTTTATCTTTTTAGACATATGTTTGCAAGCGTTTTTTGAACCGGATGTTGCATATGTTTTCACACATATGTTGCAAGAGTATGTTCCAAATGTTTCATCTATTTCGGTCTTATGTTGCAGCAAGTGTTTTCATGTTGCAAATTGTAAGTGTTTTATTTGGAAGTTGCATATGTTGCAGTGGCTATACACGTATGTTGTAAGTGTATGTTTCAAAAGTTTTAGCTATTTTCAGAAGTATGTTGCAAGTGTTTATCTAGATCTTGCATATGTTGCAGTGGCTATACACATGTTGCAAGCATATGTTTTAAATGTTTCACTTGTTCCAAACGTATGTTGCAGCAAGTGTTTCATGTTGCAAGAGTTTTCATTACCAGACACGGGCAACGAGCGCAAGCAAAGGCAGTCCCCGCGTGCATGCGCAGCAGCATGGCATGCGTAGGCGCGCCCGGCAGCAACAGGCACATGCGGGCGCATGGGGAGTACTAGAAAATCTCGTGCTTGTAGCTGGATCCACGACAATGACCGGTTGCAGCTCCCGTGTTTCAGTGACCATGCATTACTGGAGACTAGGGCGTCCGCTTCCTACTAAAAATTGTGAGCATGTAGACACATGCAGGCGCAGCATGTGTAGCAAGTAGGGCAGCATGCATAGGCATGCAGCGTGAGCATGCGTAGCAGGCAGCGCAGCATGCATAGATGCACAGCATCAGGCACATGCAGGCGCGTTCAGCAGATGGGGCAGACGGCAACAGCATGCGCATTAGGCAGGGCAGGTGCGGACATCCGGACGTCTGAGCGCTAGCCACGCCGTTCACTTTTAGCACTAAGTGCTGGTAGGTGCTAAGAGCATTTCCAAGAGTACCCAATAATCATTCCCAATCATTGATTTCTAGGAAAAATGAAAAAATCCATCTCCAACGACTCCTAAACTCACCTCCCAATCTTTTGTCACTTGGGAAAAACCCCCTTCCCGTATACGGGAGTTCAGTACCTAATTTTTTTTCCAGTTTGGAGCATACTGAATATAGAGGATGAACGCTCAGAGTTGGCAACTTTTCAGTGTCCTCGAGCTGTTGTTGAGTGCATCCTCGGCAGACCAGAGGATCAGAAAATGCTTTTTTAGGGCAACGACCGGGCGGGGTGGGGGTGGGGGTGGGGGTGCAGGGGTTTAAAGAACCCCACCTGATAATATTAAGCCACAGATGCCGGTGTGAGCCGGTGGGTGGCAGGGCGCATGGCCCAAATAAAGTTCATAGAGTTAAAAAGGGGGGGAGGTAGACTTAAATAGGCAAATAGTTACACCAAAAAGAGGATAGGCAAGCATCATTCTTTGGGTGGCGACATCTCCATTGGCGCGCTGATTCTCGGTAGGCAGCGATCAGGCACTGGTGATATGGGCGCATTCTTCTGAACACAACATCATGTTTGTGCTTCCAAAGTTCCCAGCATATCAGAGGAGTAGTAAAGAGTGATCCTGTAACACCCCTGGGTGTTAAGCATGCATTAGCATCCCAAAGCATGAGCATTAGCATCACATGCATTTCATAATTACATGCAATATAAGTTAAAACTAAATTGAAACATGTGAAACACCTTTTTGAAACATACATGTTGCATTTGCTTGCTAGGGTTGTAAAACATGTTTGGCTGTGATTTAAAATAACCTAGAATTAATTAGCATGATTTTTGGAGCAACTTTTGTATTCAAAATCTCCCCAAATTTTTCTTTTAAAAATATTCTAGGAAAATGAATTTTTATTTAAAAATTGGACTTTGAATTATTAATTCAAAATCTAATTGGAATTTTGAAAAATTCCCTAAATAAAGGTTGTAGAGAATTAAATTTTGAGCAACTTTTGTTTTGAGGTCAACTTTTGAAAATGCCTTTTTCCTCTTCAAAAATTCAAATTTGAAATGAATTAGAAAATCTAGAATTTGATTTATAAAAGAAAAAGTTGTTTTCGTCTTAGCAGGCCGCCGCCCCGCTTCTGGCCCAGCTGGTCAGGCCAGCTCGGCCCGCGTCCGCGCCTGCCTCCTCCCGCCCGCACGCGCGTGCACGCCCGTGGCGACCGCGGCAGAAGACGGCCGCCACGTGGCCGTACACCGCCGACGCTGCGCACCACGCGCCCACCGGTGCCCCCCGCGCGCTCGGACTCAAGGCGCCGCGCCCGCGCCCCTGCTTCCTGCCTCCCTCACTCGTTCACTCTCTCGCCCGTAGTGAGCGAGCAGAGCGCCCTCGCGTCCTCTCTCCCGCTCGCCACCGCTGCTGCCTACTTCACCGCCACGTTCCGCCGCCGGCAAGTCCCCTCTGAGCAATTGCTCGCGCGTCCCGCTCTGCCATCTCCTCCTCTCCGCCGAACGCACCTCAGCGCTCCCTCCCCGCCTCTGGTAAGGCTCCATCGAGCGTCCCGCCGCGCTACCTTCTTCCACGGCGACGGCCATGTCACCGCCACCGTGGGCATGCCTCCCCACTGCCTCACTCCGCCCGCGGTTGCGCGCACAGCCCTCACCGTGGAGCCGTGAAGCTCCCGCGTCCTTGCTCTGGCCGCCGCGGCCACCGGAGATGGCTGGGCCACAACGCACCGCGCCACCGCACCATGGCGGGCGGCGGCAGGCCAGCTCCGGCTCATCGTCGGCCAAACTAGCACCACCACTGCACTCGCCGTGTCAAGGCGAGCACGGCAGGGTAAACGCTACCGCCGGTGACCTCGCCGTCGGCGAGAACACCGCGGTCAGCGCCGCCCTCTGCTGTGAGTGGCTGATGGGTGGGCCCGTTTGACCACGGGGGCCCGCATGTCAGTCATTGGGGACCCGATCTGGTGTAGATCTGGGGTACCCGTAGCAGTCCTGAGCTAGTGGATTTTCGGGTTTTAAGAAAATGATTTTTTCAAAAATTCATTAAAGGCTTGTTTATTTTATATCTCGAAAATTTTAGCTCCAAAAATTATGAAACAAATTTTGTAGTAATCCTCATGAGTAGATCTATAGTTTAAAATTGTTACATGATGATTTTGTGACACTTTTCTGTAGAGTTTTTATTTAATCCTTGTATTTGCTGATATCTTAGAAAATGTCTAATAAATAGAATATTGATTAGAAAAATATGGTTCATGTTTCATTAGTATTCTTTAGTGATGTACTTTCTAGGAAAAATGTATATGATGCATGTTATGTGAAAATTTATTGAGGTGTAGTTCAAATGCCTTTAATTGATGTGCTTGTTTACTGTGTAGAGCATAGGAAAAATAATAAATCTGTTGTTTGATACTTTTCCTAGTACAAAGTATTTTCATGCTCATTATTATGCTATAGCTTGTTTATTTTGTATAGATTGTTTTACTTATCCAAATCCTATGAAATTTCTGTAGTATGCTATTTGGAGTAGGACTATACTACTGTAATTTTTGTAGATTTTTACATGCAACAGAAATAGGTGTTAATGTGTAACCCTAGTTTAAATAGGAAATAAAAAGTTATTCTTTATGAGTAATTAAAGTAATAAAAAGTGTTTGGTGTATCTTTGAAGCACCAAACTACCTTGCTGGTGTTACTTGATAGGTTAAGGTATTAGGGTTTGACAAAGTGTAGCAACACTTGTGTGAGAGTTATATGCTAACAAGTATAAGAATAGATGATATGTTTTGTGGTACATGTTCTTGGATGATGTTGACTACCTTGTAGAAAGATTTTGTCTCTATCTATACTATCAGTTTCAATGTGCTCATCTGCATATCATATCATCATGGCATTCCACCGCATTCGATGCACCGTGTGCATGTTTACTTATGCAATTGCATCATACATGATCACAGGAGGAGTCGCCGGTGGCAGTGCCGAAAGAACAGACCTGGACCGATCCACAAGAGCTCTAGGCACAGGAGGTGCCCGAGGAAGAGGAGCAAGGAGAGGAGTTGCCCGAGTGCGTAGATCACTAGCCTAGTGTGTTTGATAGAAGCAAGCCCCAAAGCATTCTAAATCCCCTATTTTATTCAAGCAATTCTTTATATATGAGTTATATATTGTTGCATTAAGTTATAGGAGTTGAGTGAAACACTTGCTCCATATATACCTTTTCCTTGTCCCATAAATATGTTCGGAATCCTATTTTAGTCTAGGATCGAGAGTATTGTTTAGCCATGCTTAGACTGGTAGAAGTCGGGTGATTTCCTGTCACCTACGAGATATAGGTGGATACGTGGTTATGGTTGGCTATAATTGTTATCATGAAAAGTAACCAAGTGTTGATGGATAAACGAAGACCGGGTGGAGTCTTATAGGGTTTTGGACTATAGTAATTTTGTCTGTGTTGATTAAGGATCGATCGTTGCTCGTCCCTCTTGTCATATCGAACGCACGCCTCACATTTAGCTGGTCGAATAAAGTACCTTTCGACCGCGAAGCTAGTGACGTGATTCGGGTCAGGACCTACACGGGTGCGCGTACCGATGCTGAAGGGGGTATGACAGGGACGCGAAGAGTGAGCCCAAGGTGCGTCCTGGCAGTCGGGCGGTCCCTGGCTACTACGGCCCCAGTTTATCCCGCGACGTTTATCGGAATCGTGTCATTGGTGATCTAAGCGACCCTGACGGGGGAAGCGTGGTTTGTGTGAGGAATAAATTACCAGCTAGTTAGGAATCGATTCGAATCACCATCGCTCCTGGATAGTGAGCACTTGACTCGAGCTACAACATCGTAGTAATAATGATGGAACACGGATGGTTTTGTGAATGATGTTGGAAAAGCTAAACCTGATATGGTAACCTTTGATGTTAATAGTTAATCAAGTGATTGCTCTAGCGTAGGTGCTTACTTAGATTAATTAGGTATAATTAAATTGATGCTTATATTTTAAATCGTTCATAGATGATAACTTATGCTTTTATGCAAAACTAGTCAAGCCAGTCCACTTTATAAAAGCCTTGTATACTCCTTGGTGTCATTTATTTCTGATTTATGATGGGTAAGTCTAGCTGAGTACCTTCTCGTACTCAGGGCGTTGTTCCCATTGTTATTGTAGATGGTCAGATGTACTATGGGTATTACGTCAACTGTCTGTACCCGGCGATGGGCGACAACTAGGACCAATGGTAATGGTCACTCCGTCTATCTTATCCCATGCTTTTGTGGGCTATGAATATCTGCTGGCATTGTATCTAAACTAAGTGTGTGTGGTTTAAAACTACTTGCTTCCGCTATGTTAATTTGAACTCGTGTTGTAATAACTTTATATTTTGAACTCCGATGTATTCAACTGTTGTTGCGAATTTTATGTACCATGTGACGGTGCCTGCTAAATCAGTACGATTTTGGTTGGAATGTTGGTTGGTTGGAAATCCTTCGTGATTTCATGGAATATCGGGTTGTACGAGCTTAAGTTTGGTAAATTATCTGCCTCGGCGAAAGATTTTGTTACTTAATCTCGTATAATCATGTTGATCCATTACAGCTAGTATCGGAGCATGGTTTAGCATGTTACTGTTCACATAGGTATTTCAAACAAAATTGTGTTTAAAACCGAGTTTTAAAACTTAATAGTGTGCTAGTGGTCATATCCTTTATGCCCAGTTAAGGACTCTAGGTGGCTTATTTAAGTACTGACTTGGGGGTTTTGTATCATATTTTTAATTCATCGCTCATACGGCGTGCTATTGTATGAGTGTCATTCACTTGAGTGGTAATGTATGGATCAATTGTCTCTACGCCTTGGTAAGTGAGAGTTGTGAGAGCTTGGTTGGATACACTACCGATCTAGGGAAGTGCTTATATGATACTGAAATATTTACATGCCATACGCATGTTTGTATAAAGGTATCCAGTGTGTGGGAATTCTGTCATGTGGTGACGATGTCATCAATAGGACGATGATTTGGGTAGTTGCTACCGTTATACTCGTATCTAGGGATGCGTGTAGAGCGAGTAGCTTACTTTACTGCTTTCTTGCATATTTTTTATACTGTTAGGGTTTGGGCTGAAGTAGTTTTCTGCAGGTACATAATAGCGCTATCGGGTAGTACGTATTAGCTACGTTTGTGAGAGATCGTTGTATGCCACCGTCTATACCACTAGTAATTGTTATTTTCTAAGTTTGTGAGGACGTACGAAACGTGCGTGCATCCTGTTTGTGCATTTTATTCATGGCATTGTTCCTCCCCTTATAAGTTTATTATCTCATTTTGATAAAAATGACAACTTAAAATCTATTCTCGCTAGGGTATTAAAATTTTGCTACAGATGGCACGCACCAAGCAGACAGCTCGCAAGTCCACAGGCAGAGCTCCGCGCCATCAGCTTGCCCCACGCACTCGTCAACGTCACACGTTCCTTAGAGAGTTTGGGATGCCCACACTCCTGTGGAGAGTACTCAGCTATATTGGCTATCCCGATAGAATGGAGCCCCACTACTTCTGGGCAAATGAGAGGTTGGGGGAAGGTCTTTTGGTTACTGTGGAAGCCGTTGTTCATCCCAGAGGTGATGGTTCTGAGTGGACTGGTTGACGTTATGAGTCAACTGGCAGGACCGTTGAAGAGGCCGCTGAGAGGGCAGCGTTTGGGATACTGAGGGATATCACGGATCGTTTTCCTCAGGAGTTGGTAGCAGCTATAGTTGGAGTCTTTCTGAGGGGCAACCCCTCCACTAACTCGTGGCAGTAGGCAAGAGGAAGGTCCCTAGAGATTAGTGCAGCAGAAGCACAGAACAGTGATAACCCCGCCATGAGTGCCATGTTCGCAGTGATGAAGGCCTTCGATGGAGTGGAAGGTAGCCTACGACTTATGTCTGGTGCTCTTGGTCAGGCTCGTGACGACCGACGTCAGCTTCAGAGGGATCACAACACCGAGATTGAGAGGCTCACTGCAGAGATGGCTTAGTTGACTTATCAGAGGGATCAAGCTACCCAGAGGACTGTGGTCTTTGAGGGAGACGTACGTGCACTGAGAGAGCAGGTTGGACGCCTGACCACCGCCAACAGGAACGCTGAGCGCATGTTGACTCATGTGCTCCATCAGAGGAATGAAGCGCCTGGTCTGTAGAGAATGTTCTGAGGGTTCGACAGTTTGAGCTAGAGGAGCAGCTAGCCAATGCAGTGGAGTACAATGACAACCTACATGAGGAGGTTCATCGGCTGAACAACCAGCTCCACCCCTATGTTCCTCCTGGTGTGGCAGAGATGGATCTGGATGAGGACGAAGATCCCAAAGAGCCTGAGGCACCCGCTGAGGATGACAATGATGCTATGGATGGTGACAACGCCAACATCTCCGACTTAGACAGCGACCACGATGAGTAGACTAGTAGTTGTTGCGCTAGCTACTAGGGTTTCGTTTGTAATGATCTTTTCCTTGGTTGGCACGTTGGGCATGTAATAATGAGTAGAAAGACTAAAGCTTTGATGTAATGTTGGAAAACTTGGATGTGTTTGTGGCGATATTCGAACGTCAAAAGTCTAGTGTATGTATGCTGGCAATTTGGTTCTAATTGACGCGATATGTGCGCTTTAGTAATCTAATTAGTGATGTTGTGTTAATTGGAATGACTTATTGTGCCCTATTTTATTGTATGAATTTATTCTCTCCAGTGAATTCAGTACGGCATAATTTTTTATTCACTCGCGATTTCTACAACATCACCTAATAATTACTATTGCTGAAATATGCAGATGCCGAACACTTGCCGTACCGTGTATGATGCCACTGAGGCTGGTGGCAGTGCTGCTGGAAATGAGAATGGAAGACCGTGGCATGGAGCTAGAAATCCACCACCGCCTCCTCCTCCACCGTACACCGTGGAACAGTGCTTCACACAATTCCTCAGAAGTCAATGCAACATGGAGAACATGCAGCAGAATATGGAAGCTACATTGCGCAGTATTGCGGATAATACCCGCCGTGGAGTAAACACGGGTGGGCATGAAGCAAACCAGTATAGCATTTTCAAGGATTTCATGGACACCCGTCCACCAATTTTCAAGGAAGCCGCTGAACCCTTGGATGCAGAAGAGTGGATAAATACAATGGAAGACAAGTTTCGTGTTTTGAAGATGACATAAGTGTTGAAGACCGAGTATGTAGCTCATCTGCTTCAAGGTCCGGCAGGGATGTGGTGGAAGCACCATCGCACCACTTCCCCCCCCCCATGCCCACATCACTTGGAGGGAGTTCACTGAAGCTTTTCGTGGAGTGTACATCCCACCTGGTCTGACAGAAATGAAGCTCAGAGTATTTCTAGCACTGAATCAAGGCACGAAGACTGTGACCCAATATCTTCATGCATTCAACAATCTAAGCCGCTATGCCTCTGACATGGTGAATACTGATGCCAAAAAGATCGCTAGTTTCAAGAGGGGTCTGAATCCCAAGATGATGAAACACGTGGGTACCAACACGAGAACTGGTTTCAACAACTTTGTTAGTGACTGCTTGAAGCAAGAGAAGAACAATAATGTGTATGCTGCGTCCAAGACTCGTAAGAGAGCTTTTGAGTCAGGTCCATCCTAGCCTAGGGCCCCGATGGCAAATCATCCCGCGTATCGTTCGCCTGCCCCTGGTGCAAGGTTCAGGCCACCCCAACGGAAGAGTCAGAATGCCCAGCAACCTCAGAGGAACTAGAAGCCATTCAAGATGGCATTACCACAAGCTAAGGCAGTTCATCTGGAGCTGTGACTCAAGTAAGGGGACCGTGTTTCAACTGCAACCAACCTGGGCACTTTGCGAAGTTTTGCCCCTATCCCAAGAAGCAGTAAACTCAGTATCAAGCTCGTGTGCACCACACCACCATTGATGACATCCTAGAAGGAGAGCCCATGACAGCGGTATGTTTTCTATCAATGATCATCCTGCAGTCATTTTGTTTGATTCCGGATCATCTCATTCGTTTGTAAGTCAAGCATTTGTTAAGAAGTATGAACAAAAGATAGTTGAATTGGAATGTGCTTATCGGATAAGTTCAGCAGGGGCTGATCTATTGACTAATCAGATAGTTAGAGAGGTAACCCTGAACATAGCAAACAGACAATATAAGCTTAATTTGATAGTCATGCCAGGACTAGTTTTGGATGTGATTATGGGAATGAACTGGATGAATAAGATGGGAGTAGTAATTGATGTTGGAGGAAGAAGTATTTCTCTCAAGGAACCTATTGGAGAAGGCACCTTTTAGGTGATCCTACCTCGGAAAATAGGTCTAGCCAGTACAACTTGTGCCGTCCAAACTACTCTTATAGCCAAGATTCTAGTAGTGTATGAGTTTCCGGACGTGTTTCCAGATGAGTTACCTGGTCTTCCACCGGACTGAGATGTTGAGTTTGCCATTGAGTTAATCCCTAGAACACCACCGATCTCAAGAAGGCCTTATCGGATGCCTCCCAATCAGTTAGCCGAGTTGAAGAAACAACTCCAAGATCTATTGAAGAAGGGTTTGATTCGTCCTAGTTCGTCTAAATAGGGATGTCCCACACTGTTTGTGAAGAAGAAAAAGGATAACTCCTTACATATGTGCATGGACTATCGGCCACTGAATGCAGTGACAATTAAAAACAAGTATCCTCTACCTCGGATTGATATCTTGTTTGACCAATTGTCTAAAGCCAAAGTGTTCTCTAAAATAGATTTGAGATTAGGGTACCATCAGATCAAGATTAGACCGCAAGATATATCCAAGACCGCGTTTTCTACCAGATATGGTTCGTACGAGTATCTTGTCATGTCTTTCGAATTGACAAATGCTCCTGCATACTTTATGTATCTAATGAATTCCGTCTTTATGCTAGAGTTGGATAAGTTTGTGATTATGTTCATTGATGACATCCTAATATACTCAGAGAACGAAGAAGATCATGCAGAGCATCTTAGGATTGTCTTGACTAGACTCAGGGAGCATCAGTTGTATGCTAAGTTTAGTAAGTGTGAGTTTTGGCTTAAGACAGTTCCTTTTCTTGGTCACGTGTTATCAGAAAGTGGAATTTCAGTAGACCCTAGTAAGGTACAATAGGTTATGGTTTGGAAGTCACCAACCACTGTTCATGAGGTCCGAAGTTTTCTTGGTTTAGCCGGTTACTATCGTCGCTTCATACCGGATTTCTCAAAGATTGCCAAGCCAATGATAGTCTGCTATAGAAGGATCATAAGTTTGCCTAGACAGAGGAGTGTGAGGTAGCTTTCTGCACCTTGCGGAAATTGCTAACCACTATTCCTGTTTTGGCACAACCAGATATAGAAAAGTCATTTGATGTGTTTTGCGATGCATCTAAGAATGGATTAGGATGTGTTCTGATGCAAAATGGAAGGGTCATTGCGTACGCATCACATCAATTGAGGAAGCATGAGGTTAATTATCCTACACATGACTTGGAGCTTGCAGCAGTTGTGCATGCTCTAAAGATTTGGAGACACTACTTGCTGGGAAATATGTGTAATATCTTTACAGATCATAAGAGTCTCAAGTACATCTTTACTCAGTCTGAGTTGAATATGCGTCAACGAAGATGGTTAGAGCTGATAAAGGATTATAATCTGAATGTGCACTATCATCCAAGGAAGGCTAATGTAGTAGCAGATGCCCTAAGTAGGAAGTCACATTCTATTGCTGTACAACCGTTGTTTGAAGATGGGTTCAATTTGTTGCATCCTGATGTGTTGCATAATATTCAGATTAGTTATACTTTGGAGAGCCAAATCATTGAAGGTCAGAAAATAGATAAGGGAATATTTCATATCAAGGAGAAAATGAAGAGGGAACCGACCAAACACTTTAGAGTGGATGAACAAGGAGTGTTATGGTTTAAGGACCTCCTGGTAGTACCCAAGGATCGAGAGCTCAAGAACAAATTGATGGATGAAGCTCATCATTCTAAGCTATCTATCCATCCTGGAAGTAGTAAAATGTACCAAGAGTTGAGACCTCGTTATTGGTGGACCAAGATGAAAAAGGAGATTGCAGCGTATGTTGCCCGTTGTGACATGTGTTGCAGAGTGAAAGCTCTTCACATGAGACCCGCAAGACTATTGCAACCCTTGTCTGTACCAGATTGGAAATGGGATGATATAAGTATGGATTTTGTCACTAGTCTTCCCAACACACCGAAAGGAAATGATTCGATTTGGGTAATTGTAGACCGCCTTACCAAATCAGCTCACTTTTTGCCAGTTAAGACAGTTTTTTGACCACCTCAATATGCGAAGAAGTATATTACTGAGATTGTCCGATTACATGGTATACCGAAGACTATCGTGTCTGACCGTGGTTCACAGTTTACCGCTCATTTTTGGGAGCATCTTCATAAAGGATTGGGTACTAGTTTGATTCGTAGTACAACTTACCACCCGCAGACAGATGGGCAGACCGAGCGAGTTAATGTTGTTCTTGAAGATATGCTTAGAGCTTGCGTGTTATCCAGAGGTTCATGCGAATCATGGTTACCTTTGGCAGAATTCGCTTACAACAACAGTTATCAAGAGAGTATCAAGATGGCACCATTTGAAGCCCTGTATGGCAGAAAATGTAGGACACCATTAAATTGGGTTGAACCTGGAGAAAGAAGATTTTATGGGATTGATTTTGTAGATGAGGCAGAGAAAAAGGTTTGTATCATCCAATAAAACATGCAAGCTGCACAATCACGTTAGAAGAATTATGCAGATAAGAGGAGAAGACCACTAGAATTTCAAGTGGGTGACTACGTCTATTTGAAGGTTACCCCAATGAAGAAGAAACGGTTTGGAATCAAGAAGAAACTTGCTGCTAGATTTGTAGGACCGTACAGGATCATAGAGAAGAAGGGTCCCGTGGCTTATAAGTTGCAGTTACCAGAAGCGATGAGTTCCATCTTTCCAGTCTTCCATGTATCACAGTTGAAGAAGTGTCTGCGTGTTTCGGAAGAGAGAATAGAACCTCAGGGTATTCGGATCAAAGAAGACTTGGAATACCGTGAGCAACCGGTTCGAGTTTTAGATACTAAGGACTGAGTCACTTGGAATAAAATGGTGACAACTTACAAGATTCAGTGGAGTCATCACGATGAGAGTGATGCGACGTTGGAAACAGGAGAATATCTGTAAACAGCTTATAAAGATTTTTACAACAAGTGGTTCATAACTCAAAATCTCGGGATGAGATTCTTATAAGGGGGGAGGACTGTAACACCCCTGGGTGTTAAGCATGCATTAGCATCCCAAAGCATGAGCATTAGCATCACATGCATTTCATAATTACATGCAATATAAGTTAAAACTAAATTGAAACATGTGAAACACCTTTTTGAAACATACATGTTGCATTTGCTTGCTAGGGTTGTAAAACATGTTTGGCTATGATTTAAAATAACCTAGAATTAATTAGCATGATTTTGGAGCAACTTTTATATTCAAAATCTCCCCAAATTTTGTTTTTAAAAATATTCTAGAAAAATGAATTTTTATTTAAAAATTGGACTTTGAATTATTAATTCAAAATCTAATTGGAATTTTGAAAAATGCCCTAAATAAAGGTTGTAGAGAATTAAATTTTGAGCAACTTTTGTTTTGAGGTCAACTTTTGAAAATGTCTTTTTGCTCTTCAAAAGTTTAAATTTGAAATGAAATAGAAAATCTGGAATTTGATTCATAAAAGGAAAAGCTATTTTCGGCTTAGCAGGCCGCCGCCCCGCTTCTAGCCCAGCTGGCTAGGCCAGGCCAGCCCGGCCCGCGTCCGCGCCTGCCTCCTCCCGCCCACGCGCGCACGTGCCCGTGGCGACCGCGGCAGAAGCCAGCCGCCGCGTGGCCGTACACCGCCGATGCCGCGCGCCACGCGCCCACCGGTGGCCCCAGCGCGCTCGGACTCAAGGCGCCGCGCCCGCGCCCCTGCTTCCTCCCTCCTTCACTCGTTCACTCTCTCGCCCGCAGTGAGCGAGTAGAGCGCCCTCACATCCTCTCTCCCACTCACCACCGTTGTCGCCTGCTTCACCGCCACGTTTCGCCGCCGGCAAGTCCCCTCTGAGTAATTGCTCGTGCGTCCCGCTCTGCCATCTCCTCCTCTCCGCCGAACGCACCTCAGCGCTCCCTCCCCGCCTCCGGTAAGGCTCCATCGAGCGTCCCACCGCGCTACCTTCTTCCACAGCGATGGCCACATCACTGCCACCGTGGGCACGCCTCCCAACTGCCTCACTCCACCCGCGGTTGCGCGCACAACCCTCACCGTGGAGCCGTGAAGCTCCTGCGCCTTTGCTCCGGCCACCGCGGTCGCCGAAGATGGCTGGGCCACAACGCACCGCGCCATGGCGGGCGGCAGCGGGCTAGCTCCGGCTCGTCATCGGCCAAACTAGCACCACCACTGCACTTGCCACGTCAAGGCGAGCACGGCAGTGTAAACGCTACCGCCGGTGACCTCGCCGTCGGCGAGAACGCCGCAGTCAGCTCCGCCCTCTGACGTGAGTGGCTGACGGGTGGGCCCGTTTGACCACGGGGGCCCGCGTGTCAGTCACTGGGGACCCGATCTGGTGTAGATCTGGGGTACCCGTAGCAGTCCTGAGCTAGTGGATTTTTGGGTTTTAAGAAAATGATTTTTTTTCAAAAATTAATTAAAGGCTTGTTTATTTTATATCTTGAAAAATTTAGCTCCAAAAATTATGAAACAAATTTTGCAGTAATCCTCATAAGTAGATCAACAGTTTAAAAATGTTACATGATGATTTTGTGACACTTTTATGTAGAGTTTTTATTTAATCCTTGTATTTGCTGATATCTTAGAAAATGTCTACTAAATAGAATATTGATTAGAAAAATATGGTTCCTATTTCGTTAGTCTTCTTTAGTGATGTACTTTCTAGGAAAAATGTATATGATGCATGTTCTACGAAAAATTATTGAGGTGTAGTTCAAATGCCTTTAATTGATGATTTTGTTATTTTTGGTAAAGAGCAAAAATTGTATAACATATACATGTGATAATTTTTATGATGTGCTTGTTTACTATGTAGAGCATAGGAAAAATAATGGATCTGTTGTTTGATACTTTTCCTAGTACAAAGTATTTTCAAGCTCATTATTATGCTATAGCTTGTTTATTTTGTATATATTGTTTTACTTATCCAAATCCCATGAAATTTCTGTAGTATGTTATATGGATTAGGAATATACTACTGTAATTTTTCTAGATTTTTACATGCAACAGAAATAGGTGTTAATGTATAACCCTAGTTTAAATAGGAAATAAAAAGTTATTCTTTATGAGTAATTAAAGTAATAAAAAGTGTTTGGTGTATCTTTAAAGCACCAAACTACCTTGCTGGTGTTACTTGATAGGTTAAGGTATTAGGGTTTGATAAAGTGTAGCAACACTTGTGTGTGAGTTATATGCTAACTAGTATAAGAATAGATGACATGTTTTGTGGTACATGTTCTTGGGTGATATTGACTACCTTGTAGAAAGATTTTGTCTCTAATCTATACTATCAGTTTTAATGTGCTCATCTGCATATCATGTCATCATGGCATTCCACCGCATCCGATGCACCGTCGGCATGTTTACTTATGCAATTGCATCATACAGGATCGCAGGAGGAGTCGCCGGTGGCAGTGCCGGAAGAACAGACCTGCACCGATCCGCAAGCGCTCTAGGCACAGGAGGTGCCCGAGGAAGAGGAGCAAGAAGAGGAGTTGCCCGAGTGCGTAGATCACCAGCCTAGTTTGTTTGAAAGAGGCAAGCCCAGAAGCATTCTAAATCCTTTATTTTATTCAAGCAATTCTTTATATATGAGTTATATATTGTTGCATTAAGTTATAGGAGTTGAGTGAAACACTTACTGCATATATACCTTTTCCTTGTCTCATAAATATTCCTAGAATCCTATTTTAGTCTAGGATCGAGAGTATTGCTTAGCCATGCTTAGACCGGTAGAAATCGGGTGATTTCCTGTCACCTGCGAGATATAGGTGGATACGTGGTTATGGTTGGCTATAATTGTTATCATGGAAAGTAACCAAGTGTTGATGGATAAATGAAGATCGGGCGGAGTCTTATAGGGTTTTGGACTATAGTGATTCCGTCTGTGTCGATTAAGGACCGATCATTGCTCGTCCCTCTTATCATGTTGAATGCATGCCTCACATTTAGCTGGCCGAATAAAGTACCTTTCGACCGTAAAGCTAGTGACATGATTCGGGCCGGGACCTACACGAGTGCGCGTACCGGTGCTGAAGGGAGTATGATAGGGATGCGAAGAGTGAGCCCAAGGTGCGTCCTGGCAGTCGGGCGGTCCCTGGGTACTGTGACCCCAGTTTATCCCGCGACGTTTACCTAAATCGTGTCATTGGTGATCTAAGTGACCCTAACAGGGGAAGCGTAGTTTGTGTGAGGAATAAATCACCAGCTAGTTAGGAATCGATTCGAATCGCATCGCTCCTGGATAGTGAGCACTTGACTCGAGCTACAACATCACAGTAATAATGATGGAACACAGATAGTTATGTGAATGATGTTGGAAAAGCTAAACCTGATATGGTAACCTTTGATGTTAATGGTTAATTAAGTGATTGCTCTAGCATAGGTGCTTACTTAGATTAATCATGTATAATTAAGTTGATGCTTATATTTTAAATGGTTCATAGATGATAACTTATGCTTTTCTGCAAAACCAGTCAAGCCAGTCCACTTTATAAAAGTCTTGTATGCTCCTTGGTGTCATTTATTTCTAGTTTATGACAGATAAGTCTAGCTGAGTACCTTCTCGTACTCAGGGTGTTGTTCCCATTGTTGTTGCGGATGGTCAGATGTACTGTGGGTATTGCGTCAACTGTCTGTACTCGGCGATGGGCGACAACTATGACCAATGGCAATGGTCACTCTGTCTATCTTATCCCATGCTTTTGTGGACTACGACTACCTGCTGTCACTGTATCTGAACTAACTGTGTGTGGTTTTAAAACTACTTACTTCCGCTATGTTAATTTGAACTCGTGTTGTAATAACTTTATGTTCTGAACTTCGATGTATTCAACTATTGTTGCGAACTTTTGTACCATGTGACGGTGGTTGCTAAATCAGTACGATCTTGGTTAGAATGTTGGTTGGTTGGAAATCCTTCGTGATTTCATGGAATCTCGGGGTGTACGAGCTTAAGTTTGGTAAATTATCTGTCTCGGCGGAAGATTTTCTTACTTAATCTCGTATAATCATGTTGATCTGTTATAGAGCCATTCAGGGCATGTCCATCGGCGCTGTAGATTCCCACAGGCACCAGATTTTAGCTATTCCCTCAGCTTGCCATCCTATGTGTGTCCAGAAGGATTGGGCGAAGGGGCAGCCTGAGATTATGTGGTCTGCATCCTTAGACTCATGACCACAAATGTCACAGGTGTCCTCATCTAGTACCTTCTTCTGTAGCAGATTGTTCTTACAATTGATTATATTCTTCATTAGTAACCACCCAAAGAACCTCACCCTTGGAGTGGCTATATTTTTCCAAACAAACTGATAGGCTGGACAGGTGTTGCTGCTTCTCATGGAGGTTCTATAGATCATACCTGAGAGCAGTTTCTGTTTGTTATCGGCAAAGAAGCACGATCTTCTATCTATGCTGTTGGTGAGGGAGACATCCTGCAGCAAGGCCTGTAGTTTTCGTAGCTCTTCTGTCTCTTCTCTCGCTTGTCGACTCAGGTGCTGTTGAAAGTGTGAGCATAGTGATCCCGACAGAGCTTCCTAGACTGAGGTCCCTTGATTCACATAGTGGCTATGCAAGACCCAGCAGGCTCTCTGATAATGGGCAATCTCCTAGCCAGACATCATCCTAGAATGCCATGTGTCGTCCAACTCCAACATCCACCCTGGTGATCATACGGTATGCTAGCTGGAGCTCTCGGATGACATCCCAATGCATGCCGGCCAAGTCTCCCTGTAGGTTATCCTGGCGTGCTTGTGTTTTGGCCCAGGTTGCCCAAGCAGACCCCTCAGAGTGGTGTAGCCGATGTATCAGCTTGAGCAGCAAGCTTGCATTTTGTGTGTCAAGCCTTCTGATCCCCAAGCCTCCGTCTTCTTTTGGTTTGTAGACCTATTCCCATGCCACTAAGCATGTGCCCCTTTGACTTTATCCGTGGCCGTCCACAAAAAAACACGTCTCCTTGCGTCTAGTGCCTCTTTGATCCTAGGAGGCCGCATCAGCGCCCCCATGGCATATGTGGGTAGCCCATCCAATACTGAGTTAATGAGCACCACTCGGCCAGCCGTACTGAGCAGGGTTGCTTTCCATCCCGCTAAATACCGATCCGCCTTAGCAATCAGTGGGGCAAATGCTGAGAGCCGCAGTTTGACATTGGACAGTGGTAGGCTGAGGTAAACCTGAGGAAACGTACCTTCCTGACATTGGAGGATCTGCATCATACCTTGGAGTGGCTCTCTCTGTACATGCATTGGAGTCATAGTGCTTTTGCTCAAGTTGATGACTAACCCTGTCGCCGCTAAAAACAAGTCCAGCGTCTGCTTCAGTTTTGTTGCATCCTCTAGTTCACCTTGTATGAGGATAATTGTGTCATCCACATACTGTAACACCGGACAGGGCCCCTCCATTAGTGGGTGTCTGATGCTGCCATCTGCTTTTATCATTTTCTGAAGAACATCAGCTACCAGCAAGAACAAATAAGGTGAGAGGGCGTCACCCTGACAGAGACCTCGGCGGCATTGTATCCATGGACCAGGGATCCCATTAACCATCACTGCAGACCGGGAGCTCACCAATAGATGTTGCATCCATCTTCGCCATAGCACAGGGAAGCCTCGGGCATGAAGGACTGCATCCAGGCTGTCCCAGTTGACAGAGTCAAATGCCTTAGCAAAATCAAGCTTGACAACAAGTGTGGGAGCTTTCCTCTTGTAGTAGCACTGTACCAGCTCTGTTGCATAGACAAAGTTCTCAGATATGGACCTTCCTTTGATAAACCCCATCTGGTCGATGTAGATTAGTTTGGGTACTTGCTGTTGCAGCCTAGTAGTGAGGATCTTAGTTAGAATTATTTTCACTGGACAATTTTACAACGACACCGACCTGAATGCATTGGGGGAGAGCACTGGAGTTGTTTTGGGTATGAGTACTATCACTGCTCAGTTGATCCGCTCCAAATCCACGCTCCCAGAGTGGAATGCCTGCAAAAACCTCATCACATCCCCTTTGACTGTGTCCCAGGTTACTGTTGGTTCTCGCCCGGCGTTCTTGACGACCGGCGAGCTCGTGATCGAAGTCACGGACACAGAACACTCAAAACTCAACGCGAACTCTTGGAACAGATGAGGTTTGGTGCTGCGAACAACAGGCAGCTTTTCTGGTCTATTTCTTCTCCTTTTATTCAGTGCGGTTAACAAACAGAGGAAGGCAGCGGCCAGCTGCACACCGCATGATAGGCACGTCCATCCCCATGCCCACGATGCCGCTAGAACGTCGCTCAGCCTGAGATCATGCGAGCTATTCTCGCCATGTCCTCCTAAACGCACGGCAACTACAAGTTAGTGCTCGTGCGCATGCAATGCTAAGAATAGGAAACATGCAAACTAAAATAAAACATCCTATGAACAAGTCTTACTAACAAATCTCCTCCTAAGCCTTGTTCACGGTCTGTACATTTATGACGCCGATCTTGGAGCGCAGCTCACAGAACTGTTGAGGCCCCAATGCCTTCGTCAGAATGTCTGCAAGCTCTTCAGCTGTCCTGACGGACTGCAGCTTCACCCTGTTTTCTTCGATACACTCCCGTATGTAATGATATCTCACATCTATGTGCTTACTACGGTCATGAAATACTGGGTTCTTACTTAGCTGAATTGCAGACTCGCTGTCCATCTTCAGTGTGATGCTCCTGACATTCTCACCCTTGAGTTCAGCAAGCAACCGAGCCAGCCAAACACCTTGGCAAGCTGCCGTAGTAGCGGCGATGTATTCAGCTTCACATGAGGATAAGGCCACCACTCTTTGCTTCTGGGATTGCCAGGTGATGAGACTGGAGCCGAGGAAGTAGAGGACTCCAGTGGTACTCTTCCTTGTATCAAGATCACCGGCCAGGTCACTGTCACTGAAACCAGTGAGCTGAGCCTCCTTCTCCCTCTGATAATAGCAGCCATAATGCAAGGTCCCGGCAATGTACCTCAGCACTCTCTTGATGGCCACCATGTGCTCAGCAGTAGGACTCTTCATGAATCTACTGAGATACCCCACCGAATACGCCAAATCCAGCCTTGAATTCATCAAGTAACGAAGAGAGCCCACAATGCTTCTGTAGGACGTGGGATCAACAGCAGGGGCAGAGCTAGACTTACTGAGCTTAAGCCTTGACTCCATGGGAGTGAGGCTTGGATTGCACCTTGTCAGGCCGGCACCTTCCAGGATCTTTGCAGCATAGGCGCTCTGGCATATTGTGATGCCGCTCCCTGACTGCTTCACCTCCAACCCGAGGTAGTAGTGCAGGAGCCCAAGATCGCTCATCTTGAATGTCGCCTTCATTTCCTCCTTGAAGGTGC
This sequence comes from Saccharum hybrid cultivar R570, assembly GCA_038087645.1. Taxonomy (NCBI): domain Eukaryota; kingdom Viridiplantae; phylum Streptophyta; class Magnoliopsida; order Poales; family Poaceae; genus Saccharum; species Saccharum hybrid cultivar. The sequence continues at coordinate 625,398 of JAQSUU010000594.1, read as the reverse complement.
TGATGTCGCGTGGATCCCCTCCGGTGATTACCAGATCATCCACGTAGACTCCCACGATGAGGCGTCGTGCGCCCACACCACAGAGGTAGACGGCATGCTCGGACGTGCTGCGCCGGAAGCCGAGCTTGATCAGAGACTCGTCAAGCTTGGAGTACCAGGCTCTGGGCGCTTGGCGGAGTCCGTAGAGAGCCTTGATCAGGTGCAGCACCTTCGTCTCTTGGCCCTTCACCACGAACCCCGGCGGCTGCTGAACATATACATCTTCGAGCAGCTCCCCATTCAGGAAAGCGGACTTGACGTCCATGTGGTGAACTGCCCAGCCTTCACTTGCAGCGAGCGCCAGCAGCAGCCTCACAGATTCCAGGCGTGCCACCGGAGCAAAGACCTCATCAAAGTCGATCCCCTGGCGCTGCACGTATCCCTTGGCGACGAGCCGGGCCTTGAACTTGGTGACGATCCCGGCTTCATCCCTCTTGGTCTTGTACACCCATTTGAGACCGATCGGGTGCACTCCAGGAGTCGGATCGACAAGCCTCCAGGTGTCATTCGCCTCGATGGAGGTGATCTCATCGAGCATGGCGTGGCGCCAGTTTTCGTGCTGCAGCGCCTCTGCAAATGTCGCCGGCTCGGCCTCTCTTGCCAGCAGGAGCTGCTCCTCCAGCTCCCGTGCAGCGAAACCCGGTGGAGTGGCCTGCCCGAGGACGTTGTCGATGTTGCGGTACCGGGCAGGATCGTCGGCATCGTGGTCCGCGTCCAAGTGTTGTGACGCACCGGCTCCTGGTGGTGACACGAACTCAACCGAGTCCGCGTCCGGCTGCGTGTGCGTTCTTGGTGTCGCGCTCGCAGCGTCATGCACTGGTGAGGCGTGGGTGGACGGTGCTGGCGAGACAGATGTAGAAGCGGCTGCAGTCGATGTACGCGTGCTCGTCGTTGTTGTAGTGGTGACCATCTCGGACGGCGTCAGGTCCTCGATGACGAAGTCAGCCGCCTCGCCTCGCTGGCCCTCGGCCCAGGACCACTGCGCCGCCTCCTCAAACACCATGTCGCGGCTGACGTGTACGCGCCGCGCCACCGGGTCATACACCCGATACGCCTTGGAGCCCGGTTCATAGCCGACAAAGATGGTACGCTTGCTCCGGTCATCCAGCTTCCTCTGGTTCGGCGCCGTCACCTTCATGTGCGCGATGGAGCCGAATGTGCGCAGGTGCTGAACAGCAGGGATGCTGCCGGTCCAGAGCTCGTAGGGGGTCTTGCCACCCACGCTCTTGGATGAGGAACGGTTCAGCAAGTAGACGGCCGTGGTGACCGCCTCGCCCCAGAACTCGCCGGGGAGCCCCTTCGCCTTGAGCATGCTGCGTGCAGTCCCAACGACAGATTGGTTCCGCCGCTCCACGACGCCATTTTGTTGCGGCGAATACGGCGCCGTGAGTTGACGATGTACCCCGAGCTCGGCGCAGTAGTTGATGAAGTCGGCCGCGGCGAACTCCCCGCCACGGTCAGTACGCAGTGCCAGCAGCTTCTTGCCGCTCTTTCGTTCAGCCGCCGCCTGAACGCGCTTGATCGCCGCAGCTGCAGCGTCCTTTGTGGGCAGCAGGCAAATCCACATGTAGCGTGAATGGTCATCCACAAGCAGTAAGAAGTACCGATTACCACTTGGAGTTGGAGGTGTGATGGGGCCGCAGATGTCTCCATGAAGGAGTTGCAGCGGCTCGGTGGAACGCCAGAGCGCCTTCTGAGGGAAGGGCGCCCTCCTCTGCTTGCCGGCGAGACAGGCGTCACAGACCTGTTGTACCTGGTCGATGACGGGCAGCCCGCGCACCAGCTTCTCGCGCCCCATCTTGCGCAACGCGGCGAAGTGGATGTGGCCGAAGCGCTGGTGCCACCTCCAGGCGTCGTCGTCCGTGCACGCCACCAGGCACACAGGGCGCGCGATGGTGACGTCGAGGGTGTACAGCCGGCCTGGACTCCGAGGGATCTTGGCGAGGAGGCGCCGGTCTTCATCTCGCACCCGCATCACGCCGTCCTCCACCAGCACCTGGTACCCGCCTTCGTCGAGCTGGCCGACGGAGATAATGTTGGCGGTGAGGCGAGGGAGGTAGTAGACGTTGGGGAGCGACCGGTGCTCGCCGTTCTTGCAGTGGAAGAGCACCGTGCCGACGCCCTCGATCCGAGCGACGGAGCCATCGCCGAAGCGGACGGAGCCGGTGATGTCGATGTCGAGGTTGGCGAAGGCGGCGCGGGATCGGGACATATGATTGGATGCCCCAGTGTCCAGGATCCAGCGTGAGGGGTCCCGGTCCGCCGCATCGTCGAGATCGGCGGTGACCTTCTTCTCCAGGATGAGGAGTTCCGACGTGGCCGGAGGGGAATGAATGGCCTCCTCTTGGGCCACATCGATGGCCAGCATCAAAGTGGACTCCTCCTCTTCTTGGGCCACATGGGCTTGATGGACCGGCTCCTTCTTCTTGCCGCGGCAATCACGAGCCCAATGGCCCTTTTTGCCACAGCGCGGACACGGTTCGTCAGGCGGAGGCCCGCGACTGGAGCTAGAACCGCCGGAGCTCCCTGACCCGCCGGAGCCGCGGCCACGGCCTCTGCCGCGGAACTTCCCACGGCCGCCGGAGCTTGAACCGCCCCGGCCGGACTCTTGGTCCTTCTTCTTGTACTTCTCAACCCATTGCTCTTCAGTGAGAAGCAATTTTCCGCTCGCAGTTTGCGGCGGAGTGGGCTCGACGTCGTCGGCGGCCTTCAATCTCCCTGTGACCTCCTCTATGGACAATTGTGAAATGTCAAGGAGGGTCTCAATCGAGATTACCAACTGCTTGTAACGTGGGCGGACGACGCGCAGATACTTGGCCACCACCTTCTCGTCAGGCTCCGGGTCGCCCAACGTCGCCAGGCGCTGCGTGATCCCGGTCAGGCGGAGTGCGAAGTCTTCAACCGCCTCATCCTCCTTGAGCGCGATGTTCTCGTATTCCGCACGGAGGTTCTGCACCGACGCCTTGCGCACACGATCATCGCCGATGCGGAGTACGCGGACAGCCTCCCAGGCTTCCTTGGCGCTGGCCTTGGACAGGAGGATCGGCACCATCTCCTCCGGAACCGCGCTGCAGATGGCGTCGAGCGCGTTCCGGTCATCGTTGAAGTCGACGTCGTCGTATTCCACAGCTTCCCAGAGGTCACGAGCCTCCAGCTTCAGCTTCATCCGAAGAGACCACTCATGGTAGTTCACCTTCGTGAGTTGGGGCCACTTGCCGGAGCTCCCCGATTCCCTGACGACGCGCTCGATGACGACTTCCCGGGGACGGCCTGCATCCCGGGTGCGTGAGCGGCGTGGACCGCGTGATCGGCGCGGCGGGGAACGGCGTGGAGAATGACGGCGCGGTGGAGAGCGGCGCGGTGACGTCTCGCGAGACGGCGTCTTGGTGCGTGATGGCGACTTGTCGCCTGAACCGCTGCTCTTCTTCTTCGGGTCCGTCGATCGACCGCGGGGCTTCGGCGACATGGTTGCCCAGGACTCTCTCCCGCTCCGATGCCAATTGTTGGTTCTCGCCCGGCGTTCTTGACGACCGGCGAGCTCGTGATCGAAGTCACGGACACAGAACACTCAAAACTCAACGCGAACTCTTGGAACAGATGAGGTTTGGTGCTGTGAACAACAGGCAGCTTTTCTGGTCTATTTCTTCTCCTTTTATTCAGTGCGGTTAACAAACAGAGGCAGGCAGCGGCCAGCTGCACACCGCATGATAGGCACGTCCATCCCCATGCCCACGATGCCGCTAGAACGTCGCTCAGCCTGAGATCATGCGAGCTATTCTCGCCATGTCCTCCTAAACGCACGGCAACTACAAGTTAGTGCTCGTGCGCATGCAATGCTAAGAATAGGAAACATGCAAACTAAAATAAAACATCCTATGAACAAGTCTTACTAACAGTTACAACATAAAAACTGGGACCAAGGCCATCCGGCCCCGGGGCACTGGCAGAATTCATGCTGCAGACTACTTGCTTTGCCTCTCCTTCAGAGAAGGGGGCGATCAGCGGATCTCCCTCGGCGTGGTCAACAACGGCGTAGAGTGCCTGGAGATCGAGACCCCAGGAAGCGGTGACCACTCTCCCCAGGATGCTGGTGTAGTAGTCTGTGAGGGCCGCCATCTTGTCGCCGTGCGTGATCAGAGTCACACCGTTTATTTCTAGGTGGTGAATTTGGCTGTGTCGCGCCCTCATCGCCGCCCTTGCTTGGAAGAACTTGGTGTTCACGTTGCCTTCCTGGAGAGCGCGGAACTTGCCACATTGCTTCCAGTAAGCAGCGCGCTGGTTGATGAACAGCGCGAGACGGTCGCAACATAGCTGGCGAAGGCAACATTCTCCTGTAGAAAGAGATCTCCACTCCTCGAACATATCGAAGAGTAGGATTAGAAACGAGCAGTTGTGGTAAATAGCAGGTGGACTGCGGTGTTTGCGTGCCCAAAGTTTAGCTGTGTGTCTGACAGCTTTGATCTGCGCCACCAAGGTGCCGGCAGCGTCAGTAGCGTTCGTCCAACAATGCGACCAGGCAGGCAGGACCAAGGGGAGGAAAGCAGGGTTTTTCAGCCAGGCGTTCTCAAAATGAAAGAGATGGGTTTTAGGGAGGGAGGTTGGGATGGTTACCAAGAGGGGGATGTGATCAGAGGGGGCACCCAGGCGCGAGGAGAGAGACGTGTTGGGGAACTTGGAGCAGAATTCAGTGTTGACAAATGCTCTATCCAAGCGAGCCAAGGTGGGCGAATCCATCTTGCTGCTCCAAGTGTAAAGCCTATCCAGCAGAGGGAGTTCAATAAGGGCGAGTTCGTTAAGGAGACCATTGAACCTATTGGCCAGCGACCAATTGAATCTTGTTGTATTTTGTCAGCGGGTGAGCGGGTGAGGTTGTAGTCGCCGATGGTCACCCAAGCACTATTCTAGGGTGGTTGTATGCTCCTAAGTTCATCAAGGAAGGCATCAGTTTTGTTGTGATTAGAGGGGGCGTAGACATTGGTTAGGTAGAAGGAGTAGTTAGAGGTGGTAGAAGAGAAGGGAACGGTGAGAGTGTAGGTGCCCAGCAGCAGGGTTCTAGCAGAGAGAACCGCAGGGTTCCAGGCAGTAACCAGGCCGCCACGGGATCCATCGGTTGGAACAGTACAAAATTCGTTGAGAGAGGAGGGAATGAAAGCTCTGCTTTTAACAAGAGTTAGGGTGTCTAACTTCGTTTCCTACAGACAAACGATGTGGGGTGCAAGATTGAGATGATATCCTCGATAGCATCACATTTTTTCGAATGGCCAAGGCCACGGACATCCTAGGAGAGCAGGGAGTAAGCGAAGCACAATTGATTGTGATTCATTCTAAACAAGGGTTACAACCGAGCATAGAAGTACAATGGGGAACAGGGGAAGCAGATGACTCACAACACTAAATAGACTAACTGGCCTAGCAAGCTTAAACAATTGCACCACTCTAACCACGACAACAAGACATACAACCAAGGTAGTCACCTTCACGACCGAGACCGGAGGGGGTGAAGACAATGTCCTGCACACAGACAGGCACTCAGCTACCTCTAAACACAGACTGAAGATGATGCGCTCCGGATAGTGGTCTCACTTGAAGGTCCGGCCAGACTGGTGGCACCACCGTATGCTTGCGATGGGTCTCCTCATGGGACGGCGATGGAGGAAGCGACCACCTCAATAGTCTGGCGGTTAGAGCAGGAGAGGCCAGCAGCATGTGCGAGACGCCCTAGATCCAGCGCCCCTAGCGCGTGCTTCCTCTTGAGGATCCCGCGCCCCTTGATCTGCTTCTTGAGGGCCACTGAGCACGCCTCCAGGCTCTTCCGGATCGCCTTGCACTAAACGACCTTAGCAGCCATGGGCACAAAGGACCCGTCTCCCTATGCTGCTAGGCAGACGCTGGCCCGAGAGGGCACAGTGCACCTAGGGCGACGGCCACGTCGGGTCTTGGGGGGCGCAGCCTTGGAGTGAGTGGGAGAGGAGACCGGGGTGGGGAGCAGAGCAGGAGGGGAATTGTCATGGTACCATGGAAGGGCAAGGACAGAGGAGGTGGGAGTGGAGGGCAGGGAGAGCGACGGATTCGGTGGGGGAGTCAGATGGAGGAAGGAGAGCTTGCAGGGTGCGGATAAGGGAAGGAAGGAGCTAGTGGAGCTGGTGGAAGTATACAGGGTAGCCTTGATAAATGCCTGGCCCATCCCAACCATAGCCGGGGAAGCCCACCGCACTGCCCTAAAGAACGGGCCCGAAGAGGGGGGTCAGCGAAATGGCCCAAGCCATCCCCCACCCCCATAGCCAGGGCTCGGTGGGCGAGGGAAGAAAGGCCTAAGGCGGCCCGACGTGTCGGCCTGCTCTGCCCTAGGCCAGATGTGCAGCACCTCCATGTTGAAGACGAAGCCAAGGGCTCTGCCATTCGTGCCCTTTCCAGGGTTCCCTAGGCGCTGGCCGACCCGAATACCCGTGGGCGTCCCCCGTGCAACCACGACACGAACCAAGGAGGTGTCGCCCATCAGGCAGGCCGGGTTGATCTCCACCACAGTCCTGACCTTTGCAAACGTGACAGAGATCCTGGGCACCGTCTAGTGCTCGTCGGGGAAGTTGGTCGCCAAAATGGTGATGAGCCAAGTCTGATCAATGGTGAAGGGGTTGGAGGAATCCTCCGACCGCTCCAATGTCAGTTGCGCCCCATCAAGGGTGATGGGGCACGCGTCCACCATGAAGTCCCGCTCGGCCATGGTGTCGAAGAGCAGCAGCATCTGGCCCCTGGAGGAGGGAGACATACGGTAGTGGACCCTTGGAGCAACAAAGAAGATGGCAAAGTGGATGAAAGGGGGCGGGGAGAAGGTCGGGCCACCCTCGCTGATGAAGGAATAAGTGATCCTGCTGGCGCGCTCCATGTCCCCCACTGGCATCCAGAGGATGTCCTCATCGGCCTCCTCCGAGTCCGTGCTGGTCGCCGTGCGGAAAGGGGACCCATATGAGTCCTCCTCCTCGCTCTCCTCCTCCTCGATGCCCTCCTCCTCGCCCTTCATGCTGCGTGCATGGAAGGAGAAGTTGTCGACGTCGTCCATGCCCCCAGCTAGAGGAAGGGAGGGCGCCGCACGATGGGGAGGCGAGACGGTGGGAGGCAGAGTGCGGTCCCCCGCGGGTGGCTCCGTCTCCACGACCAATGCAAGGGGAGTCAGGGAGCCCTCGCAATGCACCTCCAGGAAGTGAGAGGGAGTGGGAGTGAAGCGTAGGCGACCCGCCGCAACCGCACTGGTGGCGGCGGAAGAAGGGAGGACCGGGGGTGACCTAACCAGGGTAGCTAGGTTGGAGCTAGATGAGGAGAGAAGGTAGTAGGGGGTGGAAAGCAGACGGTGTGATGGTGGGCGAGGAGGGAGGAGGCGGACCCAAGACTGAGGTGGGAGTCGGGGCTAGGGAGGACGATGGCGAGGCTGGCCTGGCGGTCGGGCGGGTTGGCCAAGGAGTGTCGCGGTACGGGAACCGCCGAGGGGACCTATAGTCGCGCTCCATGTGCCCAACGGCACCACACCTCCGGCACTAAACCGAATCATGGCAATCACGGATGAAGTGATCGAAAGCAAAAACACCTAAAGCAGGTAGATGGAGGAGGATGAAAGCTCTTTGGGGTGGGGTGCTTCGGCTGAGGGCGGCCGGGGGGCTAAAATAGCCTCCTTGTAGGAGCGGGGAGGGGTTAACTCCGGCGTTGGGCTCAAGAACAGGATGGATATCGGCATTGGGCTCGACGAGCGGCGAAGTCCCATCGCTGCAGTCCATGGGGGAGTACATGTCGATTAGAGGAGAGGGAAGCAGAGGAGGGAGAGGGGGATTGGAGTCAGACGGGAGCAGGAGGAGATACGCTAACCCCTT